>JAVGWX010000003.1:139560037-140255037 GCA_036924085.1 Ariolimax columbianus
CAGATGGCGTGCTCACTTTCAGAAATCTGCTTGAGGCAGGAATATTGTTTGTGAAAAGCCACCCCTGATTGCTGCTCGAATCAAATACACGAGGCAGGTCCGGGAGCAGGAATGGGATATAACGATGTCGTGTATTTGGTCGACTCGTCTGTTAATGTACACCACACGTATGAGAAATAATGAATTGACAGACAAGAAGAACAGGACCGCGTACTATTCTAGAGCAAGCTGCCAGAAGTGGAAATGGTCTTGACAATAAGAGCGTTTTTATCTAACAAAGTCTACATGCAGTAATAACCGCAAGC
This sequence comes from Ariolimax columbianus, assembly GCA_036924085.1. Lineage (NCBI taxonomy): Eukaryota > Metazoa > Mollusca > Gastropoda > Stylommatophora > Arionidae > Ariolimax > Ariolimax columbianus. The sequence continues at coordinate 139,560,343 of JAVGWX010000003.1, forward strand.
CTCAGAGAGATGGACACACATTTAGGGATTGGATAGAAAGCCCTCCCCTCCCCACTCATCATAGACTGTCATGTCTGAAAACGTATAACTAATCCAACCAATAATAATGTTGTTTAGCACATGAAGACAAGGGTCAAAGTTCATCGTGCATGCATTATAAAATCATGACGTGGATGGCAAAGGAGAATGTCTCTTCTGATGACACCCAATGTAAACCAGAGTTACTGCAGGCTGTAAGACTGACGAAGAGAACACATGCGTAACACGTTGACACAATGATAGCACAACAGGGCCAAACATCTCTTCCACTACCACCTTACCATTAACACATTAATCCAGTATAACTTGCGTGTGATACAGTTAAACTGCATGTGACCGGTCACAAAATACCTTTTAAATTGTGTACTATTAGAGATTTGACAGTGATGTTAGAGGTTTGAGACGTGATGTTAGAGGTTTGACACGTGATGTTAGAGGTTTGACACGTGATGTTAGAGGTTTGACACGTTAAATCCATTCTAAAATAAACATTGAGCACGAGGAGAAAATTGAAAAGCTCGTGCTCCAAGAGAAAGAAGAATACACACAGAAAAGGTGCAGACTCTCCATCTCAGTAACAGTTGTGGATCTCTTAATGACCACACAAACATGGCGTAAGTGGTGACTAGACTAAGTTGGTGAGCTGGCGGGGTCTACAAGAACAGACAACCCAAACATAACATAAGTGGTGACTAGACTAAGTTGGTGAGCTGGCGGGGTCTACAAGAACAGACAACCCAAACATGACATAAGTGGTGACTAGACTAAGCTGGTGAGCTGGCGGGGTCTACAAGAATAGACAACCCAAACTTGGCGTAAGTGGTGACTAGACTAAGTTGGTGAGCTGGAGGGGTCTACAAGAACAGACAACCTAAACATGACGTAAGTCGTGACTAGACTAAGTTGGTGAGCTGGCGGGGTCTACAAGAACAGACAACCCAAACATGACATAAGTGGTGACTAGACTAAGCTGGTGAGCTGGCGGGGTCTACAAGAACAGACAACCCAAACTTGGCGTAAGTGGTGACTAGACTAAGTTGGTGATCTGGAGGGGTCTACAAGAACAGACAACCTAAACATGACGTAAGTCGTGACTAGACTAAGTTGGTGAGCTGGCGGGGTCTACAAGAACAGACAACCCAAACATGACATAAGTGGTGACTAGACTAAGCTGGTGAGCTGGCGGGATCTACAAGAACAGACAACCCAAACATGGCGTAAGTGGTGACTAGACTAAGTTGGTGAGCTGGCGGGGTATACAAGAACAGACAACCTAAACATGACGTAAGTCGTGACTAGACTAAGTTGGTGAGCTGGCGGGGTCTACAAGAACAGATAACCCAAACATGGCGTAAGTGGTGACTAGACTTGATTGGTGAGCTGACGGGGTTAACAGGAACAGACAACCCAAACATTATGTGGTGCCATGTAGTGCTGGTTCTTTCAGCAAAATGTTGACCAGGCCAGTTTCTATCACGCGCTAACTGGCTCCTACAAGATGGCAGGTCGTAACGAGCAGGTTCTGTCCTAGCTAACAAGAGATGCAGTGGCACACACGCACAGACACACATACACAGGTCCCACATACACACACGTGTTACGCGCGCACACACACACACATACACAATAGAGTCACACATACACCGGTCATACACACGTGTCATACACACACACACAGGTCCCACACACACGTGTTACACATACATACACAAGACTAACACATGTACGGGTCATACACAAGGGCCACACACACACACAAGCACACACACATACACACACATATACATGTGTCAGGAATATACAGGTACATATATACACACACGGGTCACACACAAATAGGTCACACACACACAGGAAACTCACATATACGCCCACTGGTCTCGCACACAGGTCACACACACAGGCAACTCTCACATACACACCAGTCTCTCTCACTCATACATGGGTCAGCAATACACAGATACACATATACACGTCCACACACGGTTTTCTCACGCACACGCACTAGTTTCAAACAAACATTGGGTTTCTCACACACACGCACAAGTGTCAAACACACGGGGTTTTCACACATACACGCACATGTGTCAAATATTCGGTTTTCTCACACACACGTCTACCAATCAGACACGGATCTCTCACACACAAAGAAGGGACACATACACGGGTATCTCACATACGCGGAGCTCATACACACACACACACACACACTCGCCCGCGCGGGCTATATCCACACACGGAACTCACACACACACACACGTGGGTCTCACAGACACATGGGTCTATCACATGGGCCTCAGACACACACGTGGGTCTCACAGACACATGAGTCTACACATGGGCCTCAGACACACACGTGGGTCTCACAGACACATGAGTCTTACACATGGGCCTCAGACACACACGTAGGTCTCACAGACACATGAGTCTTACACATGGGCCTCAGACACACACGTGGGTCTTACAGACACATGAGTCTTACACATGGGCCTCAGACACACACGTGGGTCTCACAGACACATGAGTCTTACACATGGGCCTCAGACACACACGTGGGTCTCACAGACACATGAGTCTTACACATGGGCCTCAGACACACACGTGGGTCTCACAGACACATGAGTCTTACACATGGGCCTCAGACACAGACGTGGGTCTCACAGACACATGAGTCTTACACATGGGCCTCATACACACACGTGGGTCTCACAGACACATGAGTCTTACACATGGGCCTCAGACACACACGTGGGTCTCACAGACACATGAGTCTTACACATGGGCCTCAGACACACACGTGGGTCTCACAGACACATGAGTCTTACACATGGGCCTCAGACACACACGTGGGTCTCACAGACACATGAGTCTTACACATGGGCCTCAGACACACACGTGGGTCTCACAGACACATGAGTCTTACACATGGGCCTCAGACACACACGTGGGTCTCACAGACACATGAGTTTTACACATGGGCCTCAGACACACACATGGGTCTCACAGACACATGAGTCTTACACATGGGCCTCAGACACACACGGAATGCAGTCTCAGGAGATATAGAATACAGACATAGAATGGGTAGCTGGTCCATGACCTCGGTGCTTTACGTTCTTTAACTGCAAATCAGGTACCCATTTTCCACTGGATAGTGTGGCGCGTGTGGCGAACAGCGGCCACATGGTCTGCTCTAGCCGCTATGCCACTCAGATGTTCATAAATTCACTTTCTACATCATGATGGAGCACAGGTAACAACTAAAATACTGGCCGATATTGAGCCCCAGAACTCAGCTAAACATATCTCACATTCAAATGTCAGGTAACAGTTCAGGTCCAATGTCTTTTCCAGCGGTTTGTATTGTGTTACCACTGTGGGCCTGGCCTTCATGCTGGGATTCGGCGTCCTCAAGGACAATCCACAGAACAGCCAGTCTCTCATCGGCATCGCTGTCATCATCCTGGTCTCTTTGCTGTTCTCACAGAAGCCCAGCAGAGTGCGTTAAGTGAAAAAACTGTTGTGTTGGTAGTTGTGTTGAATGTTGGGTTGGTTGTTGTGTTTAGTGTTGAGTTGGTTGTTGTGTTTAGTGTTGAGTTGGTTGTTGTGTTTAGTGTTGAGTTGGTTGTTGTGTTGAATGTTGGGTTGGTTGTTGTGTTTAGTGTTGAGTTGGTTGTTGTGTTGAATGTTGGGTTGATTGTTGAGTTTAGTGTTGAGTTGGTTGTTGTGTTTAGTGTTGAGTTGGTTGTTGTGTTGAATGTTGGGTTGATTGTTGAGTTTAGTGTTGAGTTGGTTGTTGTGTTTAGTGTTGAGTTGGTTAGCATGTAGTTTAATGATTGATGTGTTGACTGTGTCTTGCTCTATATCGGATTTAAAATACGTTCTGACCTGTGTCACTATTGTCACTATTGTCATTGAGACAGACAGACATCGACTCGTTTTCATTTCCTCATTCTACTTCGTTTTTCCCTAATAATAATAATAATTTTTCACTATTTGCACATTAATAGCAAATCTTTGCAGCAAACTGTTACAACTTACCTGATGAGTTTTCACCCATAATACTTTGTTTAACGGTTACTGGAATAGTTCGACCATAGTGTATTCATTCCTGCGCTCTGGTTACATGAATGACTTTTCTCTAGATTAAAAATATTTAAATCTTGATTCCGAATGTGCATGCTGGTATACAGTTTTAAGTTCGCGTACTTAATCACCGGAAGGGATCCATTAGACTTCAAAAAGTTCTAAAAAACAATACAGCCGCCTACAATAACTAGAGGATGCAACCACAAATTCATTAAAGAAAGGTCCATATTAGATACCAGGAAATATTTTTTGGTCAGCGAGCGGTGAATGCTTGAAATGCATTGCCACATGAAATAATAGAGACAGGGTAAATTAGTGCATTCAATAATAGATTGGATGTGCATAGGAATTGTTAGGTGAATGTAACGGAAACGTGTTGCATACAGACTTTGCAGTCTTCTAAACCAGTAAAAAACGTTAAGTTAAATTACATTTGTTCACATTTTTTCAGACACTTCTGTTATAAAGTAAAAATGTTATTTTCAGTGCTTGGAGAAGCAATAAGCCAGATCATGCTAGAGCAGTGTTTTCCAACCTTTTTACACCTGCGGGCCGGTGAAAATGAGAAAAATTGTTCGCGGACCGCTCAGACAAAATTGAAAAAAACAAACACTATTTATATAGTTCTTTATGTGTATTAGTTTTTAAATCTAACATGAGAAATTGTATAGTTATTTTAAATAACTATAGCCCCAGCAGTAAATAACAATATTAATAATAGAACGTTTTGAGAAAGCAATCAACATCACGACGTAGCAACTATTTGAAAACGTCGCTTTCATGATTACCGCTGTAAGACACTAAATCCCTGGCCAGCTCTCCCGCTTTCTGCCACTGTCAGTCCCAGAGCCTCTGTAATGCTCATTGTCCATCTTCTCCTCGGCCTGCATCTGCCTCTTTTACGAGGAACCATACCCTCCAGTATCGTACTTGGTAAGCTATTGTGGGGTTTGATGTGGCCGAAGCATATTCATTTCAATAGTTAATTCAAATAGAGTTAGTGTGAAATATGTCAGTGCTTCCGTGGCTACAGCCTAGTTTCTGAGAGACCAAACGCCTTATTGACATCCATTCGGTTTCTCTGTTTGATTTTGATCACTGGCGGAGCTGAAGAAGTTTTTTCATACCACATCCGTAGTCGAATATACGACCAACAATTTAGTCGAAAGTACACCTCAAGGTGAACTCCACAGTTAAGGGGTTTAGTCGAAATAACTTTTCTGGGGACTGGCAGGACATTTATGCGGACCAGTGGTTGGGAACACTGTGTTAGGTGGTTGGGAAACAATGTGCTAGGTGGTTGGGAAACACTGTGCTAGGTGGTTGGGAAACACTGGGCTAGGTGGTTAGGAAACACTCTGCTCGGTGGTTGGGAAACATTGTGTTAAGTGGTTGGGAAACACTGCGCTAGGTGGTTGGGAAACACTGTGTTAGGTGGTTGGGAAACACTGTGCTAGGTGGTTGGGAAACACTGTGCTAGGCGGTTGGGATACACGGTGCTAGGTGGTTGGGAAATAATGTGCTAGGTTGTTGGGAAACAATGTGCTAGGTGGTTGGGAAACAATGTGCTAGGTTGTTGAGAAACAATGTGCTAGGTGGTTGGGAAACACTGTGCTAGGTTGTTGAGAAACAATGTGCTAGGTGGTTGGGAAACACTGTGCTAGGTTCTTGAGAAACACTGTGCTAGGTGGTTGGGAAACACTGTGCTAGGTGGTTGGGAAACACTGTGCTAGGTTGTTGAGAAACACTGTGCTAGGTGGTTGGGAAACACTGTGCTATGTGGTTGGGAAATAATGTGCTAGGTGGTTGGGAAATAATGTGCTAGGTTGTTGGGAAACAATGTGTTAGGTGGTTGGGAAACACTGTGCTAGGTTGTTGAGAAACACTGTGCTAGGTGGTTGGGAAATAATGTGCTAGGTTGTTGGGAAACAATGTGCTAGGTGGTTAGGAAACAATGTGCTAGGACAGGAAGACAAGGACAGAACTGTAATGGATTGTCCAGTACAAAAAGACATCTACAGTGATGTAATTGATTGCCCAGTACAAGAAGACATGTACAGTGTTGTAATTGATTGCCCAGTACAAGAAGACATCTACAGTGATGTAATTGATTGCCCAGTACATGAAAACATGTACAGTGATGTAATTGATTGCCCAGTACAAGAAGACATGTACAGTGTTGTAATTGATTGCCCAGTACAAGAAGACATGTACAGTGATGTAATTGATTGCCCAGTACATGAAAACATGTACAGTGATGTAATTGATTGCCCAGTACAAGAAGACATCTACAGTGATGTAATTGATTGCCCAGTACAAGAAGACATGTACAGTGATGTAATTGATTGCCCAGTACAAGAAGACATGTACAGTGATGTAATTGATTGCCCAGTACAAGAAGACATGTACAGTGATGTAATTGATTGTCCACTGCAGAAATAATTGACATATTGTTCTTGATGTCATGTGCTTCAGTGGAAGCAGAACGTTTTTATTTGACATAATTCTTCTTTCTATTACGTTTAGTTGAATTATACAGTAATCTCTCAAATTGTCGCCATATGTTGCCAAAACATTCAGAGGATAGAAGCATCAGAACTAGTAAGCGGATGCTAGTGACAGCTGCAAACATCTTGCTATCGAAAGGTCGTTGCGTGCTGTAGAGACTCAACAAGAACGGTTCGAATTGTTTGCCCTGAAGACTTTCAATATTTCATTTGTTAGCAAACCATGTCGAAGGTTCTCGACTCAAAGTCTTTCTGATTGGTCCAAGCATGTTCTGGCACAGTTTGCTCCATCAGCTGGTGTTATTGTTTAAATTGTTCAGTCCATAAAATCTTCCCGTAAACCTATGTATTTTTGTAAAACCAGATTTAATTTCCCTCAGATGTATTTGTATTTGCTTTACTACAAAATATGTTGCGCTAAAATAGTATGTGACACAGACTGCTCTGTTTTGTTCCACGAAGAGTGTCTTAATTCTAACTTTGTAAATCTTTTACATTTTATCATTTTCGAATTCTGTATATGTATTTCTACATGGCTATTCTAATTATGTTCTCCCTTCTTAGTACTATCTTCTTCTTCTTCTTCTTCGTACGCAGTCAGACAGTAACCATTATTTTTTCGAAAAAAGCGGCGGTCATCCTGAGGCTGTCGACACTGCCATAGAGCTTGTCTTGCAGTTCCACTGGTGATGGCCACATCTGCTCTCTCTGATCCTCGTATGTCGGGCAGTTCTGCAACAGATGTTCAGCGGTCATTTTACCGTACTATCTGAAATCTAATATTCAAAAATTCATCAACATGACATAATCTATGGAGTTTTAAAAGGAATGTGACAATCACTTTACACAAACTATAAAGAAATGTGACGATTACCTTACACAAACTATAAAGAAATGTGACGATTACCTTACACAAACTATAAAGAAATGTGACGATTACCTTACACAAACTATAAAGAAATGTGACGATTACCTTACACAAACTATAAAGAAATGTGACGATTACTTTACACATTTAAACAACAAATCTGACTCTTAAATTACATAATGTATCTATAAATGGCCAGCAAATAACTACATTTAATTGTTTTCCCACAGATTAACTGGCATCCAGTTTTCTGGGGATTTATTATCCAGTTTGCTTTTGCCATCCTGACCTTACGAACAGATTTTGGATACAACGCGTTCAAGTGGATAGGAGATGTGGTCCAACGTTTAGTGGATTTCTCAGATGATGGTTCTAGATTTGTACTTGGCAAGGACTTCAGGGGCATGGGCTTGGCTTTTAGTGTAAGAGACTTGTATTCCTTTTATTCTCTCTATCTGGCTTGAGTTGACCCAGAAGGGTAACCATGGTTCCATCATACACAACATTAGAGCCAAAACAAAGATATTAATATCACAGTCACGAATGTATTCGTCACCAGTGTCTCCATCACTGGCGCATTCACTATTCAATCATTTTCGCAATTACCAAATTCATTATCTACTACTTTTACTGCTCATCTAACAGCATTTAACTTTGCCATACTATTGATCTCATAATTGCCGCAAAGACAAAGAATAACGGACGCTCCGAAAGTAATGCCTCCTATTTTATGTTGATGTCCCATGATGCCAAAAGTGGATTTTGGCAGTATGACAGTAAATGTTGAACCTTTCCGCCAGTATCCGTAAGATTTTATTTCCGTCCAACAGGTGGCAGTGGAGGAGCAATCCAACAAAATGGCGTATATCATGTAAGTGCGTTATAAACAGACTAGCGTTATTGAATTCATCCATACAGAAAATGTTGCACAAATTGACATTCATCGACACTTGCTGAACGTTCACGGACTCAAACAGTGGATGTTAGCACAGTGAGGCGGTGGGCTGTTCGTTTCAGCAGTTCCAAAAGCGGCATAAAGTACATGCCACGCTTCCGGACAACCATGAACATCTGTCACATTACGCTAGAAATAATGTCTCTATCATCTCATCCGCGTAAATCGGAGGATTACGACCAAGGAACAGTCTTCTGAGTTGGATATCGGCTTTGTGGCGTTTAAAACGATGGTAGCAACCATGGAATATCACAATGTTTGTGATAGGTGGCTTCCACTGATGCTCTCATAGGAACAGAAAGAATATCACATGCAAGTTTGTTATGACTTTTTGAACCAACACAAGGACGAAAGTGACAGTTTCCTGAATTGCATCATCACTGGTGAGGAGACGCGGTGCCACCACCACGATCCTTAGTCAAAACGGAAGTCCAAAGAATAGCGACATGTAAATTCCCCATTAAGCAACAATTTCAAGACTTAGCCCTTAGCGGGTAAAGTGGTGTGCACTGTCTTTTGTGATAAGAATCGGTAAATCCTTCTTAATTTCCTACAACCTGGACAAACCATAAACTCTGACCTTTACATTGCGACGCTGACTAAGCTAAAGGCTTGAATTCCCAGAAAAAGGCCAGAGAAGATGACAACATTTCTTGTACAGCACCATAACGCCAAGCCCCCATACCAGTTTACAGGCTGTTGAGCACATTGTCAGTCTTGACTAGACACCCACTATGTATTTCCGATTTTGCGCCTTCTGATTCTATCTGCTCGGGCCAATGGAAGATGGACTGTGTGGGCAACATCTTCCTAGCAACAACGCCGTCACATGAGCTGTGAAGCAGTGAGTCCTCTCCGTTGGTGCAGATTTGTACCAGTGTGTCATGAATGCTTTTGTTCACCGTTGAAGACAATATATAGCCAGAGGTGTTGACTATGTAGAAAACTAGTTTTGTGAAGACAAGACATTGCTCTATAAAGCTCTATCAAATTGTGCTCTTTTCATCTGAAATGATTTTCATGAAATAAGTTAGGAGGCTTTACTTTCGGAGCACCCCCTAGTAGAATGCAACGACTCAGCTGTACAACATTCCCAAAAACGTCTACCTGAAATACTTCCAACAATGGCGGGAATGCTAGTAGAAGTATGTGGATTCCCAAGGACCCCTTCTCGAGGGGGTTAGTGTCTAAAACCTCTAGGTCGGAGACGTGTTAATCACATTTCGTATATCTTATCATTAAATACTCCTACAAGAGTTGAGTTCAAAGTGCCAATACGAGAAGATATATACCCCAACTAATAGTATGTGAATCAAACTTTCAGAGAATCGCTTTTTGAGTTTGGTCAGGTGCCTGAAACGGATTCCATAAAAGTCATAAGGAATAAGACCTTCACAATAATCCAAAGCTGGTAAATTTATAAAACAAACTGTATTGTTTGGTTTCATTCCCTGGTTACAGTACATAAGCTTTAATCAAATGCTAAAATATGTTCTTTTTCCACAATGACATTGATGTTTTCTCTTTCAATTTCTTGTTCAATGAATGCACATTTACAAAGATGTCAGCTAATTATGCAAGATATTCAGACTATGTGGATGTTATCAACTAATCTACAAGTTCGTGTTTTTCATGCCAAAGATAGTTTTAAAATTTTTTTTGTCCCTAGAGCCCAGACTCGAATTAGAACATTTTCCATGTGAAACAACCTCACTTGTGTCAGAAAAAGGATGTCTAGACATAGAGCTTTCTCAGCCTCAGATAAATCACACTGTTGTCAGTAAAAGTAGGCCTGGACAGAGATCTTTCTCAGCCTCAGATAAATCACACTGTTGTCAGTAAAAGTAGGCCTGGACAGAGATCTTTCTCAGCCTCAGATAAATCACACTGTTGTCAGTAAAAGTAGGCCAGGACAGGGGACTTTCTCAGGCTCACGTAAATCAAACAATGGCAATGCGTCTAATGCTTGTCCTTTCGGAGCCTTCTCAATTATGAATACAACAATCGTGACAGATTCCGGTTCTTGAATACATTAATCATGACAGCCTCCAGTATTTGATTACATCAATTATGGCAGCTTCAAGTGCAGGATTGAAATCCTTGACTAGCAGTGGATGACGATGTATCTTTCAGTAGAAAAACAATGTTTCAATTCTGCTTTATAGCAAAAGTCGAAACGCCACTAATGTGACCTAAAATAGCTGACACTCCATCAACAGACACACCAATTGCTGTTACTCTTTAAATCACTAATTGATGTTTTGAAATAAACCTTAATCTTGTTGAAGATATTCATTCTTCGACCTCTAATCGCAAGAAGAGAACAAAATAAAGTTTTCTTCAATTGCATTAAGAACCCCTGTATACCATCAGCTGTGAAATACTACTGATTAATGAAAGGTTTGCACTCTTTGTTTTAAGAAATCAATCGTACCCTCACAATTTCTGCTAAGATGGAAAGCCTCTCTTTAAAGACTTGCACACAAGTCGTACAGGTTTTTACTGTCTACACGTGATTTCTGCCATCTTCACAGCTGCAGCTTTGACCAATTTTTCACAATTGGTAGCTGGCTTACAATTTCCAACAATTAAGCAGACCAAAGCCCAGTCTTGATGCTGAACGTTGAGCAACAATTAAGTAGACCAAAGCCCAGTCTTGATGCTGAACGCTGAGCAACAATTAAGCAGACCAAAGCCCAGTCTTGATGCTGAACGCTGAGCAACAATTAAGCAGACCAAAGCCCAGTCTTGATGCTGAACGTTGATCAAATGTACCTCTCACATTGTTTTCCAGTCTCTGTTAAAGCTCTTTCTAAATTTGTAAAGTATTCTATTAGGTTTTGAAGACAGATGTCAGTGCATATTTACCAAGTGTTCCTTCCGCTGATTCTCGTTGAAGGACTGGGAGTCACAACTGTCAAACGGCGAGACACATTGCGCCATGTTGTTTTTATTTAATGCCCACAAGTTTACTCTTCTATGCATCCTGAAAAGAACGTTAAGTGGCGGGTTGTAGTAGCTTTCCTCACATCCCCAGTATGCTGATGAAGGTGGACTGTGGTCCTCCAGGCGGTTTTGCTATGCTTGGCTTTATCTGCGCGGTGCTCACTACTACGAGGATGACATAGATCCACATCTCGTCAGCAAGGCTGCATTGAAAAAAGCCTGTTTCAAGGAACGCTACATGGAAGAGAGATTGTGGCCTTGGTCAGTGTGTTGATCCTGATGCGACGTCCTGATCAGCATTTTTGTCTGACTGGTCTAGCGTCTCTGTTCCCCACAGCACACCATCATTGCTCACGTGTCTTCTATTTCTGTCAAACCCTAAATGAAGAACGCTTGTCATATATTTTCTTTTCCAACTTAATTTTCTCTGGAAGGTTAAAGTGAAAATGATGTTTTTTAATAAGGAAAATGTAAGCACAATATTGCTGGACTTGGAACTATAACGCTGTGCAGATCCTGAGAAATCCAGTGCCTGACCACTAACATTGATATTTAGAAAAGATAAATGTAAAACAATTGTTTTATTTAAATATGTCCAAAAAACAATGGCTATAACAGTAAGCCACGGATATTTGATCAAAACTTTAAGTGCGGTGTAGCAGATTTGGTGAAATGTTGCAAACATGAAAAAAGATCACTTTACACTTCTCTGGAGTCGGACACATGAACGTATGGTGGACATGACGTTATCACTCATTATCTGTGGAGTGTCAATATATTGTCTCATTCAGCCGAATGACAGAGTTCAGTTGGGTGAAAAAGAACAATAATTACAGGAATTTGTGATTCCACTAAATAACAAAAGTCAGACGTGTGGCTCGGACATTAGCAGTGAGACAAGGAAATATATAGTCATTTGTCAAGTAAACAGCACATCTATTCTCAAGATAAGAACAGATTATCAAACACTAGAACAATTCAAGGATTTCTACTATCTGGGAAATACGATAACGGAGGTTAAGAGTTGAAATATAGAAAGCAGGAAAATAATGTACACGGTCAGATCAGTTTTCACCAACACTGGACATACTCTGACATGGATACAAGTCATTTACAGATCTAGGGAAAGGCGCATCTAGAGGAAGCAAACGAAAAACGCATAAGAAAGACTCCGATAAATTATGTGAGAACAAATAATTAAATCTTGACAGACAGGTATATCACACAGTTGAGGAATTATTATCATAAGAATACAAACTACCTTGTTGAGAACAAAAAAAGAAGAAAAGGTGAAGGAAGAACGTTCCAGAGGAGAATAACGCTTTAAGTGAGAGGATGAGATCTTAAGACGGACACCGCAGATTGTACCAACAATGCTAGAGACAGATAACGTTGGAGACTTGTGGAGATGGCACTTGAACTGAACTGTACCATGCCCTCATTGGTCAAGTCTGTACCAACATTCTGTTTTCTGACTTGTCATAGACGTGACAGTCAACATAAAATCGCTTATTTCCCTTGATATGTTTGTCAATAGATTGCTGGAGTCATCATTTTCTTCAACACAATCATCTTCCTCCTCACCCACTGGGGGGTCATGGAGGTCATCGTCATCAAGATGGGCGCATTTCTGGGATTCTGTCTGGAAACTGGGCCCGTGGAGTCGGTCAATGCTGTGGCTAACATATTTATGGGTTATGTGAGTAGATTGTTGTGGTTAACATATTTATGGGTTAAGTGAGTACATTATTGGGGCTAACATATGTATGGGTTATGTGAGTAGTTGTTGTGGCTAACATATCCAAGGGTTATGTGAGTAGATTGTTGTGGTTAACATTTGGGTTGTGTTCGTACACATTTGTAGCTATGATGTTTATGTGCTTGGCTGGTGTAGTTAGTTTTGCTGCAGACATTTATAAATGGTCTTTTATGGCCAAGATATTTCTGGACATTGCTGGCATATTTGCCTACCGGATTCGATCTGCGGTTGCCCATTTATAATTTACAATTACCAACAGCCAATGTAACATTGTTTATATAGAAATAAGGTGACATTCTTGAAAAAGTAGCAGAAAAATTATTCATTTTGATGTTGTATGTATTGTATTTGGTTAAGTATCTTTTTATAAATCTTATACAAGACAGCTTTCTCATCATGGTTGTACGATCTGCAGCAGAGACCGTCACTCGCAGATCGGCCTTTACAGTCATAGAAGAAAGTGTCAAAATACAAAAGACAGAGCTGAACAAAACTCACAGGGCGCCACGCGCATGGTCTACAGCAATGTTGCTCAACCCCAACTGAGCTCGCTCCACCTTTTCGAAAGAAAAACGTGAAAACAGTATTTAACTACTTTGAATTATTCGTTTTCAATCATTTATTGAAAAATTGATTTGTTACAAAAAATCACTTACCAGTGAAAGTTAGTTTGATCCCTGCTCGTCGTGTGACACAGCTTATTGAACAATATCTTGGTTCAACGAGGCGTGTTCAAATAAAACCGGAACAAAATGCAACAAGTGAACATACGTACGAAGCGCAGGATGACGTTTCTTCTGGTGTAAACAGGACATACCAACAGTCAACTTTGCAAAATTACATTATCCTCCGACTCATAGTTTCCTCAGTAGACATTTGTTAACATGGTTGATCAGCGAGCGGTGATTCAGTTTTTAACAGCTGAATGATGTCGACCAGTTGACATTCATCGCAGAACGTAGGCAGTGTAGGGTGACAAAAGTGTGTCGAAGACAACAGTGAAGTGCTTTTCAACGATGTGTGAAGAAGGCAATTTTTGAGAATCCTTGAGAAAATATATCTACCCATCTATCCACCGCTTTAAGCTAGAAACACTTCGCGTGGTAAACATGAAACATTTCCTTATGAATATCCTTTGCACAAAGTATTTTGGCCTCTCATAAAGCAACAAAAGCACGCTGTTCTTTGATTGTACACTTGGTGATCGCGGATGCCGTGTTACGTCTTTCCTGCGCACGTCCATTCGACACCTAACGTCTGCTACCTGCAGCTACCACAAAGCTGGAGGTTGCTGCCACCCAATAATACCATTAGAAACTAATAACTACATTTTCCAGCTATCCCATATTAGTTTGTTATCTATTTACTGTCCTACCTCGTACAATGACTTTCTACAGTTTGAAGTCGGGATGCTTTTAAGACCATACATGCCGACATTGAGCAAATCAGAGCTGTGTGCTGTGATGACTGCAGGATTTTCCAGCGTGTCTGGAGGAATTCTCGGCATGTTCATTGTCTTTGGGGTGAGTGACTACATGTATGGGATGAGTGGCTACAGTTGTGGTGTGGGTGGCTACAGTTGTGGTGTGGGTGGCTACAGGTATGGGTGATTAGTGACATGTGTGGGGTGAGTGGCTACATGTGTGAAGTGAGTGACTATATGTTTTGGGTGAGTGACTATATGTTTTGGGTGAATGACTATTTGTTTTGGGTGAATGACTATATGTTTTGGGGGAGTGACTATATGTTATGGGTGATTGACTATATGTTTTGGGTGAATGAATATATGTTTTGGGTGAATGACTATATGTTTTGGGTGAGTGACTATATGTTTTTGGTCAATGACTATATGTTTTGGGTGAGTGACTATATGTTTTGGGTGAGTGACTATATGTTTTGGGTGAGTGACTATATGTTTTGGCTGAATGGCTATATGTTTTGGGTGAGTGACTATATGTTTTGGGTGAGTGACTATATGTTTTGGGTAAGTGACTAAATGTTTTGGGTGAGTGACTATATGTTTTGGTGAATGACTATATGTTTTGGGTGAGTGACTATATTTTTTGGGTGACTGGCTATATATTTCGCGTGAGTGACTATATGTTTAGGGTGAGTGACTATATGTTTTGGGTGAGTGACTATATGTGTTAGGTGAGTGACTATATGTTTTGGGTGAGTGACTATATATTTTGGGTGAGTGACTATATGTTTTGGGTGAGAGATTATATGTTTTGGGTGAGTGACTATATGTGTTGGGTGAGTGACTATATGTTTTGGGTGAATGACTATATGTTTTGGGTGAGTGACTATATGTTTTGGGTTAGTGACTATATGTTTTGGTGAGTGACTATATGTTTTGGGTTAATGACTATATGTTTTGGGTGAGTGACTATATGTTTTGGGTGAATGACTATATGTTTTAGGTGAATGACTATATGTTTTGGGTGAATGACTGTATGTTTTTTGGTGAGTGACTATATGTTTTGGGTGATTTACTATATGTTTTGGGTGAGTGACTATATGTTTTGTGTGATTGACTATATGTTTTGGGTGAATGACTATATGTTTTGGGTGAGTGACTATATGTTTTGGGTGAGTGACTATATGTTTTGAGTGATTGACTATATGTTTTGGGTGAGTGACTATATGTTTCGAAAGGTCGTTTTATGTTTGGAATGAGGGGCTACAAGTCTAGGATGAATGGCTACAGGTATAGGCTGAGTTGATACATGTTTGGTGTGAGTAGCCACACTTTTGAGGGAGTGACTATAGTTGTGGTGTGAGTGGCTACACACAGATGGATCAATATGAGCACAACCGAGTGAACGTCTCCGGCCCACCTTCATCAGCACGTTCGGGATGTGAATAAATCTACTACAATCAGCCACCTAACGTCATATTCGAAACTCACAAAAGAATAAAGTTGCTCGTTGTGGCCATTCAGCACAAACAAGCAATTCCTTCACGTTTAAGATCTACCTGCTACAGGCGATCAAACGCTGGGATCTCATTCTGTGGCAAAATATATCCGATAAGAGAATTTCGAAGGACACATAAAGATGTTCACATATCACTATTTAAGAACTTGGAACTCCATTTGTAATGAATAAACCAGTTTAAACAAACTTAGTGGACGGCTGTGTCATAACAAGACATAGTGTTGTGATGGACGGAACCTGAGTAAGACAGTGGTTCGACAGCAGCCGTCCATTGCTGTTACGTGTAGCCTTGTCATGTAGCATGATGTACGAGTGACAAACGATGTGTGTGGTGCCGAGTATTGGATAGATCATTTGCCCATTGTGTCAAAGTTTAGCCTCTCCATAAAGCTCAAGCAACGTCATCAGGGAAGGAAACTTGTGAAAAGACATCTCTAAACTGCAAAGTGGGCCCAATGCGAAATGGGTTTCCATAGCTCTGGACAGTCGTCTGACGGATACACAGTTCCGCATAAAAAAAAGGGTAGGATTTTCGCGTCACTCTGAAGGATGAGGTCTATTTTAACGCTTCTGAGTACTGCGCCACGCGTCTTAAGAGAACCCCCACCTGTTTCATGACATCACTTGAGATATTAAGACTCTGCTGGATGATAAACATCGTTTATTGACAACCCCCCCCCCCCCCCCCAAAGGCGATGTTTGCTATCTTCCAGAACGTCAACCTTCATCTTAAATTCACAGGACCGTCCAAAACCACCTCGGCGATGTACATGAAGCATAGCTCAACAGTTAAGCATATAAAGTCCAACGATTTGCAGATACAAATTATTTGAAGCAGTTTTACGATGTCCTGGAAGCAGTATAGGGTGCCAGGTCCTATCACCCATCTTCTGGCGTTAATGCTGATGGCACGACTCATTTTAGAGTGCTGGTCAGAACAATTCATTGCTATCCTTAAACGTTCCATCCACAATCATGAAACTATCCAAACACGTTCTCCTCAAGTTCTTATCTACAGCACACTTAGTATCCCTCTCAGTGCAGATGAGGTCAAGAAAGCAATCCACCGAATTTCCAGCGGGGAAGCTTCTGCGTCAGATGATATTCACGCTAAGGTTTACAAAGCAGAAGGTCATGTGCTGCTACACAAGCTAACAAACCTCTTTCGCTCAATTGGTATGCAGGTTAAGCGCAATAGGATAACACCATTTAACCCGCGTACACGCACACGGGAATTTGTCAATCGCGTCATAGCCTCTCGGCTGCTGAATAAATTAGGTCTCAAGTCTTGCTCAACCGCTAAACGACTCATTTTGATGAGAAACTGTCCCACGAGAATCAATGTGAATTCATAGCTGGGCCATAGACATTTGACATGATTTTTACAATTCATTCATTCCAAGAGGAATGCCAGGAACAGCAGCGTTATTTACACTTTTGTTGAACTGACAAAGGCCTTTAACACTGTCAAGCATGACGAAATGTTGTTGCCCTGGCAAATTTATGTCAGTTGTCCATCACGTTCATGATGCATGTCGGCTCGTGCAATTAGTGATGGTGAAATTTCGCCAGTCTTTCCAGTCATACATTCAATCTTAACAGGGCTGTGTACTGAGCCTCAAAGCTATTTAGTATGATTGTTGCTATCAATCTTTCTGATGCAGCACGGGGCTGTGAGATTGACGTGTATATCAGATACAGAACTGATAAGCAGCTGTTTAATCTGAGGCGCATAAGCTAACCCACAAAGGTGGAAGACAACGATCTTAGATCTTCTCTTTGCTGATGACTGCCAATACCACGTCCTCAGAACAGCGCATGCAGACTACAATAGAAGAGTTTACATCTGTGTACACCTACTTTAGGGTTACCTTCATCCCCGTGAAAACGAAGGTAATGTTTCTACAAGGTCCCAGGAAGCCCTACTATGAACCAAAAAATCACTGCACTGGTATAGCAGGGCCACCTTTGTCTCTTCTATCCTATTTTAGAGAGGATTTTGAAGAGGCCATCTCTATTAACAAAATCAAATGCCTTTGTTAGGTCAATGAAGGCAACATGAAAAGGCTGGTTCTGCTCACGTGACTTTTCCTAAAGTTGTCGAAGAGAGAGAATCATGTCGATCGTTGATCTTCCAGACCTGAGTCCACACTGTGACTCCGGATACACAAGCTCAGTCAATTTATGTTGCCTAAGTAAGATAACTCTGACGAAGACTTTGCCTACAAAACTAAGCAGAAAGACACCTCGATAGCTATTACAATCACTTCTACACTTCGTTGCTGTATAATGTAACAATCTGTGCATCTTTCATATAATGAGGTATTATGGGCTCTTTCCAGCACTGACATAACATCATATACAGCGGTTGCAAAAGTGTATCTTTACAACGTCTGATCAAATCAGGTGGGATAGCGTTGCTGCCTGGTGCTTTTCCCAAAGCCAAGCTTTCAATAGCTTTATTCAGATCTTCTGTAGATGGTTCAATGTCAAGCTCGTCTATACTGGGATAACTTTTGACAGCTTCAAGGACTGTGGGAATGACTTTATTGACACACGAGTAGAGCTTAGAATAGTGCTTGGCCTATCGCTCCATCTGCTTTCATCTGTTATTTTCTCACCAGTAATGAATTTTAGCGGTGCTGTTTTTCCTACTCGAAGGGCCAATAGCTTTCTTTATATCATCTTACATTTGTCTTATGTTCTCTGTCTGTGCTGCAATCTGGATATTTTCACTAAGCTGTAGCCAATACTGATTTGCACACCGACAAGCTGTGTATTGCACCTGGCGTCTGGCGGACTTGAAGTTGTACCTCACATTTGATCAGCGCATGACATGGAAAAGTCAGATTGAGAGAAACCGAATGAGAGCCAGAGAAAGAATGGCAATCATAAGGAAACTTGCTGGCACAAGCTGGGGAGCAGACGAAAGCATACTAAAGAAACTGTACACTGGAAGAGTGAGACCAGTTCTCGAGTATGGCATTGCGGAATGGACAACAGCAGCAAAGGCGAACTTCGATAAAGTTAGCAAACATCAAAACCAAGCCATGAGAGTTATAACAGGAGGCATGAAGTCAACGCCAATTGTAGAACTTGAAAAGATTACAAAACTGCAATCCATGACCGATAGAAGAGACGGCAGAGCCCAGCTGCAGTCAGAGAAACTCCGAAGACTGACTGACCATCCAATGCACCAGAGACTAAACAATTTGGGAAATGGGACACTAAAGCGGAGAAACTTTGCAGAAATAGCCAAAGCAAAGATGCACGAAGATCCCATAAACGCACAGACATCACTTCTTCTTAGCTTGACTCTAAGTCCGTCCTTCCAGACTTTGTCAAATGCCTTTTCCAGATCCACCCAAACAGCTACTGTGTGTTTCTGTGCCTGGTAGGCATCTTCTATCTCCTGGGCTATGAGGATGACCTGGTCCTTAGTGGATCTGTGCTGTCTAAAGCCGGCTTGCTGTGGAATTAGTATTCGTTTTTCTTCCAGATGCCACATCAGTCTGGTGTTTATCATCCGTTCCATGAGCTTGCCGACACAGCTCAGTAGGCTGATGGGCCTGTATCCATTTGGATCTGTTTTATCCTTTCCTGTTTTTGGTACTGGTACCAGTATTGCGTCTTTCCGTGCCTGGGGTACAATACCCCTTTTCCAGCTTTGGTTCAGGACTGATAGTAGTTTCTCTTCGCTGTTTGGCCCAGCCCCATCAGCATTTCGTTTGTTATCCCGTCTTTTCCGGGAGATTTCCTTTTCTTTAGTGTTTTCATAGCCTCTTCCATTTCGCGCATTGTTAGTTTGGCCATCATGTGCTCTTCAGGAGCCGTATTTATGTTTTCGTGTCCCTTTAGCTCTTCGCTAATGTCTGTATGCTTTTCTGCAGGGACCTCGATGTGGTTTGCTCTGGCATAGTGATCGAAAAAGGCGTTTGCGGCTTTCTTACCTGTGATCAAGTTCTCGCCCTGCTTGATAGTAATTTGTTTATTTGACGGGGTTTCGTCGTTCATGGCTCTGACTAGCTTCCATAGCTTGTTCCCGTCTTCGTCCAGGTTTAGACTTTCCGTTTTATTTTTCCAGCTTTCTCTTGCTGTTTGCTTGAGAGTGTGTTTGTACTTCGCCGCGGCGGCTTTGAGGGCGATGTTTGCCTCCATTGATTTTTCTCGCTCTGCCATGTTCCTAGCATTTATTACTGCATCTTCCACTTTCTGCAACTCATCATTCCAGTAGGGCTTATAGTTTTTCCTAGCTCCTCTTGGGATGGTTTCAGTGGCGGCTTGCATTATTGCCTTGCTTAGGCTCTCTACCATGGGCTTCATTTTTGTGTTTCGTGTGTTGATGGTTTCACACAGCCCATCTGTCAGGATTGCAAATCTGTCCCAGTCGGCTCGTTTGTAATTCCAACGTGGGAGCGGTTTTGTTTCCTGTGGGCCTACTTCCATGTCAATGGTTAGTCTGATCGGCCTGTGGTCGCTACCTGCCAGTTGGTTTAGCACCTGGCGGTCTATTTTATGGTGTATATCCTGTGTGGAGAAGGCCAAATCTGGAGTCGAGGTGGTATGCCATGTTCTTGAATAGAAGCTAGGGCTATCCTCCGGCCTATTGATTAGGGAGAGATTTGCATCTATCTCCCAATCTTCCACTTCGTCACCTCTACTGTCTGTGTCAGAGTATCCCCATCTCTCCGAGTGGCTGTTGAAATCTCCAACTACTATGCAGTTGGAGTCTCTGACCTCCATACTCGAGAGCGATAGGTCTCTATTTGGTGGTCCGTACAGATTGAAAATGCGGAGCTTCGTCTCTTGAGCCATTATGTCAACTCCTACAATTTCTGCTTGTCCGGTGTGATTGACAGATACCGCGCTACTCGGTATGCAGTTTCTGGTCAGTATCAGGACCCCTCCTTTGTGGCCTTCTCTATCTAGACGGAAGGTCTGGTATCCTCTGATTGAGAATTTATGGTTATTGTTGAGGTGCGTTTCCTGGATACATGCCACGTCAATCTTACCTTCATGCAGGTGGTGTGTTAGGGAAAGTTTCTCCGCATTCCACTGTAGTATTTTGAGGGTCTTGAGGTTTTGGCCAATAGAAGTTGCCCCATAGCCATGTGCCTTGACTCCACGACACATGGGTGGGTGACCACCAGTAGTCAAGGGTGGGCCCCTTTGAGGCGTGAGGCCCGGCACTATCGCTGCCTGGCGGGACTCCGCAGGATGAGCGCCATGCGTTTTTCTAATAGGTTGTACTGCCATCATACTGCGATTTACGTTGCACTGTTTTGTTAGGCTTGCGGCCCCGTGCATCCGATTTCAACAGGCGTTTCTGTAGGGATGACCTCCTTAGCCTTTGGCTGTCCCCAGCCTATCTGCAAGGCAGCAGTTGTTTATGATCAGAGTTTTCTCTCTTATGGAAGTTGTCCTACCAGGCTATCGAGTCTTCACTACTCGTGTCTATAGGGTGCAATGATGATATGTGATATGATATATGAGATGGACTGGTTTACCCGGAAGAGAGGCAGTCCAGTGTGTCTGTATCCCAGGATCGTCATGTCCTGCCAGAAACGTAGCATTTGCATGTGAGTGGGGTATCTCTTTTTCCCTTTATTTTCTTGGCTTCTATGCAGGGATGGTACGCCTAGCATTCCCCGCCACCTGGGGTGTTGACACAGTGGGGCAGATGTGCAATGTCCGCTGGTCTGCATCTCTTCTGCGTCCAGCATGATAGTTATATGGCTGATAACGTACAGAGGTAGATTTCGTAGCCGGAGTGCATTTAGCCAGAGGACAAGCCTGGTAATGTCACAGAGATGTAGTTCGCCTGGTGTGCGGACAACTCTCATGGTCAGTGGTTGAGTCTCGACAGTTCACAGTGAGGTGGCTGCTCTACTGTTTTGGACACCCCGACCAGGTACTAAGTCTTTGGTTGGTGGTTTCGCACCCCATCGCCGTATAAGGTGAGTATCGAGCAGTTGTCCGCCCGCTTTGATTGGCGGACGGCAAGGACCTGTTACTGTGGCTCTACCTGATAGGGCTGGGGCGCAAGCCCCAGGTCCCGAGCATGTAGGAGCCTCCCATTGCAGTGGTGCTGAGATTTTGGGCGGGATTGCGGCTTACAAGGGTTCGGCCGTAATCCCCCACATGGTAGCCTCGCGCCCTTGGCTTATCAGCCTGGTACGTGAACCAAAGTGTCTGCGGCTCCTCTCGATTTGAGCTGGTTTTCCGTAGCAACGACCTGTCATTTGTAGGGTAAAACTGACCTGTCTTCAGATGATCTGTTTCCAGCACCCGTTCACTATTTGGTCAGACGAATTTATTGAGGGCTTTTGTTTGTCAATGACCAGGTATTTGAAATCTGCGGTTTCTGCGGAGTTAAACACGATTTCCGTAGCGTTCTTTCATTTGAGTGTTTGAGAGCTGACTTGTCATCCGTGAGTCTAATACCAGCGTACGTTCATTATTAGACCCAAACGGCAGTGCTCTCGATTTGTCAGTTGTTCTACAGTATTGGCGTGTTCACTCAAATTAAGCCGCAGGTTCCACACCTGGTGGTGCCCTTCCGTCAATTCCCTTAGCGAGACAATCAAGTTACTTAGGGGGTAGCCCCAGATTTTCGAGGGTCTAATTCCAGCACATGTTCTCTATTAGACCCCACGAAGGTGTACTTTTTGACAGTCATTTTGCAGTATTGGCGTGTTAAGTTAATTTAAGCCTCAGGCTCCACTCCTGATAGTGCTCTTCCGTCAATTCCTTTTTCAGAACACTGGATGCAGACCAAACCGGGCCACGGGGGCATTACCCCAGATTTCTGAGGGTCTAAATCCAGCACCAGTTCCATATTAGACCCCAGAAGAGTGGTCTCGGCATGTCAATCATTTCAGTGTTGGCCGTGTTGAGTCAAATTAAGCCGCATGCTCCACTCCTGGTGGTGCCCTTCCGTCAATTCCTTTAAGTTTCAGCTTTGCAACCATACTTCCCCCGGAACCCAAACACTTTGGTTTCCCGGAAGCTGCCCGCAGAGTCATCGAAGCAACTCCTGCGGATCGCTAGTCGGAATCGTTTATGGTCAGAACTACGACGGTATCTGATCGTCTTCGCGCCTCTGACTTTCGTTCTTGATTAATGAAAACATTCTTGACAAATGCTTTCGCAGTAGCTCGTCTTGCGGCGATCCAAGAATTTCACCTCTAACGCCGCAATACGAATGCCCCCGTTTGTCCCTGTTAATCATTACCTCCAGTTCCGAAAACAAACAAAATAGAACCGAGGTCCTATTCCATTATTCCATGCA
Source organism: Ariolimax columbianus (assembly GCA_036924085.1). Classification (NCBI taxonomy): domain Eukaryota; kingdom Metazoa; phylum Mollusca; class Gastropoda; order Stylommatophora; family Arionidae; genus Ariolimax; species Ariolimax columbianus. The sequence continues at coordinate 139,583,736 of JAVGWX010000003.1, forward strand.
CCATTATTCAGGCAGCCGAGGCCTGCTTTAAACACTCTAATTTTTTCAAAGTAAACGCGCCGGCCACCCAGGACGCTCAGCGAAGAGCACCCGTGGGAGAGAGCCGGCAGACGGTAGGGCAGGAGACAACGGGCAGTGAACCGGCGCGAGCCGGACCGCCCGCCTGAGCCTGAGATCCAACTACGAGCTTTTTAACTGCAACAACTTTAATATACGCTACTGGAGCTGGAATTACCGCGGCTGCTGGCACCAGACTTGCCCTCCAATAGATCCTCGTTAAAGGGTTTAAAGTGTACTCATTCCAATTACGGGGCCTCGAAAGAGTCCCGTATTGTTATTTTTCGTCACTACCTCCCCGTGCCGGGAGTGGGTAAGTTGCGCGCCTGCTGCCTTTCTTGGATGTGGTAGCCGTTTCTCATGCTCCTTCTCCGGAATCGAACCCTGATTCCCCGTTACCCGTTACAAACATGGTAGGCATGTCACGTACCATCGACATTTGATAGGGCAGACATTTGAAAGATGCGTCGTAGGCACATGAGGCCATGCGATCAGCACAAAGTTATCCAGAGTCACCAGTGGGGACGCCGCAACCCCGCGAGGGGAAACAACGATTGGTTTTGAACTAATAAAAGCGCTCTTTCCGCGAGGGTCGGAGCTTGGTAAGCATGTATTAGCTCTAGAATTGCCACAGTTTTCCAGAAATAGCCAAAGCAAAGATGCACAAAGATCCCATAAACGCACTAACAACACCAAAACCCTTCACTACTGTACGAAAACCTACCTGGAGGCAGGATATATTTCCAGAGGTGGTAGAAAATATACCAGGTATTGGAAACAAAAACTGCCAGACTGAAAAAGAAAGGAGAGATACTACCCTAAGCTTCATATCGAAAAGCTACCCAAGCATGGACTGGACCCATGCATACACCGACGGTTCTGTAACAAACAATACACAGAACGGAGGGGCAGGAGCATTCCTCAACCTACCAAATGGCAGACAAATAACACTGTCATTCGCTACTGGTAAGTACACAAGCAATTTCAGAGCGGAGGCAGAGGCACTGAGGGCGGCAGTGGAAGAAATGGTGACACATAAAGAAAATGAAAGCCATATAGTCCTGCTTACAGATGCTCTGGCAGTAGTCACAGCGCTAAAAAGCCAGAAAAACACTGAGCTTAATGACTTAAGAGCAGCACTTTGTCAACTATGCCCGCAGTGCGCACCAAAAAGGGTAGTGGTACAGTGGGTCCCATCACACTGCAACATCCAAGGCAACGAGGAGGCAGACAGACTGGCAAAAGAAGGTGCAAGACTACCAAAAACAGAAACTAGTATGACGTACAAAGAGTCAAAACGGCTTATCAAAGCCAGATACATGACCAAATGGGAAACCGAACATACTGGTTACACCAAAAACGATGCCTATTACCAGTTGAACCGAAGAGAGCAGGTCGTTGTCTTCAGACTTCGCACTGGCCACAATAGACTGAGGTACCACCTATTCAACAAATTGAAGATAGGGTGTACCGACGAATGCCCGTGCGGTACTGGTAAAATGACCGCTGAACATCTGCTGCAGAACTGCCCGACTTACGAGGATCAGAGAGAGCAGATGTGGCCATCACCAGTGGAACTGCAAGACAAGCTCTATGGCAGTGGCGACAGCCTCAGAATGACCGCCGCTTTTTTCAAAAAAATAATGGTTACTGTCTGACTGCGTACGAAGAAGAAGAAGAAGAAGAAGTACAGAGTACCTACATTTGGAAGCTGCTTGTATTTAATCAGAGCAGCGCGTTTGACCTCAATGACAGGTGTCATGTCCTCCACTTTCGCTTCAAACAAGTCTTCTGAATTAACAGTTCATCTTCAAGATGTAGCAAGTGCTGTGTTGTGTATGGCATTTCAAAGATGCTGCCATGTCTCTGTAACATTGGTGTCATTATGTTGGAAATTGAGGGTTTCCCGAAAAGCATTGTGAAATCTCTTCATCAGCACTGGGTCCAACATTCTACTTGCGTCGATGAGTGACTTGCCTTTGCTTCTGGTGTGATGGAACTTCTTTGGATGCAATTTTATTTTACAGCGAGCCAAAGAGTGATCAGTGTCACAGTCTGCACTATGGTAAGTGCACGTCAAGAGCACATACTTAAGGAGAGATCTTCTGACAAGAGTTAGATCCAGCTGATGGTAAGTGTACGTCAGGAGCACATACTTAAGGAGAGATCTTCTGACAAGAATTAGATCCACCTGATGCCAATGCTTTGATCGTGAGTGCATCTACGATACCGTATGTTGGGGTTTGGTCTGAAAATAAGAGTTGGTCACACAAAGTTCATGGTAGGCATAGAGCTCTAGGAGCCACTGGCTATTTTTATTACGTTAATGTGTCCAACTCCAAACTTGTCAAGACATGAAGGCCACGAGTCGTGATCGGCGCCCACTCTAGCTTTGAGATCACCTTGTAGCTGTTCTTGATTACGGATGATTTTAATGAACGCTGATAAATCATTATAGAACTCATATTTGACTTCAGGTGTGGAGCAGAAGGTAGGTGCATATACACTCAAAATGGTTGAGTGACCTACTGTGGTAGGGAGACGAAGCGTAAGCAGGCGTTCTGAACCATTCTCACCTGGTTCAACCATATGTAAAAGATACTTGTTAAATGCAAAGCCTACACATTGCTCTCTCTCTTTTCGTTGGGTTCTTTTCCTTGCAAGTAGAATAAGTAGTCTTTCTCACCCATTGACCCCGAGCTCGCTAGTTTCTTGGAGTGCTACAATGTCCACATCCGGTCTTTTCAGCTCGTCATATATTACCCCTGCCTTTCTGGCATCATATATATCATGCAGGTTATCAGATAGTCCAGTCAGCTAGGGAAGGACATTCCAACATCCCAGTTTAATTGTTGATGCACTTGTTGATACCGTCAGGTAAAACTGGAAGACCTCTACAGGTCATAAGCTTGGCATCCTTCTATGGAGAACAAGCTGCTGCCCGTGCAGCAGGTCCGACCTATCCGCGTAACTAATTGATCCAGAGGACAAGGATTAACCGATACAGCCTGGAATCAGCAACGTCGCAGGAGATGCCTGAATAGCAATGGAACCACCCTTAGACTGCCTTAGGAACACCAGTTTCGGATTTTTTTCTTAGGGCTTACACCCAGAGCCTCTCCCGTGAATAGGTCTCCTACAAGGCAGTGGGTGAAAAGTTTTCAGGGTAACAGCTTTGTAGGCCTGTTCAGCTTTCATGTCAAAATGGTAAATTTACAGGTCGTGTGATTAGTTATTGATTATTGTATGACATTATAAGATGAATAATGATGGTTATAACACTTTCGTGGGTAAGTTTGTTAACTACTGTCATACAAAGCTATAATTATAAATGTTTGTAATCCAAGTCGAAAGACCGACGGTAAACACATCCACCATCTTAGTATTGTAATCTTTTAATCACGCTAAATGAGTGGTACCTAACACATCAACTGGAAGACAATTGAATTACAAATATTTACCAGAGAGTCTTTCATCTGCGTGTCAGGTTGCTCTTCGTTTCTGGATTACACTCTGCTAAATGTAACCGATCTCCCATCTCAACTGGCCTCAAACTCTTATGTCCGATCTCCCATCTCAATTGGCCTCAAACTCTTGTGTCCGATCTCCTATATCTCAAATGGCCTCAAACTCTTATGTCCGATCTCACATCTCAATTGGCCTCAAACTCTTATGTCCGATCTCCCATCTCAACTGTGAGCTGTGAGACGCGTTACTCTAGTGGAATTATTCCGACCAATGGTTAGCGTGCTATGGGACGCGTTACTCTAGTAGAATTATTCCAACCAATGGTCAGCGTGCTATGGGACGCGTTACTCTAGTGGAATTATTTCGACCAATGGTCAGAGTGCTAAGGAACACGTTGTCCCCGCGTCCTATCACATACCCTGGTTAACGGGTTCTAAAACTGGAGTTGGGTCACACTAACCCGTCCTACTTACTTTCCTGGTTGCCAAAGTACGGGTCGCTTGTGTGGGCTGAACCGTGGTATGATATAGCACACAGGGCCAACATCTGCAAGCAGTTTTACCTATTTTGGTAGTATCCTCAACAATATAGTCTCTGAGGACTACAACAATGCTAAGCCGAGAGCTGATTTGAGAACACAACGACAAAACGTTTGGAACCGGCAAGAAATCATTGTTATCACCTGGATCAAGGTGTATCGTGCTGTTTTGATAACCAACCTTTTAACCCCCGCCGGCGAAGCATGGACTGTGTATAGTAAACATTTCAGTAAACTAAACCTTTTATGCGGGACGTATTTCTGCAGAGTGCCTAACTTTGTAATCCTCAGCAGGACGAAACTCTAAGGCATTCACCAACTGCTATATAGAACCAATATCAGATGGACTGGGCATGTTGTTCCATGCCCGATGAGCCCCTCCCAAAGCAAATGTTGGACGGTGAGCGTCAGATTGGAAAGCGCTCGTTGGGGAGTAAGAAGAAACGGTACAAAGATACGCTGAAAGTTTGTTTGAACGGTGTTTTCCTTCATGTCACCGACTAAGAGGTGCTTGCTCAGAATCGTTCAAGCAGTTGCACCATCACCATTGCGCTCGCATCACCAAGAGGAGAAACATTACTTAGACAAAGAAGAAGCAAACTGCAGGAAAGGACAGAATGCAAGACGTCACAAATACTAACTCAGTCCACGTGGGCCCTACGGCGGTAGAGTTTCTCTAGTTCAGATCGGATTGTACTGTCACGTGCGATCACATTTGAATAAACATGCCGGACAATGTCACCATATTCGCTTGCAATGGCAACTACTATTATTACTCTTATTTTTATTATTCTTATTTTTATTATTACTATTATTATTATATTTGAGAAGAGGTATGTATGTAGTTCTATAAGGTGAAACGGGCCACTTCCACCATTTGTCTATGAACACGCTGCATTCAATAAGGATTTTGTTTTTCCAATTTGACCTAATCATGCTGAGCAAATACGACAACGGGGACAGGACAATGATGGAGAGAGTCTTCAACCATCTGTTATGACCATGAACTGCTTGAACAGATGGTGGGACCTCCTCGACAAGGCGGATCTCATGTCCAAACTGGGCACCATGGAAACGGTCTAGCTTGATAAATGTGCTTTAGAGGCCTTTCGCTATGTTGAAGTCATTGTTTGAAATCAGGTCATTCAAGTAGAACTTAAGAATGGGTCTCTAGCTGATCATGTGGGAGGCTTCAGTGCAGAACAGTCCAGGTGTGGAAACTGTACAGAAGGAGAAGAACGACACAGACTATGTGAATCAGTAGCTTGGTTTTCAGTGACAGCAAACTTAATTTACATCAAGGTCACCAACTAGATGATGATATGAACAGGCTGTGCAGTAGAGGTCGTATGCTTTAATTGCTGAATTATATACCACCAAATTTTGTTACTGACCCCCCTAGCTGACAGGTGTCACAGGTCTTCAGGCATGTAAGCAATTCTCATAAATCCTGTATTGGTTATACAGATGGCACACGAAAAGTGATTGCACCTAGGAAACAGTCAACACATTTACTGAGTTGATTAGTCATTAAAGATAATGATTGTTTCTAGACCATGATTTCCCAGTGTCTTATTGAAGCCTGTCACAACTTACACAATCATCCATCCTGACTCTACAGGCTCCAGCCAACCACCTGCTAACTGCTGCTGTGATTTCTGCACCAGCAGCCCTGGCCTTGTCCAAAATCATTTATCCCGAGATGGAGCGAGTCAACGTCAGCCAGCAGACAAACATGAAACTGAACGACGACACTAAGTAGGTCCTGAATAGATTTAGCATCTGTGTTGTGTTACAGTTAGTGTGGTACTGCACCGATAATTGATTTAACGAAGCCACTTAAGTCATTCATTTTTGTGGTAGGACCGCATTTCACAATATGGGATTTCGTATGGTGGCATTATATATCTCATGATTGGATTGTAGTTCTCAAGGAGGCATTGTAGTTCTTATAGTAGCATTGGTTTTATCATGATGGCATTGTAGTTTTCGTGGTAGGATTGGAGTTCTCATTTCATTCTAGTATTGTAGTTTTCATGACTGGATTGTAGTTATCATGGCGGAATTGCAGTTCTAATTTTTAGTGTTTTAGTTCTCATGATGGAATTGTAGTTCTCATGGTAGTTTTGTAGTTATTATGGTGGGATTGTAATTCTCATGGTTGGTTTGTAGTTTTCATTGTCAATTTGTAGTTATCATGATATTATTGTAGTTTGCATGATCGTATTATAATTCTGATGATAGTATTGTAGTTGTCATGACAGTGTTTTAGTTCTCAAGATAGTATTGTAGCTTGCATGATAGCATTATAGTTATGATGATAGTATTGTAGTTCGCATGATAGTATTATAGTTATAATGATAGAATTGTAGTTCTCATGATAGTATTATAGTTTTGCTGATAGTATTGTAGTTCGCATGAAAGTAATATAGTTCTGATGATAGTATTGTAGTACGCATGAAAGTAGTATAGTTCTGATGATAGCATATTAATAATTTCTCTTTTCTAAATGTCGCCCGTAGTTTTCATTCCGTCATATAGCCCCTTTTTTAATACGTCACTTCCTATTTTTTTACATTTTCTCGTTAAGATATTCAATAAGCTATACTTGGAACCTGTTGGCTTTCCTCAACCTCTTTTCCTGCGAGATGAAAACTACAATCCTATCACGAGGGGACGCTTTCAGCTCATGTCCATCTAATTTCCGGTATAGGTAGGCCTTCAGCTGGTGTCCATCTATTATCCGGTATAAGAACGCCTTCAGCTCATGTCCATCAATTGTCTGGTAAAAGGACGCCTTCAGCTCATGTCCATCTATTCTCCGGTATAAGTACTGACTCACCTGTACTTATTTACAAGTTGGGTATCTGTGACGTACATGAGAGATCATTTGGGTGTAGCAAGATACTCTCTTATCTACGTTCTGTCTTACAACTATCACTTTACTACTCACAACAATAATTAGAAACTCTAACAATTATTGGAACTGCACCAATAGCAAATGTATGTCTATTTTACAAACGCCAATCGTATTATAACATTTATATTAACATGCACATAAAAACTAAACTAACTATAACGTCTCTTAAGAGAATCGTGTAAATAGCACAGGTCTTTCTCCTGTACTCAATAAACTCCAGGGATTCGAACACTTAGGTCCTAGCTAATGTTCCTACTGATTTAACAGACTTATCTCACTAGAGTTGACACAAACTATCTAGCTTACTGGTTCATGTGTCCTATCTTATGGTGTTTGCTCCTCTGGTGGCGTCTGTTCTTCCCCTCTGCTCATGTAGTGTGTGACTCTTCTGAGCCTCCTGTCTCGTCTTAAAGTCAGAAACTCTGCGACAAATGCAGCGGTTCTTTCACCGTGACGGTTCTCTATACAGGGCTAACTCCTTTGGTGTCAGGGGTTCTCGTGTCGACGACAGTGGTTGTTATACTGTAGGTGTCAGGCCAAGAACAACACCTTTGTTATGACGGGTTGTTTGGAAGACAGCTTCGTTTTTAGGGAAAACACGTGATCTTCTGTCCTTAATGGAGTCGACAGTCCCTTTGCAAACTTATGAGTCAGCGTCACTTGTGACACGTTTTCATTACGTATCAGCGTCACTTGTCACCAGTCAAATGATTACAAATGCTGATTTAGGTTGACAGTCTTTATCATTCAACCAAATGATTGGTCAAGATCTTCCCTCTCACTGACTAGAGTCTTCTTCTGTGACTTCTCTGTTGTCCTTGTGCTGTTCTATCTATCTGCTCTAACTGATCGCTTTAGCTGATGTTCTGGCTAGTCTTTTATTTGCTCGGTGGACTTCTGTTATGTGGTTTCTCTGAATACTAAGATCCCCTAACTTATATATCATATTCTACCCGCTTCGATCAATGTCTTCTCTCCTTCTCCATTATTGACGCCTCAACCTTTCCTCAACTATCGTCCCTCTAAAGAAAGCGTGCCTTGTCTTGAACTTTCTATGTGACCTAAAAGGTCGTGAAACTTACCCGTAGGGCCGTGAGAAAATACAATTTGGCTGAATACTCTTAAACGAGCGTTGTCGAACGATTTCAAACAATGACCCTTCAATTAACTCCATCTCTCCGACAGGTGTTCTAAAGTAATCTCTGGGAACCTAAAACGGTGTTTTCCATGACCCTGGCTCTTTGGACCCTTGTAACTGTTACATGAGTCAGATTTCGTTGATTTCGGTGATACTTGTAATGTTCTTTGTTTCGCTGTCTTTGATACATGGCTTTCACTGTGTGATGTGTATACATATTTATGGTTTTCAGTAAGAGCCGTAACGCCCTGTCAGCGTGCGCAGATGGAGCGGTAATGGCTGCCAAGCTCATCACGCCAATTGTGGCCAACCTGCTAGCCTTCTTGTCCTTGATGAGCATGATCAACGCAATGCTGGATTGGTTTGGCCGGAGGGCCGGTATTGATGGACTGACGTTTGATGTAAGTAATCACTGGACCAGCTGATGAGTGGCAATGGTAGAACGCTTGTTTCTCGCGGGAAAGTACGGGTTTAGATCCCAGTTACTGACACCCTACAGTTGATCCTGCTAAAATTGCTTGACTGGCTTACTTGTTGGGAAGGAAAGCATCGACGAGTGACACGACACAGCATATTAGAAAATGCTGATGCCTAGGATCAGGAACTAAAATCCGGAGAAGACATAAACAGTACAAAGCAATACTAGCAAAGCTAAGGAGAGAGACTCTGGGTTCAATAATATTCGGTGCGTTACTGGGAAAGATTGTACAGGACTACAGCACCTACTATAAGTGTTGTACAGGACTACATCACCTACTATACGTGTTGTACATGACTACAGCCCCTACTATAAGTGCTGCACATGACTACAGCCCCTACTATAAGTGTTGTACAGGACTACAGCACCTACTATACGTGTTGTACGGGGGACATGAAGAAAGCTGTATATGAGGTTGGCAACCATGTCAACCAAGATAACCTGCAGTGGCCACATTGCAATATAGCATACATGGCTTTCATTTTGTTTTCTGAAAGCAGTAGACATTAAATGGTTGTTCAACACCTAATTACGAAGCAGGATGGCTTAAGTATTTCACGTACAATTTGAAAGTGAGAGACATTTGGAGGAAGGAAGATCTGGCTAAATATAGTTCTAAAGGAAGCCAAAACATCGGCGTCTCATAGCTGTAGGAGGTCCCAATGGTGATCGAAGATGGCGACAGCACCAGATTTGTGTGCCGGCGTTTCCTGAAGATCATTTCTCTTTCTGCAAAGAAGACTTTCATTACATTACATTTTTCCTAATTGCATAATTCGTGAACACTAATTACATATCTCATGTATAGTAATTGTAACAGATCTTAGCTATGTATGTTCATTAAGAATATGATTTTAGACACGTTTTTATTAGTTAGAAGGGTTGGGATTAAAGTATTGATAGTCAGTAGCAAGTAATTTTCTTACAGTATTGAACTAAGTAACAGAGCCAGGGCAGATGTACTCAAATCCCGCCTAAGGAATGTCTGAAATGCGGGTGTTGACCTACGTAACATGATGGTTTTTGTATAACGCCATAGACAGTGTGATCAGTAGTGAAGATGAAACCCAGAAATGCCAAAATGAACAGGTTTATCTGAAATCTTGGGGAGAATAAACCTAGTAACGACATCAGAATACCCGGATATAGGGAGCTAGGAGATCCGGGAACATTGAGTTTTTGAGTTAGCAGTTGAGAGTAGCGGCTAGGCTTGGTCAGCGATATTTTGGCAGAGAGAGAGAGAGAAGTGATGAACCTTTAACCAGACAAGGTTAGTTCAAGTACAGATGTCCAGCAGCCTAACAAGGTCAGGTCATTATTGGTGTGCATAGTGATGTAGAATATTATGTTTTGAATAGCAAAAGTGTTAACAATAGATATAGAGTGAAATATCAGTTCTTAGCAAAGGCCTTAACTTTGTCCCCCTCCAGCCCTCCATTGACCAATACTCTGTTCTCAAGGATGCGCATGCCTATCATCGCCGCCTACGTCATCGCCGCCTACGTCATCGCCGCCTACGTCATCGCCGCCTACGTCATCGACAATGGTACCAAAACAATCCCAACTCTTGCTCTTTTCCTGACCCCGATGACCCTTTCTCCTGACCCCAATGACCCTTTCTCCAGCTGTTCCCATCGTAAATCTGACTGGACTCCTCCTCCTGGCCGATCCCGTGCCTTATACCTCTATATTAAAACTACTCTTCGCGATATCAAGGCCTACTGCCTTCGGCGCTTGCGATATTCGAACATTTCCCATACCGAGGCTTGTGCTCTGGCTAGCCTTAGTCGGCGTAGGGATCTCGTGATTAAACCTGCTGATAAGGGGGGAGCAGTGGTGGTTTGGCGCAAGGATTTATATGTTCAGGATGGCAGTCTTCAACTATCTGATCCTTCTTTCTATAAGCCGCGCGCCGATGATGCCACTGTCCGTTTTAACAAGGAGGTCTCTACCACCATCCTTGATATGACCAAACGACATCTCACGAAGAGCGCTACAAACCTCCGTATCTTTGACAGTTGTCTGGGTAAGCCTTCTTTCTACATGCTGCCTAAAATTCATAAGCCCGACAACCCAGGTCGCCCTATGTCTCTGCCTGTTCCTGTCTCACCGAACTGGTATCAGACTTCCTGGATAGTGTCTTCCAACCTATGGTGGAGAGTCTTCCCACATTTCTTAAGGACACCAACCACGCCTTAACCACTTTCTCTACCATTGTCCTCTCCCCTGACCAAACCTATCGTCTCTTCCTACTTGATGTCTGTTCACTGTACACCTCGATCCCCCACTCTGATGGTTTATTGGCCCTCCGTTTCTTCCTTGACCGAACGGTTAACCCATCCATCTCCACGTCTGCCATCGTCCGTCTAGCAGAACTCGTTCTTACTTTCAATACCTTTGAAATCAATGGCCAGTTCTTCGACCTGATCAGCGGTGTGGCTATGGGCACCAGAATGGGCCCCAGCTACGCATGCCTGTTCATGGGTCACCTGGAACACTTGATCTGGCTTCAATTCCAGGGCCCCTTTCCTTTGATGTATTATCGATACATCGACGATGGGATTGATATTACTGACATGTCGGAGAAGGATCTCCTCAACTTTATCGACTTTGTTAACGACTTTCACCCCTCGATCAAGTTCACGTCTGACATTTCCCTCACGTCTGTCCACTTTCTGGACATCACTGTCTCTATCTGCCCTTCAGGCCTCTCCACCACTGTCTACTACAAACCCACTGACGCCCACAACTACCTCCTCTACACTTCCTCCCATCCCTTATCCTGCCGCGATTCGCTTCCTTTCTCCGAACTCCTCCGCCTCCGACGCCTATGTCAGGATGACGACGACTTCCTTCTCAGGGCCAACGAGATGCTTGACTTCTTCCGCAAGCGACTCTACCCTGAGACTACTCTCTCCTCCGCTCTTCAGCGGGTTCTTCTTATCTCCCGCCAAGACTCCCTCACTCCCACCCGCCGTCCTCCCTCTGACCGTGTGAAACTCGTCCTCACCTATCACCCTCACAGCGTCTCTGTCCGGGATATCCTATTCCGCCATCTCCCTATCCTTCACTCTGATCCTGCCACTCGCGAAGTTTTTCCCGATCCTCCCCTTGTCGCCTACAAGCGTGACAGGAACCTGAGGGACTTGCTGGTCAGTAGTCGCCTACACACCAGCCCTCATAGCCTCCCAGGCACCAGGCCGTGCAAAAATTCACATGGCTGTGTTACCTGCCCTCATGTCATCCTTTCTCGCTCCATTACCTTTCCTAAAGCAGAATTCTTCATCAAAGAGGGGTTCACATGCAATTCCCGTAACCTCATCTATTCCATCATCTGCCGCCAGTGTGGTATGACTTACATTGGGGAAACTGGTATGGAACTACGGGAGCGTTTCCGCCAACACCTCAACGACATCCGCAACAGCACTGGTTCCCCAATTGCCAGCCACTTCAATGGTCCTGAGCACCGGGGTATGGCTGACGTCAGTGTCACTGGTCTAGTTTCGTGCTTCTCTGACGATCGTCATCGATTCGCCCTTGAGAACAGACTTATCTCGAGTATGGGCTGTCTCCAACCACATGGTATAAATATCTTCCATACTTTTTCTTAAACCCTCACACTGGCCCCCATCTATTTGTCTTCCTTCCCCCCCCCACCCCCGCCTCCCCCATTCTTCCATCAGTTCTCTTCCCCCCTCTCTTATATCAATATCACGCCCTCCCGGCTTATATTGCCTTCTCATTGTTCTGCTATCTGGACCACTATTTGGCCACGCTTGGCTTATCAGGCATATTCCGCCACTTTTTGTTTGACCGCTCCTATTTCAGTTTCTATCGAGTACTTGGCACGACCGGTCGCTTAGACAGTAAGCGTCTCCCACCTGAAACAGATGAGTTGACCATTTTTTCTTATATGTTGATTTGTTAGTTCAGTGTTGTTGTCCCTGATGAAGGCCTATTGGTCGTAACGTAGGTTTTGTTTGTGTTCTCGTCTCGGTGCGGTATCTGACCATACCCATTTTTAAATTTTGATTAAGCTCAACCTTAATCAACTTTTACTAGTTTTTTTCATGTTTTTTTCCCATTTTAACAATAGATATGAAGTGCACCACAAGGGAATCACATGAAAATTCATTTTCATAACAGCTTCTTCAAGCGTTTAGCAGAAGTTCTCTCTAGAAATCTAGTCACTACTAGAGATATATTTGGAGTTTTGAGTTAGCTGTCGAGAGGAGAGTATGAGTTGGAGACCTCCAAGACGAAGGACGGACAAAAGTTGACAGGAGAGGAGAATATAAGTGGGAGATCTCCAATACAAAGGACGGACAGAGGTTGACAGGAGAGGAAAGTATAAGTGGGAGATCTCCAGAACGAAGGACGGACAGAAGAACCGACATAGACAGATGGAAGAGAAAATGAGAGTCTATTCATTATCGTAGATCAGCGTGAGACTCCAACAGCAAGAAGGGTAACTATTATCGAGCTCCTTGACGATCACAGCGATCTAGTTGTTTGACGATCACAGCGATCTAGTTGTTTGACGATCACAGCGATCTAGTTGTTTGACGATCACAGCGATCTAGTTGTTTGACGATCACAGCGATCTAGTTGTTTGACGATCACAGCGATCTAGTTGTTTGACGATCACAGCGATCTAGTTGTTTGATGATCACAGCGATATAGTTGTTCGGCGATCACTTCGATACCGTTCTTTAACAATTCCAGCGAGCCAACGCCGACGAGCAGAACAGGACCACGGAAGAATCATCGGTGTTTAAGAACAAACACGAATCATCCATTCTGTAGCAATTCACAAACGGTTCGTCAATGAAGTTGTAGTTCGTTAATCAAGTTTTAGTTCGTCAATCAAGTTATAGTTCGAAATCAAGTTTCTTTTAGTTTAGCTTAGCTATAGTTTAGTTCATAATTACTTAGGGTCAGATATGTTTTGTTTGAGTGAAGATTGGAGAGTCATTTGTAAACAGTTCATAATAAAGTTTCGTTGTATTGTGTTTTATTTCCATCAGTGTCGAAATCAGTTTGTTTTGAGTTGGGTGAAGTAAGAATATAGTTAGTGCAGACCTCTTTCACCACCTGCTATGGTATATTGGTAAGCTAAGCTAGCGGTGCTACATAACTGCAAAATCCATCTACACTAATAACACAACCCATCTACACTAATAACACAATCCATCTACGTTAATAACATAATCTATCTACACTAATAACACAATCAATCTACACTAATAACATAATCCATCTACACTAATAACACAATCAATCTACACTAATAACATAATCCATCTACACTAATAACACAATCAATCTACACTAATAACACACCCCCTCTACACTAATAACACACCCCATCTAAACTAATAACACAACCCATCTACACTAATAACACACCCCATCTACACTAATAACACAACCCATCTATATTAATAACACACCACATCTACACTAATAACACAACCCATCTACACTAATAACACAACCCATATACACTAATAACACGATCCATCTACACTAATAACACGATCCATCTACACTAATAACACGATCCATCTACACTAATAACACGATCCATCTACACTAATAACACGATCCATCTACACTAATAACACAATCCATCTACACTAATTACATAATTCATGTACATTAATCATATTTTTGATTGTACAGGTCATATGCTCATATCTGTTGTACCCAATGTCGTACGTCATGGGGGCAGCGCCTGAAGATTGTGGCAGGCTTGGAGCCCTTATTGGGATGAAGATCTTCATCACTCCTGTTGTGGGGTATGCTGAGCTGGGGAAACTGATCAAGGTATGAGATAAAGCAATCAATGTCAGTTAGATAAACAATGAAATCGTTCCTACCTCTCCAGCTTAGAGAAAGCATAATTTAACTTAACGCCTTTATACTGGTTTAAAAGACTGCAGAGATGCGCATGTCTACTCCATTATATGGTCGTTATAACAGAAAGAAGTTTCGCTAAACAAAACTATTGAGGGAGAGAACGCTAGTACATGTAATGACATTTAGTTACCAAATGTATATTTCCTCTTTCAAATTTGGATTTGTTTGGTTTGGACAGCGCAAAACAAAATGTGAACGTTGATATTGTTAGTGAATATTGCTCATACAGATAGACTTGCTAGGCTTACAGAATTGCTAGGCTTACAGACTTGCTAGGCCTACATACTTGCTAGGCGTACAGACTTGCTAGACTTACAGACTTGATAGGCTTACAGACTTGCTAGGCTTACAGACTTGCTAGGCTTACAGAATTGCTAGGCTTACAGACTTGCTAGGCCTACATACTTGCTTGGCGTACAGACTTGCTAGGCTTACAGACTTGCTAGGCCTACATACTTGCTAGGCGTACAGACTTGCTAGGCTTACAGACTTGCTAGGCTTACAGACTTGCTAAAATTACAGACTTGCTAGGATTACTAGAATCAATGGTGCGAATCTGGGAATATAGCACAATAAACATGACTGATAAGGTCAGCATAATCTGTGTCCATGTTTCCTTGAGTGCGAATAAATGTTTGCAAGTGAATGTTTCTTACTTTCCTTGAGTCTTCTTGTCTCTATGTACGAACGTGTTAATGATGATGTGAGGTGATGGCTGCATATGTAATAGTCTGCGTGTGTGTGTATGTAAGAGTGTGTGTGTATGTAAGAGTGTGTGTATGTAAGAGTGTGCGTGTGTGTGTATGTAAGTGTGTGTGTGTATGTAAGGGTGTGTGTATGTAAGAGTGTGTGTGTATGTAAGAGTTTATGTGTATGTAAGAATGTGAGTGTATGTAAGAGTGTGTGTATATGTAAGAGTGTGTGTATATGTAAGAGTGTGTGTGTATGTAAGAGTGTGCGTGTGTGTGTATATACGAGTGTCCGTGTGTGTAAGAGTTGCGTGTATGTGTGTGTAAGAGTGTGCGAAAGAGTGTGTGTATGAGTGTGTATGTGAGTGTCTGTGTAAGTGTATGTGAGTGGCTTTGTGTGCGTGTAAAGTCCTAGTGTGCACTGAAACTGTTGATCAAACTAGGTCCTATAATCGCATGTGAATAAGAAACACGTTTTGTGTGAAATATCTCCAGAACCGGCGAATACTGGAGACGTACATCGCCAATGATAATGGAACGTGGCACTGGTCCGGGAATGACATTCTCCTGGAAGCCCTGAACACCACACTTGTTAATGGAGTCATGTCAGTAAGTGATACTTTCAAGATGTACAGCTCTTCTTTTTTATGATCAAGTATTTTTGTTGTTAATGTCAACATTGCTCATAGAAAGAGGCCTCGCCTTTCTATCGTAATGCTCTTTTCTGGGACAAAGAACGAGCGAAAACAAGAAATCAGACAAAATAACAACAACAACAAAATGATTTGCTTTTATTGCACTTTGTTAAATGTTTTTGTTGTGGTCACAACGTAACTATTGGAGAGGGGGGAGGGGGGGGGGAGGATCTACACAGTTTAACAGAAAGTGTTACCATTAGCTGCTTGGCATATACTCGTAGTTTAGCAGAAATTGTAACAGGTAGATACTTGAGTTCTAGACACAGTTTAGCGGAATTTGGGACAGGTAGATTCTTGACTTCTAGACACAGTTTATCGGAAATTGTGACAGGTAGATACTTGACTTCTAGACACAGTTTATCGGAAATTGTGACAGGTAGATACTTGACTTCTAGACACAGTTTAGCGGAACTTGGGACAGGTAGATACTTGACTTCTAGGCACAGTTTAGCGGAAACTGTGATAGGTAGAAACTTGACTTCTATGCATAGTTTAGCTGAAATTATGACAGGTACATACTTGACTTCTAGACATAGTTTAGCGGAAATTGGGACAGGTCGATTCTTGACTTCTAGACACAGTTTAGCGGTAATTGTGACAGGTAGATACTTGGCTTCTAGACACAGTTTAGCGGAAATTGTGACAGGTAGATACTTGACTTCTAGACACAGTTTATCGGAATTTAGGACAGATAGATACTTGACTTCAATGCACAGTTTAGCGGAAATTGTGATAAGTAGATAATTTACTTCTAGACACAGTTGATCGGAAATTGTGACAGGTAGATACTTGACTTCTAGACACAGTTTAGCAGAAATTGTTACAGGTAGATACTTAACTTCTAGA
Source organism: Ariolimax columbianus (assembly GCA_036924085.1). Taxonomy (NCBI): domain Eukaryota; kingdom Metazoa; phylum Mollusca; class Gastropoda; order Stylommatophora; family Arionidae; genus Ariolimax; species Ariolimax columbianus. The sequence continues at coordinate 139,600,490 of JAVGWX010000003.1, forward strand.
CACAATTTAGTAAAAATTGTAACAGGTAAAAACTTGACTTCTAGACACAGTTTAGCGGAAATTGTGACAGGTAGATACTTGACTTCTAGACACAGTTTAGTAGAAATTGTGACAGGTAGATACTTGACTTCTAGACACAAATTAGCGGAAATTGTGACAGGTAGATATCCTATTTCTAGATACAGTTTAGTGGAAATTGAGACAGGTAGATACTTGACTTCGATACACAGTTTAGTGGAAATTGTGACAGGTAGATACCAGACTTCTAGGCACAGTTTAGCGGAAATTGTGACAGGTATATACTTGACTTCTAGACACAGTTTAGCGGAATTTAGGACAGGTAGATACTTGACTTCTAGGCACAGTTTAGCGGAAATTGTGATAAGTAGATAATTGACTTCTAGACACAGTTTAGTGGAAATTGTGACAGGTAGATACTTGACTTATAGACACAGTTTAGCGGAAATTGTGACACGTAGATACTTGACTTATAGACACAGTTTAGCGGAAATTGTGACAGGTAGATACTTGAATTCTCGATACAGTTTAGTGGAAATTGTGACAGGTAGATACTTGACTTCGAGACACAGATTAGTGGAAATTGTGACAGGTAGATACTTGACTTCTAGGCACAGTTTACCGGAAATTGTGACAGGTAGATACTTGACTTCTCGACACAGTTTAGCGGAATTTAGGACAGGTAGATACTTGACTTCTAAACACAGTTTAGCAGAAATTGTGATCTGTTGATACTGCTGTAAGAGAGTACAAAGGCCACGTATACCCTCAGAAATAAATCTGTGATTACAATCATCTTTATCTTGACATACTATCCAATAATAATTCGTCCATCGTCGTCAATGAGGACCACCAACAGCATCACATGCCATAATTCAACCTTGAGTTTGTGTATGGTATCATGACTGATCAAGTCAATTTGAGTCTGGAAATGTCTCTGACACGACTGGCAAACGTAGTCAGCAGTTGTTTCTTGTATTTTCTCTGCTCTTGACTTCATGATTGTGCGTCTATCATGGGCTGTCTAGATACGGAGACCCTGAGTTCAAAGCCCTCTGGGCCCGCGCTCTTCCATGTTGAGGGATTATGAGCCAGGTTGTCCCAGGTGTTCTATTTGACAGCACTTAGTGGACTCCATCAGACTGTCGTTGACACGTTTTTTTTTTGGACATCTCTGTGATAGTTCTTCTTCACTCAGTTCGCTTTATAGGATTCATTTTTGGAAGCCTTTCGCTGGACATTCGGGCAAGGTGGCCAGCTCATTTCAATTGAGATTTTTGCAACTTTTGAATACTTTGCATGTTGGCTCCTGACAGTATCTCAATATCTCTGATATGGTCCTGCCAGCGTATATGCAGTATGCGTCTCAGACAGTTCTTGTGAAAATGATTTAGCCTCCTATCGTCACCAGCGTAGACAGTCCAGCTCTCACGCGCGTAGAGCAGAGTATGACAATGGTGGCGCAGTAGACCTTCAGCTTAGTCATTGTGCTGATTCATCGACGTTCCCATACTGTTGAGTGCATTCGGGGAAAAGCTGTACTCGCCTTTACTATTTTATTTGTCAACTCATCAGCAATCATCACTGATCGCGACAGAGTGCTTCCAGTGTAGACACATTGTTCAACCGCTTGTAATATCCAACATAAAACGTAATAAAAGACCTAGTCTAAATTAGTGTAGAGAGATACGATCTTGTCTGGCATTTATACATCTCATGTTATACGAGCCAAAAACGATATGTTCACGTGGAATTGCTTCCATATCATTGTTTCTAGTTTCTATTGCTCCGAATATACGATATGTTCACGTGGACTTGCTTCCATATCATTGTTTCTTTTGCTCCGAATATACGATATGTTTACGTGGACTTGCTTCCATATCATTGTTTCTATTGCTCCGAATATAAATATAATACCTGTGCGGAGCTTTAGTGATACTTTATCTGGTCAGTATTGCTCACATATTGCCTTTTCAGATGATTGACATTTTCTCAGATCAACATCTTTCCAGCCTCCAGCGAGGATGGGTATTTGCTTACTGCATATATATGGATGGACAACTGATTCAGTAGCGTTCCTCTTCTTCATCGCTTTGTCTTTCTCTCTCTCTCTCTCTCTCTCTCTCTCTCTCTTTCGATCTCTCCTACATGCACATATACACACATACATCACTTACACACACATATATACACACAAACACACCTCCAGCAATAGTTGGCATTTTATATTTATTTCAATAGGTGACTGTTTTTTATGAACCCGTATTATGGGTTGCAACCAGTGACTTTGAGCCATGTTTAGGCACATCAAAGAGTAATCTCACTCATTATCGCATTCGATAACAACAGCAACCTGGACACATATGTCACGTGACTGGTAATGCCAGCGTTTTTTATGGGGATTTATAACCAATTTAGGCAGCGATGTGACCTTTCATAATCGTGGTGGCAAGGTACTGCTGGGGACATGTGATCCTAGTGGCTGGTACTGCAAAGGACACGTACAACTAGTGACAGGTAATCCTAGTGGCGGGTAATCCTAGCGACAGATAATCCAAGCGAAAGGTAATCCCAGCGACAGGTAAACCTAGCGATAGGTAATCCTAGTGGCAGGTAATGCTAGTGACAGGTAATCCTAGCGACAGGTAATCCTAGTGGCAGGTAATCCTAGTGGCAGGTAATCCTAGCCACAGGTTCTGCTAGTGCCAGGTAATCCTAGTGGCAGGTAATTCTAGTGGCAGGTAATACTAGCGACAGGTAATCCTAGTGGCAGGTAATCCTAGTGGCAGGTAATGCTAGCGACATGTAATCCTAGTCGCAGGTAATCCTAGTGACAGGTAATCCTAGTGGCAGGTAATCCTAGCGACAGGTAATCCTAGCGACAGGTAATCCTAGTGACAGGTAATTCTAGCGACAGGGGGGGACGTATTTAACATGTGAGGATATATCGAATTTGTGTATAACCTTGTCTTCTGGACGTTTTTAGAAAACTCGTAATCCCCTGTACCAGTCCTGCATCGTTAATCCGTTTTAATTCCCTGACCCAGTCCCCCACGAAAGTAAGGCCCGTGAAAGTTTGATCCTAGAGTTGTCTTACTTTGATCATTTCCTTAGTCTTTCGTTGTACCTTCGTAGTAGAAGATAATTGTCCTTCCTCTCAACCACTAAAAATTCAAAAAGAATTAGATTAGTCATATCTGTGAATGGAGTTTACAAGTCACTCCTTCATTTCCAGGCTGTGTGCAATTTGTAATGTTTGATCATGTGTGTACATTTCAGGAAAGGACAGAGGTCATAGCCACTTATGCTTTGTGCGGCTTTTCGGCCATTACTTCAATTGCCATCTGTATTGGGTCAATGACAGCTGTGTGTCCCTCCAGGAAAAAGGATATCGTGCAAGTTGTCCTGACTGCCTTCTTTGCTGGTAACATGGCTTGTTTCGCCACAGGAGCTGTCGCAGGTATTCTAATTGACTTAAGATGTCTAACATCCTAGAGTACTATAAATTGACTTAAGATGTCTAACATCCTAGAGTACTATAAATTGACTTTAGATGTCTAACATCCTAGAGTACTATAAATTGACTTAAGATGTCTAACATCCTAGAGTACTATAAATTGACTTAAGATGTCTAACATCCTAGAGTACTATAAATTGACTTTAGATGTCTAACATCCTAGCAGACTGTAGATTGACTTAAGATGTCTAACATCCTAGCAGACTGTAGATTGACGTAAGATGTCTAACATCCTAGCAGACTGTAGATTGACGTAAGATGTCTAACATCCTAGCAAACTGTAGATTGACGTAAGATGTTACACATTCTATTTTTTTGCAGGTGGACTGAAAATGTGAGACATCCTACCTGATTCTTGACCAGAGATCTCAAACTTAATATTCCTCCTCCCCACTTTTTGCGGACCGCATGAGGGGAAGGTTGAAAGTCCAAGGGTCGACTGCGATAAAACCAATATAGGTCATTTTCAGAAACATTTCGTAGCCTGTTAAAAAGCAAATGTATATAAATTAAACCGTGCTGAGTATATGCAAACATTCGTGCTTATTTTAAATCAGCTTTTGAGGAGTTAGCTGACAGCGTTTTGCTTCAAATAACACATCATTGTTGTGTTTAATGTCCAGAGATGAATCTATTCTACGTATTGCTGACAAATGTCAATTGGTGAGTCTTGACCTAAATATAGTCTCGTTTATCTTCTCTGACGAGTAACGCTGTTAAAAATACCAACCAAACATGTCCACAATCTTCGTAGATACAGAAAGTAACACCAGTTCCATATTTGTCCTTAGTGTTTACTCCCGAAGTCTTTACATTCAAAATGAAGCCCACACGACAGTGGGGAAAGAATGATAGATCGAGTTTCAAACCACTTTAACAATGTTAACTGACCACGACCGAGGTTTACACCCCGTTAATAAAGTTAACAGGCCGCTTGCCGAGGTACACATTACGTTAACAATGTTAACAGACCATGTGCGTGCTTCTGACCAGTTTAGTCACGAGAGTCGGTTCTTGAATCCACTCATCCTTCTTTGGTTTGAGTACCCACACTCAGACCATTTAGCTACGCTACCACCACATAAACCACTTAGCTACTTCACCACACAAACCACTTAGCTACTTCACAACACAAACCACTTAGCTACGACACCACACAAACCACCTTAGCTACACCACCACACAAACCACTTTAGCTACGATACCACACAAACCATTTAGCTACGACACCACACAAACCACTTAGCTACGCCACCACCACACAAACCACTTAGCTACACCGCTCCAAATCACCGCCTTAACATTGACTAACATCTTTACCGCAGTGATATACCATTATATTAATATTTGTAGTTTTCTTTTCATTTCAGGTGTAATGTACACAGAACACTCAAGTATACACGCTGCATGATGACGAACTGGCCGTAGACCACAAGAGAATATAAGAATAACATTGAGAATGCTGTATATACAATGTAATTTAATGGCAACAACGGTCGCCAAAACAAATATTTCTGTACACAGAAATCAGGGACACTAACTTCAGATATCACAAGTACTTCTGTACAAAGAAATCAAGGACACCAACTTCAGATATCACAAGTACTTCTGTACAAAGAAATCACGGACACCAACTTCAGATATCACCAGTACTTCTGTACAAAGAAATCACGGACACCAACTTCTGATATCACAAGTACTTCTGTACAAAGAAATCACGGACACCAACTTCAGATATCACAGGTACTTCTGTACAAAGAAATCACGGACACCAACTTCAGATATCACAAGTACTTCTGTATAAAGAAATTACGGACACCAAATAAAAATAAACGAACTAATAGCAACATTAATGGAGCCCTGGTTCTGGCATGTGAACGAAATAGCCTTGCTAGATGAAGGAGACCATAACCTAACTTAACTTAACTGAACTTCTTTAGAAGACTCCACAGAGTGTGTATACAACCAGGCTATTTTACATCACTTGATCTAAAAATGATTATTGACATCCAGTCTATTCTTAAATGTATTTACTGGACCTGCCTCCACAACGTCATGTTACAAGGCATTCACCACTCTCTGACTAAAAAGGTATTTCCTAATATCGAATCGGGACCGTTCTTTAGTTAATTTGTAGCTGTGCCCTCTTATAGGTTGAAAAACTTGTTTAAGTTTAATGTATACTTTACCATGATTATCTTATATGCCTGTATTTAAATGCCACCAAATTCTTCTCTTTTCTAGACAATGTATGCCAATTTTTCTGAGTCTTTCGTTATAACTATAATTCCAGAATCAAACTTTTAGTTTTGTTGCTCTGGTTTGTATCCTTTCCAGCATGTTTATACCCTATTTACAATAAGGACTGCACGCCTGAACACATCACCCCAAACTAGGTCTAACTAATGCTTTATACGGTTTTAACTATAACTCCTATGTTTACTGATTCTTTATATCATACCTAACATGGTATTTAACTTGTACTTTCTCAGTCACCTTACCTGTATGATCTATTATAACCTCTAAGCACCTTTCCTTTTTTACCGTCACAACATTATTCTCGTCTATCCTGTAAGTATGTTCCGTATTGGATACCCACGTGAATGAATGTACATCTATGCACATTAAACACCATTTGTCCGCCCTCAGACCATTCTTGAATTTTATCTAAGTTCGGCTTCATCATATCTGTGCAACATCCACTGGCTCCTCTACGTCTATCATGTTGGTAACTAACCCTCTATGAATTCTAAAGATTTATTAAGTACTACCTCATGTTAGTAAGCACATGATGACTATTCCTGATTAGATTGAATTGTTCCAAGTGCATCTCAATGTGTTCTTCCATTACCGACTATTTTATTATTTACAGATTATGCTAGTTAAACTCAATGGTTTACAATTTGCTGGATCTAATTGTTTGCACTGTTTGAACAAAGGGATCACTCCTACATCTTTCCAATAACCTAGAATAAATCTCTTCTCAAGTGATTGAGAACATAATATAGTCAATGGTTTTGCTAAATGGTCTCTAATTTCAAACATTAATATTTTATGATGACCTGGACATTCATCCCCTTTTCACTCCTCCAATTTAAGAAATAAATTCGTCTGTAATCTATCTACCTTCAGTTCACTGGTGCCGTTAGACGTCGTGGGGAGGTGTGACCGCCTCTGTTTCATATTCGTTGGCAGATGAAAAGCCGCTGGTGACTTGCCAGATCAATCCCAGCATCTGTTACCAACCGTTAGGTTGGCAGCCCTGGATTATACGATCACATTTTTTAGGGACGTGATAGTGGAAGGGTAAATTAGAGCAAGGTAGACCCGCATCCTGTGAGGCGCCATCTATGCCGCTCCGCTAACCACATAACCAGGACCTGATGGTATATCCACACAGTCCCCTTTTTGCGACATATTCCCTGTGGGCCCAGATTCCGTAGAATAATTTGAGTAGATTGTTAATTTTAAATTTTGCCCAAGCAGCGGCCGTTAGGCCTACTCTTTTAGATTTCCAACTGCCACTGAATTATTAACGTGCCCGCCACTGAGCACGCGTGTCTGATCTCACTAGTCAGAGATCAGGGGAAATCAGAATATCCATGTGAACAAATGTGGGTCTCCGCCGTGATTTGAACTTTCGACTTCCAGCACCCGAAGCGAACACCTTACCTCAAGACCACTGGGTTCTCCATCCGAAGCGAACACCTTACCTCGAGACCAATGGGTCCCCAACCCGAAGCGAACACCTTACCTCGAGACCAATGAGTCCTCCACCCAAACGAACACCTTACTTCGAGACCAATGGGTCCTCCACCCGAAGCGAACACCTTACCTCGAGAACAATGGGTCCTCCACCCGAAGCGAACACTTTACCTCGAGAACAATGGGTCCTCCACCCGAAGCGAACACCTTACCTCGAGACCAATGGGTCCTTCACCCGAAGCGAACACCTTACCTCGAGAACAATGGGTCCTCCACCCGAAGCGAACACCTTACCTCGAGACCAACTCGTCCTCCGTAATGCATACATAAATTAATCCATTTGTATGAATGACTTTTGGAAAAATATCTATGGGCTCTTGGATCTTAAAGGAGTCTTCTTTTTGTAGAGACTCGGCAGACTGGGCTAAAGTATTGATCGAGTAAATTAGCAGCATCTATGTTCTCACTTATTTTTTTTCCTGTATTATTTTTGAAAGGCCCTACTTTGTCTTTCGCTCTCTGTTTATTTCTAACACAGGAAAAGCCATTCTTTCTATTGGTTCCTAAAGGGTGATCAGGTGATTATTTCGGACAAACAGTTCTCTACTGGTAACACCTTGAATAATATTTTCCACTGCAGTACTTTTGTTTTTCCTCTGGTATTTTCCTTTCGCATTTTTAATTGTTTTTAACACGACAAGTGCTTTTGCCATATCTAACTTTATTTCTGGAAAGTTGAAAACCCCAGTTAATAATAATTAACCAGTACTTGCCGTTTCTATGCTACTAATCAGCACTCGATCATCCTCATTTTGACTCGAGGGACATCTGTAGCATAATCCAACCACTGTTTTTATCACTTCCACTTTCGATTTCTCCCCATACCTTTCTTTTTTATTGCTGTCATATCTGGTTCAGATGTGAGCCATTACTGTCTAGATGCTGGCCTATCTGTTTCCGATGTAAGCCGTTCCTGTCCTGATTACTTTCTCTCTCTAAATTTTACTCATTAAACTCCTGTAGTTATTCATAATTGTCTATCTGCTATCTCCTTTTAGGTTTTTCATCACTGTCCAACAGGTCTCCTCTCAACTTCATTTTTTGCTCTATGTCTTCGATCTTAACTCTTTCAATATATATTTTGCTCAACATATGATGTTGCTCAGTCAGATATTTCCTAGCTCTAACCAGTGAATCTTCTCCTACCAAAATATATGCTGATAATCGCTGAATCCCAGATATCCAAAAACTAACTAATCCCGTTTCTGAAGTGAGGATCTAGAATCATCTGGAGAACCAGGTTTAGGTTCCCGGGTACTCGAGTATCTATTAGCTTCCTTGTCTAACGAATTTGTTTTTTGGGTGCACAGAATTACTTGTCTTGTCTATTATTGCTGCTACCAGTTAATTAGTTTTGGAGTTACATAATGTCGGAGATGTTTTCAAGGAGTAACACCTTCTAAACAACTTGCAATGAAGAAATGGATGAGAAAGATGCGGTTGTTAGATAATGCTGTAAACTTTTCAGTATATCTGAAAACGTGAAGTATTTCTCCCACAATAAAACTCGTCGCTCTCTTAAGTTTAACAAATCAATAAAAGTTTAACAGCTACCAATTTTTCAGGATGTGTGTCTGTATCTTTTTTATATTTCAATAATCACCTCTCAAGTCTATTAAATGACTATTCGCGCATTCTGTGAATCGTACAGAAATCGAAACCAGATATTAGCTGCTTGAGTTTCATTGCTTTCTATAAAATGTACTTTCAAGTTTAGTCTACATATCGTTCAGACTAACATAAAAAAAGTCAAGCTCTTGTAAGCCATACCATATGAATAACTGCAGTGTTTTGATATATTTTTGCTGGTCTTTGACCTGTAACCTTTTGGATAGGTTACCCTCATTAGTAGGCAGGACAACAGACGGAAAAGAACTGATCAAGTGCAGAAAAACAATGGACGTTTGTCATTGCACTGCTCCAAACGTCCACCAATTAACAATAGTTTCATATGTTTACAGTTATAAATAAATATAGTTTCAGATATACAAATTTGATCTCAACCCGATGAAGGGAAGCATCCAACTGCACCTTCTAATCGTAGAGAACGGACAATGCACTGGATGCGCAAACACAGAATTTAGGACCAAACATCAACCGATGTAAGATGCCTACTTTGCGCATGTGCAGAGGAGGACATTCTCGTGTCCTGGCAACTTAAAACGGCTGGCAAAAAGCAGCTGTTACAGATGTGAATGTGGAAGGCAATGGAAAACACCGATATTATTTTCTTTCTACTTCTTCTTCGTTCTCAATCACCAGCTACCAAGCGCTGAAAAAGGCTTTGCAAGGAGCAGGATGTAGTCTGGAGAACCGAGACTCGGGAAATGGGACACCAAAAAAAGCCATACCACAAGCAGCCACGTGACCTTGGTAAACCCAAATGTTGAGTCCAGCAGGGGAACAAGCAAGACTTTCCAGGTCAACATTAAGCGGGAACCTTGTCTAGAAATAGCAAAGTTAAATGTGAGGACCACGATACCAGTTGGAAATGAGGACAACAGCAAAGCAGAAATGAAAAGCCTTAACATTAGAATGTGTGGCCTTAGCGAGACCAGATTCAAGGAAAGAGTAACTTCCAAAGTGACAGCTACCAAGTAATGCTGACATGGAGGGGGAAAGGACGGTTGGTGGCGGTAGAGTAATTCTAGAACTAGACTTTCCAAAGTGACAGCTACCAAGTAATGCTGACATGGAGGGGGAAAGGACGGTTGGTGGCGGTACAGTAATTCTAGAACTAGACTTTCCAAAGTGACAGCTACCAAGTAATGCTGACATGGAGTGGGAAAGGACGGTTGGTGGCGGTACAGTAATTCTAGAACTAGACAATAAATCAGCACTAGTATCGGTGTATGTAAGAGCATATAACCATCATCTCGTTACAGCCAGACTGACATCGAAAGTGGTGGGTATGGTTATAGTACAAAGGCACATGTTTACCACAACGCATGAAGAAGGAGAAGTTGAGGAAATTAATGTCATTTTGGAAGAAACTTTGACGATGCCAGTCATAGATGCCATTGGGACATTGCAATTACTAACACAAATGATGATTGTCCAAGGAAGAACGCTTAACGTATGTTTCATAAATTATGTGAAGGTTGTCAGTTGAGTTGACTAGAACGGACTATTTGAAGTCCTGCATTTCAGAAAGACTGATGAATCAATTAATTAGTACACACTATTTGAAGTCTTGCATTACAGGAAGACTGGTGAATCATTTAATTAGTACACACTATTTGAAATCGTGCATTACGAGAAGGCTAGTAGATCTAGTTGTCTGAAACAGACTAGTTGAAGCCTTGCAGCACTGCCAGGTTGAGCAACCAATCCTTAGACTGACTCCTTATGTGTACATCAACCAACACGCCATGATACTACTGAACGAAGGAATGACAGACCCAATCCTCAAATGGAAGGGGGGCATGAAGGCATCAACAATTGTAACATTGCGGTAATTATCGACGGCAAAGGCTTAAATGCTTTCAAATTCACAGATTATCAGGGCATATTCGAGGAGAAAGAGATGGCTCTGCAATACTTACTGAGCAAAATGATTCTTCATTATGTGAACCAACATCATCACACAAGAGATATTCCCATAAGTGTTCCGTTCTTCGTTCAGCCACCCAGCCAAGCGTATATTTACTCCCAGTCAGGTGTTGATTTCGTGTTTTTCGGATCTTTCTAGACAGAACACACATTCTCCCTTCTCGCTTAGTCACTTCCAAATATATCATCCTCTGCATATTTGTATTTTCGCGAACCTTTGTCTCTTCTTTATTATGTAGACTGTCATTGACTGCCCTGATGAACTCAACCCTGTCTCTTATCTTCTGAACTGAAATACTGAACAAAATAATGTAACACATTAAAGCACTGCCGAATGAAGATCAATATAAAGAAGACGATGGTAAGTGAACCAGTTTTGATATTTGATAGGAAGCCGCCCAGTGATCAGACAGATATCAGACCTATAACTTCGTTCAGAGAGGAACAGACAGTTCTAACATTGAAAAGTACAAACATTTCCATCAAAATAATACTCAAAGCTTATGTATGACGCGTGTCACTGTCAGGTTTGGTGAAGATTGACATTAGTAAGAGAGGGAAAAAGGCTTTGGAGACGAGATGTGATACTTTCGAAATATGATCTGGACAGAAAGGATGTCTATTAAAGCTATGCTGGAGGCGGAAGACGAATCAAGTAAACGTATGATATAAGTAAAGGGGAGAAAATTGTATTTCAAACCTAGTACAACAACGACTCTTAAACTCAGCACATTCAACATCTCTTACAAACTGGTACAATCAAGTCTCATTAACCTTGTACAATCATGTTTCTCTAATAGCCAAATACAATCACATCTCTTACAAACTAGTACAATCATGTCTCTATAACCTTGTACAATTATGTTTCTCTAATAGCCAAATACAATAACATCTCTTACAAACTGGTAAAATCAAGTCTCTATAACCTTGTACAATCATGTTTCTCTAAAAGCCAAATACAATCACATCTCTTACAAACTAGTACAATCAAGTCTCTATAACCTTGTACAATCATGTTTCTCTAAAAGCCAAATACAATCACATCTCTTACAAACTAGTACAATCAAGTCTCTATAACCTTGTACAATCATGTTTCTCTAATAGCCAAATACAATCACATCTCTTACAAACTAGTACAATCAAATCTCTATAACCTTGTACAATCTAGTATCCCAAGTCCAAGAACAATCAAGTTTCTCTAACTTAGTACAATCAAGTCTTTCAAATTAAAAACAGTCAAGTCGTTCAAACCGAGTACAGTTAAGTCTCTCTAGCCTAGCCTTGACCCCAATGAAAGTATGGAAGTTGCCACAGCAGCTGAATTCAGTACGTCACGTGAAAATCTGTATTTTTTTTGTTCGTTGTATAAATATGATTTATTTATGTGTAGAGACACTCATGAATAAAGAACTACTTGGTGTTATTGTTTTTGATGTGTGTGTGTTAGTTTATGAGATACAAGAAGATGAATGTGAACATTTTAAAAACGGCAACATTTCGATTTTGTCCATTTCTCAGGGAATCGGAATTGTCGGAATGTGATAACCGTCACAGAACACCGATGGTGTCTCTTACAGGATCGTTAAATCTGCTAGTTTCCCTTACAAATGTATTTAATACTGTTAAATAAACAAATCAAACAGATCGAGCTCCCAAACATATGTTGCAACAACTTACCTTCATCACCCGCAAAAATGGAATAATCTGCAAGTCGTCCCGAAAAAGAAAACACATTGTTTGTTCTTCTTCTTCGTACGCAGTCAGACAGTAACCATTATTTTTTCGAAAAAACCGGCGGTCATCCTGAGGCTGTCGACACTGCCATAGAGCTTCTCTTGTGGTTCCACTGGTGATGGCCACATCTGCTCTCTCTGATCCTCGTATGTCGGGCAGTTCTGCAGCAAATGCTCAGCGATCATTTTACCGGTACCACACGGGCATTCGTCGGTACCACCTATCTTCAATTTGTTGAATAGGTGGTACCTCAGTCTATTGTGGCCAGTGCGAAGTCTGAAGACAACGACCTGCTCTCTTCTGTTCAACTGGTAATAGGCATCGTTTTTGGTGTAGCCGGTATGTTCAGTTTCCCATTTGGTCATGTATCTGGCTTTAATAAGCCGTTTTGACTCTTCGTACGTCATACTAGTATCTGTTTGTGGTAGTCTTGCACCTTCTTTTGCCAGTCTGTCTGCTTCCTCGTTGCCTTGGATGTTACACTGTGATGGGACCCACTGTACCACTACACATTTTGGTGCGGACTGCTTGCTGTGGAATTAGTATTCGTTTTTCTTCCAGATGCCACATCAGTCTGGTGTTTATCATACGTTGCATCAGTTTGCCGATACAGCTCAGTAGGCTGATAGGCCTGTATCCATTTGGATCTGTTTTGTCCTTTCCTTTCTTTGGTACTGGTACAAGTACTGCGTCTTTCCATGCCTGGGGTACAATTCCCCTTTTCCAGCTTTGGTTCAGGACCGATAGCAGTTTCCTCTTCGCTGTTTGGGGCTCATCAGCATTTCGTTTGTTATCCCGTCTTTTCCGGGAGATTTGCTTTTCTTTAATGTTCTCATGGCCTCTTCCATTTCACTCATTGTTAATTTAGCCATCATATGCTCTTCTGGTGCCGTATTGATGTTTTCGTGCCCCTTTTGCTCTTCACTAATGTCTGTATGCCTATCTGCAGGGACCTCGATGTGGTTTGCTTTGACATAGTGTTCTACAAAAGCGTTTGTGGCTTTTTTTCCAGTGAGCAAGTTTTCGCCCTGCTTGATGGTAATTTGTTTGTTTGAAGGGGTTTCGTCATTCTTGGCTCTGACTAGCTTCCATAGCTTGTTCCCTTTATTGTCTAGGTTTAGGCTTTCAGTTTTGTTTTTCCAGCTCTCTCTTGCTGTTTGGTTTAGAGTGTATTACACATCGTTTCAAAATCGCTTTCAAACTTACTATACCGGCCATTTTTGTTGTTTATATCTACAATGACGGCATCCTTATATTTAGATTCAAAATTGTATATATATATATACGCATGGCTACCATCATGGCGTTGATAAGTGTTGACTATTCTAAGCACACTCTGGTAATTAGTGTATCAAATGGTTGAGTTTTTAAACTGGTTTTCTATGCCGGAGAGTATGTTATGCTGGTCATCGTGACTCTTTCTGAGATGGTCGACGTTATCGGTACATTAACCTCTGTCAGAGATGGTCGACAAAACTTGTTAACGGTACATTAACCTCTGTCAGAGATGGTCGACAAAACTTGTTAACGGTACATTAACCTCTGTCAGAGATGGTCGACAAAACTTGTTAACGGTACATTAACCTCTGTCAGAAATGGTCGACAAAACTTGTTAACGGTACATTAACCTCTGTCAGAGATGGTCGACAAAACTTGTTAACGGTACATTAATCTCTGTCAGAGATGGTCGACAAAACTTGTTAACGGTACATTAACCCCTATCAGAGATGGTCAACAAAACTTGTTATCGGTACATTAACGTCTGTCAGAACTCCTCCTCACAATTGTATTTTGGCGTTGTAAATATGTTCTAAAAAGTATAAGTGCATATGCGATGCTTCTGATCTAGCATGTGATAGTGAAGTTCTATTAAAACAGATTGATTTGAATTCTGGACACTTCTGTAATCCATCTACCAGCATGGCAAACAGATATCACACGGACGTAACGCAAGTAATTTTAACATTTGCGTTATTCGCTCTTCTGAATCGCTTCTGACGACCTTTTTGGCAACTGTCAAAAGAAGGAAACTTCCCTGGTACGAGATCGAATTTTCCTTCAAATACGATCCTGCACAAAAAGGTGCAAGGCAGACGACGAAGAGGTCGTCCCAAACAGAAGTGGGAGGACAACATAGAAGGATGGACCAATTTCCGACCAGAGGAGGCACAGGCAGCGGTCGCTGGCAGAGAGGAATGGCGTGGGGTTGTGGGGTTGTCTTCATGTGTTCACCAACGACCTCACCGGTTACAGGATGACCTGACGTGAGAATAAATGGTGCATTTTAAAAATGATCTTTCGAGTTCTAAATTAAGTGTGTATATGTTTTAATCATTGTGTCAGTAATCCAGTTATTTGGTCTGTCAATCCGCGGGTTCGATAGTCATTCTGTAGCAGACACTGACGTTCAATGATTAATTAACGATCGGTTACTAGCTCTCTGAAGAAATGTCTCATCAATATTTACCTCAAAACAATGATCTCAAACTGAACACACCTTATAGGCCGCATAAAGTGACGAACTATCACGTTATAAATACTACAGGCTACAAGGTCTCTTTTAATGCTTTACGCTGATGGAGTAGCCACCGATTCTACTACTTTTCAACCACGTGCAGAAAATCTGGCACTCTGACTGTTATACTTCTCGAGGTTTCAAATAGTGAAAGCAGATACAAAGTTACTGAATCCCCACTTAAACATGTACATATGCCCTGTAGCTGCCTCCTCAGCTAATTCTCCTCATACGTTATACAACAGCCCCACATGAAATCCTGTATACCGATCATGTAACTGCCTCCACATAAACCATGTAACTGCCCCCACATGGAATCCTGTATACCGATCATGTAACTGCCCCCACATGAAATCCTGTATACCGATCATGTAACTGCCCCCACATAAACCATACAACTGCCCCCACATAAACCATGTAACTGCCCCCACATGGAATCCTGTATACCGATCATGTAACTGCCCCCACATGAAATCCTGAATACCGATCATGTAACTGCCTCCACATAAACCATACAACTACCCCACATAAACCATGTAACTGCCCCCACATGGAATCATGTATACCGATCATGTGACTGCCCCCACATAAACCATGTAACTACCCTCACATAAACCATGTAACTGCCCCCACATAAACCATGTAACTGCTCCCACATGGAATCCTCCATATAGACCCTCCAACTGCCTCCACATGGACTCCTCCACATAGACCATATAACTGCCTCCACATGAAATCCACCACAAAGACCCTGCAATCACCTCCACGTGCAATCATGCACATAGACTCTGTAACCACAAATTAAACAATCCTCTTCAACGATATTGCTCATCACACAACGCTGGTTTCAGTTGCAAGCTGTCAATGTCATACTTCACCATTTGTAAAGGTGGGTTTAGCTTACACTTTTCTGTTCCTAATTTCTTTAACACATTTTCCTTGTCGGATATTGTGGCTTGAAGGTCAATGCATTCTTCGCCTGCTTTAATATTTCTGCTTCGACCGGAAACTAACATTTAATCGGTGTCTTCTGTTACTTAAGATGAATCTATCTAAATAAGTCAAGAGTTTGGCTTGGACATAAACATAACGTAAACAAAGACTACGATATTTGGGAAAAGTGACAAGAAACCCTGCATGCAGATAAAAATAGAAGATGAACTACTTGAACAGGTACAGTTTCTCCGATATAGGTCAAATAATAACAGAAGATAGCAGCTGTGGCAAAGAAATCAGAAAGAGACTAGGTATGACCAAGATGGTATTCGGCAACATGTGACACATACTGACATCCAAACAGATAAATCAGAATTTGAAAATTAGAATTGCCAGTTGTTATGTATACTCGTCACTACTTTACGGCGCAGAGACATGGACAATGAATAACAAGTCGGAAAAGAGTATTGAAGCCTTCGAAATGTGGGTATATAGAAGATTGGGTCGCATTTCTAGGAAAGAGAAGAAAACAAATTTGGAGGTATTGAAAAGGTTGGGGGTGAAAAGAGAATTAATGACCGAAATCAGAGTTAAAGAACTAGGTTATTTTGGTCATATAACAAGACATACCTCCTTGTTTAAGACCATACTGGGGGGTAGGGTGGAGGGCAGTCGTTCAAGGGGCAGACACTGTTTTAAGTGGGTGGATAATATCAGGAAATGGACTGGAAAAAACCTCTCAGATTGTACCATTACGGCAAAAGAAAGAAAGAGTACACTGGAGATCCGTTGCAGCCGACCTTCTTTGCTGAGATGGCACTTGAAATGCACTGAATCTGTCTGTTCTACAAATGTTCCCAGTTAGTTCTACACATTATCTGACTTGCATACTCAAATCGTTATTCTTATTGAGCCCCATCCTGGGACAATACTCACGATGTGGACTTGTGCATACAGAAGGGCTGGTCAATAGTTACCGATAGGCACGTCACATTTACGGAAAGGTTGACCACAAGTTACCAGAAGACGTACACGTTATAGACAGGAGGGTTATAAGGTACAGATAGCTGGGTTACAAGTTACGGATAGGCAGATCAATAGTTATGGATTGGCGGACAGCATGTTACGATTAGGCAGGAAATAAAGTTATGAGCAGACATACCGCAATTTATGAATATGCTGACCACAATTTATATATAGCGGGTTTGCAAGTTGCAGAAAGGCTGGTTACATGTTCTGGAGGCTCGGATCACATTACAGATACATGGTTCACTCATTACATATTTGGGCAACACTGTAAGTATACGGGGATCACACGTTATAGATATGGGCAACACTGTAAGTATACGGGGATCACACGTTATAGATATGGGCAACACTGTAAGTATACGGGGATCACACGTTATAGATATGGGCAACAGTTTAAGTATACGAGGATCACATGTTTTAGATAGGGCAACACTGTAAGTATTGGTGGATCACACGTTATAGATAGGGGCAACACTGTAAGTATACGGGGATCACACGTTATAGATATGGGCAACAGTTTAATAGGCACACAGGGATCACACGTTATAGATAGGGGCAACACTGTAAGTATACGGGGATCACACGTTAGAGATATGAGGGCAACACTGTAAGTATACGGGGATCACACGTTAGAGATATGAGGGCAACACTGTAAGTATACGGGGATCACACGTTATAGATATGGGCAACAGTTTAAGTATACGAGGATCACATGTTATAGATAGGGCAACACTGTAAGTATTGGTGGATCACACGTTATAGATAGGGGCAACACTGTAAGTATACGGGGATCACACGTTATATATTTGAGGGCAACACTTTAAGTATACGGGGATCACACATTAGATATATGAGGGCAACACTTTAAGTATACGGGGATCACACATTAGAGATATCTTCTTCTTCTTCTGCGTACACAGTCAGACAGTAACCATTATTTTCTCGAAAAAAGCGGCGGTCATCCTGAGACTCTCGCCACTACCATAGAGCTTGTCTTGCAGTTCCACTGGCAATGGCCACATCTGCTCTCTCTGATCCTCGTATGTCGGGCAGTTCTGCAGCAGATGTTCAGTGGTCATTTTACCAGTACCGCACGGGCATTCGTCGGTACACCCTATCTTCAATTTGTTGAATAGGTGGTACCTCAGTCTGTTGTGGCCAGTGCGAAGTCTGAAGACAACGACCTGCTCTCTTCGGTTCAACTGGTAATAGGCATCGTTTTTGGTGTAACCAGTATGTTCGGTTTCCCATTTGGTCATGTATCTGGCTTTGATAAGCCGTTTTGATTCTTCGTACGTCATACTGGTATCTGTTTGTGGTAGCCTTGCACCTTCTTTTGCCAGTCTGTCTGCCTCCTCGTTGCCTTGGATGTTGCAGTGTGACGGAACCCACTGTACCACTACCCTTTTTGGTGCGGACTGCTGGCACAGTTTGCAGAGTGCTGCTCTTAAGTCATTAAGCTCAGTGTTTTTCTGGCTTTTTAGCGCTGTGACTACTTCGAGAGTATCTGTCAGCAGGACTATATGGCTCTCATTTTCACTGTGTGTTACCATTTCTTCCACTGCCGCCATCAGTGCCTCTGCCTCTGCTCTGAAATTGCTTGTGTACTTACCAGTAGCGAATGACAGTGTTATTTTTCTGCCATTTGGTAGGTTCAGGAATGCTCTTGCCCCTCCGTTCTGTGTAGTGTTTGTTACGGAACCGTCGGTGTATGCATGGGTCCAGTCCATGCTTGGGTAGCTTTTCGTTATGAAGCTTAGGGTAGTGTCTCTCCTTTCTTTTTCACTCTGGCAGTTTTTGTTTGCAATACCTGGTATATTTTCTACCACCTCTGGAAATATATCCTGCCTCCAAGTAGGTTTTCGTACAGTAGTGATGGGTTTTGGTGTTGTTAGTGCGTTTATGGGATCTTCGTGCATCTTTGCTTTGGCTATTTCTGCAAAGTTTCTCCGCTTTAGTTTCCCATTTCCCAAATTGTTTAGTCTCTGGTACATTGGATGGTCCGTCAGTCTTCTGAGTTTCTCTGACTGCAGCTGGGCTCTGCAGTCTCTTCTATCGGTCATGGATTGCAATTTTGTAATCTTTTCAAGTTCTACAATTGGCGTTGACTTCATGCCACCTGTTATAATTCTCATGGCTTGGTTTTGAAGTTTGTTAACTTTATCGAAGTTCGCCTTCGCTGCGGTTGTCCATGCCGCAATGCCATACTCGAGAACTGGTCTCACTCTTCCAGTGTACAGTTTCTTTAGTATGCCTTCGTCTGCTCCCCAGCTTGTGCCAACAAGTTTCCTCATGATCGCCATTCTTTCTCTGGCTTTCATTCGGTTTCTCTCAATCTGACTTTTCCATGTCATGCGCCGATCAAATGTGACTCCCAGATAGGTTGGGTTGTCGTTTGGCTGCAGGATTTTGCCATTCAGACTTAATTTTTACTTTGGGGTTTTAATGAGAGCGAGAATATTGTGCACGTGGTTTTCTCCTCGTCTATTTTGACCAGCCATGAGTTCGCCCACTCTTCCAGCGATGTTAGGGCCGTCTGCATCCGATTTCTTGCTATGGTGAGATTCTTTTCAGAGGTCCACATAGCCAGATCGTCTGCAAACATTGAGCTATGGACTCTTCTTGGTATATTCTCTGTAATATCGTTTATATATACCAGGAAGAGTGGGGGTGACAATACTCCCCCTTGGGGTACTCCCTGCTCGAGTGTCACCTTTTTGCTCATCTGCCCTTGTACTTGGACTCTGGCCGTTCTTTGTTTGAGGTAGTGGTTGATCCACTTGTACATCTTCCCACAGACATCACTTCTTCTTAGCTTGACTCTAAGTCCATCCTTCCAGACTTTGTCAAATGCCTTTTCCAGATCCACCCAAACAGCTACTGTGTGTTTCTGTGCCTGGTAGGCATCTTCTATCTCCTGGGCTATGAGGATGACCTGGTCCTCAGTGGATCTGTGCTGTCTAAAGCCGGCTTGCTGTGGAATTAGTATTCGTTTTTCTTCCAGATGCCACATCAGTCTGGTGTTTATCATCCGTTCCATCAGCTTGCCGACACAGCTCAGTAGGCTAATGGGCCTGTATCCATTTGGATCTGTTTTGTCCTTCCCTGTTTTTGGTACTGGTACCAGTATTGCATCTTTCCATGCCTGGGGTACAATACCCCTTTTCCAGCTTTGGTTCAGGACTGATAGTAGTTTCTTCTTCGCTGTTTGGCCCAGCCCCATCAGCATTTCGTTTGTTATCCCGTCTTTTCCGGGAGATTTCCTTTTCTTTAGTGTTCTCATAGCCTCTTCCATTTCGCGCATTGTTAGTTTGGCCATCATGTGCTCTTCAGGAGCCGTATTTATGTTTTCGTGTCCCTTTAGCTCTTCGCTAATGTCTGTATGCTTATCTGCAGGGACCTCGATGTGGTTTGCTCTGGCATAGTGATCGACAACATTAGAGATATGAGGGCAACGCTTTAAGTATACGGGGATCACACGTTATAGATATGCGGGTAACACTTTAAGTATACGGGGAGCACACGTTACAGATAGTCGGACCGCAAATGAAATGCCATATTCTCTAACCGGAGTTTCCTTTGTCCCTTTCACATTGTGCCAGACACTATCACATTGTAAAAGATACTTTCACTTTGTACCAGACACTATCACATTGTTAAAGACACTTTCACATTGTTCCAGACACTATCACATTGTAACAATAGCTTTCACATTGTACCAGACACTATCACATTGTAAAAGATACTTTCACTTTGTACCAGACACTATCACATTGTAAAAGACACTTTCACATTGTACCAGACACTATCACCTTGTAACAATAGCTTTCACATTGTAACAATCACTTTCACATTTTAACAGACAATTTTACATTGTACCAGACACTTCCACATTGTACCAGACAATTTCACATTGTACCTGAATGTACCAGTCAGTGCTGACCTCTAGATATTTTGTCGTCTCTTATGCAAACATTTATTATCTTTATTTCGTAATTCTGATGTTTCAGATATTTTATTTGTTTATAAACTCTGGTCAATATTTTAAACTCTATTTTAAATAGTGGTGTCATCTGTATTTGATTGTACCATTTGATATCTGCTACTGTCATTGTGTTAGTGACCTGAATGTATTGATGAGGAGAGGGTTGATGTTGTTCGACCACCTAATGGGAATCAAATATGTCCTAATCTGTAAAGCACGACGATCGGGATTTCGCAATTGTGGTAGATCGAGAACTAGATGGATAGAAAATGTCACGCACATTCTAAATCGCAATTGAATAATGACTACTTCAGCGACGCTTTTGACCACGTACAGAAAACTAAGGCACAAGTGGAAAAGACAAGAAAAGATAAGACCGCCATGCTCTAAGCTCGATTAAGTCAAAGTCTTATTACTATACTCTCCGAATTGTAGCGTTTATGATTTGTCAACTGTAATGGGTGTATTAAACAATTAGCCCACCCATTTGCCAGATAAGGTGTATGTATTATTCCGAAACTGTCGCGTATGTTTTAAACACGCTGCGGGGCGGGATTTGGACATGGTGTCATTACTTGAAAACTTTAGTCTGATTTGCGAAACATGTTCGTCCTCAGAATGTTACCTGACCTCCTGCAGTAATATTTGTGTTAAATTGGCACAGTAACAATAATAAGCCACATTTGGTTCACCTCCCACAATTGGCGCCAGTTGATGCCAGTGATTTGGACCTAATTTCTATCGTGTTTAGTGGTCAGTCGAACCTTGGCGCCCTAGCCGCTTGGTATACTTGTCAATCGATCTTCGCTTGTCATTATATTAAAGTAAAGTATCTTGTCATTCTATGTGGGCTCCACTGCAGCGGCACATCTGGTTATAATGGTACGTAGTTACTTGAGTGTTTGTTTGTCCATTTTAATTATAAGATATTAGTATAACAAAACAACATGCTATTTAAATGGCTTTAAAATTTGTATCTATAACAAGCTAGTAGAGTGTGTGAAAAGTAAATCATCACTACATTTGTCTATACTTGAAACTGTACTGACGACAGGTATGTAGTTCCCCCACCCCCCCCCCCCCCTTCCTTTATCTCAGACAGAAAAAAGGGGACGGCGTGGCCTAGTGGTTAAGTGACACGGCTCACAACCAGAAGGTGCTAGGTTCGATCCCCATCACAGCACCGGCCGTTACCCCGGGGAAGCAAACCCTTCGAAAATGAAGGAGGAAGCAGACCCTTACATAAAATGCATGCTGAAGTCGAATGCACTGGGCCGACAGGAGCAAAATAAAAACCAGAGTGCAATGCACACCGCATTGGTGAATAGATAAATAATGCGAACGCAAAAACAAAAATAAATGAAAAAGTGGAATAAATACCAAATCTGTTTGGCTCTGTGAATCTATTGTTAGTTAATATCTTCACGAGGACGTATTTTGAAACAGATTTTTGTCCACAACCACTGTGGACTTCTTCTACGCTACAGCTGTTATTATTATTATTGTGGTCTTCAGACATGTCGCTAGTAACACCGATTGACAATGTTACCAAACGAATACACAAGACAAATTCCCGTGCAGTGAAGATTCTCGTACATTCTTTGAGAAGGTTTCGACAACATAAAAAAGATGAAGCGGACCTTAATTGAAAGCAAACCAAAAACAAAATGGCTACACTACAAACTGTTTAAAACGTAGATGAGCATCCAGTAAACACCAGATTGTTTGTGATCGTGCAGTGTGAGGAGTTGTACTATTGATGAAAGAATGTTGAAAAAAGGTTAGACATTCCTGCACTGACGAGAGACTTGTGTACGAGGAGGTAGATGCATTTTTAAATGGGCGAACATCATTCCGCGATGATCTACCCTCCGGTCGTACCACCACGCCCGTCATGTTTGAGATTGTGAATGGAGGTGATTCCATTATTCGTGAAAGCATGTACATTTAATTAGAAATTTAGTCCATGGAATTGAATGTCAGTATCGGCTCCGCGCATTCTATTGCGGCGGAGGTCGTCAACTATCACAAGTTTTGTGCGCGGTGAGTGCCTGACTAATGAGCACTAGATGAATCGTGCTCACACTTCCTCACGCTGCTGCAACTCATAACACCGTTCAATGATAGAGGTTTAAGATTTTACTGCATCTAACATACAACCCGAATCTTGGTTCCTCTGATTATCGTGTGCCTAGGTACTGAGGACACTGAGAAGACGAAGACTTGCCAGTTATGAGGTGAAAGCAGAAGTGCATTCTCACTGAACGGCCATAAACATTCTTTTTCTAACGGAATAATGGAATAAGTGATTGAAAATGGGTGCTATCGTGTAGACAAATGACATATGACGGGTATCTCCAACTTAACTATGTGTCACATAAATATTTCATTTACTGTTACTATATGCAGTATATATATGTATATATATACACACACACACACACACACTCACACACATACTCGCACACACACACACGCTTTTAAGATGGAGTTGATGACGGATTTTCACGACGGAAGTCTTAGTAGAGCTTATTTGCTCTTAGTAAATTGCACAGATTGTAGATAGTAATTGTTCATGCAGCTCGCTGGCTGTTCACACACATGTCGCGTCATCATTATTTGACATCTGCGCATGCCTTCACAACTTTGCAATCTACGTATTGGTGGTTTATTAATTGTCGTGTCATTCATCCATGAGGCTGTCGATGATCCACTTAAAAATGTTGCCCTTTAACCATTGTCAAAGTCTCTAATAAGAATGTCCCAGGGGTCAGCATGACAGCTCCTTCACTGCTGCAGTCCCGAGCATGATCCACACATGACCCCGTATGTTCGAGAACTATCCACCGATACTATTGTTTGATGGTTCTTTTAGTGGGATTGTAGATCTCGTAGTAGGGTTGTTGTTCTTTTGGTCAGATTGTAGTTCTTTTGGTGGAATTGTAGTTATTTTGGTGGGATTGTAGCTCTCATTTCTCATTATGGGGACGGCGTGGGCTCGTGGTTAAGAGGCACGGCTCACAATCTGAAGGTGCTGGGTTCGCTCGCCATCACAGCACCGGCCGTAACCCCAAGGAAGCAAACCCTTAACAAATGCAAGCGAAAGTAGACTGTTAAATAAAATGATGCAAAAGTTGGATGCACTGGGTCGACAGGCTCAAAATATAAACCGTAGTGTAACGTACACCGATATGGAGAATATAGAAATAAGACGAATGCAAAAAAATCCCCAAAAATATTCGTTATAAGATTGTAGTCATCATTTCTCAATCCCATTTCTCAATCATATAAAGTTCCCTGTGTATTCATGTTTTGGATCACCTGTTTAAATATTTAACGCACTCGTTTTCCTTCTTTGACTTCAGCCAATTTTCAAAGAAATTTATTTTATTTAAAAGCCGCTCGTATCCTCTCATTCAACCATATGGTATGCTTCTTTTTCATAACGAACTTTCTAGTTTTTCTACATTCCCCTATCAAGATATTCAATAAGGTAGACATAAAACTTGTTAGCTTTCCTATACAATCACTCATGAGTTTGTTTGATGGTCATATTCACTTTGGCTCTCACTTTGTTCTTCACTCCATTGACTGATACATGGCTTTCCCTGTGTGATATAAATACACATTTATTGTTTTCAGCAAGAGCCGAAACGCCATGGCAGCGTGCGCAGATGGAGCGGTACTGGCTGCCAAGCTCATCACGCCAATTGTGGCCAACCTGCTAGCCTTCGTGACTCTGACGAGCATGATCGACTCAATGCTGGATTGGTTTGGCCGGAGAGCAGGTGTTGATGGACTCAGGTTTGATGTGAGTAATCACTAGAACAACTGATTAGTAGCAGTGGAGAGAACTTGCTTCTTAGGACAAAAAGTATGGGTTTAGATTCCAGTTTTCGACACCCTGTAGTTAATCCTGCTGCAAATGCTTGACTGATATACTGTTAATGAGTGAAAGCATCGAGGAAAGAAACGATATCCCATCTCATAAAATAGTGAGGCCCAGTATCAGGAATTATAATCCCGAGCAGACATGAACAGTGCAAAGCAAAATTAGCAGAGTTAAAGAACGAGCCCCTGAGTGGAAGATAGTACGGTAGGACAGCCTCTACTATACATGTGGCTCATGGGAAATAAAGAAAGCTGTGAAGGAGGTTGTCAACCATGTCACGTCAAACATGATAACCTTGGGAAGTCATCGTTCAAAAGAGCATCAATGTATTCCATCGGGCTTTCTAAATACAGTACATTCTAAATGGTTGTTAGACACTCGTAACTTAACGTCTTGATACTGATTTAGGAGAATCTTTAGTCTATAATACAATCAGTATATTTGATACATCCTGCTTGATGTAATTAGGAAGGACGACGGATTATATTCCATACTCAATTTGAAGTGGGGAGGCATTTTGATGAAAGAAGATATCTCGAAAGAGTGTTGCAATATAAATTAAAGCTGTCGCGGTCTCATTTGGAGTTATCCATCGCAAACGATGGATGGCGACAGCATCACATTTGTGTGACGGCCTTTCGGGTGAATCCATTTTCCATAACAGGATAGGAGATTTTCTATTTAGTCAAACGAGCACCATGTGTGATTGCCGAACGCCAGGCTGAAAGCGGTTCCCAAGAAGAGGCATCAATATGGAAGTTTTTCAAGGAGGTCTTTAGACAATCTTTATATTTTGTCTTCCTACAGCCCGATGAGCGCTCTGCCTGCCTAGAGTGCACCAGACAGGAATTGTCGATGCAGTTGTGATCGAGTATGCAAACAACATGCTCTGTCCACTGAACCTGGGTGCTCTGAGATTTAGTATACGCTGCGACGTTCAGCCTTTTAAAACACATCGTAGATGGATACCTTGTCCGGGCAGTTGATCTTGTACACATTTCGGAGACAGCACATGTGGAAGTGATTGAAACGTGTAGCATCGCGGCAGTACACAGTTCCGATCTAGCCGTAATGCGCAGAGTAGTGTCGTAGGAACGATGACACGAGATACTTGGACCTTGGTTACTGCATTAATGACCTGATCGTAGGAACGATGACACGAGATACTTGGACCTTGGTTACTGCATTAATGACCTGATTGTAGGAACGATGACACGAGATACTTGGACCTTGGTTACTGCATTAATGACCTGATGAACTGTCAATTCCAAACACTTTCGCTTAGGCTGCCAAACGGGGCGCTGTCCCTGGCAATCATGTTGTTGTTTTCGGAGGCTAGGGTGCTGCAGCTGGATCAATACTGTGATGGTCAGTTCTGGGCAAGGTATACCTGAAGCAGGCTGGCACAGAACATCAGTTTCAGTTGCCTTTATTGTGACACCAAAGCGACAGCGTGCATCTGAAAACACGTCCATTGTGGACTGCTGTGCTACTCAGGGCTCGTGATCGCCGGGTCATCGCCAGCAGATAGGAGGTCAAAGGTCGTAGCGTCGGCCGCATTATTGGTGGATTGTATGCATCCTAGATTAAAGAGTTCCATCTAACATCTTGCTGAGGCTGATGTAGTATTCGCTAGCAGTATTTGATACAGCCTCAGAGAGCATGGTTGCGATCTCCATGATAATCATTATTGGGCCAATTACACATCCCTGCTTCAAACAAATTGTTAGTAAGAAGGAAGGACGCAGATAGTTCTTCCTTATTCTTACCTGTTGCTGTCATGACGTCAAGGAATTAACGAATCATTGTAATGATTTCGCCGAGCAGCCAAACTTAACCATTATTTCCCACAGCCGGATTATGTTTACAGTGTCAAAGTCTAAGCCACTAAATTAGAGCTTAAAAGAAAATTATGTAATAAGTAGTATCTTAGCAACAGTTTAACGGTGTGTTCCGCTGGTCAACGAAGATGTAAACTCGTCCATCAGACAACAACTACAAGACTGACACGAGAGGACAAACACACCGAGGTTTGTCGATCTGTGCTCAACGAGATCTGGCACAACAACTACAGACCCAATACAGAATCTTCTTCTTCTTCTGCGTTCGTTCTCAATCTCCCGCTGCCAAGACCAAACAGCGCTTTGCAAGTAGCAGGATGCAGTCTCGAGAACGGAATTCGTTGTGTCGCTAGTTTACAGCTTGATTGCGATATTTGCACCTTTCGGTCCGACACAGCAATCGTCGGCTGTAATACAGACCCTATAAATGGATTATCTTTCATGCCACTACTAGACATGTATTGCTTACGACCACGTGTACAACGACAATTCAGATTATGTAGTTCTTGTATAAGTAGCATCAGATTTCAAATCTTCCTAAGCTCGCCATGTCCTACACGCACTTGATGATAGTTTATGAGCGGGACCATTTCTGTCACATTACAGACGATTCAATGATCTAGCTTGTTCTGTGTGCTGTTAATATGAGTTATAAAAGTGATAAGATAACTTGACCTTTCAATAATACGACCAAACTAATGATCTGGTGATTTAACGCTCTAATTTACCCAGTTTTAAATAAGTAAGTGATTAATATCGATATGGAATACAATGGCCTGAGTAAGAAAACCGGTCAGCCCACCTAGTGACCTTCAGGGCATGGGATAATAAAGCTTCTAATAAGTCTTCCTTTTCGGCATTATCGGCTACTGTGCTATCTTTAGTATTTATAAATATCATATATGTCCAAGGTTAAAAGTTTACATAATTCACGTACACTAATTACATGTTGTCTTTACACATTACATGATGCCATTACACTAATTACATGATGCCTTGACACTAATTACATGTTGCCTTTACACATTACATGATGTCTTTACACTAATTACGTGGTGCCTTACACTAATTACATGATGTCTTTACACATTTCATGATGCATTTACACTAATTGCATGATGCCTTCACACTGATTACATGATTCATGTACACTGATTACATGATTCATGTACAATAATTACATGATGCCGTTACACTAATTACATGATGCCTTTACACTAATTACTTGATTCATCTACACTAATTACAGAATGCATGTACATTAATTAGATACTTCAGTTCTTAACATTATCTGACATGTTCAGGTATGCGACATACCTCCATCAGCTCACAATATGGAAATAAAAGGGCGGGACACATGTCCAATAATGTGGTTTTTTTTTTAGTTTGCCTTCTTCCTGAAGGTAGTGTGTGTTTTATTGTATTTTGTGTTCATGATCTGTGCACCCGACTTTAGCACTCATTATAAAAAAATGGGTTAAAATCAAGAATGGGTAATTAATACCTTACCGATCATACATCCTCTGATAATATTGTGATCTGAGAGCCGCTCAACAAAACCACTTATTTAAGACCTCCCCCCCCCCCTCCCCCCAAAAAAAACAATCCAACAAATCCCTTAGCTACGCCGCCTCACAACCCACTTACCTACGCCGCCTCGCAAACCACTTAACTACGCCACCTCATAAACCACTTAACTACGCCGCCTCGCAAACCACTTAACTACGCCACCTCACAAACCACTTAACTACGCCACCTCACAAATCACTTATCTACGCCACCTCACCAACCACTTAACTACGCCGCCTCACAAACCACTTAACTGCGCCGCCTCACAAACCACTAAACTACTCCACCTCACAAACCACTTAACTACGCCACTTCACAAACCAATTAGAAACGCTGCCCACTACCACCTTTAAAACATTCTTGCACAGTTATATCGCTGTATCGAACCTTTCCCCTAACATTGCATTTTTCCTTTCCTAACAGGTGTAATGTACACAGAACATTCTAGTGTACACACAGTATAATGACGAACTGTCGGTAGATCACAAGAGAATATCAGAACAGCATCGATATTGTTGTGTATACACAGTAGGTTAAAGGCAGCAACAATCGCCAAGACAAGCACATATATACAAAGAAAACTCGTACAAGAACAGAACAAGAACTAATAGCAATGTCAATCGAACACTGGTCGCGTATGTAACGAAATCGCCTCGCTAGATGAATGAGACAAGTTAACAGATTCTACCTGCTGATGGCTGGAACCAGATACATGATGTCCTTAAACTAATTACATGATGTCTTTACACATTTCATGATGCATTTACACTAACTGCATGATGCCTTCACACTGATTACATGATTCATGTACACTGATTACATGATTTTATGTACAATAATTACATGATGCCGTTACACTAATTACATGATGCCTTTAGACTAATTACTTGATTCATCTACACTAATTACAGAATGCATGTACATTAATTAGATACTTCATGTACACTAATTACATAGTTCATGTACACTGATTATATAATTAATCTACGTTAATTACATAAATGATTGTACAGGTCATATGCTCATATCTGTTGTACCCACTGTCGTACGTTATGGGGGCAGCTCCTGAAGATTGTGGCAGGCTTGGAGCCCTCATTGGGATCAAGATCTTCACCACACCTATAATGGGTTATGCTGAGCTGGGGAAACAGATCAAGGTAGGAGAGCTGACAGAAACAAGCAGCATGTTTCCAGTTCAGGATGACAACTCCAGCTTATGACCAAGATACAAGAAATAAAGAGTTTTACTAGACGAAACTAACAAGGAAGACAATCTTAGTGTCTCGACATGTAGATGACAAATGTATAAATGCCCAGGAAAATCTACAGAGAATGGTGATGCGTTTTCGATGACAGAGCTAAAGAAAATGTAAAAGTTGATAATGTTAGTTATTGAGCTAGTACACATATACTTGTTAGACTTACTAGAATCAAAGAAAGGTAGCACTTCAAATCTGACTGAGAAGGTCAACACAATATGTATATCTGTTCTCGTGAGTGAGAGTGAATGTAAGCGTGTGAATGTCTTTAGTCTTCCTTGTGTCTACTTTTACTTTATGTATGAATGTGCTAGTGTTGATGTTTGTTAGAGTGAGCGTGTAAGTGTATGTGTATGTGTGAATATACTAGTGTTGATGTTTGTTAGAGTGAGCGTGTAAGTGTATGTGTATGTGTGAATATGCTAGTGCTGATGTTTGTTAGAGTGAGCGTGTAAGTGTATGTGTATGTGTGAATATGCTAGTGTTGATGTTTGTTAGAGTGAGCGTGTAAGTGTATGTGTGTGTGTATGTGTGTGTGTGTATGTGTGTGTGTGTGTGTGTTTGTGAGTGCGTGCGTATTAGTGTATGCTTTGTGTGTGAGAATGCCTGTATGTATACAATTGTTTGTGAATGTACATGTGAGTGTGTGTTCCAGTGTGTATGTGAGTGTGTCTGTGTAAGTGTATGTGAGTGGCCTTGTGTGCGTGTAAAGTCCTAGTGTGCACTGAAACTGTTGATCAAACTAGGTCCTATAATCGAATATGTCACAGAAACTAGTTTTGTGTGAAATATCTCCAGAACCGGCGAATACTGGAGACGTACATCGCCAATGATAATGGAACGTGGCACTGGTCCGGGAATGACATTCTCCTCGAAGCCCTGAACACCACACTTGTTAATGGAGTCATGTCAGTAAGTGATACTTTCAAGATGTACAGCTCTTTCTGAAAGATAGAGATTTTTAAAAAAAGAAAACAATGCTTATAACGAGAGACCTTACGTTTCTTCCACAATGCCTTCGTCTGAGACTAAGAATGAACTAGAACAACTAAGAAATTTACAAACAATAAGAAAGTATTTTATTTTGTTGTGAGCTGTTCATTGTTTTCCTTGCGATCAGGGGTAGGTTTTGTTCCGTTTTTTGTCCTCGTGTGGATACTGAGCCATTACCGGTAAATGATTTTAATGACTTTTGTCCTTCAGTGCAGCTGCAGCTTATATTTATTTATTTTCTCGATAACAAGACATTTTGCTTTAGCATCTAGACACAGTTTAACAGATATTGTGACAGGTCGTCACTTAACATCAAGACACAGTTTAACAGAAATTGTGACAGGTCGATACTTGACATCTAGACACAGTTTAACAAAAATTGTAACAGGTCGGCACTTGCATCTAGACACAGTTTAACATAAATTGTGACAAATCGGGACTTGCATCTAGACACAGTTTAACATAAATTGTGGCAGGTCGATTTTGGACATCCAGGCACAGTTTAAATTAAATTGTGACAGGTCGATACTTGACATCTAGACACAGTTTAACAGAAATTGAGATAGGTCGATATTTGACATCTAGACACAGTTTTACAGATATTGTGACAGGTCGATACATGACATCTAGACACAGTTTAACAGAAATTGAGACAGGTCGATTTTTGACATCCAGACACAGTTTAAATTAAATTGTGACAGGTCGATACTTGACATCTAGAAACAGTTTAACAGAAATTGAGACAGGTCGATATTTGACATCTAGACACAGTTTCACAGATATTGTGACAGGTCGATACATGACATCTAGACACAGTTTAACATAAATTTTGACAGGTCGGTACTTGCATCTAAACACAGTTTAACAGAAATTGTGACAGGTCGATATTTGACATCTAGACACAGATTCACAGACATTGTTACAGGTCGAAACATGACATCTAAACACAGTTTAACAGAAAATGTGATATTGATATTTGACATCTAGGTAGCTTGCCAAGACAACTAAATCATCGAATCTGACTGAATTCCTGAATACCATATCTGTCACATAACAGATATTGTCATATAACTGACACTTTCACAACGATGTTAACTGCCTATTATGCATCACTTCCTATTTTCCTGGCTGCTTAACAACTGATCACATGATCCAACTTCTCTACAATGAGTGACCGACGTTTAATAAGTGGTGATACAATTATTCGCATCTCTCTAGGCGTGACAGGTCGAAAAAACACTGTGTTTACCACTTTATTCTATCTACATCTTGATCTGCCCTAAGATTATTTTCGAGACCCTGACCTCAGATCACTAATAATAAGGTCATATAAATTGGTCGACTGACCTGAGGGGGGTCTTTTACACAGTGTAGGGAAGGACTTAGATGGTTTTAAGGCGGGGGGGGGGGGGGTCTACTACACCATGTAGGGAAGGACTCAGATGGTTCTAAGGGTGGGGGGGTCTATTACACGGTGTAGGGAAGGACTCAGATGGTTCTAAGGGCGAGGGTCTATTACACGGTGTAGGGAAGGACTCAGATGGTTCCAAGGGGGGGGGGGGGTCTATTACACCGTGTAGGGAAGGACTCAGATGGTTCTATGGGTGGGGGGGGGGGGTGGGATCTATTATACCGTGTAAGGAAGGACTCAGATAGTCTTGACTGTAGAATCGGAGTGAAATTTATGACCGTGCACAGTTTATGTCGAGTGACTGACTGAATGTTACACCATTGACTTGGACAGAACATCCAGCAGAGATGGTTAGATGATAAGAATAATTGTTTCGTGTGAGTACGTCAGTTCCGGTGTGTTTAAGATCTGTCGAAGTCCACGTTTGACTAAGATCTGTCAAAGTACACGTTTGACTAAGATCTGTCAAAGTCCACGTTTGACTAAGATCTGTCAAAGTCCACGTTTGACTAAGATCTGTCAAAGTCCACGTTTGACTAAGATCTGTCAAAGTCCATGTTTGACTAAGATCTGTGAAAGTCCACGTTTGACTAAGATATGTCAAAGTCCACGTTTGACTAAGATCTGTCAGTCCACGTTTGACTAATATCTGTAAGTCCACGTTTAACTAAGAACTGTCAAAGTCCACGTTTGACTAAGATCTTTCAGTCCACGTTTGACTAAGAACTGTAAAAGTCCATGTTTGACTAAGATCTGTCAAAGTCCACGTTTGACTAAGATCTGTCAGTCCACGTTTGACTAAGATCTGTCAGTCAACGTTTGACTAAGATCTGTCAAAGTCCACGTTTGACTAAGATCTGTCAGTCCACGTTTGACTAAGATATGTCAGTCCACGTTTGACTAAGATCTATCAGTCCACGTTTGACTAAGATCTGTCAAAGTCCACGTTTGACTAAGATCTGTCAGTCCACGTTTAACTAAGATCTATAAGTCCACGTTTGACTAAGATCTGTCAGTCCACGTTTAACTAAGATCTGTCAAAGTCCACGTTTAACTAAGATCTGTCAAAGTCCAAGTGTGCGACGATTTATATCACCTTCTGCCTCACAAAATATAACTCCCACCATCTCGTGTTTCATATGATGGGAAATTGTCACTTCATCTCATCTCATCTCATCTCATCTCACATCACACTAAGATTTGTTTAAAATGTGTGCAATAAAGCATTCTTGGGGGTTTAGAAACACACAAACAAGTTAGCCCTTCATTTCCAGGCTGTGTGCAATTTGTAATGTTTGATCATGTGTGTACATTTCAGGAAAGGACAGAGGTCATAGCCACTTATGCTTTGTGCGGCTTTTCGGCCATTGCTTCTATTGCCATCTGTATTGGGTCAATGACAGCTGTGTGTCCCTCCAGGAAACAGGATATCGTACAAGTTGTCCTGACTGCCTTCTTTGCTGGTAACATGGCTTGTTTCGCCACAGGAGCTGTCGCAGGTATTCTAAGAAAAACCTGGCTAGCAGGTTAACTTTATGTAAACTACCTTAAGGCATATCACATCCTATAGTACTATATAACTGGATAGCAGGTTAACTTTATGTGAACTACCTTAAGGCGTCTTACATATTATGGTACTATATACCTGGCTAGCAGGTTAACTTTATGTCAACTACCTTGAGGCTTTCCACATACTATAGTACTATATATTGACTTAAGATGTTGCGCAATCTATTTATTTGAAGGCGGACTGAAAATGTTTAAGTCTTGTTTAACCTTTAATATAAGACACGTAAACACAAATGTCGTAAACGACTTTACAGGTAAGTTGTTCGAGACCCATATTCAAGACTGATCCTATACTCATTGAACATGTATAACATTTGATCTTAATCTAAACTGACTTAAGACGGGATACATGGTCGTTGTATGCAACAATGAAGAGGTTGAACCTAGTTGTCCCAAGTCTGCATTAGGATGTCTGAGTTGTCAACTTGCCGTAAAGTGATTTCAAGAATTGATCCCAACATATTATAGATTGTCATGGGATTTAAAATATCAACGCTAATCAAATGGATGCTTGAATACGCTCATGATTTGTGATATTAAAGCCTCACAAGCCATCAAGAAAATCAAAGCCTTAGAAATGGTCATGTCAATTTTAAAAGGGGGGTAGTACTAGCAGAACTGTAGTGGTGTTAGTAATAAATTCATATAAAATTCAAATACAGAGAACCCAAACCTCCACAACAAGACACATAAATGATAGAGCTATCTAAAACAATAGATGTCTCTGGAGTAGAATACATACATGTAGTGAATCTAACTTTTTAAATGACAATTTCATTATACACATGCATAAAATGTGGATAATATTGTTACGTATATATTTAAGTAATGGTGTAATTAAATTATTTCACATTTAAACCACATATAAATAAATGGTACATGTTCATCAGGAATTGAGGAAAATAGTATAGTATTAATTGATTCAAGTTCATTCAAAGTTCATAATTTTCTATCTCAAAATACGTCAACTTTCAGGTGACGTAAAATTAAATCTATGAAATCTATACTATTTTCCTTAGTTCTTAATGAACATGTACCATTTATGTATATTTTGTTTAAATGTGAATGAATTTAATTACACCAATACTTAAAAATGTACATAACAATATTTTCCATATTTTGCATATGTGTATAATGAAATTGTCTTTTAAAAAGTTAGATTCACTACATGTATGTATTCTACTCCAAAGACATCTATTGTTTTCGATAGCTCTATCATTTATGTGTCTTGTTGTGAAGGTTTGGGTTTTCTGTCTTCGAAATTAAATTTCATATGAATTTGTTACTAACACCACCACAGTTCTGCTAGTACTGCCCCCTTCGTAAAGTGATTTATTGTAGAGGGTATACACGATGAAACTGGCTGGCAATTTTGAAGTACACACCGGAGTGAGGCAGGGATGTCTATTGTCATCTGTTATCATTATAGCAGCAAACTGAATTAAAAAGATGTCAATGTTAGGAAAAAAAACCTGTATTATTTGGCTATTGTGGTCACAGCTACAGTATCTGGACTATATAGATAGTTTGTTACTGCTGTTACTGCCAGGTCTAAGAAAACTGAACATGGTGAGCGGTCATTCAGCCAGACTGGGACTACATATTCACACCAAGAAAACCACGCTGCATAAAATGAAACCCTTAAGCAAAGAGCCAGTCACTCTTGGAGAGGAGGCACTGGAAGAGGTGGCCATCTTTACAAATGTGGGTCGCCCTATTAATACTTCAGAGGGTACAAAAGCAAATGTTAAATGCTAGAATTGGAAAAGCAATAACATTGGTGTTAGTGAATAAAATCCAGTTCTAATAACAAGTTAAAGTTCTTTAATTCCAATGTCAAATCAGTTTTCCTGTACGGGGCAGAAACTTGGAGAACGACAAAGACAATATAGAGGAAACTCCAGTCGTTCGTTAATAAATGTCTATGGAGGATAATGGGTATTGGTTTGCAAGACATGATAAGGAATGAAAATGTACAGGTAAAGAGCTAACAACAATGAGTGTAGCAACATATCAGATGTTAGAAATGAGGTTTGATAGGACACACGCTCATGTTCATGATCTGTGCACCCGACTTTAGCACTCATTATAAAAAATGGGTTAAAATCCAGAATGGGTAATACCTTACCGATCATACATCCTCAGATAATATTGTGATCTGAGAGCCGCTCGACAAAACTACTTATTTAAGACCCCCCCCCCCCTCCCCCCCCCCAAAAAAACAATCCAACAAATCCCTTAGCTACGCCGCCTCACAACCCACTTACCTACGCCGCCTCGCAAACCACTTAACTACGCCGCCTCACAAACCACTTAACTACGCCGCCTCACAAACCACTTAACTACGCCGCCTCACAAACCACTTAACTACTCCACCTCACAAACCACTTAACTACGCCACTTCACAAACCAATTAGAAACGCTGCCCACTACCACCTTTAAAACATTCTTGCACAGTTATATCGCTGTATCGAACCTTTCCCTTAACATTGCATTTTTCCTTTCCTAACAGGTGTAATGTACACAGAACATTCTAGTGTACACACAGTATAATGACGAACTGTCGGTAGATCACAAGAGAATATCAGAACAGCATCGATATTGTTGTGTATACAAAGTAGGTTAAAGGCAGCAACAATCGCCAAGACAAACACATATATTCAAAGAAAACTCGTACAAGAACAGAACAAGAACTAATAGCAATGTCAATCCAACACTGGTCGCGTATGTAACGAAATCGCCTCGCTAGATGAATGAGACAAGTTAACAGATTCTACCTGCTGATGGCTGGAACCAGATAACCAAAATCTGTAACTAAACAGTGAAGGAATCATTGAGGACGATGCGGTTGTTAGATAACGCTGTCAACCTTTCAGTTTATCTGAAAAAGCAGATTATTTCTCCCTCACTAAACGTCGTCGTTCTCTGAAGTTGAACAAATCAATCACAGTTTAACAGTTTCCTTTTCTTCAGGATTTGCGTGTCTTTTGTTATTTCAATAATTACCTCTCATCTATGAAATAACTACTCGTTCATTCTGTGGATTTTTCATAAATCGAACCAGAGTTTAGCTGCTCGTGTATCAGTGATTTCTAGAAAATGTATTTTCAAGTCTAGTTTACTAATCGTGCCAGATTTTCATTAAAAAAAACAAGATCTTATAAATTCATACAAAGTGAAATAATTTCTCCGTTGGACAAAGAAAGATCAGAGAAATAGGTCTGAAATGTCAACAGCTTCACGTTCTTGAGGAGAAATTTTGTTTTGTTTGCTTAGATGTTTGCCTCACTAGTTTCTACTGGCGGAGGCGAGCCCATTCCACCCCAGACCGTAGTCCGATATCAGGACGCATAAGCCAGTGCTTGGATGCATGTGTGTGTCTGTATGTACCTATTCTAGGTTTGTGAGAAATATGCCTTCGTTACGCCGTTGAATCTTTTCAATGACAAAGTTGAGTGTCAACTAAATCTTGATTACGAAGTCATTAATAAGGAAGAGAGAAAAAGACTTCATACCTCTATTGTTGCTGCTGATGCACAAGACGAAACCGAGACGTAAAAAAAAAGGTCCCCTTCAACTTCTGCAGTTTATTAAAAAATCGTGTTTGGAACTGACTACTAGATGCTGTAATACTGATACAAATATCTCTCACACTTGCTGTTAGTGTTGCTGAGAGGAGTTTTACTCAAATATAATTCATTAAGAATTACTTCAGATCTTCAATGAGTATCTTACGGTTAAGAAATCTCGCCATACTGTATGTTGCATTACAACTAACAGAGAAAATAGACTTCAACATCGACATATGCTAGACCGCTAACTATATTCGACATATGGAAATGTACTTCATGTACATTGTAATGTTAAATAATTTCAGTCAGATTTTCAATCAAGCATCTGGCCCAACCGGTCGCTTAGACAGACTGGGTCTACTATCAGATAAGTTTACAATTTTGTCCTTATATGTTGATTTGTTAGTTCAGTATTGTTGTCCCTGATGAAGGCCTATTGGTCGTAACGTAGGTGTTGTTTGTGTTCTCATCTCGGTGCGGTATCTGAACATACCCATTTTTAAATTTTGATTAAACTCAACCTTTATCAACTATTACAATTTTGTCATGTTTTTTTTCCCAATGTTAAATAAACGAGTTCTTCTTCTTCTTCTTCTAGCGATGGGGGCCAAAGAAATCGGGCAGTCTTAAAAGAATTAGCTGCTCCCCGACCCCACACGCGCCTCCTCTTTCTTCAGCTATTATTTTAACATTCTCACGTCCTACCTGGTCTATCCAGACTGATCACATTCTCACGTCCTACCTGGTCTATCCAGACTGATCACATTCTCACGTCCTACCTTGTCTATCCAGACTGATCACATTCTCACGTCCTACCTTGTCTATCCAGACTGATCACATTCTCACGTCCTACCTGGTCTATCCAGACTGATCACATTCTCACGTCCTACCTGGTCTATCCAGACTGATCACATTCTCATGTCCTACCTGGTCTATACAGTCTGATCACATTCTCATGTCTTACCTGGTCTAACCAGACTGATCACATTCTCATGTCCTACCTGGTCTAACCAGACTGATCACATTCTCACGTCCTACCTGGTCTATCCAGACTGATCACATTCTCATGTCCTACCTGGTCTATCCAGTCTGATCACATTCTCATGTCCTACCTGGTCTAACCAGACTGATCACATTCTCATGTCCTACCTGGTCTAACCAGACTGATCACATTCTCATGTCCTACCTGGTCTAACCAGACTGATCACATTCTCATGTCCTACCTGGTCTAACCAGACTAATCACATTCTCATGTTCTACCTGTTCTAACCAGACTGATCTCATTGTCATGTCCTACCTGGTCTAACCAGACTAATCACATTCTCATGTCCTACCTGTTCTAACATGACTGATCACATTCTCATGTCCTACCTGTTCTAACCAGACTGATCACATTCTCATGTCCTACCTGTTCTAACCAGACTGATCACATTCTCATGTCCTACCTGTTCTAACCAGACTGATCACATTCTCATGTCCTACCTGTTCTAACCAGACTGATCACATTCTCATGTCCCACCTGGTCTAACCAGACTGATCACATTCTCATGTCCTACCTGGTCTAACCAGACTGATCACATTCTCATGTCCTACCTGGTCTAGCCAGACTGATCACATTCTCATGTCCTACCTGGTCTAGCCAGACTGATCACATTCTCATTTCCTACCTGGTCTAACCAGACTATTCACATTCCCATGTCCTACCTGGTCTAACCAGACTGATCACATTCCCATGTCCTACCTGGTCTAACCAGACTGATCACATTCCGATGTCCTACCTGGTCTAACCAGACTGATCACATTCCCATGTCCTACCTGGTCTAACCAGACTGATCACATTCTCATGTCCTACCTGGTCTAACCAGACTGATCACATTCTCATGTCTTACCTGGTCTAACCAGACTGATCACATTCTCATGTCCTACCTGGTCTAACCAGACTGATCACATTCTCATGTCCTACCTGGTCTAACCAGACTGATCACATTCTCATGTCCTACCTGGTCTAACCAGACTGATCACATTCTCATGTCCTACCTGGTCTAACCAGACTGATCACATTCTCATGTCCTACCTGGTCTAGCCAGGCAAACAGAAAAGTTTCTGGAATGTTCTCCTTATTTCGATTCACATAGCTCTGTTGATTGTACACGAACACGTAGAACTGAGTGGTATTTCAGTTAGAGTGCTTATCTTTCACTTGAAAAAGAATGGATTCGTTACTCGGTTATGAAAGACTCCAATCTACGTATATGTTTTTGGGACCACGACTTGCATTTAGACTGTGTAAGGTGACGTGTATGAAAAATGGTAAACGCAAAAGTAAAAACCTACTAATATCAAGTCATTCACATCCTAGCACAAACAAGTCTTTGCAACCTAGCATTCAAGTCTCTCAAACCTAGCACAATCAAGTCTCTCAAGCATATTATAATCAAATCTCTCAAGCATATTACAATCAAGTCTCTCAAGCATATTACAATCAAGTCTCTCAAGCATATTACAATCAAGTCTCTCAAGAATATTACAATCAAGTCTCTCAATCCTAGCACAATCAAGTCTCTCAAGCATATTACAATCAAATCTCTCAAGCATATTACAATCAAATCTCTCAAGCATATTACAATCAAGTCTCTCAAGCATATTACAATCAAGTCTCTCAAGCATATTACAATCAAATCTCTCAAGCATATTACAATCAAGTCTCTCAAGCATATTACAATCAAGTCTCTCAAACCTAGCACAATCAATGTCTCTAAAACCTAGCACAATCAAGTCTCTCAACCCTAGCACAACCAAGTCTATCAACCCTAGCACAAAAGAATCTCACAAACTTAGTACAATCAAGTCTTTGAAACCTACTACAATCTAGTCTCTACTAATATAGCACAATCAAATCTTTGACACCTCGCACAATCAAGTCTTTGAAACCTCGCACAATCAAGTCTTTGCTTTGAAAACTCGCACAATCAAGTCTGTTAAACCTACTACAATCGAAGCTCTCAAACATATTCCAATCAAGTCTCTCACAACCTTGTACAATAAAGTCTCTCAAACATATTACAATCAAGTCTCTCTAACCTATGATAATCAAATCTCTCTAACCTATGATAATCAAGTCTCTTAAATATTGTACAATCAAGGCTCTCAAACTTAGTATAATCAAGTCTTTCAAACTTAGTGCAACAAAGTCTCTCACAACCAAGTACAATCAAGTCTCTTACAACCGAGTACAATCAAGTCTCTTACAACCAAGTACAACAAGTCTCTCACAGCTGAGTACAATCAAGTCTCTCACAACCGAGTACAATCAAGTCTCTTACAACCGAGTACAATCAAGTCTCTCACAACCGAGTACAATCAAGTCTCTCACAACCGAGTACAATCAAGTCTCTCACAACCGAGTACAACCAAGTATCTCACAACCAAGTACAATCAAGTCTCTCACAACCGAGTACAACCAAGTATCTCACAACCAAGTACAATCAAGTCTCTCACAACCGAGTACAACCAAGTATCTCACA
The DNA here is from genome assembly GCA_036924085.1 of Ariolimax columbianus. Lineage (NCBI taxonomy): Eukaryota > Metazoa > Mollusca > Gastropoda > Stylommatophora > Arionidae > Ariolimax > Ariolimax columbianus. The sequence goes on from JAVGWX010000003.1 coordinate 139,641,171, forward strand.
ACCAAGTACAATCAAGTCTCTCACAACCGAGTACAACCAAGTATCTCACAACCAAGTACAATCAAGTCTCTCATAACCGAGTACAACCAAGTCTCTCACAACGAAGTGCATTCAAGTCTCACACAACCAAGCATAATCAAGTCTCTGACAACCTAGCACAATCACGTACAGGAATAGAGAACACTGGTACAATCATTTCTCTAAAACCTAAACACTAAGCTAGCAATGTCAAAACTGGACACTAAGATCGAATGAAAAACACACATCGTAACAACAACAATGATATGCCTGAGAAATATATTTGGCGTAACAAGAAGAGACATGATCAGAAAGGATTAAATCAGACTACATTAAAAGACAGCAACTAAAATGGTTTGGCCACGTAACAAGACTACCATCACACAGCACTTGCCCCCCCCCCCCCCTTTTCCGCCTTCCACTACCACAACAAGCAATGCTATTTAGATACAATGGATTCAAAGCCAACGGCAGACTACGAAAAATGTGACTTAGACAAATAATTAATGCAGTAAATGTTACTGTGTATGAGGCACACAGACAGGCACGATTTAGAGATGCCTTCATAATCTGAAACTGACAGGTATAACAGGATAATCGAAAAGAAGAAGAAAAAGAAGAAAGAGATTGCTAGTAACAGACATTAGCATGCTTGTTTGAATGCCAGGATTCCAAGTATTTCAAATATAGAATGAACTGGATCATATTAGAATTATTGCAAGAGACCACAGATAAACATGTGAGGAACGAGCATGCAGGTTTTGACACAATTTGTTTGATGTTGACCAGATAACTGTACCGCGAGTAATTGTTGATCAGTATGTAGACTGGAGTGCATAACCTCAAATCGAATGTTTAAATTATGTGAAGCCCTTTGAAAGTTTAGACAGGGAATCACTTAGGACGTTGATCAGGCACTATTGAGCTCCCCTGATGTTCACTAACATAATTTTAAAAAACTGTAGAGTTCTATAAGATCGAGAACTTTCGGAGGCCTTTGAGATAAGAATTGGGTGAGACAGAGTTGCATCTAATCACCATCCTATTTCCACTAGCCGTTGACTGGATTTTGAGGAACATCGTTTTTTGCTTATTAAAAAATAAAAAAATAAAAAAGATGATCTGGTTGTGGCTGATGAATTGGCTCTTCTATTTCATAACCACGACCAAATGCAGAATAAAATAAATCTGCTGTCTCTATGATTCCTAAAATTAATTCGAGTGTTCATAGGGAACAGATATAGTATTTCTGAATAAAAGTGCCAAATGACAGTGAGATTGTATTGGGGAGACACGATACTGCTAGAGGTAGATTCATTCTTATATCTTGGTAGCAGTTTAGACAAGTTCGAAGGTACTGATCAATTTCAAATTAAGAATACTATAAAAGGCAAAGAGGCTTTTATTGACTTATGTGAATTTCTAGAATTCGAACAAAATAAGTTCATCACAAAAAACAGATCTTCAAATATTATGGCATGCCCGCGCTATTGTATGGCTCTGGGACTTCGATAACAAAGAGAAGTATAACTGAAAAAGTCCCAGACTTTCATCAATGGACGCTTGCACCAAACTGAGGGGGAAAAATGCTATGATAAAGTCACAAATACATAACTATGGGGGGGGGGGGGGGGACAGTGCATATGATTGAAACAGCCAAATTAAGGACCAAGCCTGATAGTAAAAGCTTATTTTCTTATGTTAGAAATAAACAATGAACGAAACACAATGTAGGCCCTGTCATAGATAGTAGAGGTAAAATAATAAGATAAAAATAGGAAGACAGTTAATCTACTAAATCAATACTTTGGTTCAGTCTACACAAAAGAAGACTGCTCCAAGATCCCAGATCCTATAGATATTTTCAAATGTGAAATGGATATAGTGGGATTAAAATAATCCTGTATTACGGGAGAAATGGTTTTTAAAAAATTGGATGGGTTGAAAATGGATAAATACCCAGGTCCTGATGGAAGCCATCCAGAAATGATATTTGAAATTAGAGACCAACTTGCAAAACCATTGGCTATATTATGGTCTCAAACACTTGCAAAAAAGATTGTTACAAGAGATTAGAAAGATGCAGGAGTGATTCCCTTATTCAAAAAGAGAAAGAAATCAGATCCAGCTAATTATAGACCAGTGAGTTTAACGAGCGTAGTCTGTAAATTGTTAGAGTCAATAATCAAAGAAAACATTGTAATGCATCTAGACAGGTTAATCTAATCAGAAATAGTTAGCATGGGTTTACAGCATGAGAGATCATGCTTAACAAATCTATTGGAGTTCATTGAGGAGGTTACTAAAATGATAGATAAAGGGGGAACCAGTGGATGTTGGTTATCTAGATTTTGCAAAGGCTTTTTACAGAGTAGTTCATCGAAGATTATTTAATAAGTTAAAACCACATGTAATAGGTGGGGAGGTTGCCGAATTGATTGAAAATTGGTTAACGAGAAGAAAGCAAAGAGTGGGCATAAATAAAGACTACTCTGAGTGGTGTGAAGTAAAAAGTGGAGTGCCACAGGGCTTGGTTTTGGGACCGATATTGTTCTTGATATATATAAACGATTTGGACACTGATATAGGATCCATGATTGACAAATTTGCAGATGACACAAAACTATGTAGGAGTGTCTTATTAATGGCAGAGGTGGATATATTGAGGTCAGATTCAGATAGAATTCGAGATTGGTCTATGAAATGGCAAATGGGGTTTAATATAGATAAATGTAGTCATCCACACGGGTAGATCCAATATGGAACATAATTACAGAATAGGCGAAAACAATATTAGAATGATATATATGGAAAGTTATAAGGGGTTACAATTGAGCATACAAGAAAAATAAATGAGCAAGTCCAGGAAGCAATGAATAGGGCAAATGTTATATTAGGTATGATTAAAAAGAAATATTAAACATAGGAGTAAGGAGGTGATTGTCAAAGCATTATATAAAGCATTAGTTAAACCTAGATTTGAGTGCTGTGTACAGGTGTGGAGTCATTATGGTAGAGGTGATATAAACATGCTGGAAAGGATAATTCTCTTCTTCTTCGTGTTCGGTTTCGTATGATCGTTATATGCCACCAGATGGGCTGATTCCATTAAGTGAAACTTCAGTCCCAGGTCCTCAATGGTTCCCCACAGTTTGTCTTGTATGTTTCTCTCCTCGGGCCAGGTCTTCTCACGGGAGTCTTGGTGCAGTGGACATGTTTGGAGGATGTGTTTTGGCATTTGGGGTCCTCTCTGACATGTGTATTGTGCAGTCTGTGCAGCTTTCATTTTATGCATGTGTGCATTTAGTCTGCAATGACCTGTTCTGAGGCGGAAAACTGTGGTATATTGTTTCCTATTCAGTCTATTGATTGGGTCATATAGGTATTTGCTGTTTGTTCTCTCTATCCACTGTTGTTTATATTTTTGGGGGATGTATGCCTTGACTTCTGGCAGTGACTCTGGGTGGGTGAATTGTTCTCTTTGTCTTCCCTCATTGGCTAGCCTGTCCGCCCATTCATTCCCATGTATGCCGCAGTGAGTTGGAATCCACTGGAGGGTGATTTTACTGTGGTCTGAGAGTTTGTTTAGCTGGCATATCAGTTCCCTTTCCATACTATTTCGTGGTTCTCTTTGTGTGGCCTGCAAAACTTCCATGCAGTCGCACAAAAACACTATTCTGTTATTCCTTAACCTCTTTTCATCCAATAGTTTGACTGCTTCAATTATTGCCTGTTGCTCTGTTCTTAGATTTGTCGAGGGCTCCCCGGCAGCACTTGCGTTTTCTATAACGTTTCCATCCTGTAGAAATATGACGAGTCCCGCCCCTCCTTTCCTCAATGCTTCCTCTGAAGATCCATATGTGTTCACGTGCGTCCACATGGGTTGAGGATAGGCGTCTCCAATATGCTTTAGGGATTTGTCTCTCAATTCATGGTCGGATTCTTCTCCCTTTTTATCAATACATGGTATTTTCGCTTCCACCGTGAAGTTGGGCTGTTGGTCTGTATTTTGATATACTTGAATCATTTCCCATGTCGTTGGACATTTTGATATGATGTCTCTGTTCCTGGCTGTAAGAGCTTTTGATAGATGATTGAAGGGTGTCGTTTTTATGCGGTATTTTGTTAATTCCTGAACTTTTCCCTGCATTGGATGTTTATTCATAAGCTTGTATTTTTCTGTCAGGTTTAGTATTTTTCCTTTTCTGTGCTCATCGAGGCTCTGGAGGATTGCTACCGCTTCGAGTTCTCTGATTGGTGTGCTTCTCAGAACTCCGGTAAAAATTCTGCGTCCGGTATTCTGTACCCTGTCTAGTTTCTGTAGGTTGTTCTTTGCTGCTGTTGCATAGGCACCCATGACATATTCCAGTGTTGGCCGTACAATCAGGAGAGGAAAGGATACAAAGAAGAGCGACAAACCTGATAGTGGGATTCCAGAATTACAGTTACGAGGAAAGACAGAAAAACCGGCCTTCGGTGTCAAGAAAAGAGAAGAATTCGATGTGACCATACAAGTTTATAAGATAATCACAGGATTAGATTATAACAAGTTTTTTTTCAAAATAAACCACCAACGAGAACAAGAGGCACAGATACAAATTAACTAAAGAAAGGTCCAGATTGGATATTAAGAAATCTTTGTTTAGTCAGAGAGTGGTAAATGCTTGGAATGCATTGCCCCACGAGATGGTTGGGGCAGAGCGTGTTAATGCATTAAAGAATAGATTGGATGTGCATAGCTTTTAAAGCAGGGTAATGCAAATGTGACTGGTTGTCTACAGACTCTGATGAGTCTTCTAAACCAGTATAAAAACGTTTAAGTTATGTTAAGTTACATGCCAGCTGGACTGGACGTGAAAACAAGACATTGACGATAAAAAGGACGATATTGTGGAAACCCCATGATATGATTACAAAGCAGTCTCTGCTCTGGAATCGCCAGAGCAAGAGAAGTAGGGGCAGACCTAAACAGTCAAAGTCAAGGCAACCTTAAAAATGTCATTAAAGACCTTAGAAAGTTGGACGGGAAAGGGGGGGGGGGGTACAGAAAGGAGACTGCGAATGATGGCAGTTATATTTATAGCAGGCAGATGTTCTTCCCGAGTGGTCTACCGTGGTCTTTCTGTATGGCAAGGACAAGAATGGCACCACTGCCTTACAGAGAGCATGTCGTAAAAAACGACTAACTGTGTGCCATGGCATAACACCTGTCACGGTTAGGTGGTTTTTTAGAGCAGCATAGTTGGCGCCTAACAGGCTGGGGATCTACTTTGCTCTAGTGTTTGAGTCTATTAAGTTGGACTCGTACATCGGTTAACAACCATCCGTAAATGCTTGTCCCAACGCAGCGGAGTATTAAGCTACTCAAGCCTGGCTACTCTAAGCAGGAAACCCTTCTCCCGTCTACATCCAGCTCATTCTAGGGCTGCGACTTGCACAAGAAACATCTGCCCCTATAGAAGTACAGGTCGACTAAGACTAAGACTAAGATGTTCTGCACAGGTCAGCTTGTTTCGATTTACTTTCGTTGGTCAAGTTATACGCTTTGTCTAAGCTTTGAGTTTTTCGGAGATGTTTTCAGCTTACTTCACTTCTCAATGAGCCATGAACGTTGAATTTGCAGCAAATACGGAAAATATTTAGATTTACTTTCATTGAACTAGTAAATGGATACTTTTTGTCTAATACTTGTTTTACTAAGTTTTAAAATAATTACAATTACCTACGTTGTTTCCTCTGAGTTCAGATCTGTCAGCCTTGTCGCTCGATGCGAAACGGACCCTGGTAGCTCAATGCCCATTGATTTTTCGTCCATCCTGGGTGCTTGTAATTGGATGCCATTTTGTGGGCAATTTTCACATAATATCACATAGGGTCAATTTTCTCCCTCTGGAACTATCATGACCAATGGTCCGCACAGCTTCTGAAACGCGTATTTCTAATCGGACTGAGCTGGTCCAGACTGCAATCCATCCCTTTATCTTTCTTCTTCTTCTTCGTCGTACGCAGTCAGACAGTAAGCATTATTTTTTCGAAAAAAGCGGAGGTCATCCTGAGGCTGTCGACACTGCCATAGAGCTTGTCTTGTGGTTCCACTGGTGATGGCCACATCTGCTCTCTCTGATCCTCGTATGTCGGGCAGTTCTGCAGCAGATGTTCAGCGGCCATTTTCCCGGTACCACACGGGCATTCGTAGGTACCACCTATCTTGAATTTGTTGAATAGGTGGTACCTCAGTCTATTGTGGCCAGTGCGAAGTCTGAAGACAACGACCTGCTCTCTTCTGTTCAACTGGTAATAGGCATCGTTTCTGGTGTAACCAGTATGTTCGGTTTCCCATTTGGTCATGTATCTGGCTTTGATAAGCCGTTTTGACTCTTCGTACGTCATGCTAGTATCTGTTTGTGGTAGTCTTGCACCTTCTTTTGCCAGTCTGTCTGCCTCCTCGTTGCATTGGATGTTGCAGTGTCATGGGACCCACTGTACCACTACCCTTTTTGGTGCGGACTGCTGGCATAGTTGACAGAGTAGTGCTCTTAAGTCATTAAGCTCAGTGTTTTTCTGGCTTTTTAACGCTGTGACTACGGCCAGAGCATCTGTAAGCAGGACTGTATGGCTTTCATTTTCTTAATGTGTCACCATTTCTTCCACTGCCACCCTCAGTGCCTCTGCCTCCGCTCTGAAATTGCTTGTGTACTTACCAGTAGCGAATGACTGTTATTTTTCTGCCATTTGGTAGGTTCAGGAATGCTCCTGCCCCTCCGTTCTGTGTAGAGTTTGTTACAGAACCGTCGGTGTATGCATAGGTCCAGCCCATGCTTGGGTAGTTTTTGGATATAAAGCTTAGGGTAGTATCTCTCCTTTCTTTTTCAGTCTGGCAGTTTTTGTTTCCAATACCTGGTATATTTTCTACCACCTCTGGAAATATATGCTGCCTCCAGGTAGGTTTTCGTACAGTAGTAATGGACTTTGGTGTTGTTAGTGCGTTTATGGGATCTTCGTGCATCTTTGCTTTGGCTATTTCTGCAAAGTTTCTCCGCTTTAGTTTCCCATTTCCCAAATGGTTTAGTCTCTAGTGCATTGGATGGTCCGTCAGTCTTCGGAGTTTCTCTGACTGCAGCTGGGCTCTGCAGTCTCTTCTATCGATCATGGATTGCAGTTTTGTGATCTTTTCAAGTTCTACAATTGGCGTTGACTTCATGCCTCCTGTTATAACTCTCATGGCTTGGTTTTGAAGTTTGCTAGCTTTATGGAAGTTCGCCTTTGCTGCTGTTGTCCATGCCGCAATGCCATACTCGAGAACTGGTCTCACTCTTCCAGTGTAGTTTCTTTAGTTTACTTTCGTCAGCTCCCCAGCTTGTGCCAGCAAGATTCCTCATGATTGCCATTCTTTCTCTGGCTCTCATTCGGTTTCTCTCGATCTGACTTTTCCATGTCATGCGCCGATCGAATGTGACTCCCAGATAGTTTGGGTTGTCGTTTGGCTGCAGGAATTTGCCATTTAGACTTAATTTTGTGTTTTGGGGTTTGATTGAAAGCGAGAATATTGTACATGTGGTTTTCTCCTCGTTTATTTTGACCAGCCATGAGTTCGCCCACTCTTCCAGCGATGTTAGGGCCTGCTGCATCCGATTTCTTGCTATGGTGAGATTCTTTTCAGAGGTCCACATAGCCAGATCGTCTGCAAACATTGAGCTATGGACTCTTCTTGGTATATTCTCTGTAATTTCGTTTATATACACCAGGAAGAGTGTGGGTGACAGTACTCCCCCTTGGGGTACTCCCTGCTCGAGTTTCACCTTTTTGCTCATCTGCCCTTGTACTTGGACTCTGGCCGTTCTTTTTTTGAGGTAGTGGTTGATCCACTTGTACATTCTCCCACAGACTTCACTTCACATTAGCTTGACTCTAAGTCCGTCTTTCCAGACTTTGTCAAATGCCTTTTCTAGGTCCACCCAAACCGCTACTGTGTGTTTCTGTGCCTGGTAGGCATCTTCTATTTCCTGGGCTATGAGGATGACCTGGTCCTCAGTGGATCTGTGCGGTCTAAAGCCTGCTTGCTGTGGAATTAGTATTCGTTTTTCTTCCAGATGCCACATCAGTCTGGTGTTTATCATACGTTGCAACAGTTTGCCGACACAGCTCAGTAGGCTGATAGGCCTGTATCCATTTGGATCTGTTTTGTCTTTTTATCCCTTTATCTAAAAGAGTTCGAGCATGTCGCGTGGTTTTTGTTGCGTCTTAATGTATTCTGTACTCGATCTGGCTAGTAATTCATATGGAAGCACATCACAGTTATACTGAGTGACGACTGAGTAGTTTGAGCCAGTATCAAAGCTAGTTTACCATTTACAAGCTATAAGTCCAAAGTCAACCAATATAAAACTGCCCCCATCCTTTGGTTAAAGACGGGCGACTATAAAAGTAAGTAACATACTGACAACAGTTGTTACAAATATGCAAAGGCTTCATGTGTGTTTATCTAGACACGATACTGTTTCCTGTAATTGTGAACTGTAATAGAGCCAATCGTATGCTCCGATGGTGTGTATGTTATTAATAATGCATCTATTATTGGTGGAACTGAGCGTGCTAGGATAAAAGTGTCTATATTTGTTGGAGTTTGGCGTGTTAGGATAGATGTGTCTATATTTGTTGGAGCTGGGCGTGTTAGGATAAAAGTGTCTATATTTGTTGGAGCTGGGCGTGTTAGGATAAAAGTGTCTATATTTGTTGGAGCTGGGCGTGTTAGGATAAAAGTGTCTATATTTGTTGAAGCTGGGCGTGTTAGGATAAAAGTGTCTTTATTTGTTGGAGCTGGCCGTGTTAGGATAAAAGTGTCTATATTTGTTGGAGCTGGACGTGTTAGGATAGATGTGTCTATATTTGTTGGAGCTGGGCCTGTTAAGGTAAGTGTTCCTATATTTGTAGGAGCTGGGCCTGTTAAGATTAGTATTCCTATATTTGTAGGAGCTGGGCCTGTTAAGGTAAGTATTCCTATATTTGTAGGAGCTGGGCCTGTTTTGTCCTCTAAAGCCTACAAGGAATTCATAATATAATAGTGACCGGATGCTATGAAGAGTTCCAACTGCCTCGATAAATGGTATTACACACGAAGTAGATAGGTTTGTATCATTGTATTCTTTTTATGAAGCAGGGATTGCTGTGATCTAGAGGTAATGCACTCGCTTTCCATGGCGACGAGCGGAAACAGTTATCCTTCGAATCCTATAAATTTGAAGGGAGTTAGGATCAAAGCACATGCCTCCTGAGTTTCCTCTAGTCGTCTCGAATTGTCGTCTTGCCACTGGTCCAAGGTAGCTGGGGACAATAGAGTGAGACTGATGCGCAGTGCAATTTCTTTCTCACTAATATTCCAAATACAGCGAAAGTTATATTTCAAATCTCTTGCAATGGTAAGTTAACTATATAACTGTCAAGTGTGGGGGGAGATTGAATCTTCACTCACTCTTGTTTTGCCAAACTGCCAACTTATTATCCCTTGTAACTGTACAGCTCCCTTTCTATTGTCTCTGTGTTTCTTACATGTGCCACATGTATTATGTCACGACGTCCCGTGATAAGAACTGGCTAGACACACGACGTCCCACAACAAGAACTGGCTAGACACACGACGTCCTACAATAAGAACTGGCTAGACACACGACGTCCCACAAAAGAATTGGCTAAACACACGACGTCCCACAATAAGAACTGGCTAGACACACGACGTCCCATAATAAGAACTGGCTAGAAACACGACGCCCCACAAAAAGAACTGGCTAGACACTCGACGCCCCACAATAAGAACTCGCTAGACACTCGACACCCAACAATGAGAACTGGCTAGACACACGACGCCCCACAATAAGAACTGGTTAGACACACGACGACCCACAATAAGAACTGGTTAGACACACGACGCCCCACAAAAATAACTGGCTAGAAACACGACGACCCACAATAAGAACTGGTTAGACACACGACGCCCCACAAAAAGAACTGGCTAGAAACACGACGTCCCACAATAAGAACTGGCTAAACACACGACGCCCCACAAAAAGAACTGGCTAGACACTCGATGCCCCACAATAAGAACTCGCTAGACACTCGACACCCAACAATAAGAACTGGCTATACACACGACGCCCCACAATAAAAATTGGCTAGACATGTACATAAATAGCCTGTTCAATGTCTGTGATTTGTATGTGCTTTGTTCCTGTTCAATGTCTGTGATTTGTATGTGCTTTGTTCCAGTTCAGCTCTCCTGACTTTGTCCAATATTTACGGATCTGCAATGACCAAGAGTTGTAAAGCCCCCAGATGCTGTCCATGTTTCTCAGTTACCTTAACCAAAAGATTCTCTCATGGATCACGAGGATCAGTATTGGGAGGAAAGCAAAGGATTACTGCATCTCCATGAATGTCGAAACAGGAGACTAAAGTGAGTTGTTCATGGGGCTAGCAACCACGACATGTACATTAAATTTATACAGAAACAACCGCTGCAAAAGAATGCAAAACACCTTAGTGCATTCTTCCTGAAGTCACCTGACTAGTGACAGACCTAAGAAAATGATCAAATGATTCAAACAATAATAAGGTATACAGCAAACAGAGTTCAACCAATGATGGCACAGTCGGTTCTTCAAATTATTTATTCCCAAACCTGAATATGCATTAACTGTCCCTGCCTCCACTACTTCCCTTGGCAATGCATGCCTAGCATTCACCACTCTCTGACTAAATAAATATTTCCTAATATCTAATCTGGACCTCTCTTTAGTCGACTTGTAGCTATTCACTCTCATTATTGTAGGTGGCTGTATTTTTAAAAAACTTGTAATAGTCTAATTTATCGATTCCTCTGATCATCTTATAAACCTGTATTAAGTCACCACGAATTCTTCTCTCTTCTAGACACTGTAGGCGATTTTTCTGAGTTTTTCCTCATAAATGTTATTCTGGAATCCCACTATCAGCTTTGTCGCTCTTTTTTGTATTATTTCCAGCATGTTTATATCCCCTCTATGATAAGGACTCCACGCCTGTACACAAAACTCCAATCTAGGTCTAACAAATGCTTTATACAGTTTGACTATCACTTTTTTGCTCCTATGTTTAATATTTCTTGTTATCATATCTAACATTGCTATTTGCCTTTTAAACTGCTACCTCAATTTGCTCACTCACCTTACCTGTATGATCTATTATAACCTCTTATAACTTTCCTTATTTATCTTTCAAATATTGTTCTTTCCCATTCTGTAATTATCTTCCCTATTGGATCTAGCCATGTGGATGACTGTACATTTATCTACATTAAACTCCATTTGCCAGTATGAATTTTATCTAAATTCGACCTTAATATATCCACTTCTGCTTTAGATGAGACCCTACTGTACAGTTTTGAGTCATCAGCAAATTTTGTAATCATGGATACCATATCAATGTCCAAATCATTTATATATATCAAGAACAAAATTGGTCCTAAAACCACCGAGCTCTGTGGCACTCCACTTTTCACTTCCACTCAGAGCACTCCTTATGTATGCCCACCCTCTGCCTTCTTACCGTTAACCAATTTTTAATCCATTTGGCAACTTCCCCACCTATTCCATGTGATTTTAACTTTCGAAATAATCTTTTTTGAGGTACTCTATCAAAGGTCTTTGCAAAATCTAGATAAATAACGTCCACTGACTCCCCTTTATCTATCATTTTGGTAACCTCCTCAATGAATTCTAAAAATGTGCTAAGCACGATCTCCTTCTAGTAAACACATGCTTACTATTTCTAATTAGATTAAATTTGTCTAAATGCATTACAATGTTTTCTTTGATTATTGACTCTAACAATTTACAGACTTTACTCGTTAAACTCATCGGTCTATAATTCGCTGGATCTGATTTTTTGCCCTTTTTGAATAAGGGAATCACGCCTGCATCTTTCCAATCCCGTGGAACAATTCCTGTTGCAAGTGATTGAGAACATAATATAGCCAATGGTTTTGCTAGTTGGTCTCTAATTTCAAACAGCAATTTTGGATGAATGCCATCTTGACCTGGACATTTATCCACTTTCAACCCCTCCAATTTTTTAAAAACCATTTCCTCTGTAATCCAGAATGATCTTAATCCCGTTGTATCCATGTCTCTTTGAAAAATATCTATAGGTTCTGGGAACTTGGAGCAGTTCTATTTTGTGTACACTGTGCCAAAGTTGTGATTGAGCAGATTAGCTGCCTCCCTTTTCTAACTTATTATTTTCCCTGTACAGTCTTTGAGAAGGCCTACTTTATCTTTCGTTCTTTGTTTATTTCTAACACAAGAAACGAAGCTTTTACTGTCAGTCTTGATCCTCTGAGCAAGTTTTGTTTCCAAGTCTATTTTTGCTGTTTTATTCGCTTTCTGAGATATGTTCTGCTTGTCCAAATATTTTACATATGATTCTTTTGATTTACCTGCCTCTATATATTTTTTCCATGCTTTATATTTAGCTCTTCTACATTTCTCTACACATCTAGTTATCCCCTTTTTACGCTTGTGGTTTACCTCCTTACATGGAACACATTCCTCTTTTAGCGTTTCTAGAACTGTTTTAAATCTCTCCCACTCCTGTTCAACATCCGTTCCTCCGACAATATCTTTCCAGAGTATGTGGTTTGCTGCCTCTTTTATTCCATTAACTTTCCTTTGCTACGCTACTAATCAGCTCCTCATCTTCCTCTTTTTGACTTGACGGACATCTATAGCACTCTCTAATCACTGTTGTTTTCACCCCCACTTTCTTTTTCTCCCCATACACTTTCATTGTTGTTACCACAGGAAAAATCATATTTGATCGTTATATTAACAGAATGTGTACAGTATAATAAAATGTCACCTCCAAGACTGTCTCCAACTACCCTATCTTTCCTTAACATTGTATATCCCTCTATTTCAAGTTCACTTTCTGCAATGTCCTCATATGTCCATGATTCTGTTAACCCTATTGTATCTAGTTTTTCTTCTTCTACATACAGTTCCAATTCTTTAATTTTATAGTAGATCAGACTGCAAATAAAACTACTGCTACTGGTCTTTCCTCCGCAAACTAATGGAAATGGTTCTCCATCTGCAAACTACTGAAAATGGTTTCCATTCTCAAACTACCACAAATGGTCATATCTCCGAAAACTACTACAAATGGTTCTCCCTATTCAAAGTACCACTAATGAGTCTTCTCCGTATCTTCGTTCTCTTGATGTTGCTGTTCAGTGTTCTTGTTTCAACATTCCGTTACTATGCTCTTTTCAGTCGCTGTAAATGGTAGTGAGGTAGGGAACCTACAAAAAAAGGGATGCACATATGTTTTGGGTTGCTCAAGTGGCAATGGAGCAAAGAACATTGACAGTCTGCTGGTAGAAGTGAATTCGCAATACAGAAAACACCATTACCGTACCACATCCAATGACGTCGTAGATAATGCATTTCTTTTTAAAGTGCAGATTGGTCGGCCATGATGTGTGTATAAACGGAAACAGTGACGTCATGTGAGCGTTAAGCGTCCACGCAGTCGTCGACCGATGAGATGGAGAGATATAACGAGAAAAGACATCCGTACAACATGGAACCCCATGGTTTTAACAACATTTGGTTAAATGTATGAATGAATACAAGGGATACATATTACAGAGGTCATTACTACCTATAGCTTCGACAACGATTAACGGACCGGCTCTTGGCAACACAACAGTTCTAGGGACTTTACCTTCAAATGGTGAACTATTTGATTACACACGTAATCCCAAACGTTTGTAATGAATCACCTTTTAATTACTCTTCCTATTAAGCGTCTGTAATTACACAGCATACTTTGGAGTTGTGTCATATTATTGTTTACAGTAACAGCATACTGCAGGCGGTGATTGGCTCATTTACAAATATCCCTCTTTTCTTATCTATTGCATCCACTTTTAGCGCTTTCTGAACTTTATGCTTCATACGGAGCTAACATGAAACGAGAGCATTAAAAAGCTTCGAACTTTGAATAGATAAAACATTGCTCATTGAATAGATCAAACATCGCTCATTGAATAGATCAAACATCGCTCATTGAATAGATCAAACATTGCTCATTGAATAGATCAAACATTGCTCATTGAATAGATCAAACATTGCTCATCGTCCGACCACAACTAGCACAACGAACCTTAATCATCTAATCTGTGACCTCCCTTTATTATAGATGGATGTGCTGCCAATAGTTTATTCTAACATGGTAACCCTGGACAACAGCATCCAGCTCAAAGATTTAGCTAACATTGACCCCGACAAGGTTAAAGATGAAGTGGAAATCTCAAATAAGTACATTATTGATGCTTCTGACGACGACACATATGATAGAGGACCGTGTGTGATATGTATGGAAGGCGCTGAAAAGCTGGTTGGTCGGGTCTACGCCCACATTCAGCCCCTGGTCGACAGAGGCTTCAAGATTCTGCTGCTACTCCTATACACGGCTTACTTCTCATACTGCATGTATTACAGGTAGGTATCACGTCACGGGTATTACAGATAGTTATAAAATCGTATATTGTATATATTAAAGGTAGGTATTACATTACATACAACATATACTATGTGTAGATATCACGTTTCCCATGTTGTTTGCCATGGCGCGACGGAATAATAATGTCCCTGTACAAGGGAAAGGGCGCCGTCTGGAATGCGGCAATTATAGGCAAGGATGTCGCACATGTGCTCCTCTCCAGACTGCAGCTCCTGTTAACGAGACATCGCCGCCCCCAACAGTCATGGATCACAGCTTCTCGCTCTACGATCTACGCCATTCTTGCCCTTCACCTGCTCACGGAGCTGCACCGCGCGTTTAACCGCCTTCTTAAAGTCAATCCTGGAGTGGGCTCTGAGGTAGGTTATCAAACCAATCCTGGATTGGGCTCGAAGGCAGGTGATCAAACCAATCATGGATTGGGCTCGAAGGCAGGGGATCAAACCAATCCTGTATTGGGCTCGAAGGTAGATGATCAAACCAAACCTAGAGTGGGCTCGGGGGTAGGTGATCAAACCAATCCGAGATCGTAAGCTTATGTCACTGTAATGGCAGAGAAACATTGTATGTCCGTCAGACCGAGACAACTCGTCTCTTGTCGTTCGTGTTACCCGTTTCCGTGCAGCTTCCTCTATATTTTTGTCTGCTGTATTGGCGCCGTGCCTACAGTGAACATGCAAGACCAGGCAGAGCAATCAGCAGCATTATTTTCCCAGTTTTCAAGGTCAATACCGAAGTTCTTCATTGAGGCTTTCTGAGTGCCTTTGCGACGTTTTATTTGACTACCGCAAGTTCGCTAGCCTGACTCGAGTTTGCCCAAAAATATTTTCTTTAACAGCCGCTCATCTAACATATGGACAACATGGCCACTCAATCTATGCTTCGATTTGCCGATTTGCACAAAGTTATGCCAGTTCGCAAAAGCACTTTTACATCTATGATCCTATTTTCCTATTTTATGTTCAGTAGTTTCATTGAGAATGTAGCAGTGCAGTTTACCTAAACGGGGCCACAGGTGAGTGGTTCCACACGACAATCGGCGTGCGTCATGGATGTTTCTTTTCACCGACACTTTTCAATGTTTTTCTAGAACGCATTATGTTAGAAGCATTGGATAAACACGTATTGATGGTCAGTATAGGTGGACTCACCGACTTCAGGTTTGCCGACATTAATGGTCTGGCTGGAACAGAGCCCGAACTTGCAAGGCTAGTGGCAAACCTGACCAATGTTTCCCAGAAATTTAGGATGTAAATCAGTGCTGAGAAGAGTAGAATTAGGGTCAACGCCCCAGAGAGTATTTTAAACCCGATTCTAGTCAAAAGTGAACCTTCAGAAAGTGTTACGCGGTTCAAATATCTGGGAGCAGAAATGAATGCGGATGGGTCTAGAGTGCAGTTCCAGTCAAGAACAGCGATGGTCGTGGTCGCCCTGACCAGACAGAAAATAATATGTAAAGACAAGAACATTAGACTTAAATCGAAGCTGACTTTAATGTATACAATCGTCACCTCGGTATACTTCTACGCGTGTAAGACTTGGACTGACTCCTGCCCTAGAACGTACAATTTGCGCAATGGAAATGAGATGCTTGCGAAGAATTCTTTGCATTTTATATTTAGATCGCGTTACAAACGAGAATATTCTTCAAATTGTTCAGACGAAGTTAGGTCAATATAAAAATATGTTGACTATAGTAAACACGAACATTGACATGGTATGGACATATATCACGATCGGTGGGGGCTGACCAAGACCGTCCTGCAGAGCACTGTGCCTGGGAAGCGTGGGAGAGGGAGACCTAAAAAGAGATGGGAGGACAATATAAAAGAGTGGACGGGAAGGTCTATAGCTGAAACTAATACCCTGGCGAACAATCGAAACGTATGGTGGGAACTGGTTCGATAAACTGCAATAACGGTGCTTCAACGACCTTCTAGGTTACGGGACTGATGATGATGATGAGTTTCCTTTGGCAGCCCAGATGGGAATGGTCAAGCCGCTTCGCATATCAACTGTACACAGTCCAGGTGTCCCAGGCGTATAGACGAGTTGGTAGGACGACTACTGCATAAACCTTCAATTTAGTTACAAGCTTAATTCCTCCCTGGTCCCGAACTGAGGATCTTAGTTTTCCAAAGGCTAAATAAACATTCTTTGGAAATTATCGAGTTTACTTCATCAACAATTTGGACTGTTCTGGAACGTTTGCTGTTAAGATATACAAATCGTTCTACAGACTAACTTCTGGTCATTGATAAGGGTAGATGGCTCACTGTGCTCAGTTCTTGACGCTGCTTGGTGTAGCACTTTAGTCTTGCTGGTGAAAATGAGACCGTAGTTATTGCAAGCTACTGCAACAAGGCCAGCTTACAATACATGTCAGTTTCCAAATTGGCATTGAGAGCGCAGTCGGCAAATAGATGGTCACACATGGTCTAAATGTGTACTATTGTTTTTGCCCGCAGTCTCACCAGACTGAAGAGCTGACCATCTAGACGATAGCGGACATTGACTGAAAATATCACTTCTTTGAATACATCCGTCAGCATGGCAACATCATGCTAAAAAGGATTCGTGCTAGGATGCATCCTTGCTTTACTCCATTTATAACACATGCCATCATGTAACTGCCGGACCATTATAATAAAGGTTTTGGGGCATCCAAATTTGATCATGATGTTCCATAGACCGTTACGATTAACAAACAATAACAACTGCGCTTGTTAAATCTACAAATGTGGTGAGAAGGTAGACATTTTGTGACTGACACTTTTCCTGTATTTGCCTAGCTGCAAAGATCTTGTCAGGGGTGCCTCGTCTATTTATAAATTCACATTGACTCTTTAGAAGTCGCTCTTGTTCTCTGTGATAGGAGAGCATGTCCAGTAGGGTTCTTGCAATTATATTTCCTACAACGTAAAGCAAAGATACCCCCCCCCCACCCCTTCCCTATAGTTGTCACAGACATGCCGATTTTCTGATGAATAGAGATGAATAATGGATGAATCTTTGTCATTCTGTGGGATGCTTTGCTGATTCCACATGTCACACAGAGTCCGGTCAACTTCTTAGTCAGTCTGGATCCTCCTCCTTTGTAGACCTCGGCAGGAAGTGAGTTAAATCCCAGGGCCTTTCCGTTAGTGATTATGTTGATAGTTTCCCAGACAGCAGGACAAGGGGCTAGTGTCTCATTTGGTTTTTATTGTGGCAAACGAATTGTCACCTTATCATTAATAGACCAGTGTCTGTTGAGAACGCTACTCAAGCGTTCTGCAAAGTGTTCTAGTAGTTTTGTTATCTGTTATCAGGATGCTGCCATCTGCATTCAGCAAAGGTGATGTGCCCAATGCATTTGGGCCATATACTTCTCGGAGTTTAACGTAGAAATTTCTGAGATCATGTCTATCTGTAAACGTCTGTATCTGATAAGTTTTCATCAATAGCCATTACTCTTGCATTTCACAGATCCTTCGCTGCAGTTTGGTGAACCACGGAAAACGCCTCCTTCTCTGCACTTGACTTCGAATCATTGCTAAGTGCACCTTCTTTTCTAGCAGACGCTGTTTATCCTTGCAGTTTCCATCAAAACCAGTCCTGATCATTGTGTGATGCAGTGCCACGTGTGTCAGCGGAAGTGGAATATAACATTTGCCTACATCTGGCCCAGAATGCATCTATTTCAACTGTAGTGTTTAAATGGATGGTGTCAAGTTGGCTGACAAGTTTGTCTTTAAGAACCTCTGTGGTGTTGCTGTTGCCAAGCTTCGTAATGTTAAGACGCTCTGGAACGTTAACTATTTGGGTGTCTTGGAGTCTAGATCCTAATATTAGGTTTGGAGATACGTAATCAGTTATCTGTCAGCAATCTGCACCCCACATGGTCTTGATGACCCGGTCATCATGCCTGTCTCTTCTATTAAGCAATTGCTTAATCCATAGTTTCTTATTTCTTCCCACGAGTCATGGTCTGTACCAGCGTTTGCATTGGAATCGAGAAAGACTTTTTTCTGTTGAACGTCGGCACTATAGCAATTACTGTCACAAAGTTCTTCATAAGATGTATTTGTTTTTATATCATCAGAATCCGTCGTGGTAGGGGCATAGACACTGATAATTGTTACCACCTTCTTATCACATAGGGGGAGATGTAGTGTCAGTATCCGATCCTTTATTCCCATTAGTAGGATGGCTAGCGTCTTCACCCGGTTTGACTTTAAAGCTGGGCCAACACCAGCTTCCCGGCGCTCGTCTGCAGCACGATCGATCCAGAGAAAAAGTGTTCCCAGCACCATCTTATGTAATCTGTCCCTCACCAGAAAGACGAGTTTCACATAAGGCAGCAATGTCAATCATGTAGCGGCCCAGTTCTGTACCAATGAGGGCATATATTCTTTCTGGTCTGTCTGTTTTAACGTGGTTAAGGAAAGTGACACTGTGCTACAAGAGGTGGATTTATTCATGTGTCTTGTTAGAAATATAGACAAAGTAGGAGGTACAGATAAATATATCAAATACAAAATACAAAAGGCAAGACGGCTCAGTATTGATTTAAGGAATTTATTAAAATAAAGAAAACAGACCACTAAAATGCTAATCTTGAACTCGCATGTCAAGGTCGTACTAAAATATGACACCAGGTGACAGTAGCACTTCACGTCAGAAGGCGCTGGTGTTGGACTAAAACATTTTGTGGAAATATACATGCCAGAAGGAGTCCATTCTCTAACATGTAAAGAGAGAAAGAGAGATATATATATATATAGAGAGAGATATATAGATAGAGAGAAAGAGAGAGAGAGAGAGAGAAAGATAGATAAGGAGAGGGAGTCAGATAAAAAATGGATAATAACGAGATGATCTTATAAAACATTTCTGTAGCAATAACATATTTCTATTTCAGATTTGGAGATGAAGGCTCGATTGTTCTGCTCGTTATTACCGCCATGTTTGTTGTGTACCTCTGCAAAAAGCTGTTCCTTTCACCTGCTCGCATTTCTCGTTTCTCTCAGAGGGTGGCCTTGACCTTGTCCAGTAGCAAGGGGAGGAAATATCGCACGATCATGCGTTAGTGAGTACATTCTACGATAGAAGTTTCGAACATTTGGTTGATACTGGTAGATACGTGATTGTGTTTGGGGTGGTTTGGGGTGCTGTTGTTTGAAGATACTCATGATATGTTCATTGTTTAAAAACTAATTCATGCTGAGTTCATTATTTGAAGTTTCCTATGCACAGTTCATTCGTGACGACGTACCTATGGTAGCTGGTTACAGTGGTTCCTCTTACATATTGATGCGTACTTGAGACGATAGAGCAGGATCATCCTGGATGTAGTGAAATACGAGGCATCCTAGAAAGCCCACTACTATCAGAATCATAGTGTCGATCCCCACCTCGTTGGACATGTTGCTTTTACCCATTTATTTCCAGAAGCTCGAATAAAAATATGAGGTCTTTCTTGATCAATATGTTACACCTGACCATGATTACGCTTCACTGACAAATAGATGGTGTTATGACCAGGGCCAGAAATGGAGCACAGAGTAATTCGGTTGCAACTTGTCCCAGTGCCCCTGTGTGAGCTAGCAAATACCAAGTGTCCCTGTTTGAGCTAGCATATATCGAGTGTCCCTGTTTGAGCTAGCATATATCGAGTGTCCCTGTTTGAGCTAGCATATATCGAGTGTCCCTGTTTGAGCTAGCATATATCGAGTGTCCCTGTTTATTTGGGAACTGGGAAACTAAAGCGGAGAAACTTTGCAGAAATAGCCAAAGCAAAGATGCACGAAGATCCCATAAACGCACTAACAACACCAAAACCCATCACTACTGTACGAAAACCTACTTGGAGGCAGGATATATTTCCAGAGGTGGTAGAAAATATACCAGGTATTGCAAACAAAAACTGCCAGACCGAAAAAGAAAGGAGAGATACTACCCTAAGCTTCATAACGAAAAGCTACCCAAGCATGGACTGGACCCATGCATACACCGACGGCTCTGTAACAAACACTACACAGAACGGAGGGGCAGGAGCATTCCTGAACCTACCAAATGGCAGAAAAATAACACTGTCATTCGCTACTGGTAAGTACACGAGCAATTTCAGAGCAGAGGCAGAGGCACTGAGGGCGGCAGTGGAAGAAATGGTAACACACAGTGAAAATGAGAGCCATATAGTCCTGCTGACAGATGCTCTCGAAGTAGTCACAGCGCTAAAAAGCCAGAAAAACACTGAGCTTAATGACTTAAGAGCAGCACTCTGCAAACTGTGCCAACAGTCCGCACCAAAAAGGGTAGTGGTACAGTGGGTTCCGTCACACTGCAACATCCAAGGCAACGAGGAGGCAGACAGACTGGCAAAAGAAGGTGCAAGGCTACCACAAATAGATACCAGTATGACGTACGAAGAGTCAAAACGGCTTATCAAAGCCAGGTACATGTCCAAATGGGAAACCGAACATACTGGTTACACCAAAAACGATGCCTATTACCAGTTGAACCGAAGAGAGCAGGTCGTTGTCTTCAGACTTCGCACTGGCCACAACAGACTGAGGTACCACCTATTCAACAAATTGAAGATAGGGTGTACCGACGAATGCCCGTGCGGTACTGGTAAAATGACCACTGAACATCTGCTGCAGAACTGCCCGACATACGAGGATCAGAGAGAGCAGATGTGGCCATTGCCAGTGGAACTGCAAGACAAGCTCTATGGTAGTGGCGAGAGTCTCAGGATGACCGCCGCTTTTTTCGAGAAAATAATGGTTACTGTCTGACTGTGTACGCAGAAGAAGAAGAAGAAGAAGAGTGTCCCTGTTTGAGCTAGCATATATCAAGTGTCCCTGTTTGAGCTAGCATATATCAAGTGTCCCTGTTTGAGCTAGCATATATCAAGTGTCCCTGTTTGAGCTAGCATATATCGAATGTCCCTGTTTGAGCTAGCATATATCGAGTGTCCCTGTTTGAGCTAGCATATACCAAGTGTCCCTGTTTGAGCTAGCATATACCGAGTGTCCCTGTTTGAGCTAGCATATACCAAGTGTCCCTGTTTGAGCTAGCATATACCAAGTGTCCCTGTTTGAGCTAGCATATACCAAGTGTCCCTGTTTGAGCTAGCATATACCAAGTGTCCCTGTTTGAGCTAGCATATATCGAGTGTCCCTGTCTGAGCTAGCATATACCAAGTGTCCCTGTCTGAGCTAGCATATACCAAGTGTCCCTGTCTGAGCTAGCATATACCAAGTGTCCCTGTCTGAGCTAGCATATACCAAGTGTCCCTGTCTGAGCTAGCATATACCAAGTGTCCCTGTTTGAGCTAGCATATACCAAGTGTCCCTGTTTGAGCTAGCATATACCAAGTGTCCCTGTTTGAGCTAGCATATACCAAGTGTCCCTGTTTGAGCTAGCATATACCAAGTGTCCCTGTTTGAGCTAGCATATATCAAGTGTCCCTGTTTGAGCTAGCATATACCAAGTGTCCCTGTTTGAGCTAGCATATACCAAGTGTCCCTGTTTGAGCTAGCATATACCAAGTGTCCCTGTTTGAGCTAGCATATATCGAGTGTCCCTGTTTGTGCTAGCATATATCGAGTGTCCCTGTTTGAGCTAGGATATACCAAGTGTCCCTGTTTGAGCTAGCATATACGAAGTGTCCCTATTTGAGCTGGTATATATTAAGTGCCCTTGTGTATCATTCGGGTTTAGGAGTTCCAGGAAATACTTTCTTCAGCATGCTTTCCTTTATTCGGGGTCGAACATAGACGTCCTGTGTTTGCCAATTGTTAATGTAGTGAGGCTAAAGCTCTCGTCTCTAACTCTCATCGCTCTGACACTTCTAAAAAGATATATCCATTTTTTTTAGACACAAGAGTGCTAATTGTTCATTGCGTTTATTCCACGCGTCTGATGGCTCAATTTTTTATTACGCTTCTTTTAATGTGTTCTTTCGAGTTTGTTTGTTGCAGAATTATCTTGTGACTGAGTTCACCCACTTCTTGTATACGAGAAATACGAGATAGAATTAGAACAGCAATAGAGTTACATTCCTTACATTGTCAGATGTTACAGTCCTGATTCATCAGTTACCTGACTACCACTCATTCGTTACATTGTCAGATGTTACTTCCCGTTTATGTCTTTCATTTCACGTTGTTTGTCTGGGACCTACATGTCTTTGCATCCTCTGTTTGCTTTAGTATGTAGTCATTTGAATTAGTACTACAGGGCGATGATCGGTGCCCATAGCGATATGCGGGAACACTCTTCTTACGGCTATTCCATGTATTTGTCTCCCTCTAACTAGTATATAGTCTATTTGTGATGATTTGGCTCTATCAGTCACCTTATGTAAGGTATCGGACAGTCGTTGGAAGAACTCCCTTCTATCTTCCATGCTGTAGCTACCGTTAGACTGGCACATGATTTGACCACGGTTGACGATTTACTCTGTTCTGTATAATGTAGCCGTATGATTCTTTGCTATATTACCGAACATCTGGGGTGAGCTGTGGCTTCTCCGGGTGTATTATAAAACTCACATTATGTTTTGCTCTGTCGCTCAGACCTACCCCGTTCCATATTAGGACACAGCTGTCATATGTCTTCCTGTTATTGTGGCTCTTACTCCTTATATCTGATAATTCCATTATTTCTATCCCTGCTTTTTTCATGAATGTGAGTATTTCTACTTCCTTGTCGACTAAACCTTCAACACATAGTTTTGCTGTTCTGGAAGAGAACGTCTCCCATTGTCGACTAAACATCCAACATTTAGTGTTGCAGCTATGTAAAGAACGTCTTCCCTTGACTAAACCTCTAACATTTAATGTTGATATCTGATAGAGACCTTAGACACTTGTCCACTAATCTACGCCTCCATTACTATGGCTGTGTTCTTGCAGCTCCTTTGTTTGGAAACTATTTAGCAAAAGCTGCACACCACCGATTCGCATGACCAGCCGCAACTTCTCGATGTCGTGTCAGTTACACTCGATAATCTACGTTTATAACGTTCCATGCATTAAGATGTGGACGATTTGCATGAACTTCCACCCCATATCGGTCACAATTTTTCCTGGAATGCTTAACAAAAAAAAATGATAATACTGGAAACTGTTCCACTGTATCCAAATACAGTGGAACAGGTTCGAGTATTTCATATATATATATATATATATATATATAGGAATAAAAATCCTATCCAGCGAAGAAATCCATTAAAAAATATATTTATTTACCTATTGTTTTAATTATATCTTCCCACCGGATTAGGACAGCAGGGAGCGATGGAGTGGCGCTGGTGAAACCCAGGCAGGGAGCGAGAGAGTGGCGCTGGTCGAGCCGAGGCAGGAAACGGAGAAAGTGGCGCTGGTGAAACCCAGGCAGGGAACGAGAAACAGGCGAAGGTAGAGCGCAGGCAGGGAACGAGAGAGTGGCGCTGGTGAAACCCAGGCAGGGAACGAGAAGCGGGCGAAGGTAGAGCGCAGGCAGGGAACGAGAGAGTGGCGCTGGTGAAACCCAGGCAGGGAACGAGAAGCAGGCGAAGGTAGAGCGCAGGCAGGGAACGAGAGAGTGGCGCTGGTGAAGCCCAGGCATGGAACGAGAGAGTAGCGCTGGTTGAGCGCAGGCAGGGAACGAGAGAGTGGCGCTTGTTGAGCCCAGGCAGGGAACGATAGAGGGGCGCTGACGCAAAGCTAGTCTTTCCCACTTTATTTTCTTGGAACTTAAGAAATATCAAGAACACTATTGTGACCTATACACAGACTATGTTGATTTGACCAAGTCCTTTGACACTGTCAACAGGAAATGGCGCTAGCAAATCATTGCGAAATTTGCTTGTCCCGGCAAATTCATTGCGGTTATCTATCAATTGAATGATGGTTCGAGTACTGCACGAAGACCTGCATGTAGTCGTCCCAATCTCCAACGCCGTCAACCAGAGTTGTGTGGCGACACTAACACTCTTTAACATGGTCTGTGTAACAAATCACTAGTATGCTGTACAGGAACAGAGAGCAGGCTGGATTGCTCAATCTGATTTGCCTGAAGTCTTACGTCAAAGAGAATAAAGCCACGGCCTTTGATCTCATGTTTTCTGATGACTGCACCCTTAACATCTACTCAGGAACAAGATGTGCAATTCCCATGACAGAATTTCCGACGCATGCAGTTGCAGCAGAGAGGACAGGGTCTTGCTCTATCTAAGCTACACACCTAAGGCTGAATCTTCAACTACACACCTAAGGCTGAATCTTCAACTACACACCTAAGGCTGAATCTTCAACTACACACCTAAGGCTGAATCTTCAACTACACACCTAAGGCTGAATCTTCAACTACACACCTAAGGCTGAATTATCTAACATGAGGAAAAATCAACCTCGATAACCAAATTCTTTATTTCTCACTAAACTATTCCCAACTCACACACTCACTCCTATAAGAGATACCTAACCTAACAAATCCCTACTCCTACACCTAAACTACTGTCAATAGTCACCTTTCCCGTGCTTGGCCTGCCGTGACGCACCGTGAGTCCGAGTTATGTTTGGAACAGCGTCGGCTTGCGAGCTCAGCCCAGGAGGATCGCTCTTTGGACTTGTTCTTTCGTCCCTTGACAGGAAAACTCGACTCAGCAGCCACAGGTATGATATTGGCCTGTGTTGCACCGGAGCCAACTGACCACGTGATAGAGGGTCGCTGGTCAGCACACGTCCCCGAGGACAACGATCACTCACCCAGCGAGCGATTATGGCCAACTGCTAGGCGGATCGTCCACGCAGCTGGCACTGGTTACACCTCAGCCTAAGTGAGAGGACACTCACCGGTGTAGACTGGTCAACTTGTTCGAGGTGTCGGCTGCTTGTAACCCTCGTGTAAATACGTTAGCCCTGGCACAAAAAATCGGGTAGCTCGTGCTGGTGAACTCTTCATGTACGGCGCTCAACTGTCGCTTCAGTGATTCACTATTCAAAAATGCATGTACTATTACTGCAGATGTCGTAGCAGGTTGTAGCGTAACTGCTGCTAATGGAGTAACGTACGTCTTCAAGTCTTCTCGAATCGTGTATCGCAGAAAAAACGCACGAAGGTCCCCGTCTCGTAGAAAACGCTCAAGAAGCCCCCTGCTCCTAGCCCGCCAGGCTTTTTATAACCAGAGACTACTTTCCTAGTCGGGGCTACTTGCAAGATGGCGTCGCTATTCTTACGCCATCCGTCACGGTACCCGCCGACTAAGTGGTCAGGTCCCAATGGGAAGTCCGTGGGGAGAAAAGAATTGTTTCCCCAGGCTAAATCTGTCACACAGTAACTTTCGTCTCGTGATCAACACTATAAAAATTGAGGTACTCTTCAGGCCTGCTCGTTGGAACACGTACATTGAACCAAACATTACCAAACTACAGGCAGTTGATAGCTTCACCTACCTAGGCATTACCTCATTAGAGAGGTGAATATCCATTGTGAGGTTAATAGTAGAATTGTTAAGGCGAGCTCTGCGTTTGAGAGGCAAGATACAAACGTCTGGATCCGACATGGTATCAGTAATCCCACCAAGACGAAAATGTATCGTACTTTAGTGTTATCCACTCTGCTAGATACCTGCAAACATGGTTAATGTATACCAGACATGCCAGACAGCTAAATCGTTTTCATTTGAGTCTGTGTAGGCTGTGCAGATATGGTTGGCAGGATAAACTTCCTAACTCTGAAATTCTTGGTAAGACTATCATGTTGAGCATTCATATGCTTCTGCAAAGAGTCCAGATAAGATGGTCTGGATATGCAGTTCGCATGACTGATGAGCGCCTCCCCAAGCAGCTGTAGTACGGTGACTTCAGAACAGGCAGAGATTCACGTTCTACAGCTTGGTGTATCACAGGTAAGAACCAAAATACTGGCCGAGATATTGAGTCTTAGAACTCACCGAAGCGCTCACAAGTACAACTATCTTAACATATCTCACATTCAAATGTCAGGTAACAGTTCAGGTCCAATGTCTTTTCCAGCGGTTTGTATTGTGTCACCACGGTGGGCCTGGCCTTCATGCTGGGATTCGGCGTCCTCAAGGACAATCCACAGAACAGCCAGTCTCTCATCGGCATCGCTGTCATCATCCTGGTCTCTGTACTGTTCTCAAAGAGGCCCAGCAGAGTAGGTTAATTAAAACAGCTGTTGTGTTGGTTGTTGTGTTGGCTGTTGGGTTGACTGTTGTGTTGAATGTTGAGTTGGTTAGTGTGTAGTTTATTGACTGATGTGTTGAATGTTGAGTTGGTTGTTGTGTAGTTTATTGACTGATGTGTTGAATGTTGAGTTGGTTGTTGTGTAGTTTATTGACTGATGTGTTGAATGTTGAGTTGATTGTTGTGTAGTTTATTGACTGATGTGTTGCTTGGTCTATAGTGGATGCACAATACGTATAGATCAGACTCCCTAATGTCAGTCGCTCATCCAATGAGACAGGTAGGCAGACAGAGACTCATTTTCATTTCCGGATTTTAAAATTGTATTTTGCCTTTGCCTTTAAATATTTGCAGACAAATAGCAAATTCTTGCAGCCATCGTTGAACGACTACAGAGTTTGTCACGTTGAACGACGTCACTGGAAGAGATGTACAATTATGCATTCCTTCACGCTCTCTGCATCCATGATGGCTTTTCTTTAAATTAAAAGAAATTGTTTCGTGAATCAGAACTTACATGTCGATTTACAAATTTTAGTTCGCATACATTTGCAATCAAACTTTTTGACACAATTTCCTTTATCGCGTGGTTATCTTTTACCATTTTAATTGGGAAAAATAGTATCGAAAACCTCTTTATTTATTTAAAACAAAATTGAATTTGTCTCAAACGAAATATGAATTTACTGTGTTAGAATGTTCTTCGCATTAACTTAGTGTTTCGCATAGACTGCTATGTTTTGTGCCATGACGAGTGTTTTGATTCTACCTATATACATGTTCAGCGTGTAATTGCTTTTTAGTTATGTAATTTTGCTTCAATAAGGATATCCTAATATTTTGTCATTGTCAGTCATACCTTTAAACAATATTTTAAAATTCTTCAAATAACATCGTTTTTGAAGTTTCTAAAGAAAAATTATGATCACTGCATCCAATCAATAGTGAAATCTGATGATCATTCTACCAAATCAATAAAGGAATGTCGATATCACTTGACATAATCTATCAATAAATCTGATCATCAAATTATATAATCGTTTTATAAATGAACTAGAAATTAAGTAATTCAGTTTTCCCACAGATTAACTGGCATCCAGTTTTTTGGGGATTCATTATCCAGTTTGCATTTGCCGTCCTGACCTTACGAACAGAGTTTGGATACAACTCCTTCAAGTGGATAGGTGATGTGGTCCAACGTTTAGTGGAGTTCTCAGATGATGGTTCTAGATTTGTACTAGGCAAGGACTTCAAGAGCATGGGCATGGCTTTTAGTGTAAGAGACCTGACATTGCTCTTATCCACTCTATCTGCCTTAAATTCATCCATGTAATCCATTTAAAACATGTGACCATCATACACGTCATCAGAGTCACAACGAAGACATTACCATCGCAGTCACGGTTGTAGTCGACACCAGCGTCCCAATCACTGACACATTCCCTCATCAATCATCTCCACTTGTATAAACTCATTATTAACTACCTAGTTCACCTAGTGGAACATAGCTCATCTGTTAAACCATATTTATTCGATTGACAGCCTACAGCAGCGACCATGACAGGAACGAAAGATCATAAACAACGTAGATTATCTGGAGGACGACATGAGAAGTTTTAGATAGAACCACTGACTTGTAATAACTATCGAATTAGGCTAAGTTTAGGATTTATGTTATTTCATATGAGACGTATAGCCTGGGTTTATGTAGTTTACAGAAGTAACATCAACAATACTTATTTGTATCTTCTGTGTCAGCTTAGTATTTATTATTATTATTTAGTTTAGAAGCTTCTTTCGTTTGTTTAAATTATGTAACACTTATTCATACAAATAAATGACATTATTTTGTCTTAACGGTTAACGACAATTCGGGGGGGGGGGGGTAGGACAGAAGTGTGTTAGGGGTAGTACCTCACTGTGAGAGGTAGCCCCATCCTTGATGGCCAGGATACTATTTGGTTCCCCCACTTCTGCCTAGCTCACGTATGTCTACTAGAGTCTGCCTGTGTACGGCAGCACCAACCACTGGAAACGGCTTTGGCTGGTCGGCTAAACTACGTGAGTGAAAAGACGAGAACTACACACATCTGCTGGTGGAAGAAACGGAAGGTTGACATGGTCGACAACGACTCTGAAGGTAAAGGTGCACCACCAGACACCATAGTTGGTAAGCGGCCAGAACGACGTTCCGAAAGCAATGGCAAACTACTGGACGTAAAATGTGAAGAAACCTATGACAATCAATATAAACGACACTCAAAGATCTGGTCAGGCAGATCATCGATGCCAACTGGTGAAGAGGCCGATTTCAGAGCCAGTACAAGTAATAGGGACAACGGCCTGAAGCCCTACTGCACTACAATGGACAACTCTGAAATGGGCCTAACAACAAATCTAAGAATGGGCAGCTGGAACATCAGAAGCATATACCAGGGCAGGTTGTTTATGATTGGAAAAGAGATGGAGAGAACCAGGATAGATGTTCTTGGAGTCTCTAAACACAGATGGGACGGTCAAGGGCACTGTTTCAGCACATCAGGAGAAACATTCAAATACTCTGGGATGGACAAGGGTGGAAAAAATGGGTTCGGCTTCGTGCTGTCAAAGAAGATGGCACCTTCACTCTCGGTTACAATCCAGTTAAGGACCTAATAATTGTAATTAGACTGAAGAGGAAGAAAAGAAATTTAACATTAATTCAACTTTATGCCCCAACATCAACACCTGAGGATTGCGAAGTTGAAGATCGTAGATTTTAAAGCGAAAGTCGGAGAGGAAAGAGCTGAAGAAGAGAGAAGTGTACGAGTACCTTCAGGCTTAGGGCACAGGAATGAATGAGGAGAAAAACTTAATAAATTCTGCCGGGAGAAAAACCTCTCGATTGTAAACACCTTATTTAAACAACATATGTGAAGACTATTTACGTGGACCTCCCCTGATGGTAACAACAGAAATAAAATAGATTACATCCTTGGAGGTCAAATGTGCTGGCAACAAAAACACTGCCATTTGCAGACTGCGATACGAACCGCGAATTACTGTTTGCGGTTTTCAAGACAAGACTTCGCAGGATTAAAGAAGGTTTCCAGCCATTGGGCTTCGATGTAACAGTAATAACTACTGAATATAACATCAAAGTAGAAAACACATTTGAAGCATTGCTTGAGGCACTAGAAAATATTACATCTGATGAGTTGACATCACACGAAAAGAATATGTTAATCTCGACAGCGAACGAAATGATTCACAGGATGTTGCAATAGAACAGATCTATTTTTTCAGATGAAACACTAAAACTCATTGAAGAAAGAAAATAATTAAAACAAATGGAAGTCAGAGGACCAACATAGCATATAAAAACTGCGCAAGAAAATTTATTTTTTTTTTTTTTTAAATAAGAAAAAATAATAGAAGATACACAGTGGACACTTGTAAGGACATAGAACATTTACAGTAACAATACAGGGAGAGAGATGCCTTTATGGCGATAAGAACACTGACAATGGAATTCCATCCGGTTCCGCATGTCATCAATAACAAAGATAACGCACTAACAGAAACCAAATACATACTGAATAGATGGAGAGATTACTGCAGAACCATATATGAAGATAGCACTAGTCACAATTCTACCAAAGGATGAGAAAGAACCTGAACCAACATTGGAGGAAATATGCTCAGCAATCAAAAGCCTGAAAAACGGAAAGTCCCCAGAATCTGTTGATATCCAAGCAGAGCTAATACAAGCAGGAGGGGAGGCCAGTGCTCGAGTCTATCACAAGCTGTGTAAACAGATATGGCTCAGCACAGAATGGCCAGAAGCATGGATAATATAAATCTATATTCACCCCCCCCCCCCCCCAAAAAAAAAAAAAAAAAAAAAAAAAAAAAATCTAAAGATGTGCACAAACCATCGAACTAACGCGCTAATCAGCCACGCTAGCAAGATACGTCTGCGAATCCTATTAAGAAGAATAAAGCAAAGGTTTAAATATGAAATTCACGAAGTCCAAGCAGATTTCAGGAAAGACAGAGGGAACAAGACCAGCTATTCAATATCAGGAATGTCTACAAAAAATGTAGAGAGTTTAATGTAGACGTATTCCATTGATTACACCAAGGCCCTCGATAAGGTAAACCATTAAAATATGTGGAACATTATGAAAGAAATCGGGGTTTCTTTACATGTTATCTAACTCATTGAAACATTATACAAAGATCAACAAGACGCTGTCCGAGTATCTGGGCGTACATCAGATTGGTTTGCAGTACAAAAGGGAGTCCGACATGATGTATCCTCTCACCTTATCTATAAAACATATATGCGGAATGTATAATGAGAAATGTTCGAGAAGACGAGAACATTGAAAGTTTTGATACATTTATAATTGGCGGTCAGGATATTCCAGAGTTGCGAAACGCAGACAACACATGGATACTATCAAGAAGTGCAGAAGGGCTAGAGCAGCTAATTGCATCCGTAAATGGACACAGTAAAGATCAAAACCTGTTTATAAACATAAACAAAACAAAGATAACGACCACCGACAAACCTCGATGTCTTTACATTGGGTGGTGAGGAAATAGATCAGGTCACAGATTTTGAATATTCTGGACTTCCAGAATTGACAAAAATGGCGACTGCTCGAAAGAAATCAGAAGCAGACTAGCCATAGCGATGCAGAGATTGAACAGCCTGAAGAAATTTTAGCAAAGTACCAAACTAAAAAAGTGAAAGTCGTGAGAGCCTTTGTTTTTCCTGTGGCAGAATATTGCCGCGAATCATGGACGATTACCACAACTTCTAAATAAAGAACCGAATCCATCGAGTCAAAATGTTACAGAAACATACTCAGAATTCCCTGGACACAGAAAAGAACACAAATATAAGACATTCGGGAAGAATTGAGAATAGAGGAAAACTGGTTTGTCAATTCCATTTTGGTAGGAAAACATAAATACTTTGGTCACATCAAGAGACACATCGGTTGAGAGAACACTGAAGGAAGGTATGGTGCCATGCAAAAGAGGAACGGGTAGACCAAAAAGACGATGGCATAAAGATATCCAGGAAGGCCGGGGTATGACTGTGGCGGAGGTTGAAGTTTTGGCAACGGAAAAAGATTCTTTCAGACAAACTGTGATGAGAGTTACGTTATTTAAAGGACATACTACATGATGATGATGGCTAACGATAGTTGTAATATATTCTGTGATTGAAGTGTAACGTTTTACAGTCTATGTTGTGAGTCATTAAACTCTTAAGATAACTACTCAGCTAAAGCCGACCCTGCTACTTACAAATATTGGTCCGCATGACCAAAATATGAAAATGATATATATACTGCTACACAACCACTGATCAGTGTAAAGATAACTGCAATACACCTGTACCAGGTGACCTGATTACACGAGCCTTTATTATATTAACTAAGAAACCTAGTGCAGCCCCTCAGATTTGAGAACAGTCAGCCTGATGAGACTCACAATTTAAATATAGTTGAAAATGACACTGTAGAGAGTTAGACGAACAGTGGGGGATCAAGATGCTGAGCATCGCTTGAGCTACATTGGTCAGCAAACCATAGGTGACTGCTAGCGTCAGGGCCAGCGAACCATAGCTGCCGAGACCCTTCTATACCTCCATGCGGTGATCCTGGATAACAGGCTGCAACAGGGCAGACTGGCTAAGGAGAAGGGATCGAAGAGGGAATGCTAACCCGGTACTCAAAAAATGCTTTCTGAAGTCGGATGTGTTGGACCGAAAGGTGCAAATATCGCAGCCAAGCTGTAAACTACGACACAACGCATTCCGTTCTCTGGACTGCATTCTGCTACTTAACCCCTTTCAGGATTTGGTAGTAGGAGATTTTTTTTTTTTTTTTTTTTTTTTTAGTCTTATTTATCTATTCACCAAGGCGTGTGTGCGTTACATTGTGGTTTTTATTTTGCGCCTTTCCGCCCAGTGCATCCGACTTCAGCATGCATTTTATGTAAGGGTCTGCTTCCTCCTGCATTTTCTAAGGGTTTGCTTCCCCGGGGTAACGGCCGGTGCTGTGATGGGGATCGAACCCAGCACCTTCTGGTTGTGAGCCGTGCCTCTTAAGCACTAGGCCACGCCGTCCCCAGTAGTGGGAGACTGAGAACGAACGAAGAAGAAGAAGAAGATGATGAACAGTTGACAATAACGTTCCAGGTGAACAGTTTGACTTCATCAGAACAGGTCAACAAGAGAGGCAATATTATGTACAAGAACAATGATAGAAACACATACGCATGTACAAACAAACATTTATATGTGATTTATATACTACAAATGGACCTTCATTTAATTCAGTATGAAGAACGAATTGCGTGTCTAGAATAAAGAGGTGTGGATATTTTAAAAACACAGAAGAAAACTCAGTAATCTACACTGAGAGAAATCTCACACATCCGGATGACAGAGATCCGCTTGCTGAAAACAAACACGGAAAACATGAATTTTGGATTCAAATAAAGAACAAAAGTAAGACATATGGGTTGGACATTTGCAGGAGAAAGCAAAGTTAACAAGAAATCTGCTATGCAGATAAGAAAAAATAATCAAACAATAGAACAGGTCAAGGACGTCTACTATCTGGGAAATACAATAACGGAGGATGAGAGTTGGACAATAGACAGCAGGAAAAGAATGTACAAGGTCAGATCAGTTTTCACCAACATTAGACATATACTGACATGGAAACAAGTCATTGACAGATTGACAATGAGATTGTTTATGGGGTAATGTTTACTTGTCATGACGATATGAATGGATAGTTGGAGAAGAGAATTGATGGCTCTGAGTTGTGGTTATATATAAGAATGGGACGCATCTCGGGGAAGCAAACAAAAAACTCATTAGAAAGAGTCGGATAAATTAGGTGCGAACATAGAATTGAAGCAGGTGAAGTCCTGAACTAAATCTGTGTTAGACAATTAAGATATTCTGATAAAAACGCACAACCTCTTGTTGAAAACTATACTGGAATGAAAGATGAAACGCAAAAATGCCAGAAAAAAACAACACTTTAAGTGAGATGATAACATCTAAATATAACACGGTCAGATGACACCGTCAACGCTGGCGACAAAGGAAGCTGTAGATTTCTATGGCACTTGACCGAACTAAACCGTAACATAAAACTGTACTAACATTTGGCTACATGAACTTGTACATAGTTGATAATGTCAATATACAATTGTTTATGTCCATTCTTGTGGATGTCAACAGACTGCGGGTGTCATCATTTTCTTCAATACCATTATCTTTCTTCTCACCCACTGGGGGGTCATGGAAGTTATCGTCATCAAGATGGGCACATTTCTGGAATTCTGTCTGGAAACTGGGCCTGTGGAGTCTGTCAATGCTGTGGCTAATATATTTATGGGCTTCGTGAGTATATGTATGTAGCTAATATATTTATGGGCTACGTGAGTACATGTATGTAGCTAACATATTTTTCCGCTGCGTGTCTACACAATTGAGGCTTACATATGTATGGACTGTGTTAGTACATGTTTCATCATCCCTGGTTGATCAGTCCTAAGACAGGTTGTAAGGTTTTCTGATACTGGTTGTGAATTTGTAACATTTTCTGTGGTTGTAAGGTTGTCTGAAACTGGTTGTAAGGTTGTCTGATACTGGTTGTGAAGTTGTCTGAAACTGGTTGTAAGATTTTCTGTGGTTGTAAGGTTGTCTGAGTATGTCTCTCCATTTGACCCTACCCTCTGTTTGATGTCCTGAGACTGGTTGTAAGGTTTTCTGAGTGTGTCTCTCCATTTGACCCTACATTCTGGTTGAAAAGTCTTGATACTGGTTGTAATGTTGTGTCAATGTGTCTCTCCATTTGACGGTCATATTTTACAAATAATATGTCATCTCAGATGTGTATGCTACAAACACCTGGTCACTGTCCAACAGGTAATAACTAGCGTGGAATAGTGAAAGTCAGTAAGTAGGTCACATGTGATTTTCTTTTTCTCTAAATAACTAAATTATATAAGATTGAAAAATAATTGCTATTGTCTCTTATTTATGAACATAATCTCCACGAACATGATACACCTATCCCAACGACTTAGCTGTGCACAAAACAAAACATGCAGGGCATAAGTCTTTGGTGTGCTGATTCAGCCATATTCGCATTTCACGTTCAACTTTCGTTACTAAGGAAACGTCTCCGGCCAAGATGGGATCATGCTTTTTTTCTGTAGGCTAAACCATGTGAACACCATATTGCAGTGCTGCTTTGTCCATTGTTCTTGGCATGTCAGCTCGAATCGTCTCTCCTCCCATCGCAGAGGTGCTTCTGTTCCAAGATGAGAACGGCGTGAACTAGTGGATAAGTGACACGGCTCACAATCCGAAGATGCTAGGTTCGATCCCCATCACAGCACCGGCCATTACCCCGGGGAAGCAAACCTTTAGAAAATGCAGGAGGAAGTAGACTCTTACATAAAATGAATGTTGAAGTCGGATTCACTGGGCCTACATGCGCAAAATATACATCAAAGTGCAATGCACACCGCCTTGAGGAAATGAGAAATAAGGCGAACGACCAAATAAAAATATTTTGTTTTCAATTAAAAAAATCAGCAATTGTTGAGTGTCCTAGAGAAAATGTATCTACTCAGTTATGTATCATCAAACTGTATAAAGCTTTAGTTAGACCTAGATTGGAGTACTGTGTACAGGTGTGGAGTCCTTATCATAGAGGGGATATAAACATGCTGGAAAGAATACAAAAAAGAGCGACAAAGATGTTAGTGGGATTCCAGAATTACAGTTATGAGGAACGACTCAGAAAAACCATCCTACGGTGTCTCGAAGAGAGAAGAATTCGTGGTGACTTAATACAGGTTTATAAGATGATCAGAGGAATGGATAAATTAGACTATAACAAGTTTTTTTTAAAATTCAGCCGCCCACAATAACACGAGAGCATAGCTACAAGCTGACTAAAGAGAGGTCTAGATTAGATATAAGAAATATTTTTTAGTCAGAGAGTGGTGTCTGCTTGGAATGCATTGCCAGGGGAGGTAGTGGAGGCAGGGACAGTTAATGCATTTAAGAATAAACTGGATGCGCATAGCTTTTAGAGCAAGAGGATGTAAATGTAACTGGTTGTATACAGACTCTGCAGGGTCTTCTAAACCAGTATAAAGACGTTAAGTTAAGTTAAATTTACGCGAGAAATACCTCGAGCGGCAAACATGAAACACTATCTTATGAACATCATTTACAGAAAGTCTTTTGATCTCTCAAAAAACAACAGAAACACTCTGCTCTTTGAATGTACACTTGGTGAGCACGGATATCTTTCTATGACTAACCTGCGCACGTGCATGCGACACATATCGTCTACTACCTACAGTAATCATAAAGCTGGATGTTGCTGCTACCAAATGACACCATTATAATCTACCAACTATATTTGCCAGATTAGTTTGTGATCAGTTTACTGTCCTACCTTGTACAATGACTTTCTACAGTTTGAAGTCGGACTGCTCCTTAGACCATACATGCCGACATTGAGCAAATCAGAGCTGTGTGCTGTGATGACTGCTGGGTTTTCTAGCGTGTCTGGAGGAGTCCTCGGCATCTTCATTGTCTTTGGGGTGAGTGGCTACATGTATGGAGTGAGTGGCTACAGGTGTGGGGTGAGTGGCTACAGGTGTGGGGTGAGTGGCTACATGTATGGGGTGAGTGGCTACATGTGTGGGGTGAGTGGCTACAGGTGTGGGGTGAGTGGCTACATGTATTGGGCGAGTGGCTACATGTATGGGGTTAGTTGCTCCAGGTGTTGGGTGAGTGGCTACAGGTGTGGGGTGGGTGGCTACATGTATAGGGTGAGTGGCTACAGGTATGGGGTGAGAGGCTACAGGTATGGGGTGAGTGGCTACAGGTGTGGAGTGAGTGGCTACATGTGTGGGGTGAGTGGCTATAGGTGAGGGGTGAGTTGCTACAGATGTGGAGTTAGTGGCTACAGGTGTAGGTGAGCAATTACAGGTGTCGGGTGAGCAATTACAGATGTGGGGTGAGTGGCTACAGGAATGGGGTGAGTGGCTACAGGCATGAGGTGCGAGGCTACAGGTGTATGTTGAGAGACTGCAGGTATGGGGTGAGTGGCTACATGTGTGGGGTGAGTGACTACAGGTGTGGGGTGAATGTGGCTACAGGAACGGTGTGAGTGACTACAGGTGTGGGGTGAATGTGGCTACAGGTGTGGGATGAATATGGCTACAGGAACGGGGTGAGTGACTACAGGTGTGGGGTGAATGTGGCTACAGGTGTGGGAGGAATATGGCTACAGGAACGGGGTGAGTGACTACAGGTGTGGTGTGAATGTGGCTACAGGAACGCGGTAAGTGGTTACATGTCTGGGGTGAGTAACTATATGTTTGGGATGAGTGACTACAAGTTCATGGTGGGTGGTTACATGTTTGAGGTGAGTGACACATGTTTTATGTGAGTGACACATGTTTGAGGTGAGTGACACCTGTTTGGTGTGAGTAGCTAGCTACAAGTCCAGAGTGGGTAGTTACATATTTTAGGTGAGTGACACATGTTTGAGGTGAGTGACTATATGACACAGCTACGATAATAGAGTGCGTTAACGGCTAAAGGGACATAACTGACAATATAACGAGAGAAGGACAGCTTCACAATGTTTAAAGAGAGACACGCCAGTGCGATAGCCCAGACTCCATTGTGTTTCCATCGACATTGTAAATCCCTGGAACTCAGATTTGTGATTCACTAATTGAGTCGAATTACTCATTCACTAGCAAATATTTTGGACTTTTGGAGACAATTTTTTCTCATGTAAACCTTAATCACTGCATCACTTAGTTGTGATTTATTTATCATCAATAAAAGTTCCCAGAAACAATACATATTATATACCAAACTGTTCAGAATTGCGGCCAAAATACAGTGGAATACATATATATTACAAATGGAGGTGAATATTTGTGTGTAACGGATTATAGTTTATCTTTTTTATTTTTAATAATTATGAAAAAATATGTTCACTTCATCAAATCAGTTCTAAATCACTACACGAATAACGTAACGACTATTTATTGACAGTAATCCCCAAGGGAATATGTTCTGAAAGTTACACATGATTTGGTTTAGTTGGTTTCACTGTATTCACATTTTACTGAAGGCACGTCACATTGAGAATGTTCTTTAAAATAAAAGCACCAACGAAAATCAGCGTGAATATTTACAATTTACACACACCCAGGTCAAATCTTTTTGCAAACTGCATAACTGACAACTTTTTGATTCAGTAAGTAGAGGAAGATAGTAAAAAGTAAAGTAACCCATAGCATTACTACCGTAGGGGTGTGAGGTGTTAGCGATCTCACATTTCAAAGCCTCGGCTATATGAGAGCGGTCGCCATCTCCTCTTCCTCGCCGCTTTTACTTCACGTACTGAACCGATACAAATTTAAGGCTGGGTCGACTCATGAGCCATTGCGGTCTGAAAAAACACTACCGCCTCAACTGGGGAATAAACCCAGGTCCACTCAGATACGAAGACAGCGCGCTAACCACTGCGCTACGCGGTTCCTGCAGAGGAAGCTACCAGAGGCAAAAACATACTCGACCTATGATTTACTACAGAGAAAAAATGATTGAAAACGTTATCGTTGGGGAACTGCTTGGCTCAAGCGACCATCAGATCATCCGTTGCGATCTTAAAGCGAGGAGAGAAAGAAACATGAGCTCGCGAGCATACAACTACTCTAAGATTGATGTTCAGAAGACGAACGAGACAGCCAGCATTATAATCTGGAAAGATATTGTCAGACATAAACTCACTCACAACATCAGCTCACTCACGACATCTGCACCCTCACAACATCAACTCCCTCACAACATCAACTCACTCACAACATCTGCACCCTCACAACATCTGCACCCTCACAACATCAACTCCCTCACGACATCAGCTCGCTCACAACATCTACTCCCTCACAACATCAACTCCCTCACATCAAATCCCTCACAACATCAACTCACTCACAACATCAACTCCCTCACAACATCAGCTCCCTCACGACAAATCCCTCAAAATATCAACTCCCTCAAAACATCAACTCACTCACAACATAAACTGACTCACAACATCAACTCCCTCACAACATCAACTCCCTCATGACATCAACTCCCTCACAACATCAACTCTCTCACAACATCAACTCCCTCACAACGTCAGCTCCCTCACAACGTCAGCTTCCTCACAACATCAACTCACTCACAACATCAACTCCCTCGCAACATCAACTCCCTCACAACATCAAATCACTCACATCAACTCCCTCACAACATCAGCTCCCTCACGACATCAGCTCCCTCACGACATCAACTCACTCACGACATCAACTCCATTACAACATCAATTCCCTTACGACATCAACTCCCTCACAACATCAGCTGCCTCACGACATCAACTTCTTCACGACATCTGCACCCTTGACTTGAGAAACTGTCAGTTTCCATCGACATCTATTTTATTTACGCGTGACATTAATCCCAGACCCTACATCGACCCCTATATGGTATGTGATGGTAACGTGTGGTAATATCATCTCCAAATCTACCTGGCTCACGAACTTATAACATCAGACAAAATTTTATGACAAGATTGCAATCGAAAAGACGAATTGACAGTGTTAAACAACAGAGGCATGAATTGACAATTAAAAAGGTCCGACATATACCCGGATTAAGATTGTGTAGACACCATTATTATAGACTCTCTGAGGCCCCATAGGAATATCATCATAATTTGTTTTTTATTTCTAAAAATATACCAGCGCATACATGTGCAAGAGGTCCCAGGCCTGCAGATCTTAGGTCAGTGTCTAAATTCTGAAATCGTGTAACGAAAAGTAATTGCACCTAGCCAACAATCTTCAGATAAACTAAGTTGATTAGTCATTATATTAAATTATTTTTAGACCGTGATTATTCAGAGTCCAATTAGAGTTTATTAATCCTGAGTAGTTTACCGGGGTCAGTGTGTATAAAGAGCATGTCATTAGAGGCCACTAACTGTGTGACATGACATAACACTCGCCATGGTTAGGTAGTTTTTTAAGAGCAGCATAGATGGCGCCTAAAAAGCTCCTGGTCTACTTTCTTCTAGTGTTTGAGTCTATTAAAAACAGATTTGCACATAAGTTAACCACAGTGGAGTAATAAGCTGCTCGAGCCTAGCCCGCTAAGCAGGAAATCCTCCTCCTGGCTACATCCAGTTCACATCAGAGATGGGAACTGCACAGCGGCTTATGCTCCTGTAGAAGTACAGGTCGACTAAGTGTGACCTGCACAGCGGTTTATGATCCTGTAGAAGTACAGGTCGACTAAGTGTGACCTGCACAGCGGCTTATGATCCTGTAGAAGTACAGGTCGACTAAGTGTGACCTGCACAGCGGCTTATGCTCCTGTAGAAGTACAGGTCGACTAAGTGTGACCTGCACAACGGCTCATGCTCCTGTAGAAGTACAGGTCAACTAAGTGTGACCTGCACAGCGGCTTATGATCCTGTAGAAGTACAGGTCGACTTAGTGGGACCTGCACAGCGACTTATGCTCCTGTAGAAGTACAGATCGACTAAGTGTGACCTGCACAGCGGCTTATGATCCTGTAGAAGTACAGGTCGACTAAGTGTGACCTGCACAGCGGCTTATGCTCCTGTAGAAGTACAGATCGACTAAGTGTGACCTGCACAGCGGCTTATGATCCTGTAGAAGTACAGGTCGACTAAGTGTGACCTGCACAGCGGCTCATGCTCCTGTAGAAGTACAGGTCGACTAAGTGTGACCTGCACAGCGGCTTATGATCCTGTAGAAGTACAGGTCGACTTAGTGGGACCTGCACAGCGACTTATGCTCCTGTAGAAGTACAGGTCGACTAAGTGTGACCTGCACAGCGGCTTATGCTCCTGTAGAAGTACAGGTCGACATAGTGGGACCTGCACAGCGGCTCATGCTCCTGTAGAAGTACAGGTCGACTAAGTGTGACCTGCTCAGCGGCTTATGATCCTGTAGAAGTACAGGTCGACTTAGTGGGACCTGCACAGCGCCTCATGCTCCTGTAGAAGTACAGGTCGACTAAGTGTGACCTGCACAGCGGCTTATGATCCTGTAGAAGTACAGGTCGACTAAGTGTGACTTGGACAGCGGCTTATGATCCTGTAGAAGTACAGGTCGACTAAGTGTGACCTGCACAGCGGCTTATGCTCCTGTAGAAGTACAGGTCGACTAAGTGTGACCTGCACAGCGGCTCATGCTCCTGTAGAAGTACAGGTCGACTAAGTGTGACCTGCACAGCGGCTTATGATCCTGTAGAAGTACAGGTCGACTTAGTGGGACCTGCACAGCGACTTATGCTCCTGTAGAAGTACAGGTCGACTAAGTGTGACCTGCACAGCGGCTTATGCTCCTGTAGAAGTACAGGTCGACATAGTGGGACCTGCACAGCGGCTCATGCTCCTGTAGAAGTACAGGTCGACTCAGTGTGACCTGCACAGCGGCTTATGATCCTGTAGAAGTACAGGTCGACTTAGTGGGACCTGCACAGCGACTTATGCTCCTGTAGAAGTACAGGTCGACTAAGTGTGACCTGCACAGCGGCTTATGATCCTGTAGAAGTACAGGTCGACTAAGTGTGACCTGCACAGCGGCTTATGCTCCTGTAGAAGTACAGTTCGACTAAGTGTGACCTGCTCAGCGGCTTATGATCCTGTAGAAGTACAGGTCGACTTAGTGGGACCTGCACAGCGCCTCATGCTCCTGTAGAAGTACAGGTCGACTAAGTGTGACCTGCACAGCGGCTTATGATCCTGTAGAAGTACAGGTCGACTAAGTGTGACTTGGACAGCGGCTTATGATCCTGTAGAAGTACAGGTCGACTAAGTGTGACCTGCACAGCGGCTTATGCTCCTGTAGAAGTACAGGTCGACTAAGTGTGACCTGCACAGCGGCTCATGCTCCTGTAGAAGTACAGGTCGACTAAGTGTGATCTGCACAGCGGCTTATGATCCTGTAGAAGTACAGGTCGACTTAGTGGGACCTGCACAGCGACTTATGCTCCTCTAGAAGTACAGGTCGACTAAGTGTGACCTGCACAGCGGCTTATGATCCTGTAGAAGTACAGGTCGACTAAGTGTGACCTGCACAGCGGCTTGTGCTCCTGTAGAAGTACAGGTCGACTAAGTGTGACCTGCACAGCGGCTTATGATCCTGTAGAAATACAGGTCGACTTAGTGGGACCTGCACAGCGCCTCATGCTCCTGTAGAAGTACAGGTCGACTAAGTGTGACCTGCACAGCGGCTTATGATCCTGTAGAAGTACAGGTCGACTAAGTGTGACCTGCACAGCGGCTTATGATCCTGTAGAAGTACAGGTCGACTAAGTGTGACCTGCACAGCGGCTTATGCTCCTGTAGAAGTACAGGTCGACTAAGTGTGACCTGCACAGCGGCTCATGCTCCTGTAGAAGTACAGGTCGACTAAGTGTGACCTGCACAGCGGCTTATGATCCTGTAGAAGTACAGGTCGACTTAG
The DNA here is from genome assembly GCA_036924085.1 of Ariolimax columbianus. Lineage (NCBI taxonomy): Eukaryota > Metazoa > Mollusca > Gastropoda > Stylommatophora > Arionidae > Ariolimax > Ariolimax columbianus. The sequence goes on from JAVGWX010000003.1 coordinate 139,683,542, forward strand.
TGGGACCTGCACAGCGACTTATGCTCCTGTAGAAGTACAGGTCGACTAAGTGTGACCTGCACAGCGGCTTATGCTCCTGTAGAAGTACAGGTCGACTAAGTGTGACCTGCACAACGGCTTATGATCCTGTAGAAGTACAGGTCGACTTAGTAGGACCTGCACAGCGGCTCATGCTCCTGTAGAAGTACAGGTCGACTAAGTGTGACCTGCACAGCGGCTTATGATCCTGTAGAAGTACAGGTCGACTAAGTGTGACTTGGACAGCGGCTTATGATCCTGTAGAAGTACAGGTCGACTAAGTGTGACCTGCACAGCGGCTTATGCTCCTGTAGAAGTACAGGTCGACTAAGTGTGACCTGCACAGCGGCTCATGCTCCTGTAGAAGTACAGGTCGACTAAGTGTGACCTGCACAGCGGCTTATGATCCTGTAGAAGTACAGGTCGACTTAGTAGGACCTGCACAGCGACTTATGGTCCTGTAGAAGTACAGGTCGACTCAGTGTGACCTGCACAGCGGCTTATGATCCTGTAGAAGTACAGGTCGACTTAGTGGGACCTGCACAGCGACTTATGCTCCTGTAGAAGTACAGGTCGACTAAGTGTGACCTGCACAGCGGCTTATGATCCTGTAGAAGTACATGTCGACTAAGTGTGACCTGCACAGCGGCTTATGCTCCTGTAGAAGTACAGTTCGACTAAGTGTGACCTGCTCAGCGGCTTCTGATCCTGTAGAAGTACAGGTCGACTTAGTGGGACCTGCACAGCGCCTCATGCTCCTGTAGAAGTACAGGTCGACTAAGTGTGACCTGCACAGCGGCTTATGATCCTGTAGAAGTACAGGTCGACTAAGTGTGACTTGGACAGCGACTTATGATCCTGTAGAAGTACAGGTCGACTAAGTGTGACCTGCACAGCGGCTTATGCTCCTGTAGAAGTACAGGTCGACTAAGTGTGACCTGCACAGCGGCTCATGCTCCTGTAGAAGTACAGGTCGACTAAGTGTGACCTGCACAGCGGCTTATGATCCTGTAGAAGTACAGGTCGACTTAGTGGGACCTGCACAGCGACTTATGCTCCTGTAGAAGTACAGGTCGACTAAGTGTGACCTGCACAGCGGCTTATGCTCCTGTAGAAGTACAGGTCGACATAGTGGGACCTGCACAGCGGCTCATGCTCCTGTAGAAGTACAGGTCGACTAAGTGTGATCTGCACAGCGGCTTATGATCCTGTAGAAGTACAGGTCGACTTAGTGGGACCTGCACAGCGACTTATGCTCCTCTAGAAGTACAGGTCGACTAAGTGTGACCTGCACAGCGGCTTATGATCCTGTAGAAGTACAGGTCGACTAAGTGTGACCTGCACAGCGGCTTGTGCTCCTGTAGAAGTACAGGTCGACTAAGTGTGACCTGCACAGCGGCTTATGATCCTGTAGAAATACAGGTCGACTTAGTGGGACCTGCACAGCGCCTCATGCTCCTGTAGAAGTACAGGTCGACTAAGTGTGACCTGCACAGCGGCTTATGATCCTGTAGAAGTACAGGTCGACTAAGTGTGACCTGCACAGCGGCTTATGATCCTGTAGAAGTACAGGTCGACTAAGTGTGACCTGCACAGCGGCTTATGCTCCTGTAGAAGTACAGGTCGACTAAGTGTGACCTGCACAGCGGCTTATGATCCTGTAGAAGTACAGGTCGACTAAGTGTGACCTGCACAGCGGCTTATGCTCCTGTAGAAGTACAGGTCGACTAAGTGTGACCCGCACAGCGGCTTATGATCCTGTAGAAGTACAGGTCGACTTAGTGGGACCTGCACAGCGGCTCATGCTCCTGTAGAAGTACAGGTCGACTAAGTGTGACCTGCACAGCGGCTTATGATCCTGTAGAAGTACAGGTCGACTAAGTGTGACTTGGACAGCGGCTTATGATCCTGTAGAAGTACAGGTCGACTAAGTGTGACCTGCACAGCGGCTTATGCTCCTGTAGAAGTACAGGTCGACTAAGTGTGACCTGCACAGCGGCTCATGCTCCTGTAGAAGTACAGGTCGACTAAGTGTGACCTGCACAGCGGCTTATGATCCTGTAGAAGTACAGGTCGACTTAGTAGGACCTGCACAGCGACTTATGGTCCTGTAGAAGTACAGGTCGACTAAGTGTGACCTGCACATCGGCTTATGCTCCTGTAGAAGTACAGGTAGACTTAGTGGGACCTACACAGCGGCTTATGATCCTGTAGAAGTGCAGGTCGACTAAGTGGGACCTGCACAGCGGCTTATGATCCTGTAGAAGTACAGGTCGACTGAGTGGGACCTGCACAGCGACTTATGCTCCTGTCGAAGTACAGGTCGACTAAGTGTGACCGGCACAGCGGCTTATGCTCCTGTAGAAGTACAGGTCGACATAGTGGGACCTGCACAGCGGCTCATGCTCCTGTAGAAGTACAGGTCGACTCAGTGTGACCTGCACAGCGGCTTATGATCCTGTAGAAGTACAGGTCGACTTAGTGGGACCTGCACAGCGACTTATGCTCCTGTAGAAGTACAGGTCGACTAAGTGTGACCTGCACAGCGGCTTATGATCCTGTAGAAGTACAGGTCGACTAAGTGTGACCTGCACAGCGGCTTATGCTCCTGTAGAAGTACAGGTCGACATAGTGGGACCTGCACAGCGGCTCATGCTCCTGTAGAAGTACAGGTCGACTAAGTGTGACCTGCACAGCGGCTTATGATCCTGTAGAAGTACAGGTCGACTTAGTGGGACCTGCACAGCGACTTATGCTCCTGTAGAAGTACAGGTCGACTAAGTGTGACCTGCACAGCGGCGTATGATCCTGTAGAAGTACAGGTCGACTAAGTGTGACCTGCACAGCGGCTTGTGCTCCTGTAGAAGTACAGGTCGACTAAGTGTGACCTGCACAGCGGCTTATGATCCTGTAGAAGTACAGGTCGACTTAGTGGGACCTGCACAGCGGCTCATGCTCCTGTAGAAGTACAGGTCGACTAAGTGTGACCTGCACAGCGGCTTATGATCCTGTAGAAGTACTGGTCGACTAAGTGTGACTTGGACAGCGGCTTATGATCCTGTAGAAGTATAGGTCGACTAAGTGTGACCTGCACAGCGGCTTATGCTCCTGTAGAAGTACAGGTCGACTAAGTGTGACCTGCACAGCGGCTCATGCTCCTGTAGAAGTACAGGTCGACTAAGTGTGACCTGCACAGCGGCTTATGATCCTGTAGAAGTACAGGTCGACTTAGTGGGACCTACACAGCGGCTTATGATCCTGTAGAAGTGCAGGTCGACTAAGTGGGACCTGCACAGCGGCTTATGCTCCTGTAGAAGTACAGGTCGACTTAGTAGGACCTGCACAGCGACTTATGCTCCTGTAGAAGTACAGGTCGACTAAGTGTGACCTGCACATCGGCTTATGCTCCTGTAGAAGTACAGGTCGACTTAGTGGGACCTACACAGCGGCTTATGATCCTGTAGAAGTGCAGGTCGACTAAGTGGGACCTGCACAGCGGCTTATGCTCCTGTAGAAGTACAGGTCGACTTAGTGGGACCTGCACAGCGGCTTATGCTCCTGTAGAAGTGCAGGTCGACTAAGTGGGACCTGCACAGCGGCTTATGCTCCTGTAGAAGTACAGGTCGTCTAGAACTATTAAAACCTGTCACAACTAACACAATCATCCATCCTGACTCTACAGGCTCCAGCCAACCACCTGCTAACTGCTGCTGTGATTTCTGCACCAGCAGCACTGGCCTTGGCCAAAATCATTTATCCAGAGACGAAGCGAATCAACGTCAGCCAGCAGACAAACATGAAACTGGAAGACAACACTGAGTAGGTCTTGAATAGATTTAGCATCTGTGTTGTGTTACAGTTAGGGCGGCATTCAACAGATCATTGATTTTAAGGAGAACGCGAGTCGTAGTTACGATGTCGCTGAAAAGAGCCGTTCAAGAAACGAGATCTGTGTTACAGTTAATACGGCACTGAAGTTTTTTTATATAATGTTCATGAACGTACGGTATTGGAATTTGTTAAAGAAGAATCTGGAAATGTATGTGTGTGTGAGTACTGGGTACACAACGATTGTATGATGCTAGCAAATTTGATCACTACTTCAGTCAATATTCTCGTTTTAAAAATGTGTACACCAACTCAAGAATACGGTGGTGAAGATATATTAAAGATTTATGAAGACAATATACAGACATTCTAAGCTACCGATGTTCATGTAGTAATGCGAGATAGGAATTTCATCACAGGAAAAGGCCAGTTTAAGAAAATTGCAGGTCACATTCAATTAGAAAAAGAAAGAAACGACATGCATTTTTGTGAAGATAAATAAGCACATAGTTTTATGTCAGTCAATTATTAAACATTCTCCAAAAAGAGCCTTGAGTTTTTAATTTCATGTTCTGAGTCTGAAGATCTTTGCCCATCTTTGCCACGTGTATCTATGCTGCCATTTTCTGGCTTGAACTAAAAGATTATCAAGCAGATAAACGAAAGATTAACAGAATGATAAAGCATGACGCTGCAACTATAACTCCCCAGCATCCTCAAATCAGAAACAGAGAAAGCACACAATATATGAGCAAAGAGAAAACAGCGAGCATGGATACAATGAAAATAGAATTTGGAAAAAGAAACTCTAGATGACTTCAGTGTATATAAAATTGCTGATCTATGTAATGACATCAAGAATACAAGATCCCTACCCAGCGACAAGATTACTTCTGTCTTTATAACATTACCCAAGAAACTTCGTGTAACCGACTGATCAGATTTGGAGAACAATCAGTTTTATAATATCTATCAGAAAGACACTACTTAAAATTAGCAGTAGACAATAAGATATACAGTTGACAACGAAGTTCAAAATGAACATTTTGTATAGAGACAGAAAAGTGGGACAAAAGAAGCAATATTCCCATTAAGGAAAAATATATAAAAGTACACAGTAACATTTATTTGGGCTTCAGAGACTTAGAGAAATATCTTTAACAGAGCTCAGCATACTAACCGAATTACATGCCTCGACCACATAGATCATGTAACAGTATAACCAGAAACCTCTACTGTAAGAATGCTGGCACAAAGATCTTGTTAGCGGGCTGGCTTCGCATCTGTGTGGTCATGGATTCATTCCATAGTTCAGGCGGAAATGTTTTTTCAGACCGCAACGGCCCTTGGGTCGACCCAACCTTAAATGGGTGCCGGTTCAGTCCGGGAAGTTGAAGAGGCGAGGGAGAGCCGATGGCTACCGCCCTCATATAGCCGAGCCTTTGAAATGTGAAATCTCTAAACACCTCACACCACTTCATGATGTTTTATGTTTATAGCATCTCATAGAGCCTTAATTGAAGGAAATCTCCTGAAGGCCTTAACTTAAAGGCATCTCCTGCAGTCTCGTATCTTGCTGTTGGAGAATAATTCTATCGCTATGAGTTGTATGGCCATGACAATTTACGACATGTGAGTCTTCACAGACCGTGTCTGTGCATCTTCATGTTAGCGAGGACTAAGCGGGTCTACAATATAGGCGCTCTATCTGGCGTTGGTATTTTAGATAGCCACTTTTGTCCTTCATTATTGTAGTAGGATTGTAATTCTCATGGTAGGATTGTAGTTCTCATGGTAGGATTGTAGTTCTCATTGTAGGATTGTAGTTCTCATAGTAGGATTGTAGTTCTCGTTGTAGGATTGTAGTTCTCGTGGTAGGATTGTAGTTCTCATGGTAGTATTGTAGTTTTCGTGCTAGGATTGTTGTTCTTGTTGTAGGTTGTTGTTCTTGTGGTAGGATTGTAGTTGTCATTGTGGAATTATAGTTCTAGTGGAAGGATTGTAGTTCTCATTGTAGGATGGTGTTCTCGTGGTAGGATTGTAGTTGTCATTGTGGAATTATAGTTCTCGTGGAAGGATTGTAGTTCTCATTGTGGGATTATAGTTCTAGTGGAAGGATTGTAGTTCTTTTGGTGGGAGTGTAGTTCTCATTTCTCATTATGGGGACGGCGTGGGCTCGTGGTTAAGAGGCACGGCTCACAATCTGAAGGTGCTGGGTTCGATCCCCATCACAGCACCGGCCGTTACCCCAAGGAAGAAAACCCTTAAAAAATGCGGGAGAAAGTAGACCGTTAAATAAAATGAATGCAAAAGTTGGATGCACTGGGTTGACAGGCTCAAAATATAAACCGTAGTGTAACGTACACCGACTTTGAGAATATAGAAATAAGACGAATGCAAAAGTTGGATGCACTGGGTCGACAGGCTCAAAATATAAACCGTAGTGTTACGTACACCGACTTTGAGAATATAGAAATAAGACGAATGCAAAAGTTGGATGCACTGGGTCGACAGGCTCAAAATATAAACCGTAGTGTAACGTACACCGACTTTAAGAATATAGAAATAAGACGAATGCAAAAGTTGGATGCACTGGGTCGACAGGCCCAAAATATAAACCGTAGTGTAACGTACACCGACTTTGAGAATATAGAAATAAGACGAATGCAAAAACATCCCCAAAAATATTCGTTATAAGATTGTAGTCATCATTTGTCAATCCCATTTCTCAATCCCATTTCTCAATCATATAACGTTCCCTGTGTATTCATGTTTTGGATCACCTGTTTAAATATTTAACGCACTCGTTTTCCTTCTTTGACTTCAGTCAATTTTCAAAGAAATTTATTTTATTTAAAAGCCGCTCGTATCCTCTCATTCAACCATATGGTATGCTTCTTTTTCATAACGAACTTTCTAGTTTTTCTACATTCCCCTATCAAGATATTCAATAAGGTAGACATAAAACTTGTTAGCTTTCCTGTACAATCACTCATGAGTTTGTTTGATGGTCATATTCACTTTGGCTCTCACTTTGTTCTTCACTCCATTGACTTTGATACATGGCTTTCTCTGTGTGATATAAATACACATTTATTGTTTTCAGCAAGAGCCGAAACGCCATGGCAGCGTGCGCAGATGGAGCGGTACTGGCTGCCAAGCTCATCACGCCAATTGTGGCCAACCTGCTAGCCTTCGTGACTCTGACGAGCATGATCGACTCAATGCTGGATTGGTTTGGCCGGAGAGCAGGTGTTGATGGACTCAGGTTTGATGTGAGTAATCACTAGAACAACTGATTAGTAGCAGGGGAGAGAGTTTGCTTCTTAGGGGAAAAGTATGGGTTTAGATTCCAGTTTTCGACACCCTGTAGTTAATCCTGCTGCAAATGCTTGACTGATATACTGTTAATGAGTGAAAGCATCGAGGAAAGAAACGATATCCCATCTCATAAAATAGTTAGGCCCAGTATCAGGAATTATAATCCCGAGCAGACATGAACAGTGCAAAGCAAAATTAGCAGAGTTAAAGAACGAGCCCCTGAGTGGAAGATAGTACAATCGGACCGCCTCTACTATACTTGTGGCTCATGGGAAATAAAGAAAGCTGTGAAGGAGGTTGTCAACCATGTCACGTCAAACATGATAACCTTGGGAAGTCATCGTTCAAAAGAGCATCAATGTATTCCATCGGGCTTTCTAATTAGAGTACATTCTAAATGGTTGTTAGACACTCGTAACTTAACGTCTTGATACTGATTTAGGAGAATCTTTAGTCTATAATACAATCAGTATATTTGATACATCCTGCTTGATGTAATTAGGAAGGACGACGGATTATATTCCCTACTCAATTTGAAGTGGGGAGGCATTTTGATGAAAGAAGATCTCTCGAAAGAGTGTTGCAATATAAATTAAAGCTGTCGCGGTCTCATTTGGAGTTATCCATCGCAAACGATGGATGGCGACAGCATCACATTTGTGTGACGGCCTTTCGGGTGAATCGTTTTCCATAACAGGATAGGAGATTTTCTATTTAGTCAAACGAGCACCATGTGTGATTGCCGAACGCCAGACTGAAATCGGTTCCCAAGAAGAGGCATCAATATGGAAGTTTTTCAAGGAGGTCTTTAGACAATCTTGATATTTTGTCTTCCTACAGCCCGATGAGCGATCTGCCTGCCTAGAGTGCACCAGACAGGAATTGTCGATGCAGTTGTGATCGAGTATGCAAACAAAATGCTCTGTCCACTGAACCTGGGTGCTCTGAGATTTAGTATATGCTGCGACGTTAATCCTTTTAAAACACATCGTAGATGGATACCGTGTCCGGGCAGTTGATCTTGTACACATTTCGGAGACAGCACATGTGGAAGTGATTGAAACGTGTAGCATCGCGGCAGTACACAGTTCCGATCCAGCCGTAATGCGCAGAGTAGTGTCGTAGGAACGATGACACGAGATACTTGGACCTTGATTACTGCATTAATGACCTGATCACAGGAACGATGATACGAGATACTTGGATCTTGGTTACTGCATTAATGACCTGATCATAGGAACGATGACACGAGATACTTGGACCTTGGTTACTGCATTAATGACCTGATGAACTGTCAATTCCAAACACTTTCGCTTAGGCTGCCAAACGGGGCGCTGTCCCTGGCAATCATGTTGTTGTTTTCGGAGGCTAGGATGCTGCAGCTGGATCAAAACTGTGATGGTCAGTTCTGGGCAAGGTATACCTGAAGCAGGCTGGCACAGGAAATCAGTTTCAGTTGCCTTTATAGTGACACCAAAGCGACAGCGTGCATCTGAAAACACGTCCATTGTGGACTGCGTGTCCTACTCAGGGCTCGTGCTCGCCGGGTCATCGCCAGCAGATAGGAGGTCAAAGGTCGTAGCGTCTGCCGTATTGCTGGTGGATTGTATGCATCCTAGATTAAAGAGTTCCATCTAACATCTTGCCAAGGATGATGTAGTATTTGCTACAGCCTCAGAGAGCATGGTTGCAATCCCCATGGTAATCATTATTGGGCCGATTACACAGCCTTGCTTCAAACAAATTGTTGGTAAGAAGGAAGGACGGAGATAGTTCTTCCTTATTCTCACCTGTTGCTGTCATGACGTCAAGGAATTAACGAATAAATTAGAGCTGAAGAGAAAATTCTGTAACAAGTAGTATCTTAGCAACAGTTTAACGGTGTGCCCCTCTGGTCAACGAAGATGTAAGCTCGTCCATCAGACAACAACGACAAGACTGACACGAGAGGACAAACACACCGAGGTTTGTCGATCTGTGCTCAACGAGATCTGGCACAACAACTACAGACCCAATACAGACCCTTCTTCTTCTTCTGCGTTCGTTCTCAATCTCCCGCTGCCAAGACCAAACAGGGCTTTGCAAGTAGCAGGATGTAGTCTGGAAAACCGAATGCGTTGTGTCCTACATGCACTTGATGATAGTTTATGAGCGGGACAATTTCTGCCACATTACAGACGATTCAATGATCTAGCTTGCCCTGTGTGCTGTTAATGGGAGTTATAAAAGTGATAAGATAACTTGCTCTATCAATAACATGACCAAACTAATGATCTGGTGATTTAACGCTCTAATTTACCGTTATAAATGAGTAAGTGATTAATATCGTTATGGAATACAATGGCCTGAGTAAGAAAACCGGTCAGCCCACCTAGTGACCTTCAGGGTATGGGTAAATAAAGCGTCTAATAAGTCTTTCGTTTCGGCATTATCGGCTACTATACTATCTTTAGTATGTATAAATATCATCAATAAGTTCAAGGATAAAAGTTTACATAATTCACGAATACTTACTACATGATGTCTTTACACATTACATGATGCAGTTACACTAATTACATGGTGCCTTACACCAAGTACATGATGCCTTTACACATTACATTATGCCTTTACACCACTTACATGATGCCGTTACACTAATTACATGATGCATTTACACTAATTATATGATGCCTTTACACTAATTACATGGTGCCTTACACTAATTACATGATGCCTTTACACATTGCATGATGCATTTACACTAATTGCATGCTGCCTTCACACTGATTACATGATCCATGTACACTGATTACATAATGCCTTTAAACATATTATATGATTCCGTTACACTTTACACGATACCTTTACACTAATTACATGATGCCTTTACACTGATTTCATGATGCACTTAAACTAATTACATGATGACTTACACATAACATGCTTTCCTTACACTAATTACATTATGCCTTTACACTGATTACATGATGCCTTTACACTGATTACAAGATGCACTTAGGTTAATTACATGATGTCGTTACACTAATTACATGATGCCTTTACACTAATTACATGATGCATTTACACTAATTACTTGATTCATCTACACTAATTCCAAAATGCATGTACATTAATTACATACTTCATGTACACTAATTACATAGTTCATGTACACTGATTATATAATTCATGTACATTAATTACATATATGATTGTACAGGTCATATGCTCATATCTGTTGTACCCACTGTCGTACGTCCTGGGGGCAGCGCCTGAAGATTGTGGCAGGCTTGGAGCCCTTATTGGGATCAAGATCTTCACCACACCTATGGTGGGTTATGCTGAGCTGGGGAAACTGATCAAGGTAGGAAAGCTGACAGACACAAGCAGCATGTTTCCAGTTCAGGATGACTACTCCAGCTTATAACCAAGATAAAAGAAATAAAGAGTTTTACTAGACAAAACTAACAAGGAAGACAATCTTAGTGTCTCGACATGTAGATGACAAATGTATAAATGCCCAGGAAAATCTACAGAGAATAGTGATGAGTTTTCGATGACAGAGCTAAAGAAAATGTAAAAGTTGATAATGTTAGTTAGTGTGCTAGTACACATATACTTGTTAGACTTACTAGAATCAAAGAAAGGTAGCACTTCAAATCTGACTGAGAAGGTCAGCACATTATGTATATCTGTTCTCGTGAGTGAGAGTGAATGTAAGCGTGTGAATGTCTTTAGTCTTCCTTGTGTCTACTTTTACTTTATGTGTGAATGTGCTAGTGTTGATGTTTGTTAGAGTGAGCGTGTAAGTGTATGTGTATGTGTGAATATACTAGTGTTGATGTTTGTTAGAGTGAGCGTGTAGGTGTATGTGTATGTGTGAATATGCTAGTGTTGATGTTTGTTAGAGTGAGCGTGTAAGTGTATGTGTATGTGTGAATATACTGGTGTTGATGTTTGTTAGAGTGAGCGTGTAAGTGTATGTGTATGTGTGAATATGCTAGTGTTGATGTTTGTTAGAGTGAGCGTGTAAGTGTATGTGTATGTGTGAATATACTAGTGTTGATGTTTGTTAGAGTGAGCGTGTAAGTCTATGTGTATGTGTGAATATACTAGTGTTGGTGTTTGTTATAGTGAGCGTGTAGGTGTATGTGTATGTGTGAATATGCTAGTGTTGATGTTTGTTAGAGTGAGCGTGTAAGTGTATGTGTGTGTGTGTGTGGATGAGCTAGTGTTGATGTTTGTTAGAGTGAGCGTGTAAGTGGATGTGTGTGGATGTGTGTGGATATGCTAGTGTTGATGTTTGGTAGAGTGCGCGTGTAAGTATATGTGTGTATGTGTGGGTGTGTGTGGATGTGCTAGTGTTGATGTTTAGTAGAGTGAGCATGTAATTGCATGTGTGTGTGTGTGTGTGTGTGTGTATGTGTGTGTGTGTGTGTTTGTTAGTGCGTGCGTATTAGTGTATGCTTTGTGTGTGAGAATGCCTATATGTATACAATTGTTTGTGAATGTACATGTGAGTGTGTGTTCCAGTGTGTATGTGAGTGTATATGTGTAAGTGTATGTGAGTAGCTTTCTGTGCGTGTAAAGTCCTAATGTGCACTGAAACTGTTGATCAAACTAGGTCCTATAATCGAATATGTCACAGAAACTAGTTTTGTGTGAAATATCTCCAGAACCGGCGAATACTGGAGACGTACATCGCCAATGATAATGGAACGTGGCACTGGTCCGGGAATGACATTCTCCTCGAAGCCCTGAACACCACACTTGTTAATGGAGTCATGTCAGTAAGTGATACTTTCAAGATGTACAGCTCTTTCTGAAAGATAGAGATTTTTAAAAAAAGAAAACAATGCTTATAACGAGAGACCTTACGTTTCTTCCACAATGCCTTCGTCTGAGAATAAGAATGAACGAAAACAACTAAGATTTTTTTACAAACAATAAGAAAGTATTTTATTTTGTTGTGAGCTGTTCATTGTTTTCCTTGCGATCAGGGGTAGGTTTTGTTCCGTTTTTTTGTCCTCGTGTGGATACTGAGCCATTACCGGTAAATGATTTTAATGACTTTTGTCCTTCAGTGCAGCTGCAGCTTATATTTATTTATTTTCTCGATAACAAGACATTTTGCTTTAGCATCTAGAAACAGTTTAACAGATATTTTGATAGGTCGATATTTGACATCTAGGCACAGTTTAACAGATATTGTGACAAGCCGACACTTGACATCTAGACACAGTTTAACAGAAATTGTGACAGGTAGATATTTGACATCTAGACACAGTTTATCAAGGCTGTTACCTGTCGATGCTGCTTGAATAGAGTTCAAATGTTACGTACACCTTCAGTAATAAATATGTTCCTATAACCAACGTAACTTGGCTTGTAATGTCCAACATGGAACGTTGTAATAAAAGATCTAGTCTGACTGCGAGGTATTGCTGGTCACAGGTAATTCTAGTTCCAGGTAATTGCAGGTCTGAATGTTAGATCATTGACTTCGACAGAACATCCAGCAGAGATGGTTAGATGAAAAGAATAATTGTTTTGTGTGAGTACGTCAGTTCCGGTGTGTTTAAGATCTGTCGGAGTCTACGTTTGACTAAGATCTGTAAGTCCACGTTTGACTAAGATCTGTCAGTCCACCTTTTGACTAAGATCTGTTAATCCACGTTTGACTAAGATCTGTTAAAGTCCAAGTGTGCGAAGATTTATTTCACCTTCTGCCTCACAAAATATAACTCCCACCATCTTACGTTTCATATGATGGGAAATTGTCACTTCATCTCATCTCATATCACACTAAGATTTGTTTAAAATGTGTGTAATAAAGCATTTTTTGGGTTTAGAAACACACAAACAAGTTAGCCCTTCATTTCCAGGCTGTGTGCAATTTGTAATGTTTGATCATGTGTGTACATTTCAGGAAAGGACAGAGGTCATAGCCACTTATGTTTTGTGCGGCTTTTCGGCCATTGCTTCTATTGCCATCTGTATTGGGTCAATGACAGCTGTGTGTCCCTCCAGGAAAAAGGATATCGTGCAAGTTGTCCTGACTGCCTTCTTTGCTGGTAACATGGCTTGTTTCGCCACAGGAGCTATCGCAGGTATTCTAAGAAAAACATGGATAGCTGGTTAACTTTATGTGAACTACCTTTAGGCGTCTCATATACTATAGTACTATATACCTGGCTAGCAGGTTAACTTTATGTGAACTACCTTTAGCCGTCTCATATACTATAGTACTATATACCTGGCTAGCAGGTTAATTTTATGTGAACTACCTTTAGGCGTCTCACATACTATAGTACTATATACCTGGCTAGCAGGTTAACTTTATGTGAACTACCTTTAGGCGTCTCACATACTATAGTACTATATACCTGGCTAGCAGGTTAACTTTATGTGAACTACCTTTAGGCGTCTCGCATACTATAGTACTATATACCTGGCTAGCAGGTTAACTTTATGTGAACTACCTTTAGGCGTCTCATATACTATAGTACTATATACCTGGCTAGCAGGTTAACTTTATGTGAACTACCTTTAGCCGTCTCATATACTATAGTACTATATACCTGGCTAGCAGGTTAATTTTATGTGAACTACCTTTAGGCGTCTCATATACTTTAGTACTATATTACTGGCTAGCAGGTTAATTTTATGTGAACTACCTTTAGGCGTCTCACATACTATAGTACTATATACCTGACTAGCAGGTTAACTTTATGTGAACTACCTTTAGGCGTCTCACATACTATAGTACTATATACCTGGCTAGCAGGTTAACTTTATGTGAACTACCTTTAGGCGTCTCACATACTATAGTACTATATATCTGGCTAGCAGGTTAACTTTATGTGAACTACCTTTAGGCGTCTCACATACTATAGTACTATATACCTGGCTAGCAGGTTAACTTTATGTGAACTACCTTTAGGCGTCTCATATACTATAGTACTATATACCTGGCTCGCAGGTTAACTTTATGTGAACTACCTTTAGGCGTCTCATATACTTTAGTACTATATTACTGGCTAGCAGGTTAATTTTATGTGAACTACCTTTAGGCGTCTCATATACTTTAGTACTATATTACTGGCTAGCAGGTTAATTTTATGTGAACTACCTTTAGGCGTCTCACATACTATAGTACTATATACCTGGCTAGCAGGTTAACTTTATGTGAACTACCTTTAGGCGTCTCACATACTATAGTACTATATACCTGGCTAGCAGGTTAACTTTATGTGAACTACCTTTAGGCGTCTCGCATACTATAGTACTATATACCTGGCTAGCAGGTTAACTTTATGTGAACTACCTTTAGGCGTCTCATATACTATAGTACTATATACCTGGCTAGCAGGTTAACTTTATGTGAACTACCTTTAGGCGTCTCACATACTATATTACTATATACCTGGCTAGCAGGTTAACTTTATGTGAACTACCTTTAGGCGTCTCACATACTATAGTACTATATACCTGGCTAGCAGGTTAACTTTATGTGAACTACCTTTAGGCGTCTCACATACTATAGTACTATATACCTGGCTAGCAGGTTAACTTTATGTGAACTACCTTTAGGCGTCTCACATACTGTAGTACTATATACCTGGCTAGCAGGTTAACTTTATGTGAACTACCTTTAGGCGTCTCACATACTGTAGTACTATATACCTGGCTAGCAGGTTAACTTTATGTGAACTACCTTTAGGCGTCTCACATACTATAGTACTATATACCTGGCTAGCAAGTTCACTCTATGTCAACTACCTTTAGGCGTCTCACATACTATAGTACTATATATTGACTTAAGATGTTGCGCAATCTATTTTTTTGAAGGCCACAGAAAATGTTTAACTCTTGTTTAACCTTTAATATCAGACAGTTAAACACCAATGTACAAAACGACTTTGCAGGCCAAGTTGTTCGAGACCCATATTCAAGACTGATCCTATACTCATTGAACATGTATAACATTTGATCTTAATCTAAACTGACTTAAGACGGGATACATGGTCGTTGTATGCAACAATGAAAAGGTGGAACCTAGTAGTCCCCAGTCTGCATTAGGATGTCTGAGTTGTCAACTTGCCGTAGAGTGATTTCAAGAATTGATCCTAACATATTAAAGATTGTCATGGGATTTAAAATATCAACGCTAATCAAATGGATGCTTGAATACGCTCATGATTTGTGATATTAAAGCCTCACAAGCCATCAAGAAAATCATAGCCTCAGAAATGGACATTATTTTAAAGTGATTTATTGTAGAGGGTATACACGATGAAACTGGCTGGCAGTTTTGAAGTACACACCGGAGTGAGGCAGGGATGACTATTGTCATCATTTATCATCGCTAGCAGCAGACTGAATTAAGAAGATGTCAATGTTAGGAAAGAAAACCTGTATACCTTGGCTATTGTGGTCACAGCTACAGTATCTGGACTATATAGATAGTTTGTTACTGCTGTTACTGCTGTTACTGCCAGGTCTAAGAAAACTGAACATGGTGAGCGGTCATTCAGCCAGACTGAGACTACATATTCACACCAAGAAAACAAAGCTTTTAAAATGAACACTTTAAGCAAAGAGCCAGTCACTCTTGGAGAGGAGGCACTGGAAGAGGTGGCATCTTTACAAATGTGGGTAGCCCCAATAAAACTTCAGGGGGTACAGAAGCAAATGTTAAGGGCTAGAACTGGAACAGCAATAATAACATTGGTGTTAGTGAATAAAATCCAGTTCTAATAACAAGTTAAAGTTCTTTAATTCCAATGTCAAATCAGTTTTTCTGTACGGGGCAGAAACTTGGAGAATGACAAAGACAATATAGAGGAAACTCCAGTCGTTCGTTAATAAATGTCTATGGAGAATAATGGGTATTGGTTTGCAAGACATGATATGGAATGAAAATGTACAGGTAAAGAGCTGACAACAATGAGTGTAGCAACATATCAGACGTTAGAAATGAGGTTTGATAGGACACACGCTACGAAAATCTCAATCGAACGTTGCCAGACAGGCCCTGACATGGAATCCACAGGGGAAGAAGAAGAGAGGTAGACAAGAAACACTTGGAGAAAGAACTGAAAATGAACTTAGGTCTCTGCGCGTCAATTGGATAGAAGCAGAAATGGTAACTCAAGACCGAACTTGCAGAAATGAAGTTGTCAATGCTTTGCCTCGAACAGAGCAACGCGTTGATAATTATGATAGAAAAGGATGTGAGAGTACAAAAAGTTATTGCACAACAGCTTCATCTGTGTGTGTATGTCTGTGTGTGTGTGTGTGTATGTATGTCTCTGTATATGTGTTTGTCTTTGTGTGTGTGTGTCTCTCACTCTCTCTCTCTCTATCTCTCTCTGTGTGTATGGTGTGTGCTGTTTGCTCAGCGTGAAGTCATTTTAAAAGTTAAGCAGACCCGATCAGGTATTACAGTTAGTGTTTTATCACCATTTGATTACATCAAAAACAAGGTAGCCTGCGATCGAGTCTGTTGTCCAAGTTACTAACTATCATCAGACCATCATTAACGCTAGCGGCGATGTGTGTCAAGGTTTATTCCTTGATTCATGGCATCTCGCTTCGTTGTTTTTGCTGTTTTGTCTTTTAAATGTCTGGATGTGATAACATGTACACGACACACAAGTCTACCACCTTTTTAGCATTGTATCCGATACCAGTATAAACGACATAAATATATCACCTACTTAACCTTCTCTGTAACACTTACACGACATACCTCCACCAGTTCTTAACATTATCTGACATGTTCAGGTACATTACATACCTCCATCAGTTCTCAATATGGAAATAAAAGGACGTGACGCATGTCCAATAATGTGGGTTTCTTTTCTTTTGCCTTTTTCCTGAAGATAGTGTGTGTTGTACTGTGTTTTGTGTTTATGATCTGTGCACCCGACTTCAGCACTCATTTTAAAAGATGGGTTAAAATCCCGAATGGGTAAGACCTTACTGATCATAAATCCTCAGATAAATTTTTGAATTGAGTGCCGCTCTACAAAACGACTTATTTAAGCCCCCCCCCCCCCCCCCGAACAACCCCACAAATCCCTTAGCTACGCCGCCTCACAAACCACTTAACTACGCCACCTCGCAAACCACTTAACTACGCCACCTCACAAACCACTTAACTACGCCACCTCGCAAACCACTTAACTACGCCACCTCACAAACCACTTAACTACGCCACCTCACAAACCACTTAACTACGCCACCTCACAAACCACTTAAATACGCCACCTCACGAACCACTTAACTACGCCACCTCACAAACCACTTAACTACGCCACCTCACAAACCACTTAACTTCGCCACCTCGCAAACCACTTAACTACGCCACCTCACAAACCACTTAACTTCGCCACCTCGCAAACCACTTAACTACGCCACCTCACAAACCACTTAACTACGCCACCTCACAAACCACTTAACTACGCCACCTCACAAACCACTTAACTACGCCACCTCACAAACCACTTAACTACGCCACCTCACAAACCACTTAACTACACCACCTCACAAACCACTTAACTACGCCACCTCACAAACCACTTACTTACGCAGCCTCACAAACCACTTAACTACGCCACATCGCAAACCAATTAGAAACGCTGCCCACTACCACCTTTAAAACATTCTCGCACAGTTACATCAATGTGTCGAACCTTTCCACTAATATTGTATCTTTCCTTTCCTTTCAGGTATAATGTACACAGAATATTCTAGTGTACACACACTATGATGATGAACTGTTGGTAGATCACAAACGAATATCAGAACAGCATTGATGTTGTTGTGTATACAAAGTAGGTTAATGGCAACAACAATCGCAAAGACAAGCACATATATACAAAGAAAACTCGTACAAGAACAGAACAAGAACTAATAGCAATGTCAATCGAACACTGGTCGCGCATGTAACGAAATCGCCTAGCTAGATGAAAGAGACAAGTTAACAGATTCGACCTGCTGATGGCTAGACCCAGATAACCAAAATCTGTAACTAATCTTGTTTCTGTAATGAGGATCTAGAATCATCTAGACCAGGTTCAGGATCTAGTGTACTCTGGTGTCTATTGGTTTCCTTGTCTAACGAATATGTTTTTTCAGTGCACATATACTTGTCTTGTCTATCATTAGTGCTATCCGCCTGCTTTGTTTGCAGTTAATTAGTTTGGGAGTTACATAGATTGCGAGATGTTTACAATGAAGGAATCAATGAGGACGATGCGGTTGTCAGATAACGCTGTCAACTTTTCAGTATATCTGAAAAAGCAGATTATTTCTCCCTCACTAAACATGGTCGTTCTCTGAAGTTGAACAAATCAATCACAGTTTAACAGTTTCCTATTCTTCAGCATTTGCATGTCTTTTGTTATTTCAATAATCACCTCTCGTCTATGAAATAAAAATAACTACTCGTGCATTCTGTGGATTTTTCAAAAATCGAACCAGAGTTTAGCTGCTTGTGTTTCAGTGATTTCTAGAAAGTGTATTTTCAAGTCTAGTTTACTAATCGTGCCAAATTTTCATTTTAAAAAAACAAGATCGTATAAATTCATACAAAGTGAAATAATTTCTCCGCTAGACAAAGAAAGATCCGAGAAATAGCTCTGAAATGTCAACAGCTTCACGTTCTTGAGGAGAAATATGCCTTCCTTACCCCGTCGATTCTATTCAATGACAAAGTCGAGTGTCAACTAAATCTTGATTACGAAGACATAAATAAGGAAGAGAGAAAAAGACATCATACCTTTATTGTTGCTGCTGATGCACAAGACGAAACCGAGACGTACAAAAAAAGGTCCCCTTCAACTTCTGCAGTTTATTAAAAAATCTTATTTGGAACTGACTACCAGATGCTGTAATACTGATACAAATATCTCTCACACTTGCTGTTAGTTTTGCTGAGAGGAGTTTTACTCAAATATAATTAATTAAGAATTACTTCAGATCTTCAATGAGTATCTTACGGTTAAGAAATCTCGCCATACTGTATGTTGCATTACAACTAACAGAGAAAATAGACTTCAACATCGACATATGCAAGACCGCTAACAAAATTCGACATATGGAAATTTACTTCATGTACATTGTAATGTTAAATAATTTCAGTCAGATTTTCAGTCAAGCATCTGGCCCAACCGGTCGCTTAGACAGACTGGGTCTACTATCAGATAAGTTTACAATTTTTTCGTTATATGTTGATTTGTAAGTTCAGTATTGTTGTCCCTGATGAAGGCCTATTGGTCGTAACGTAGGTTTTGTTTGTGTTCTCGTCTCGGTGCGGTATCTGACCGTACCCATTTTAAAATTTTGATTAAACTCAACCTTAATCATGTTTTTTCCCAATGTTAAATAAACAAGTTCTTCTTCTTCTTCTTCTAGCGATGGGGGCCAAAGAAATCGGGCAGTCTTAAAAGAATTAGCTGCTCCCCGACCCCACACGCGCCTCCTCTTTCTTCAGCTATTATTTTAACATTCTCACGTCCTACCTGGTCTATCCAGACTGATCACATTCTCACGTCCTACCTGGTCTATCCAGACTGATCACATTCTCATGTCCTGCCTGGTCTATACAGTCTGATCACATTCTCATGTCTTACCTGGTCTAACCAGACTGATCACATTCTCATGTCCTACCTGGTCTAACCAGACTGATCACATTCTCATATCCTACCTGGTCTATACAGTCTGATCACATTCTCATGTCTTACCTGGTCTAGCCAGACTGATCACATGCTCATGTCCTACCTGGTCTAACCAGACTGATCACATTCCCATGTCCTACCTGGTCTAACCAGACTGATCGCATTCTCCGCTCCTACCTGGTCTAACCAGACTGATCACATTCTCATGTCCTACCTGGTCTAGCCAGGCAAACAGAACAGTTTCTTGAATGTTCTCCTTATTTCGATTCACATAGCTCTGTTGATTGTACACGAACACGTAGAACTGAGTGGTATATCAGTTAGAGTGCTTATCTTTCACTTGAAAAAGAATGGATTCGTTACTCGGTTATGAAAGACTCCAATCTACGTATATGTTTTTGGGACCACGACTTGCATTTAGACTATGTAAGGTGACGTGTATGAAAAATGGTAAACGCAACAGTAAAAACCTACTAATATCAAGTCATTCACATCCTAGCACAAACAAGTCTTTGCAACCTAGCATTCAAGTCTCTCAAACCTAGCACAATCAAGTCTCTAAAACCTAGCACAATCAAGTCTCTCAAGCATATTACAATCAAGTCTCTTAAGTATATTATAATCAAGTCTCTCAATCTTAGCACAATCAAGTCTCTAAAGCATATTACAATCAAGTCTCTCAAGCATATTACAATCAAATCTCTCAAGCATATTATAATCAAGTCTCTCAATCCTAGCACAATCAAGTCTCTCAAGCATATTACAATCAAGTCTCTCAAGCATATTACAATCAAGTCTCTCAAGCATATTACAATCAAGTCTCTCAAACATATTACAATCAAGTCTCTCAAACATATTACAACCAAGTCTCTCAAACCTAGCACAATCAAGTCTCTCAAGCATAATACAATCCAGTCTCTCAAACCTAGCACAATGAAGTCTCTCAAACCTAGCACAACCAAGTCTCTCAAACCTAGCACAATCAAGTCTCTCAACCCTAGCACAATAGAATCTCACAAACTTAGTACAATCAAGTCTTTGAAACCTATTACAATCTAGTCTCTTCTAATATAGCACAATGATGTCTTTGACACCTTGCACAATCAAGTCTTTGACACCTCGCACAATCAAGTCCTTGCTTTGAAAACTCGCACAATCAAGTCTGTTAAACCTACTACAATCGAAGCTCTCAAACCTATTGCAATCAAGTCTCTCACAACCTTGTACAATAAAGTCTCTCAAACATATTACAATCAAGTCTCTCTAACCTATGATAATCAAGTCTCTCTAACCTATGATAATCAAATCTCTCTAACCTATGATAATCAAGTCTCTCTATCCTATGATAATCAAGTCTCTATAACCTATGATAATCTTGTATCAAATATTGTACAATCAAGTCTCTCAAACTTAGTATAATCAAGTCTTTAAAACTTAGTGCAACCAAGTCTCTCACAACCAAGTACAATCAAGTCTCTCACAGCCGAGTACAATCAAGTCTCTTACAACCAAGATGAGATGCATGACGGTCCAATCACAGAGGATGTCCCCCCTCCCCGCCTGCCTTCCTTTACCGCATGTGTAGAAAGGTATGTCAAGCTCGAACGAAACAGTTCAGTCATCTGCGGTCACATAGGAATAGACATGTCTGACTCTGGCGTCATCTTCGCTTGCAATGGACAACGATCAGGAATAATTGTTAAAATCCGCGAAAGAGGGTAGTGCATTAGGTTAGCAATTTCACCATGAAAACCACTTTGATACGAAGATCTCAACATGAACAGCATATGATGTACACTTGTACTTTGGCTCAAATCTACTGTAAGGTTGGTGTCTGCTAGGACCGGAAGTATAACATGACATATAGAGACTAAGACTGGTATCTTCTAGGACCAGAGGCATAACATGACATAGGGAGACTAAGGTTAGTATCTTCTAGGACCGGAGGTATAACATGACATAGGTAGACTAAGGTGGTATCTGCTAGGACCGGAGATAAAACATCTTATAAAAAGGGACAGATAACGTTGGATGTATCTTGGACGACTAGTATTCGTCAGGACAATTTTATATGAATAGCTCGCTTCTGGCTGAATCATGTTAGTGTGACATAATCAACAATAGAAAACCTGACCTATATATAAACGGCGGCAGGAGAGCAGACCCAGTTGAGCCGTGTAGGGCGAGGATGTTGTAAGTTGGTGTAGATCCTGAAATATTTTTCTTGCATAGTTTGATGATTATCACATGCAAAGTCAGATCTACGACAATTATCATTTGCGAGTGACGCAGCCATGGCAAAGGGTCGGTGTGCAGGAAACATGCTCATAAGAAAGAATGAACGTCGAAACACGTCTATAGAAGTCTGCCACCCCTGAGGCGGAGAAAGATCTCGAGGTAAACCCTCAAGGCGCTGGTAGACGCCCTTGCACTCCACTACAACATCTACGACACGTCAGAAGGGAAGATTATTATCCAGTGGGGCTGCCTAGCCCAGGACATGGATGATTAGAAACGAACGTGGGGCCAGCAGGAGAACAACCGCAGCTAAAGAACGGGTCGTCAATTTATTAAGTAATCACATATCTCGTTTAATCATAAATATTTGTGGTATCTGGGCAAAGTAATTGTTGGGTTATAAAATTATCTTGCAAGTCAAACACTTCTTGTCTACATATTTTGAGTAATTGTGACAGAGTCAGGGATCCCATGTTGGTCTAGGAAGACATGAGACACGAGAAGGGGATCCCTCCAAACACTAGAGTACTTGACACATGAGCTTCAGAACCTTGACTGCTAATGCCAAGTGTAACCGTCTGTGTTCAGTCAAGGAAAATAGACAGCCTAAGGTTCACTAAAGTATTATTATTGAGCTTAGATCAGTCACGAAAAAGGTTGAAGGTCAGTTAAAACGGTAGATAGAATAAAGAAGTAAACACAAACTGCGCAAGAAAAGTTAGAAGAGAAATAAGAAAAGATAAAAGAAGATACATAGTAGCAACAGTAGGAGATCTGAATGTGTGTCGTATGTGTAGGACACTTTGTGTACCAATTGTATGGGAATGCACAGATCGACTGAGTACGTGATCACAAGCAAGTATGTTATACGATTATTAGTGATGTGATCTAATAACATATGAATGCACAGATCGCCGCAGCATACGTGAACCTATTGTATGTACATGTACTAATCACCTGACTGAAGGTGATCTGAAATGAATTTGAATTCACAGAACGACTGAGTACATAATCCGATCGTGAGGACGAGTTGGTGATTGTGTGTTGGGTATGCAGATAAGCGGCAACAATCCGCGTTATGTAGTTTAAGGAAACATAAAAAGCTGGCACTTGGAAATCTCCTAAGTAGTTCAATATATTTTTATATACAATGATTATTTAGTTTAGATGTACTCTGTTCTGTTTGTTAATATTGTTTTAATGATATGCATGTTAAAAATGATAATGCAATGTTTCCATTCAGGATAGTGTTTACTGCGTATTACTGTGTGAATTCGTGTCGTTGTGTGAATACATGTTGTAACTCTTTAGATAAGTAAACTACTTAGACAAGGGGACGGCGTGGTCTATTGGTTAAGTGGCACGGCTCACAAGCCGAAGGTGCTGGGTTCGATCCCCATCACAGCACCGGTCGTTACCCCGGGGAAGCAAACCCTTATAAAATGCAGGAGGAAGCAGACCCTTACATAAAATGCATGCTGAAGTCGGATGCACTGGGCCGACAGGCGCAAAATAAAAACCACAGTGTAACGCTCACCGCCTTGGGGATTAGAGAAATAAGGCGAAGGCAAACAAACAACAACAACTACTCAGATAAACCTAAACTCTATCACATATCGTATTTTGGCCCGAGTGACCAGGATATCTTTGATAGGATAAGTACTACGCAACAGCTAAACGCCTTACGATGCCACGTCCAACGATTTTGACTGTATACAACATGAAATACTATGGGGAACCATGTAAAACTTGGGCTTCCCTACCCATTGAATATATTGAAACACTTTATGTAACAGTCTTCTTCTATCCTCTATTTCGTGTAAACACTTTATGTAACAGTCTTCGTCTATCCTCTATTTCATGTAAACACTTTATGTAACAGTCTTCTTCTATCCTCTATTTCATGTAAACACTTTAGGTAACAGTCTTCGTCTATCCTCTATTTCATGTAAACACTTTATGTAACAGTTTCCCTCTATCCTCTATTTCTCTATTTCGAACTCGTATCTCGGTGACCATTTATTATTTTGTAACACAGTTATCACTTACCTGTTATTATGATTGTGGGTTAAGGACATTAAAGAGGTTCTGAGGATGTCAGGGACAGAACCAAGACAGCTGGTCAAAAGATTGACAGTCTTGCGTATCGACTGTTTTGTGAGAAATGTTCTGCAAAGGACTAGGTACATGATGATAATGATCGTGATGATGAAGAAATGACCTTGTATTTAGACAGTACTCATTGTTAATCCGAGCTGCTTACTTGGCCTCAATCATCTATTTACATTCTTTTCAAACCAGTTCTCCTTCCAAAAATAACCATCGCAGTTAAATCGATGGGACTTCGAAGATGTTGCTGATGGAAGTCAGCAATAGAAGGACACCCACATATCTGCTGACGGAAGTCAGCAATAGAAGGACACCCACACATCTGCTGACGGAAGTCAGCAATAGAAGGACACCCACACATCTGCTGACGGAAGTCAGCAATAGAAGGACACCTACATATCTGCTGATGGAAGTCAGCAATAGAAGTCAGGACACCCTCACATTTGTTGATGATGGTGTCAAATACCAGGACAGAGTGCTGGAACACCAGAAACATGTACGTAACAGCAAGGCAGTCCAAGCTCCTAGATAAATGGTAGGTTAGAACTTAATTATGATGGGTCATGTAGAGGTAGAATGGAATGGTCAGGAAAAGCTCCACTAACCACAGGAGAAACCATGATATAGGACACGAAGATGAAAACAAATTTACTTTGAAGGAGTCGTGTTTGTTGTGCCCATAAAAGCAAAAAAACACTTGTAGAACAGGGGTCAGTATTACCAAGAAAACACATAGAATAAAGACCATTATCACCAAGAAAACACATAGAATAAAAACCATTATCACCAAGAAAACACATAGAATAAAGACCAGTATCACCGAGAAAATACATAGAATAAAGACCAGTATCACCAAGAAAACATATAATAAAGACGAGTATCACCAGGAAAACACATAGAATAAAGACCAGCATTACCAAGAAAACACTTATAGAACAGGAGTAGTATCACCAAGAAAACATTTGGAATAAAGACCATTATCACCAAGAAAACACATAGAATAAAGACTATCATCACCAAGAAAACACATAAAATAAAGACCATTATCACCAAGAAAACACATAGAATAAAGACCAGCATTACCAAGAAAACGCTTAAAGAATATGAGCTAGTATCGCCAAGAAAACACGTATAGAATAGGGGCCAGTATCGCGTAGAAAACACTTTATAGAATTGGGGCCAGTATCGCGTAGAAAACACTTTAAAGAATTGGGGCCAGTATCGCGTAGAAAACACTTTATAGAATTGGGGCCAGTATCGCGTAGAAAACACTTTATAGAATTGGAGACAGTTTCACAAGACAAGACTTATACTATGTGAGCCAGTATTACCAAAAATAAAAACTAATAGAATGGTAGACAGTTTCATCAAGAAAAGACTTATATAGTTTGAGTCAGTATCACGAAGAAAACACTTATAGAATGAGAGCGAGTATCAACAAAAACAATAACAGAATGGGAGCTGCTAGTATCGCCAGGAAAACACTTATAGAGTGGGAGCCAGTTTGACCAAGAATACATTTATAGAAAACCAGACAGTATCACCAAGAATACATTTATAGAATGGGAGACAGTATCACCAAGAATACATTTATAGAATGGGAGACAGTATCACCAAGAATACATTTATAGAATGGGAACTAGTATCACCAAGAATACATTTACAGAATAGGAGACAGTATCACAGAGAATACATTTATAGAAAAGGAGACAGTATGACCAAGACTACATTTATAGAATAGGAGACAGTATGACCAATACTACATTTATAGAATGGGAACCAGTATCACCTAGAATACTATCAGCTACATTTCACTTAAACTGGAGAACGCTCACGTTTATCTATTGCTACAGGCAAAGAAGGGAAGGTATCGATGTTGTTAGGGCACTGCCTTAATTACCCTGCGTTCTGTGCTCAATCCTCCATAGAGCCTAACATGGGTCAATCGCAAATGCCTCCACAGTCGACCCGGCATAGAAAGAAGGTACCAGAATAAGTATGGGGGAGTACAGGCGGCAGACGTCATGCTGACCAAATCAACCCCCAGTTATCATGACACGGGCTTGTCCTTGACTGAACCACAGGATAGATGGAGATGTCTCAACATGCATAATGTCGACAGGACATCTCTGTGAGATAAGGCACTTGGCTACAAGGCTCACAAATGGCCTACAAGGCTGATCATTATGTTTGTATACTGCCTGTCTCAAGATCTGACAAGGACCCATTTTCGCAACTGAATATAAGTCTTTTCTACACATCTATTTTTATATCAGCTTTTACTTATTTATTTTAAATAAAATTATTTCCACATGTTCTCACCGAATTCCGAAATGGAATGTCCAACTAGTCACCCGCTGTCAAATAGTAGTACGTTTGATGATAAGGAAGGGAACTCTGTTTAGGGTGAATTAAGGGACAAGTACAAACATGTATATAAACTATATTAGGAACCGTACACAGATTATGGATATTCGCTGTCTATTGGTGTTCCATTCCCAGAACAAGTGTCTGTCATGCGTGCAGCTCATTATCAAACAGGACCATGGTACCAAGGGAATTAGCTCGAACCATTAACAAAAACAACTTGTCCTAACCATACCAAAAAGGACATTCATTATGCTAATAGTGTCCTAAACCAAAATCTAAAACAGCGAAATTAACACGCACACTGCTCCAGCCTCTGGCACAGCACGAGAATCGTGTTTACACGCTGCAGGACTAATCACTCTCACAAACAAAGACCCATCCAATGCGCGAGCCTTTTGTTCAACAGATGACGAGCGATGAAACTTGACTGACTGATGAGACGACGCGTTACTCCTGTGGTTAAATAGATCAGCTTTTGATTGGACCGGAAGCTGCAGTAAGCAAAACCTCACTGTGGGCTACAACATTCAAGAGATGTGTCTTATAGTTCGTTTCAAAAAGCCTTTTCATCCTCATGTACAATTTCATGCGCATGTATATCAGTTATTGTTTGCAGTCATAAATTGTCCGTAACCAATCCAAAGGAAACGTCGCTTTAGCACAGTGCCGCATGCTGTGTAAGTAATATTGCAAATTTCAAAACAGTTTGACCCATTCATTATTATTTACAGTACTAACATATCCAAATTGTGTCAATGTGGAGTCAAGGCGTTTCAAACGCCTGCCCTTACTAAAATGTGGAAGAGCGCTAATTATATGCGACATGGGGGAATTTAGTCCATGTACATTGGTAATGATAAATGAATCGGTTCTTCTTCTGTTTCTTCTTCCTCTTCTTCTTCTTCCTCTTCTACTTCTTCCGCTATGAACTTGGGCTATACTTTTTTCCGCCCATCAGGTCATCATCGACTCCATAGTTTATTATTCAGGGTTGTTTCTCAGGGCCATATCTTGATTCTTTGGATTGTGTGTGTATCTGGGGCAACACTGGGTGATGAGATGCAGAAAAAAGAAATCGAACATTCACGAAGACAGTAGCTGCTCTTCCACCCCCACCCCACTCCCTTCCTCTGCAAGCTATTATTCTCACATTCTCATGTTCTACCTGGTCTATCCAGATCACATTCTCATGGTTCTACCTGGTCTATCCAGATCACATTCTCATGGTTCTACCTGGTCTATCCAGATCACATTATCATGGTTCTACCTGGTCTATCCAGATCACATTCTCATGGTTCTACCTGGTCTATCCAGACAGATCACATTCTCATGTTCTACCTGGTCTATCCAGATCACATTCTCATGGTTCTACCTGGTCTATCTAGATCACATTATCATGGTTCTACCTGGTCTATCCAGATCACATTCTCATGGTTCTACCTGGTCTATCCAGACAGATCACATTCTCATGTTCTACCTGGTCTATCCAGATCACATTCTCATGGTTCTACCTGGTCTATCCAGATCACATTCTCATGGTTCTACCTGGTCTATCCAGATCACATTCTCATGGTTCTACCTGGTCTATCTAGACAGATCACATTCTCATGGTTCTACCTGGTCTATCCAGATCACATTCTCATGGTTCTACCTGGTCTATCCAGATCACATTCTCATGGTTCTACCTGGTCTATCCAGATCACATTCTCATGGTTCTACCTGGTCTATCCAGATCACATTCTCATGGTTCTACCTGGTCTATCCAGATCACATTATCATGGTTCTACCTGGTCTATCCAGATCACATTTTCATGGTTCTACCTGGTCTATCCAGACAGATCACATTCTCATGTTCTACCTGGTATATCCAGATCACATTCTCATGGTTCTACCTGGTCTATCCAGATCACATTCTCATGGTTCTACCTGGTCTATCCAAATCACATTCTCATGGTTCTACCTGGTCTATCTAGACAGATCACATTATCATGGTTCTACCTGTTCTATCCAGATCACATTCTCATGGTTCTACCTGGTCTATCCAGATCACTTTCTCATGGTTCTACCTGGTCTATCCAGATCACATTCTCATGGTTCTACCTGGTCTATCCAGATCACATTCTCATGGTTCTACCTGGTCTATCCAGATCACATTCTCATGGTTCTACCTGGTCTATCTAGACAGATCACATTCTCATGGTTCTACCTGGTCTATCCAGATCACATTCTCATGGTTCTACCTGGTCTATCTAGACAGATCACATTCTCATAGTCCTACCTGATCTAACCAGAGAGATACCAATCTCATAGTCCTACCTGATCTTTCCAGACAGATCACATTCTCATGGTCCTATCTGATCTATCCAAACAGATCACATTCTCATGGTCCTACCTCGTCTAATCAGACAATCAGAACTTATTTTTTGTAAAGTGTTAACCTAGTAGTACAATCATGTCTAACAAATATGGCACAATCAAGTCTCTCACACTCACTACTATCAGGTCCCTCAAACATAGTACAATCGTGGTTCTCAAATAGAGTGCAATCTTCTCTCTCATACATAGTACGGGGGTTAGGACAGGGATAGCACCTCACGGCAAGAGGCAGTCACTTCCTAGAGCAGGAGCGTGTAAAGGATAGCACCTCACGGCAAGAGGCAGTCACTTCCTAGAGCAGGAGCGTGTAAAGGATAGCACCTCACGACAAGAGGCAGTCACTTCCTAGCAAACAAGGAAGGCCTGTACCCTACTTGGTTCCCCTGCTCCTGTCTAACTCACGTATGGCTCCTAGAGTTTGCTAACAAACAGCAGTGCCACCCCGCGTGCAACGGCTTTGACTGGCCGGCTAATCTACGTTAGAAATCGAAGAGTAAAATCAGAGCGCAAATCCTATCATGCATGGGAGGAGCACAACATCCCTGACTGACGCCAGCACAACATCCTTGACTGACGCCAGCACAACATCCCTGACTGACGCCAGCACAACATCCTTGACTGACGCCTGCACTACATCCCTGACTGACGCCAGCACAACATCCCTGACTGATGCCAGCACAACATCCCTGACTGACGCCAGCACAACATCCTTGACTGACGCCAGCACAACATCCCTGACTGACGCCTGCACTACATCCCTGACTGACGCCAGCACAACATCCCTGACTGACGCCAGCACAACATCCTTGACTGACGCCAGCACAACATCCCTGACTGACGCCTGCACTACATCCCTGACTGACGCCAGCACAACATCACTGACTGACGCCTGCACTACATCCCTGACTGAAGCCAGCACAACATCCCTGACTGACGCCTGCACAACATCCCTGACTGACTCCAGCACAACATCCCTGACTGACGCCTGCACAACATCCCTGACTGACGCCTGCACAACATCCCTGACTGACGCCTGCACAACATCCCTGACTGACGCCTGCACAACGAGATGGAAAACTTGATCAAAACCCGCATAGGGAAGATCCGATAGTGGTGTAAGACAGCTTTCCTAGGAGATACAACTCTGAACCTAAACAACTGCTGTCCTGCAGGCAGGCTGGGGACAGCCAATGGCTAGGGAGGCGGCTCCTAACAAATGCATGCTAAAGTCGGATGCACTAGTCTACGGCGCATAACACAGTGCAAGGCAGTACGTTTAATGATGGCGGACACCAAAATGATTCAAGGAGATGGTGCTCGACCCAAGGAGTCCCGCATGGTGGCAAGAGTGCCAGACCCCCCGCCAGGTGGGAAAAATGCCGGACCCCCCGCCAGGTGGGAAGAGTGCCGGACTCCCCGCCAGGTGGGAAGAGTGCAGGACCCCAGCCAGGTGGTAAAAGTGCCGGACCCCCCGCCAGGTGGGAAGAGTGTCGAACCCCCCGCCTCTAAGGGGTCCACTAAATGCCACTAGCGGTCCTCTACCTCTGAGCCGTGGAGCCAGGGCACGGACAGCTAGGGAAACCACTACTGACCAAAACACAAAGAAAAGGACTCTAAATATACTTCAATGGAATGCAGAGGGTGTCCTAAATATGAAGTTACTGCTCGCTCACAAGCTCCACGAGAAAAGCATTGACGTTGCTTGCATCCAAGAGACCCACCTAAACCCAAATCATGGGCTCCTGATACATCCAAGAGACCCACCTAAACCCAAATCATGGGTTCCTGATACATCCAAGAGACCCACCGAAACCCAAATCATGGGTTTCTGATACATCCAAGAGACCCACCTAAACCCAAATCATGGGTTCCTGATACATCCAAGAGACCCACCTAAACCCAAATAATGGGTTCCTGATACATTCAAGAGACCCACCTAAACCCAAATCATGGGTTCCTGATACGAGGATACAAAACCCTTCTGCTTGACAGAGAGGGCCACAAAGGTGGGAGTGATCATGCTAATTAGGAACTCTCTACCACGCAGAGAAGTCCCAAACCACACAGGCAGCCAAGCTGAAATCATTGATGCCGACGTCACTGTAGATGAACAAACCATGACAGTGATAAATCTGTACGCCCCCCACCCCCCTTTCCCCATCCCAGATAAGGATCTCTCACTGGCATCAATAGAGGTACAACACTCACACTGGGCAGATGGCGGAGACCTCAAAAGCCACTCAGAAAGATGGGGATACGCGGAGACTGATACACGCGACACCGAAGTGGAAGACTGGGAAATTGATATTAACCTGCAGCTCATTAACAAAGATGGTGCCATAACTGGCTGCGAGTCTACATTTCTCTACTGTTTTGGATCATTATGGATGCCGCCAGACCACGGATTTGCCTGGAATTCGACGACGACTTACACTTGTGTTCACGGAAACGTGGTGTTGTTTCCGTCGGGACTTGTTATTTCGTTCTTTTTTTGTGATTTCTTCCATCCGTTTATCCTGGTCTGGACGCCGGCTGAATGGAATTAGGCTTATACCTGTGTCGTGTTTCACGGGTTAGTTCTGCCGGTTCACCTTCACGAATTTGGCGTGTGGAAATTTTAGATGCTACTATGATGAGCTGAATACAGCTGGGGAGAGATGCCAGACTCACTCACACGCTGAGTGTTGTCCATACGACCTCTTGTGGTTATCGAAAAGGCACGACAAACTGCGTTAGATGCCATCCCACCTTTCTACCCTGTGGGTTACATATTTACGGAAAGGCTTCGGTGGTAACCATGAGACAAAATCTGCATCCTATGCTATCTCCAGTCGTCTCGAGGAATGTCTTGCCACTGGCAAAAGGTAGGTTAGGCTCTGTGAGTGAGGTTGACAAAAGGCGCAGTTTCTTCCTCACTTTAATCCAAATCACCGCGCAAGTCACCCATTTCAGCGGACACAGCAAGAGATACGACTGTCCACACGACTGAACAAAGAGGGTGGCCTTCATCACTTGTGATGGACAACTATTACATTAACAAAGCAGACAACGCACCCTGGTTTTATTCAAGAAGATGGCAGTCTACCTCAACACCCGACCTTGCATTTTCGACAGGAGACATCAATCGCAAGATAAACAGAGTTGTCCTTGACCAATTGGCAGGCAGTCATCACAAACCAATAAAGCTGGTGATTAATATGGAACACTCATCCCAAGAACATTAGCCACTACCCCGATGGAATTGAAAAAAAAAAAAAAAAGCTCAATGGAACCTCTGTTCCACGCTGTCAGACTAATACTGCAGCCAGATTTACACTCGAAATATAAGAATCGGGGAACTAGCCGAAAGCTTCAACAAAGCTGTCATGAGAGCTGTCCTCGAATCAATACCCCGAGGAACACGAAGAGACTACAAACCTTACTGGACACCAGAACTTTAGGAACTGGAAGAAAAACTGACATAAGCCAGAGGAAGAGCAGAAAAGGAAAGATCGAAAGAGGCTAACATCTCCAACAAAGCTATTGCAGAAAAACGACACTCAATAGCTCAGCGAGAAACCGCTGGATAAAAACAACTGAAGCGCTAAATCTGGACAAAGACGGCAGAAAATTATGAAGGCTAGCCAAAGCCCTAAACAAGGAGGACTGCAGGAACCATGAAACAGCAGTACAACTGAGCGGGAAAATTCTGACCAAAACACTTGCAGCTAACGCACTCATAAAAACATTCTCGCAAGCGAGCCAGATTTATATTCCACCTGAAGGCAATGGTTATAGAGATAGGTCTCACAACTGGCACCTCAGCTGGCACCTCGAAGAAAAACAAATCATTATACTACAACAAGCAGGCTTCAGGCAGCACAGGTCCACGGAAGATCAAGTAATCCACATAGCAGAAGAAATCGAAGATGCTTTCCAGGAAGGACAACACACTCTGGCTGTATGGGTTGACCTGGAAAAAGCCTTCGACCAAGTATGGAAAGACGGGGTGCGTGGAAAAATGCTCCAATATGGAGTATGGGGGATAATGTACAAGTGGATCAGCAACGACTTAGAGAATAGAACAGCGAGAGTGCAGGTCCAATAGCATACCAGCAAAAAGGAAACCATGGAACAAGACGTCCCCCAAGGTGGTGTCCTCTTCCCTACACCCTTCCTTATTTACATAAATGACATTGCCAGCAACCTCCACAAAAGTACCACTGTTCTCTCTACGCTGATGACCTGGTCATGTGGACTACTGAAAAACACATCACTACAGCCAGCACACGAATGCAAGGCTCTGTGGCAGCCATCAAAAGATGGTCCAAGACCCGGCTACTAAAAATAAATGAACAAAAAACGACACATACTATCTTCTCCCTATCAAACACACGGCAGCAAGTAAAACTCCAATTAAATGGAAAAGAGATACGGCTAGATAGGGCTCCAACCTTCTTATGAGTTTCCTTAGACCGACTTCTCACCTGGAAAACGCAAATTTTAAAGACCCAGCTGAGAACGAGGCTACGCATGTCCATCATGATGACACTTGCTGGTACTACTTGGGGTGCTGACAGAAACTTGCTGGAACTGCTTGGGGTGCTGACGGAAACTTGCTCGTACTACTTTGGGTGCTGACGGAAACTTGCTGGTACTGCTTGGGGTGCTGACGGAAACTTTCTGGAACTACATGGGGTGCTGACAGAAACTTGCTGGTACTAGTTGGGGTGCTGACGGAAACTTGCTGGTACTACTTGGGGTGCTGACGAAAACTTGCTGGTACTACTTGGGGTGCTGATGGAAACTTGCTGGTACTGCTTGGGGTGCTGGCGGAAACTTGCTGGTACTACTTGGGGTGCTGACGGAAACTTGTTGGTACTACTTGGGGTGCTGACGGAAACTTGCTGGTACTGCTTGGGGTGCTGACGGAAACACACTAATATACACAGGCAGAGTGAGACTAATTTTGGAATACGGCATTGCAGCTTGGTCCACGGCATCTAAATCAAATTTGACAAAATAGGGCGCACCCAGAACCAAGCAGCTTGTATCATAACAGGAGCCCTGAAGTCCACCCAAATAAAAGACATGGAAGCTATGACTGGGCTACAACAAATGGAAGACTGCAGAATCCTACAGCAAGCGGAAAAATTCAAAAGAATCATGGACCACCCGATGCATTACAGACTAAAGGGGTTGGGACGCGGCAGGCTGAAAAGGAAAAGTGTTACAGTCCAGACAAAAGAAACGATTAAAAATAATGCTGCACTCTATAACAAAAAAATAAAAATAATACCAGCATGCTCCATCCGCTGCCTCTGGAAAGGAAGGCTGTTCCTTGAGCTTATATGCAATATCCCCAACGTCGAAGACAAAAATACACAAACAGAGGAACAGAAAAAACACATAGTTAAAAATTACACCAACCAAAAGTGTCCACCAACAGGCTGGACGCAAGCTTATATGGTTGGCTCAGCCAAAGATGCTGTTGGAAACGGGGGAGGAGGCATCACTATAAAACTAAAAAGCAAAGTACACTCTGCTGCATTTGCCACTGGGAGGCGCTGCAGCAACTTCAGTGCCGAAGCCAGTGGCCTGAGACAAGCAGCTGAAACCCTTATAGACCATAAGGAGCAGACAGATAAGCAAGTGGTCATTTTCACAGACGCCCTCGCAGTGTTAATGGCGATCAAGAACCAGCACAAAAATGAACTTGGTGCTCTGGCAGACTCGCTCGAACGCCTGTCCCAGTGCTTCAAAAAAAGCACAGTCCAGTGGATACCAGCCCACTGTAGCATTCCAGGCAACGAGGAGGCAGACAGACTCGCCAGGGAGGGAGGAGTGCTACAGCAGGATGATACAGAAATCACATACAGTGAGACAAAAGCATTCATCAGGGCAACGTACAGTGCAAAATGGAAAAAAGACTACACTGGTCACATAGAAAATGATGCCTACCATAAACTCTCCAGGCGAGACCAGGTGATAATTATCCGGTTACGCACAGGTCACAACAGACTTAAATGCCATCTGTAAAACAAGTTCAAGATTGGCGGCACAGCCCCCATGAAGGCAGAACATATTTTGCAGTCCTGTCCATTGTATACCAATAAAAGAAGTAGCATTTGGAAACAGCCAGTAGCCAGTGTCCTTCCACGGGAAGCTATCCGAAAGCGTACAGAGGCTTGAGTCGACTGCTACCTTCGTTAGAGTCACTGAAATTGAGTTCTGAAAATGAACGAGGAAGAAGAAGATACATAGTGCAATCATCTATATCAAACAATCGTCCCTCTCATGCATAGTACAAACATCTCTATAAAATACAGTACAATCATCTCTATCAAACATAGTACAATCATGTCTCTCAGACCAAATATAATTATATCTCTAAAACAAAGTACAGACATAACTCTTGAAAATGGTGCAATCCTGTCTCTCAAACCTAGACCTATCAAGCCTTTCAAACCTGTAGAGTCTAAACCCTCAATCCAAGACCAATCAAGCCTTTCAATCCTGTAGAGTCTATTCTCTCAAACCTAGACCAATCAAGCCAACCTGTAGAGTCTATCCTCTCAAACCTAGACCAACCAATCGTTCCAAACCTGTAGAGTATATCCTCTCAAACCTAAAGCAATCAAGCCTTCAAAACCTGTAGAGTATATCCTCTCAAACCTAGACTAATCAAGCCAAACCTGTAGAGTCTATCCTCTCAAACCTAGACCAATCAAGCCAATCTGTAGAGTCTATCCTCTCAAACCTAAAGCAATCAAGCCTTCCAAACCTGTAGAGTCTATTCTCTCAAACCTAGACCATCTGGGGTAGTTGTCTCGCCGCACCGACTCAATTTCAACCAGTGTTCGTAAAGCGATCTCAGTCCCGCCAGGCGGAGCGATAGCGCGGGCTTGCGGAAAACGCTCGCCTGCCTTTCCCCGTAGTGCGAATTGGGTGCGGTTTGTGGTAGTGGCTCCTCCACCTAGGTGCGCTAGTCTGGTCCGTATCAGGAAACGTGGTCCGTCCGTGGTGATTTATCTAAGGCTTATAGCAGAGCTCGACAGTACGTCTCGCTGGTGGTCCGACTCTCGCAAAGAGCTTGTGACCGGCAAATGGAAAGCAGGAATCGTTGCCTCGAGGCCCTGCGTTCTCCCTACGGAGAAGGGTAGGCCGGCAGGCCAAATTGTCTCTAGTCCCAGTGAAATTCATCGCCGAGGTCGTTGGGATCCGTTCTGCACAGAGCGCTGCCATCCCCCCTCGAGCCAGCCCGGTCGGTCGGTCGTCTGGTGCGTGTGGGAGGCCCCTGTCAGGCGGTCCTAGGTCGACGGAGTGAGGGACGGGTGGAACGTCCGTCCGTCCGTCCCGTCAGTCGGTCCCTGCGGCCGTCGTCCCAGCGAGGCTTTTTAACACACCCTTCCTCCGCCGACCGGTGTGTGCTGTACACAGTACGTCTCCGACAGATATCTGGTTGATCCTGCCAGTAGTCATATGCTTGTCTCAAAGATTAAGCCATGTATGTCTAAGTTCACACTGTCTCACGGTGAAACCGCAAATGGCTCATTAAATCAGTCGAGGTTCCTTAGATGACACGATCCTACTTGGATAACTGTGGCATTTCTAGAGCTAATACATGCTTACCAAGCTCCGACCCTCGCGGAAAGAGCGCTTTTATTAGTTCAAAACCAATCGTCGTTTCCCCTCGCGGGGTTGCGGCGTCCCCACTGGTGACTCTGGATAACTTTGTGCTGATCGCATGGCCTCATGTGCCGGCGACGCATCTTTCAAATGTCTGCCCTATCAAATGTCGATGGTACGTGACATGCCTACCATGTTTGTAACGGGTAACGGGGAATCAGGGTTCGATTCCGGAGAGGGAGCATGAGAAACGGCTACCACATCCAAGGAAGGCAGCAGGCGCGCAACTTACCCACTCCCGGCACGGGGAGGTAGTGACGAAAAATAACAATACGGGACTCTTTCGAGGCCCCGTAATTGGAATGAGTACACTTTAAACGCTTTAACGAGGATCTATTTGAGGGCAAGTCTGGTGGCAGCAGCCGCGGTAATTCCAGCTCCAATAGCGTATATTAAAGTTGTTGCAGTTAAAAAGCTCGTAGTTGGATCTCAGGCGCAGGCGGGCGGTCCGGCTCGCGCCGGTTCACTGCCCGTTGTCTCCTGCCCTACCGTCTGCCGGCTCTCTCCCACGGGTGCTCTTCGCTGAGCGTCCTGGGTGGCCGGCGCGTTTACTTTGAAAAATTAGAGTGTTCAAAGCAGGCCTCGGCTGCCTGAATAATGGTGCATGGAATAATGGAATAGGACCTCGGTTCTATTTTGTTGGTTTTCGGAACTGGAGGTAATGATTAACAGGGACAAACGGGGGCATTCGTATTGCGGCGTTAGAGGTGAAATTCTTGGATCGCCGCAAGACGAGCTACTGCGAAAGCATTTGGCAAGAATGTTTTCATTAATCAAGAACGAAATTCAGAGGCGCGAAGACGATCAGATACCGTCGTAGTTCTGACCATAAACGATGCCGACTAGCGATCCGCAGGAGTTGCTTCGATGACTCTGCGGGCAGCTTCCGGGAAACCAAAGTGTTTGGGTTCCGGGGGAAGTATGGTTGCAAAGCTGAAACTTAAAGGAATTGACGGAAGGGCACCACCAGGAGTGGAGCCTGCGGCTTAATTTGACTCAACACGGCCAACACTGAAATGATTGACATGCCGAGACCACTCTTCTGGGGTCTAATATGGAACTGGTGCTGGACTTAGACCCCCAGAAATCTGAGGTTATGCCCCCTGTGGCCCGGTTTTGTCTGCATCCAGTGTTTGATAAAGGAACTGACGGAAGAGCACTATCAGGAGTGGAGCCTGAGACCTAAGTTAACTTAACACGCCAATACTGCAGAATGACTATCAAAAAGTACACCTTCGTGGGGTCTAATAGAGAACATGTGCTGGAATTAGACCCTCGAAAATTTTGGGGCTACCTTCTAAGAAACTTGATTGTCTCGCTTAGGAAATTGACGGAAGGGCACCACCAGGTGTGGAACCTGCGGCTTAATTTGACTGAACACGCCAATACTGTAGAACAACTGACAAATCGAGAGCACTGCCGTTTGGGTCTAATAATGAACGTACGCTGGTATTAGACTCACGGATGACAAGTCAGCTCTCAAACACGCAAATGAAAGAACGCTACGGAAATCGTGTTTAACTCCGCAGAAACCGCAGATTTCAAATACCTGGTCATTGACAAACAAAAGCCCTCAATAAATTCGTCTGACCAAATAGTGAACGGGTGCTGGAAATAGATCATCTGAAGACAGGTCAGTTTTACCCTACAAATGACAGGGCGTTGCTACAGAAAACCAGCTCAAATCGAGAGGAGCCGCAGACACTTTGGTTCACGTACCAGGCTGATAAGCCAAGGGCGCGAGGCTACCATGTGGGGGATTACGGCCAAACCCTTGTAAGCCGAAATCCCGCCCAAAATCTCAGCACCACCGCAATGGGAGGCTCCTACATGCTCGGGACCTGGGGCTTGCGCCCCAGCCCTATCAGGTAGAGCCACAGTAAGAGGTCCTTGCCGCCCGCCAATCAAAGCGGACGGACAACTGCTTGATACTCACCCTATACGGCGATGGGGTGCGAAAACACCAACCAAAGACTTAGTACCTGGTCGGGGTGTCGAAAACAGTAGAGCAGCCACCTCACTGTGAACTGTCAAGACTCAACCACTGACCATGAGAGTTGTCCGCACACCAGGCGAACAACATCTCTGTGACATTACCAGGCTTGTCCTCTGGCTGAATGCACTCCGGCTACGATATCTACCTCTGTACGTTATCAGCCATATAACTATCATACTGGACGCAGAGGAGATGCAGACCAGCGGACATTGCACACCTGCCCCACTGTGTCAACACCCTAGGTGGCGGGGAATGCTAGGCGTACCATCCCTGCATAGAAGCCAAGAAAATAAAGGGAAAAAGAGATACCCCACTCACATGCAAATGCTACGTTCCTGGCAGGACTTGACGATCCTGGGACACAGACACACTGGACTGCCTCTCTTCCGGGTAAACCAGTCCATCTCATATATCATCACATATCATCATTGCACCCTATAGACACGAGTAGTGAAGACTCGATAGTCTGGTAAGACAACTTCCATAAGAGAGAAAACTCTGATCGTAAACAACTGCTGCCTTGCAGATAGGCTGGGGACAGCCAAAGGCTAAGGAGGGCATCCCTACAGAAACGCCTGTTGAAATCGGATGCACGGGGCCGCAAGCCTAACAAAACAGTGCAACGTAAATCACAGTATGATGGCAGTACAACCTATTAGAAAAACGTATGGCGCTCATCCTGCGGAGTCCCGCAAGGCAGCGATAGTGCCGTACCTCACGCCTCGAAGGGGCCCACACTTGACTACTGGTGGTCACCCACCCATGTGTCGTGGAGTCAAGGCACATGGCTATGGGGCAACTTCTATTGGCCAAAACCTCAAGACCCTCAAAATACTACAGTGGAATGCGGAGGGAGTCATTAACAAAAAACTTTCCCTAACACACCACCTGCATGAAGGTAAGATTGACGTGGCATGTATCCAGGAAACGCACCTCAACAATAACCATAAATTCTCAATTAGAGGATACCAGACCTTCCGTCTAGATAGAGAGGGCCACAAAGGAGGGGTCCTGATACTGACCAGAAACAGCATACCGAGTAGCGCGGTACCTGTCAATCTCACCGGACAAGCAGAAATTGTAGGAGTTGACATAATGGCTCAACTGACGAAGCTCCGCATTTTCAATCTGTACGGACCACCAAACAGAGACCTATCGCTCTCGA
Source organism: Ariolimax columbianus (assembly GCA_036924085.1). Taxonomy (NCBI): domain Eukaryota; kingdom Metazoa; phylum Mollusca; class Gastropoda; order Stylommatophora; family Arionidae; genus Ariolimax; species Ariolimax columbianus. Next base: position 139,723,299 of record JAVGWX010000003.1, read on the forward strand.
GTATGGAGGTCAGAGACTCCAACTGCATAGTAGTTGGAGATTTCAACAGCCACTCGGAGAGATGGGGATACTCTGACACAGACAGCAGAGGTGACGAAGTGGAAGATTGGGAGATAGATGCAAATCTCTCCCTAATCAATAGGCCGGAGGATAGCCCTAGCTTCTATTCAAGAACATGGCATACCACCTCGACTCCAGATTTGGCCTTCTCCACACAGGACATACACTATAAAATAGACCGCCAGGTGCTAAACCAACTGGCAGGTAGCGACCACAGGCCTATCAGGCTAACCATTGACATAGAAGTAGGCCCACAGGAAACAAAACCGCTCCCACGTTGGAATTACAAACGAGCCGACTGGGACAGATTTGCAACCCTGACAGATGGGCTGTGTGAAACCATCAACACACGAAACACCAAAATGAAGCCCATGGTAGAGAGCCTAAGTAAGGCAATAATGCAAGCCGCCACTGAAACCATCCCAAGAGGAGCTAGGAAAAACTATAAGCCCTACTGGAATGATGAGTTACAGAAAGTGGAAGATGCAGTAACAAATGCTAGGAACATGGCAGAACGAGAAAAATCCATGGAGGCAAACATCGCCCTCAAAGCCGCCGCAGCGAAGTACAAACACACTCTCAAGCAAACAGCAAGAGAAAGCTGGAAAAATAAAACGGAAAGTCTAAACCTGGACAAAGACGGGAACAAGCTATGGAAGCTAGTCAGAGCCATGAATGACGAAACCCCGTCAAATAAACAAATTACTATCCAGCAAGGCGAGAACTTGATCACAGGTAAGAAAGCCGCAAACGCCTTTGTCGATCACTATGCCAGAGCAAACCACATCGAGGTCCCTGCAGATAAGCATACAGACATTAGCGAAGAGCTAAAGGGACACGAAAACATAAATACGGCTCCTGAAGAGCACATGATGGCCAAACTAACAATGCGCGAAATGGAAGAGGCTATGAGAACACTAAAGAAAAGGAAATCTCCCGGAAAAGACGGGATAACAAACGAAATGCTGATGGGGCTGGGCCAAACAGCGAAGAAGAAACTGCTATCGGTCATAAACCAAAGCTGGAAAAGGGGAATTGTACCACAGGCATGGAAAGATGCAATACTGGTACCAGTACCAAAAACAGAGAAGGACAAAAAAGATCCAAATGGATACAGGCCCATAAGCCTACTGAGCTGTGTCGGCAAGCTGATGGAACGGATGATAAACACCAGACTGATGTGGCATCTGGAAGAAAAACGAATACTAATTCCACAGCAAGCCGGCTTTAGACAGCACAGATCCACTGAGGACCAGGTCATCCTCATAGACCAGGAGATAGAAGATGCCTACCAGGCACAGAAACACACAGTAGCTGTTTGGGTGGATCTGGAAAAGGCATTTGACAAAGTCTGGAAGGATGGACAGAGTCAAGCTAAGAAGAAGTGATGTCTGTGGGAAGATGTACAAGTGGATCAACCACTACCTCAAACAAAGAACGGCCAGAGTCCAAGTACAAGGGCAGATGCGCAAAAAGGTGACACTTGAGCAGGGAGTACCCCAAGGGGGAGTATTGTCACCCACACTCTTCCTGGTATATATAAACGATATTACAGAGAATATACCAAGAAGAGTCCATAGCTCAATGTTTGCAGACGATCTGGCTATGTGGACCTCTGAAAAGAATCTCACCATAGCAAGAAATCGGATGCAGACGGCCCTAACATCGCTGGAAGAGTGGGCGAACTCATTGCTGGTCAAAATAAACGAGGAGAAAACCACGTGCACAATATTCTCGCTCTCATTAAAACCCCAAAGTACCAAATTAAGTCTAAATGGCAAAATCCTGCAGCCAAACGACAACCCAACCTATCTGGGAGTCACATTTGATCGGCGCATGACATGGAAAAGTCAGATTGAGAGAAACCGAATGAAAGCCAGAGAAAGAATGGCGATCATGAGGAAACTTGCTGGCACAAGCTGGGGAGCAGACGAAGGCATACTAAAGAAACTGTACACTGGAAGAGTGAGACCAGTTCTCGAGTATGGCATCGCGGCATGGACAACAGCAGCGAAGGCGAACTTCGATAAAGTTAACAAACTTCAAAACCAAGCCATGAGAATTATAACAGGTGGCATGAAGTCAACGCCAATTGTAGAACTTGAAAAGATTACAAAACTGCAATCCATGACCGATAGAAGAGACTGCAGAGCCCAGCTGCAGTCAGAGAAACTCCGAAGACTGACGGACCATCCAATGTACCAGAGACTAAACAATTTGGGAAATGGGAAACTAAAGCGGAGAAACTTTGCAGAAATAGCCAAAGCAAAGATGCACGAAGATCCCATAAACGCACTAACAACACCAAAACCCATCACTACTGTACGAAAACCTACTTGGAGGCAGGATATATTTCCAGAGGTGGTAGAAAATATACCAGGTATTGCAAACAAAAAATGCCAGACTGAAAAAGAAAGGAGAGACACTACCCTAAGCTTCATAACGAAAAGCTACCCAAGCATGGACTGGACCCATGCATACACCGACGGTTCTGTAACAAACACTACACAGAACGGAGGGGCAGGAGCATTCCTGAACCTACCAAATGGCAGAAAAATAACACTGTCATTCGCTACTGGTAAGTACACAAGCAATTTCAGAGCGGAGGCAGAGGCACTGAGGGCGGCAGTGGAAGAAATGGTAACACACAGTGAAAATGAGAGCCATATAGTCCTGCTGACAGATGCTCTCGCCGTAGTCACAGCGCTAAAGAGCCAGAAAAACACTGAGCTTAATGACTTAAGAGCAGCACTCTGCAAACTGTGCCAGCAGTCCGCACCAAAAAGGGTAGTGGTACAGTGGGTTCCGTCACACTGCAACATCCAAGGCAACGAGGAGGCAGACAGACTGGCAAAAGAAGGTGCAAGGCTACCACAAACAGATACCAGTATGACGTACGAAGAGTCAAAACGGCTTATCAAAGCCAGATACATGACCAAAAGGGAAACTGAACATACTGGTTACACCAAAAACGATGCCTATTACCAGTTGAACCGAAGAGAGCAGGTCGTTGTCTTCAGACTTCGCACTGGCCACAACAGACTGAGGTACCACCTATTAAACAAATTGAAGATAGGGTGTACCGACGAATGCCCGTGCGGTACTGGTAAAATGACCACTGAACATCTGCTGCAGAACTGCCCAACATACGAGGATCAGAGATAGCAGATGTGGCCATTGCCAGTGGAACTGCAAGACAAGCTCTATGGTAGTGGCGAGAGTCTCAGGATGACCGCCGCTTTTTTCGAAAAAATAATGGTTACTGTCTGACTGTGTACGCAGAAGAAGAAGAAACCTAGACCAATCAAGCCAACCTGTAGAGTCTATCCTCTCAAACCTAGACTAATCAAGCCAAACCTGTAGAGTCTATCCTCTCAAACCTAGACCAATCAAGCCAAACCTGTAGAGTCTATCCTCTCAAACCTAGACCAATCAAGCCAACCTGTAGAGTCTATCCTCTCAAACCTAGACCAATCAAGCCAAACCTGTAGAGTCTATCCTCTCAAACCTAGACCAATCAAGCCAAACCTGTAGAGTCTATCCTCTCAAACCTAAAGCAATCAAGCCAAACCTGTAGAACATATCATCTCAAACCTAGAACAATCAAGCGCTGTAGGTGCTCATGGACTACGTGTACCACTTTACTTGTTCACGAATACAGAGATATACAAACATGGTTGCCGTCACGGCCTAGATAGGCAATGACTATTCTCAACACACTCTCATAATTAGCGTTTCAATTGTTTCACAGTTTTCGGACTAAATATCTCTGTCGGAGAGTAGCTTATGTTGGTCATTGTGACAATGTCTGAGATGGTCGACACAACTAGAGTTATCGGTTCCTTTCACTGTTTCAGCGGTCCTCCACACAACTTTTATTTAACGTTTTAAATATGTTTTTCAATGTGTAAATATGTAACAGCTGATATGTGACAGATCTGTCAGGTGATAGTGGAGTTTTACTAACAAATACTGATATTAATTCTGGACAAGACTGTGGCGCATCTACCAACATGACAACCATATTTATCAGAGACGTAAGACAAATAATTGTGCAATTTTTTTATTCGTGTCATCTGTTTTTCTTTAAACGTTTCTTGTCTTTAACATGCATATTTTGTTTCCCATTTAGTCAACGGGTGAGTCTGTAAGCCAGTTATCTCGTCTGTCTGCTCGTACGGCGGTCATTCTGTTGGAGAAATTGACGGTCAAGGATTTCTTGAGTGATCGGATACTTGCTGTCTGTAGAAATGTGTCATGGATTTACATACTTGAAAGCAATGGTCTCATCCTGAACACCTTGAAGGCATATACCATCAAGAACACTAAAGTTTGGAAGTTCTTGTGTCTGCTATCCACTTATGCAGTAGCCATTTCATGCAGCTTTTCAGCCACGGACTGAGAAACGGAGAGCACGGCTGCTGCACTTGACGAGGTTTCAATGAGTCACCACAGATACCATGTACCTTAACTTAACTTAACGTCTTTATACTGGTTTAGAAGACCCTGCAGAGTCTGTATACAACCAGTTACATTTACATCACCTTGCTCTAAAAGCTATGCGCATCCAGTTTATTCTTAAATGCATTAACTGTCCCTGCCTCCACTACCTCCCCTGGCAATGCATTCCAAGCAGACACCACTCTCTGACTAAAAAAATATTTCCTAATATCTAACCTGGACCTCTCTTTAGTCAGCTTGTAGCTATGCCCTCGTGTTATTGTAGGTGGCTGTATTTAAAAAAAAATTGTTATAGTCTAATTTATCGATTCCTCTGATCATCTTATTAACCTGTATTAAGTCACCACGGAATCTTCTCTCTTCGAGACACTGTAGGCCGGTTTTTCTGAGTCGTTCCTCATAACTGTAATTCTGGAATCCCACTATCATCTTTGTCGCTCTTTTTTGTATTCTTTCTAGCATGTTTATGTCCCCTCTATGATAAGGACTCCACACCTGTACACAGTACTCCAATCTAGGTCTAACTAAAGCTTTATACAGTTTGACGATCACTTCCTTGCTCCTATGTTTAATATTTCTTGTTATCATACCTAACATTGCATTTGCCTTTTTCACTGCTACCTTAACTTGCTCACTCACCTTTCCTGTATGATCTATTAAAATCCCTAGGTCCCTTTCCTTTTCTATCTTTCTAATATTGTTTTCTCCCATTCTGTAATTATGTTCCATATTGGATCTACCCATGTGGATGACTGTACATTTATCTACATTAAACTCCATTTGCCAGCTTACAAACCATTCTCCAATTTTATCTAAAGCCGACATCGATATATCCACTTCTGCTTTAGATGAGACACTACTGCATAGTTTTGTGTCATCAGCAAATTTTGCAATCATAGATCTCATATCAATGTCCAAATCCTTTATATATATCAAGAACAAAATTGGTCCCAAAACCGAGCCCTGTGGCACACCACTTTTCACTTCACACCACTCAGAGTACTCTTTATTTATGCCCACCCTCTGCCTTCTTCCCGTTAACCAATTTTCAATCCATTTGGCAACTTCCCCACCTATTCCATGTGATTTTAACTTTCGAAATAATATTTGATGAGGTACTCTCAAAGGCCTTTGCAAAGTCTAGATAAATAATATCCACTGGCTCCCCTTTATCTATGATTTTAGTAACCTCCTCCATGAATTCTAATAGATTTGTTAAGCATGATCTCCCTCTAGTAAACCCATGCTGACTATTTCTAATTAGATTAAATTTTTCTAAATGCATTACAATGTTTTCTTTTATTATTGACTCTAACAATTTACAGACTATGCTCGTTAAACTCACCGGTCTATAATTTGCCGGATCTGATTTGTTGCCTTTTTTGAATTAGGGGATCACTCCTGCATCTTTCCAATCCCGTGGAACAATCCCTTTTGTTAGTGATTGAGAACATAATATAGCCAATGGTTTTGCTAGTTGGTCTCTAATTTCATACAGCAATTTTGGGTGAATACCATCTTGACCTGGACATTTATTCACTTTCAACCCCTCCAATTTTTTAAAAACCATTTCCTCTGTAATACAGATTGATCTTAATCCCGCTGTACCCATGTCTCTTTGAAAAATATCTATAGGCTCTGGAATCTCGGAGCAGTCCTCCTTTGTGAAGACTGTGCCAAAGTACTGATTGAGCAGATTAGCAGCCTCTCTATTCTCACTTATTATTTTCCCTGTAATGTCTATGAGATCGCCTACTTTGTCTTTCGTTCTTTGTTTATTTCTAACATAAGAAAAGAAGCTTTTATTGTCAGTCTTGATCCTCTGAGCAAGTTTTTTTTCAAAGTCTATTTTTGCTGTTTTATTCGCTTTCTGAGGTATGTTCTGCTTGTCCAAATATTTTACAAATGTTTCTTTTGATTTACCTGCCTCTATATATTTTTGCCATGCTTTATTTTTTGCTCTTCTACATTTCACTACAAATCTAGTTATCCACTTTTTACGCTTGGTGTTTACCTCCCTACATGGAACACATTCCTCTTTTAGCGTTTCTAGAACTGTTTTAAAATTTTCCCACTCCTGTTCAACATCTGTTCCTACAACAATATCTTTCCAGATTATGTGGTTCGCTGCCTCTTTCATCCTCTTAACATTTGCCTTAGAGTAGTCGTATGTTCGCGTGTTTATGTTTACTTCTTTTTCTGCAATAAGATCCCAACGGATGATTTGATGGTTACTTGAGCCAAACAGTTCCCCAACGGTAACGTTTTCAATCATATTTTCCTCTGTGGTAAAAACTAGGTCGAGTATGTTTTTGCCTCTGGTGGCTGCTTCTACATGTTGAATTAAAAAATTGTCAGTTATGCACGTAACAAAAGGTTTTGACTCTACAAGTGCTTCTACCATAACCTGAACCTCCCCATGGAGTTGTGTGCACATGTTTTGCAACTACGCTCACATTGAATCTTATAAATATGTTCTGTAACTGCCATCACAGTGAAACATGCACATATGATTTGTAACTTTATCGATTGAAACAACGTATTCATTTGTGTAAAAGCTGTCCTTCTCGTAATTTGCCATGTTTAAAAACTAACACATGACTAGAAGACTATATTTTATTCTGATCAATTGATATACCTTGTGACGTCAGCGATTACTTCCTTTCAGTTCTATCAACCTTTTAAACATTTATCAGCTCATCTGGTCATGATATACCCACTACTTCTTGTCTGGCGCCTCAGCTCATCTGGTCATGATATGCAGACTACTTCTTGTCTGGCGCCTCAGCTCATCTGGTCATGATATGCAGACTACTTCTTGTCTGACGCCTCAGCTTATCTGATCATGATATACCCAATAATTCTTATTCGGCTAAGGCATCTTGTAAAAATGTACCCAATACTTATTATATTACAGCCTCTGCTTATTTCAAACTTTCTCGTTGCCGAAATGCTGTTAATAGTCTTATATTCCAATAATAATAATATTAATAACAATAATAATAATAATAATCGCTTAAGCGTCCGTGGCCCGTTGCGTCGATCGACCTCCCCCATGACCACGTGCTGCAGCTTATTGCCAGGTCACACCTAGAGCTGAAGGAGAGTATGGTAACTATCAGAGCCATGTGGTGCTGGAGCTCCCCTTTCTGCGTCTCCAGGTTGTCGTGGGTACTTCTAATGTTTGGGGATGAAGTTCTAGCGCCTTGTAGCTTTAACTGAGGTCCTTGAGGACATCTGGAAGGGAGCCGAGTACTTCGCTGCCTTGAGACGGGTGCCACCAGGATTATGTTTTGGTCAAGTGTCAGGTATTGGTATGTGACCTTCTCTGCTACCGTTTAACCTCTCTTGGACCTCTGAATTTTGTACTTTCTTGAGTCGGCGTGATTCTTCTGAGGATATGAAGAAGGAACAGTGTATCAGAAACCTCCAGTTGTAGGGGGATGAAGGTAGCGCCATCAGCCCGATGAGGGTGGTCCTTGAGTATTGCTTAGATGAACTAAACTCTGGGCCGTTATCGAGCGAGGTTATACCCGCCATGATGGCCCGATTACCTACACTGGGAGCTGTGAGCATTATTTACTGTGCTATAAACTGCAACTAGATACTATGCAGCGGCAAACTAATCACCCCAAGTGCACAGAACTTCCATGAAACACGGTCCTGCATGCAAGCCATCCGATTTGAAACTTTAGAACATCATAAATAAACACAAACACTGGAGCGAACCGTGAGTGCAGCCTCTCAGATGCGCCATCTTCATTTCGATTGCAATTATGTTTTGTGAATTGTGCCTGTCTTAATCCGAGTATAGCAAACAGTAAATGTAAATGACTCACCTGAGTTGTATCCGAGTTTAAATAATCGAACTACTGTAACCTAGCAAGTCTGCTGTTTTAGTCGGGTAATTTACGGACGTGTAAATAGAAACCGCAGCTGTAAATACACGCATATCGAATTATTGTAGAGAGACGAGCCTGGTCCTATACTTCACATGAGACGGAGAAGCTCCAATTAGTTGATGCTGCTTGTAATTATTGTTATTTTTATGTTATTATTTTTTTAAGCTAAGTCACGGTTTTAGCTAAGAAACAATGATATGATGACTTGTGTTTGGCAACATGTGTTGTTTACAGTTTAATCGTCATCGGTTGGTTGGTTTGTTGTACCTCTATCAAAAATCAGCCAGTCGCAGGCACTACGTACACGAGATCCTGGTAACTAATTGACAAGAATATCTTGCCACTATTTTGGATGTAACATTAGGAGTAGAAATTGTCGAGAGTAGAGAAGAGGGTAGGATCGGCTTTGTGTGTTCAACTATTGTAGGCTGTTTTTAATGCACATTTCCAACTGTGGGAGCCTTAGTACAAAAACTACATTTGGATCTGTGTGAGGCCTAGTACAAACACTACATTTGGATCTGTGTGAGGCCTAGTACGGACACTACATTTGGATCTGTGTGAGACCTAGACAAACACTACATTTGGATCTGTGTGAGGCCTAGTACAAACACTACATTTGGATCTGTGTGAGGCCTAGTACAAACTCTACATTTGGATCTGTGTGAGGCCTAGTACGGACACTACAGTTGGATCTGTGTGAGTCCTAGTACGGAAACTACATTTGGATCTGTGTGAGGCCTAGTACAAACACTACATTTGTAATACTGCAAAAGCCTATTGTGATTTTGGAGAGATTGTTTCTGTAGCAGTTTATTTTGCATGATGAGACTGCTATGCTATATCCACAACCTTCTTTAGTCGACTTTTAAAACGTATTGTAATTGTTACAGTGGGCCTATTCTTTGCTCTTTGCCATCAAAGTGGGTAAATGGATGTAGTGAGAATTAACATTTTAAATTGCGGATCACTTTTCTAATAAAACAATTCAAAACATACACATGAATTTAATTGAATGATTTAGCTCTTCTGGGCGTAAGCTAGTACTCGCATATAAACATATCATAGCGTCATAATTGACTCGTTTGTTGTGGCTAGATTAGGCAATATGTCAGATGGATATGGAGAGTTGTTGCCTTCCTTCTTGTAGACTAGGACTGACCCATATGTGTTCTTTGTGGGCACATTGTTTCATTACATGCTGCTTATTCAAACTGAGTTGCCATATGCTGTTTAACGATGCGATTTGTCATTGCCATCTTGGAGGATTGACACGAAGATAGCGAGCTGTTCAACAATGAGAGCATCAAGCCCAACACTTGACAAAGCAAGACAACAAAACACGCTACAATATTTGATCTCCTATGGTTTTAGATAATGATCGAATCGGCGAAACAAAGACTACATGGTCTTTGATTGGTTTGATCCGAGGGCCGATCAGAAACGGAAGCTATAAGTATGGACAAGGAGTGTGTATAATTAGCATGCTACATGAATCATTAGTATCACTGTCACTCACCACATTTCACTTGAAACCTCCTTTGCGAGTGCAGATTTTAGTGCTTTGCTAAAATATTTATGTATGAAGCCAAACTACAGAAATCTCCCTTCCTGTATGGAGGCTACCTTCAGTGACCTCACTTCCTGTATGAAGGCTACCTTCAGTGACCTCACTTCGTATATGGAGGCTAGCTTCAGTGACCTCACTTCCTGTATGGAGGCTACCTTCAGTGACCTCACATCCTGTATGGAGGCTACCTTCAGTGACCTCACATCATGTATGGAGGCTACATTCAGTGACCTCACATCATGTATGGAGGCTACATTCAGTGACCTCACATCCTGTGTGGAGGCTACCTTCAGTGACCTCACATCCTGTGTGGAGGCTACCTTCAGTGACTTCACTTCTTATGAGGATGCTAGATGCTGTTGTGGCGTTACTCGAAATGACAAGAAGAACAAGTGAACTATGAAGCTCTATCCCAGAGTGGCTTAACCTGTGTGCTAAGGAGTCCTAGGAATCCACATTTCTCTAAGTGGTTCCAATTAGAACTCGTGGATAAATAACGTTAAGAGCGTTGTGGACAGAGAATAGACAGAGAGTGGGCAGTGTAACGAGTATATCAGTGCGTATCAATATACTATACTTTTCTTTTGTTACTTATCCGACATCTGATTTGCATAATTTTGCTTTTACAAATTGCGCTCTTGAAAAAAGGTGTATATAGAATTAAATAAAATCAATGACGCGAACATAGACAATTCTGATGAGATTATTGTATAGACAATGACTAGATGAACGTTTCAACCTTAATCTATAGATATGCTCTTGTGTATGCACGAGTTTCCTAACTCATGCAGGATAACAAGATGGAGAAGGACCGAGTATAACACTTCATCATCGACGGCAATGTCTGCTGTGAGACGACCGTTACCTTTCTTTGGCATGACTATGTTATTGCTGAGAACAGTCAACCATGTTTTGGAATAATGTCAAATATAATTTTCATTTGGCAAAATGTTCATAACTTTAAACAGACATTTACTAACAAGTGGTTACTAATTTATATTTGCCTTTGAAGACCAAATTACGTGATATACATCAGATGTGTTATGCAGGTCAGGCATATCATTAGTTCAACGCGTTGTTTTTTTTCCGTACAGGATAACAGCGACAAGGACATTGTGACTAGACGTTTACTGGAGACACAGGTACATGTCAAAGTCCATAACTTGTTTCATGGAGTGTCACTAACTTGATTAACATTCATTGTGTCAAAGGTTGAGTTATCATGTGGGAGCAAGACGATGATCAGGGAATGAGTTGTACCGGTCAGCGATCCAAAGCTGACTTGTAGCGTCAGTCAGCGAATTAGAACTATCAAGGCCTTTCTCCACCTCCAGGTAGGAATCCTGGATAACGGCTTGCAACAATCCAGAGTGGCTAAGGAGAAGGCATCGAAGAGGGAAGGCTTACCCGGAACCCACAATGGCTAGGCTGAAGTCGGATTTGTCGAACCAAGAGGTGCAAATATCGCAGTCAATCTGTAAACTACGACACAATACATTACTTACTCCTGACTACATCTTGCTACTGGTAAATAACTTGTCAAGAGAGTAGTAGTGAGAGATTGAAAATGAACGAAGAAGAAGAAGGTGTGTCTTGCTGTACATTGTCGTTTACTAATGTGTCCCATTACTGGTTTTTAGAAGTGCTGTATTTTGACATCACCGATATGTTCAATGTTGCAAGCTCAGATTATATATTTTTAGCTAGAAACCACTTCAGAAATGGGTTAAATCGACTGTAACGTCCGCCTGAACGTTTCAAAGTTATTGTAACCTGTCTTCCATACCCAAAACTCCTCAAGACTATTACAATTAATATGGTTCCAGTTGGGTTTCTAATTCAAAAATGGGTCATCTGTGAATATCGATCTTACCAAACTTCTTCTCCGCGTACTTGGAATCGGTTATCAGCTGTTGGGCTGGGAGAACTTAGGAATCAACATTGATGCACATAGCTCATTCATCTTTGGAATCAACTTCGGTGGCACATGAATCATTCATCTTTGAATCAACTTCGGTGGCACATGAATCATTCATCTTTGGAATCAACTTCAGTGGCACATGAATCATTCATCTTTGGAATCAACTTTGGGGGAACATAAATCATTCATCTTTGGAATCAACTTTGGTGGAACATGAATCATTCATCTTTAGAATCAACTTTGGTGAAACATGAATCATTCATCTTTGGAATCAACTTTGGTGGGACATACCGCATTCATCTTTGGAATCAACTTCGGTGGGGCATGAATCATTCATCTTTGGAATCAACTTTGGTGAAACATGAATCATTCATCTTTGGAATCAACTTCGGTGGAACATGAATCATTCATCTTTGAATCAACCATTGACTACTGGTGGTCACCCACCCATGTGTCGTGCAGTCAAGGCCCATGGCTTTGGGGCAACTCCTATTGACCAAAAACTCAAGACCCTCAAAATACTACAGTGGAATTTCGGAGGGTGTCGTTAACAAAAAAGCTTTTCCTAACACATCACCTGCATGAAGGTAAGATTGACGTGGCATGTATCCAGAAAACGCACCTCAACAAAAACCATAAATTCTCAATCAGAGTATACCAGACCTTCCGTCTCGATAGAGAAGGTCACAAAGGAAGGGTCCTGATACTGACCCGAAACTGCTTACCGAGTAGCGCGGTATCTGTCAATCATACCGGACAAGCAGAAATTGTAGGAGTTGACATAATGGCTCAAGAGACGAAGCTCCGCATTTTCAATCTGTACGGACCACCAAATAAAGACCTATCGCTCTCGAGTTTGGACGTCAAAGATTCCAACTGCATAGTAGTTGGAGACTTCAACAGCCACTCGGACACAGACCGCTGAGGTGACGAAGTGGTCGATTGGGAGATAGACACAAATCTCTCCCTAATCAATAGGCCGGAGGATAGCCCTAGTTTCTATTCTAGAACATGGCATACCACATCGACTCCAGATTTGGCCTTCTCCACACAGGACATACACCATAAAATAGACCGCCAGGTGCTAAACCAACTGGCAGGTAGCAACCACAGGCCGATCAGGCTAGACATTGATATGGCAGTAGGCCCACAGGAAACAAAACCGCTCCCACGTTGGAATTACAAACGAGCCGACTGGGACAGATTTGCAATCCTGACAGATGGGCTGTGTGAAACCATCAACACACGAAACAACAAAATGAAGCCCATGGTGGAAAGCCTAAGAAAGGCAATAATGCAAGCCGCCACTGAAACCATCCCAAGAGGAGCTAGGAAAAACTATAAGCCCTATTGGAATGATGAGTTGCAGAAAGCGGAAGATGCAGTCACAAATGCTAGGAACATGGCAGAGCGAAAACAATCTATGGAGGCAAATATCGCCCTCAAAGCCGCCACGGCGAAATACAAATACACTCTAAACCAAACAGCAAGAGAGAGCTGGAAAAACAAAACCGAAAGCCTCAACCTAGACAAAGAAGGGAACAAGCTATGGAAGCTAGTCAGAGCCATGAATGACGAAGCCCCTTCAAACAAACAAATTACCATCAAGCAGGGCGAAAACTTGCTCACTGGAAAAAAAGCCGTAAACGCTTTTGTAGAACACTATGCCAAAGCAAACCACATCGAGGTCCCTGCAGATAGGCATACAGTCATTAGTGAAGAGCAAAAGGGGCACGACAACATCAATACGACACCAGAAGAGCATATGATGGCCAAATTAACAATGAGCGAAATGGAAGAGGCTATGAGAACATTAAAGAAAAGAAAATCTCCCGGAAAAGACGAGATAACAAACGAAATGCTGATGGGGCTGGGCCAAACAGCGAAAAGGAAACTGCTATCGGTCCTGAACCAAAGCTGGAAAAGGGAAATTGTACCCCAGGCATGGAAAGACGCAGTACTTGTACCAGTACCAAAGAAAGGAAAGGACAAAACAGATCCAAATGGATACAGGCCTATCAGCCTACTGAGCTGTGTCGGCAAACTGATGGAACGTATGATAAACACCAGACTGATGTGGCATCTGGAAGAAAAACGAATACTAATTCCACAGCAAGCAGGCTTTAGACAGCACAGATCCACTGAGGACCAGGTCATCCTCATAGCCCAGGAAATAGAAGATGCCTACCATGCACAGAAACACACAGTAGCTGTTTGGGTGGACCTGGAAAAGGCATTTGACAAAGTCTGGAATGACGGACTTAGAGTCAAGCTGAGGAGAAGTGAAGTTTGTGGGAGAATCTACAAGTGGATCAACCACTACCTCAAACAAAGAACGGCCAGAGTCCAAGTACAAGGGCAGATGAGCAAAAAGGTGACACTCGAGCAGGGAGTACCCCAAGGGGGAGTACTGTCACCCACACTCTTCCTGGTGTATATAAACGACATTACAGAAAATATACCAAGAAGAGTCCATAGCTCAATGTTTGCAGACGATCTGGCTATGTGGACCTCTGAAAAGAATCTCACCATAGCAAGAAATCGGATGCAGCACGCTGTAACATCGCTGGAAGAATGGGCGAACTCATGGCTGGTCAAAATAAACGAGGAGAAAACCACATGTACAATATTCTCGCTTTCAATCAAACCCCAAAATACCAAATTAAGTTTAAATGGCAAATTCCTGCAGCCAAACGACAACCCAAATTATCTGGGAGTCACATTTGATCGGCCCATGACATGGGAAAGTCAGATCGAGAGAAACCGAATGAGAGCCAGAGAAAGAATGGCAATCATGAGGAAACTTGCTGGCACAAGCTGGGGAGCAGACGAAGGCATACTAAAGAAATTGTACACTGGAAGAGTGAGACCAGTTATCGAGTATGGCATTGCAGCATGGACAACAGCAGCAAAGGCGAACTTCGATAAAGTTAGCAAACTTCAAAACCAAGCCATGAGAGTTATAACAGGAGGCATGAAGTCAACGCCAATTGTAGAACTTGAAAAGATTACAAAACTGCAATCCATGACCGATAGAAGAGACTGCAGAGCCCAGCTGCAGTCAGATGAACTCTGAAGACTGACTGACCATCCAATGCACCAGAGACTAAACAATTTGGGAAATGGGAAACTAAAGCGGAGAAACTTTGCAGAAATAGTCAAAGCAAAGATGCACGAAGATCCCATAAACGCACTAACAACACCAAAGCTCATCACTACTGTACGAAAACCTACCTGGAGGCAGGATATATTTCTAGAGGTGGTCGAAAATATACCAGGTATTGCAAACAAAAAACTGCCAGACTGAATAAGAAAGGAGAGATACTACTCTAAGCTTTATATCGAAAAACTACCCAAGCATGGACTGGACCCATGCATACACCGTCGGCTCTGTAACAAACACTACACAGAACGGAGGGGCAGGAGCATTCCTGAACCTACCAAATGGCAGAAAAATAACAGTCATTCGCTACTGGTAAGTACACAAGCAATTTCAGAGCGGAGGCAGAGGCACTGAGGGCGGCAGTGGAAGAAATGGTGACACACAGTGAAAATGAGAGCCATATAGTCCTGCTAACAGATGCTCTCGCCGTAGTCACAGCGCTAAAAAGCCAGAAAAACACTGAGCTTAATGACTTAAGAGCAGCACTTTGTCAACTATGCCCGCAGTGCGCACCAAAAAGGGTAGTGGTACAGTGGGTCCCATCACACTGCAACATCCAAGGCAACGAGGAGGCAGACAGACTGGCAAAAGAAGCTGCAAGACTCCCACAAACAGATACTAGTATGACGTACGAAGAGTCAAAACGGCTTATTAAAGCCAGATACATGACCAAATGGGAAACTGAACATACCGGCTACACCAAAAACGATGCCTATTACCAGTTGAACAGAAGAGAGCAGGTCGTTGTCTTCAGACTTCGCACTGGCAACAATAGACTGAGGTACCACCTATTCAACAAATTGAAGATAGGTGGTACCGACGAATGCCCGTGTGGTACCGAGAAAATGACCGCTGAGCAGCTGCTGCAGAACTGCCCGACATACGAGGATCAGAGAGAGCAGATGTGGCCATCACCAGTGGAACCACAAGACAAGCTCTATGGCAGTGTCGACAGCCTCAGGATGACCGCCGCTTTTTTCCAAAAAAAAATGGTTACTTTCTGACTGCGTACGATGAAGAAGAAGAAGAATCAACTTTGGTGGAACATGAATCATTCATCTTTGAATCAACTTTGGTGGAACATACCTCATTTATCTTTGGAATCAACTAAAATTGGCGGGACATGATTCATTCATCTTTGGAATCAACCTTTGTGGCACATGATTCATTCATCTTCGGAATCAACTTTGGTGGCACATGATTCATTTATCTTAGGAATCAATCTACCTGGCACATAACACATTTATCTTTGGAATCAACTATGGTATCACATAGCTCATTCATCTTCGGAATTAACTTTGGTGTCACATAACTCATTCATCTTTGATTCACAGACAACAAAGTGCTGACCAAAGAGTCAGCCGGAGAAGTCAGTCGCATCTTACAGAAACTCAGCAAAGTGGAAAAGAGAAAATGGTTAAAAATGAATCTCTCTAAGACTAAAGTCACGCAAAACTGTTTCGTCCATTGTGACTAGGTCATCCCTGTGCGAAACCCTCGAGGACGTCAAGGAATACTGCTATTTTAACGCCTCAATATGCAGAATAATTTAGAACCAGAGCTAACAAGACGTAGCCACGCTCGTTGTGCGGCCATCTCGTTCATCTACACAGTTCTAGAAGGTTGTCGGGTTCTTACCCTACGAGCTTCTCTTTTCAACTCCACAGTGCTCCCTGCTTCAACTCCACAGTGCTCCCTGCTTCAACTCCACAGTGCTCCCAGCTACAACTGCACAGTGCTACAACTGCCCAGTGCTCCCTGCAATGGTATATGTGCTTAAGCATGAACACTTACAAAAGCAAAACAAACCACGAGTGGCCTATGTCTTCTCTTGAAAGACGCTTGATCGCTTTTCTCTTCGCAACCAGCGCATGAAGTGTTTCCAGAATTCCGACATACAGCAGTCATCATTGTTGAGTCATGCTGTTGTTTACGCAAAACAAAGATCAATGGGCAGGCCACATGTTCAGAAGAAAGAATGAAAGTTGGAGCAGGTAGTCAGCAGTCTGGTACCCTCTAGGCGGAAAACGACCGAGGAGGAGACCTTCGATGGGCTGTCAGACTCCAATACACTTTACTACAACGTGCTAGATATGTTGTTGTTGTTGTTGTTGGTATTATTGTTGAATGCCCACGATGTTTACGTGTACTCTAGAAGATCCTACATATCTTGGTGTTCCTCTCGACCGACAACTCAGCCTCAAGAAACGTCCGAAATGTTAAAAAAAAAGCGTTGAGGTGGCTACAATTATTGAAGAGGCTCGCTGGTTCAGCATGGGGATCAGACAAGAACACTCTGAGAGGTCTGTATCTTAGATATATACGTTCTGAATTAGAATACAGCAGTGCACCACTGACAACATACTCACAGACTAAAGTAGAGTCCCTGGACAGAGTGCAGAACAATGCCCTGTGCCTTATTAGTGGAGCAATGAGGTCAACGCCCACTGCGGCTTGTGGAATTCGGAACCCCTTGAGATGCGAAGAGATGTGGCCGCTATAGAAGTTTATGAGAGGAGTAAAAAAATGTGCAAAGACGACCCAAATAGAAGGCTTGTAGCAAAATGGCAACACAAGCAGAGAATAAAACAAAAGTCAGTCCTCCACCACGTCAGTGAGATTAAAGACAGATATCACGTCCCAGACAAAAGACAAGAAACACAGAGAACAAAAAGAAATTTACCACCACATACATGTTTAAATATGCCAGAAATTCAAACAAAACTAACAGATAATACAAGAAGGGCTGATCCAGTCAGTCTTGTGAGAGCATCACAGAGAACGAGTGACACCTACCCAGAAGAATGGATACGTGTCTATACTGATGGAATTGCTTTTAAGGCCACAATAATTAAAGCAGGATATGGAGTCTACATAGAGTATCCAGACAACACATTTGATAAGCTGTTTGATGCCGGTGGGGAGGTATGTTCAAATTATGAGGCAGGCAAACAGCATTGGAAGTAGCTCTGTACCACTTGAGGACTGCTTTTCATGCTTTCTCATCAAAAGCGCAATGCATCCTATTCTTTACAGACTCATTATCTGCCCTCTAGCTCTGGAAGATGGTAGTCTCTGTAGCCTGAACTTACCCAAATATCCCTAGATGCCAACCAACGTTTCACATCTCATGAAGTCATATTAGTTAAACAATGGATTCCTGGTCAGTCAAATAATACACCTGGCAATGACAAGGCAGACAGATTAGCTAAGACGGGAGCAAGTCAAGAACAACAATACACACCAACAATTCTACAGCCAGTCAAACAACTACTGAAAACTGCGAACAATGAGACTTGGCTGAATAGATGGCCAATGGGAAATACTGGGAAAGAAATGTGCAAACATATGGTCATCCCAAATCCCAAAGACAACATCAACCTCATGATAAGGAGAGACCAAACCACCATTGTTAGATTTCACACTCAACACAAACAACTTGACAGCCACTTGAGCAGAATCCAACAACGACTTCGCACTCAACACATACAACTTGACAGCCACTTGAGCAGAATCCAACCAGAACATACTCCAGAGTGATGGCTGTACACACATCCCCATGAAACTGTTGAACATCATATTTTTGAATGTCCGGTCCTTGCCAGTGGGAGGAAAGATCTTCTTACTCCGAGGCCAGACAAATGGAACACTTTGTTCTGAACTAAACAGAAGCTTACTTGCAGATACCACTATATGGCATTGGGCCAAAGGGCAGGAGATCATCGGCCGCTGGATCAATAACCAACCAAGTGTACTCTTTTGTGAGCCATGACAATGGCGGGGCAAAGGGGCAGCAGCTTTCCCCATATCCCGAGCCTACTGACTCGTGGGGACCAGGGTCCGCCAGACGTATATTCTAATCTTGGCTCTATCTGCATGTGGACAAGGGTCCGCCAGACTTTTGTGCTAATCTTGGCTTTATCTGCGTGTGGACCAGGGTCCGCCAGACTTATGTGCTAATCTTGGCTTTATCTGCGTGTGGACCAGGGTCCGCCAGACTTATGTGCTAACCTTGGCTCTATATGCGTGTCGCTCACTACTACGTTGATCAGGTCGATCTTCACTTCATTAGCCAGACTGTCATGACATCAGTATGTTTTGTCCGACAAGAGGTTATTTATCATGCACCGATACGTTACGAGGAATGCGTTTTACCAACTGGACCTTCATATTCGAGGATAGTGATCATTAAAGACGAGGTTGGAACCCGCAGCGCTACTACATTTGTTGAGCAACGCGGTATCAAGTAATATGGCATAGATTTTAGCTCTGCTAAAATATGCTCGCACTATTGCAATCCAAAGCAATTCTTGTAAATATATGATTAGCTGTATTCACAGAACGATATGATGCATACACAGCAAATGTTTCCATCTGTCTTAGCAGCCCTACTCCCCTTTGTTCCACATAAATTGGTCAGTGATTTGAAGATATGTGTATGTATGTTTTTATTTACTGCATGTAAATTCTTCTTGTTCTTCTTCTTCTTCTTCGTTCGTTCTCAATCTCCCGCTACCAACCCCAGAAAGGGTAAGTACAGAATGTAGTCCAGAGAACGGAATGCGTTGTGTTGTAGTTTACAGCTTGGCTGCGATATTTGCACCTTTCAGTCCAACACATCCGACTTCAGCAAGCATTTTTTGAGTACCGGGTTAGCATTCCCTCTTCGATCCCTTCTCCTTAGCCAGTCTGCCCTACTGCAGCCTGTTTTCCAGGATCACCACGTGGAGGTCTAGAAGGGTTTTGGCAGATATGGTTCACTGTCCCTGACGTTAGCAGTCAGCTATGGGTCGCTGACCACTGCAGCTCATGCGCTGCTCAGCATCTTGATCCCGTAAATTATTCAATTATAATATTTTCCATTAATTTTACATTTCCGAAGTTTCCAAAGCTTGCTGTTTTAATTGGTAGAAGCCTATCATAAAGAAATTTTATTGTTAGTTCATTCTTTCCAAAATGTATGTTTATAAATTAATATTTTCGGTCGTTGCGAGGTAACGCAAAACGTTCAATTTCAAAACTCTCCAACTCTGCCAATTCATGTCAACACAGAATCAATGACACTGACAGAACCTGTTAAACATGACAGCAAACTGATCATACACCCAGAAACAGTAGCACCACTACTTAGCTGTGACCACATTGTGATGTCACCGGCGGTTGCAAACAACTTGGACAGGTTTGTAATACTGATATTGTTGCCTGCAAAGTCAAACATAACTGCTTCGTATTTTGCCACTGGAAACGCAGTTGTAAAGCGAAGAGGAAAAAATTATTGTAAATATTTTGTGCAATATAAAATACAATCTCAAACTAGACGTGAAATTAAATTAAATCAGTTGAAGTGTTTTCAAATAAGGATAATAAGACAAGGATGCGGCGGTAGGAAAGATTAAAATAAAGAACCAACGAAGTCTATATTTTTTTATATTATTCTTTCAAATAAAGAAAGCTAGATTATCGGCTATCAGCCAAAGCAGCTTATATTTGTTGACTAGCATTTAGAAAAATCTGGATCAAAATGTCTAAGTTGACAATGATGCTGATTGCCTGTTCTGGGCATGTGTTACCTGCGACACTCAGACAAAGAGACTGCTCTGGGAAATTAGGTTAAAATCGGTTTCTCTGAACAATTGATGATAGTTGTCATGTAACATAGCACACTTTCTGCTTTGTACTAGAACATTTCTCAAATTCACTTCAGTTCTATCTCACTATCTCCGAATACTTAGCACATTGATACATCGGGCTTGGTAGAACAAACATATATAGGATTAATTGAATCAGTATTTCTGTATACATAATCGTGCAGGCCTAGACAATTAATTAGTTCCTTATGTTGCTTCATTCCGTACAGGATAACAGCCTCAACGGCATGGCGACCGACAGTTTACTGGAGACACAGGTACATGTCAAAGTCCATAACGTGTTTCATTGAGTGACAACTAACTTCACTAACATCAATTTTAACTAGAAATCAAAATAATATTCAGAACTAATATCCTACCTAGCGAATGTTCAAATCTTTGTGTATTTAAATTTCTCGTGGCTTGCACTCATTTAACTAAATTCGATCAAAAGTCATTTTTAAGGTCAAACCCTTCCACACTTCTCAAAACTGATCCTACACTTATGTTTCAGCACAACTTATGAGAGAACAATTGACGGTATGATCTCGACTGGCGGGGTCAACACACTATTCGGCTCTTGATTGAGCGAGCACGTAGTTCAACGTTCATTAAGTTTCTAAGTTGCAGCTTCGCAATGATATGAAGAATTTCTAGTTGAAAACTTGGTGTTTTGAATGAACACTCAACCTTATGTTCTTGATGTTAATATTTAATTTTGAGTTGATACATGAAAACTGGTTTGATCTATGTCAAATGTTACAGTTTTCGTCTCCCGCGCTGATTGGTAAACCTTTATTTCGTAGGTCTGTGGAACTATTTACTTTCGTTGGCCTAGTTAATGGGTACTCTGTCTAAGATTTGAGTTTTACGAAGTCTTCAAATGTACGAGTTATAATTGCATACGTTTTGTTTCCTTCGTTCAGATCTATCAGCCTTGTCGCTCAGTCCGTCCGTTCTGGCATTATAGACCCCTTTCGCTTTGCTCCCCTGGTCCACGATTACACAATGTACCATCTCCGACATGTCTCTCCTGGTCCACGATTACACAATGTACCCTCTCCCACATTTGGCTCCTGGTCCACGATTACACAATGTACCCTCTCCGACATTTCGCTACTGGTCTACGATTACACAATGTACCTTCTCCGACATGTCTCTCCTGGTCCAAGATTACACAATGTACCCTCTCCCACATTTCGCTCCTGGTCCACGATTACACAATGTACCCTCTCCGACATTTCGCTACTGGTCTACGATTACACAATGTACCTTCTCCGACATGTCTCTCCTGGTCCACGATTACACAATGTACCTTCTCCGACATGTCTCTCCTGGTCCACGATTACACAATGTACTCTCTCCCACATTTCACTCCTGGTCATCGATTACACAATGTACCCTTTCCCAAATTTCCCTCCTGGTCCATTGTAGCAGATCCTACTATTTGCCCCAGGGTTATTCTAACTAAAACGTTACCACACTCAACCACAACATTCTTGACCACACACAGCAGATAATATAGCACACAGCAGATGGCATATTTATTATATAATTCTCACGCAACACTATCAAAGTGAGTGCAATGCAATTACACACAATACAAGAAATATCTTAACTAAATATTCCTATATGATATATATGTTAATATAAATATTAACTAAAGCGGAAATTTTAAGCATTAGCAATTGATAGAATTCCCAACTATCAAAACCCAGTTCTATTGCCGTACACACATCACACACACACACACACACACACACACACACACACACACATCTCCTAAACTGCATCCTCAACATACTCTCAAAAACTCTTCCTCACTCAAATCCCCTCAGGTGGGCGATCTGGACATAATGCATTGAATATATTCCACGTATACTCACATATTATCTCTCAACTCAGTCGATCTGCATATACACACAACTCTAGAACCTACCTCGTGTAACACGTCAGGACATACCTCGTTCACAAGGTGTCCTGCGTACAACATACGTTCAGATTACCTCTAGATACAAAACGCCTACACACATATTTGAGCAACTGGCCCCGACTCAATGGCGTATGCTGTTTGAGCGATCCTGTTCTATCTCCAACATTCGTGCAACAGTCTATCAATCGCTCCTCTATCAAATCGGTGAGCTAAACAGACTCCTATCTAAATTCTCTCGTTCCCTCTCCATGGCCAGCCTGCTTTAGCTAAACTTTTTCTAGTGTTATATACTCTCAAGCAATATCAGTTCTATCCAATGGATCTCTGGGGGATGGCTCTATTCAGTCGTTATTGGAACGAATTACTCTGAACACCTGTCACTCCTCTATCGCAGCAAGCTCTCTGCTGCCCACCTGCCTTTCACTCATCTCCCACTATCCAAATCGTAACGCCAGTGGTCAGTTCCTAGCTGTGCACATTCTTTCCCTCCACTCCGTTTTCCTTTATTGAGACGGTGAGTGATCTTGGCTTAGTGTCCAGGCGGAGAGTGACATTGGCACGCATTCAGGTACCTTTGTTCTCAGAGTCGCCGACCACATCACCCCTGCCCTAAACACTCATGCAAAGGCTGGAACTGTTACACCATGATTACACAATGTACCCTCTCCCACATGTCTCTCCTGGTCCACGATTACACAATGTACCCTCTCCCACATGTCTCTCCTGATCCACGATTACACAATGTACCCTCTCCCACATGTTCCACCTGGTCTTCGATTATATAATGTACCCTCTCCCACAATTGTTTTCCATTCAACAACTACATAAGGTTTGAACCGATATCCTCGCGACAAAGAGACGGTATCATACTGCCCGGCTATCCACTACTAGAAAATAGGACAACTAATTATAAACTGAATAAGCAGCTATAGTAAATGAAGAGCAGAGTCTATTCATACTATATACATTTGGACTACATCAGAACGGGTAATGCTTTTCGCCATTTTGGATCGTGTCATACCAAAACTTACCTTGTTGTACAGTTCTTACCCATAGCTACAGTCATTTCTCGTAACACACCATTTAGCATTTACATTGCCCCCCCCCCCCCCCCCCCCGGTATATTTGTTGTCTTTTCTTAAATATATCATACATCATCCCACCTGCTTGCTTATCCTGCAATATTTAGTTACCTGAGCTTGGATATGGTAAGTGATATTGTATGGTACTTGCCCTGTCTTGTCGAAGCTGTTATGTTTGTTGAAACGTTAAATTTAAAGTGCGACTATTTGAGCCAGGCTATATGTTACGTGTACCCTTGTCATCAGTTTACCAAATGTTCACCTGTCATGTAGATCAAACACAGTAATTGCACAAATAAACAATGTGAGAAATGTAAAAACCATGTATTGGAGAATGAAGAATATAGAAGGTCAATATTGGAACATGAAGATTACATAAGTCTATATTTGGAGAAATAGTGAGTGAGCAAGTTCAAGTAGCAGTGAATAAGGCAAATGCAATGTTAGGTATGATAAAAAGAAATAATAAACATACAAGTAAGGAGGTGAATGTCAAATTGTATAAAGCGTTAGTTAGACCTAGATTGGAATACTGTGTATAAGTGTGGAGTCCTTATCGTAAAGGAGATATAAACATGCTGGAAAGGATACAAAGAAGAGCGACAAAACTGATAGTCGGATACCAGAATTACAGTTACGAAGAAAGACTCACAAAAATCGGCCTTCAGTGTCTAGTAAAAAGGAGAATTCGAGGTGATAATACAGGTTTATAAGATGATCACATGAAAGGTTAAATTAGACTATAACAAGTTTTTTTCTTCAAAAATACAACCACCAACGAGAACAAGAGGGCGCAGATACAAATTAACAAACGAAAGGTCTAGATCGGATTAGAGGAAATATTTGTTTAGTCAGAGAGTGGTGAAGGCTTGGAATGCATTGCACAAGGAGGTAGTAGAGGCAGAGACAGTTAATGCATTTAAGAGTAGATTGAATGCGCATAGCTTTCAAAGCTGGGAAATGCAAATGTAACTGGTTGTCTACAGACTCTGGCGAGTGTTCTAAACCAGTATAAAGACGTTAAGTTAAGTTAAGTTAACGATAGACCGACAGAAAAACGAGAACATTCTCAAACGGGTCAGTGTCATCCCATGTGTCGAACACTATCAAGAAAGATGATTTACTAGTTTGGTCATCTCATGAGAATGTCCCTTGATCAGTTTCCCATGCGAACCTATAATGTCCGGTTTCCAAGCAAGATGGTTACCCAGGGGAACAGACGTCGTGAAGGTCACAAGTTGACCACGTCAAGGATAAAAATCATGTGCATAAACTTTTCTTTGGAAAATCGTCTGATCACCGCCATTAACAATAACTTTAAAACAAATACAATAACAATGATGTTCACATACGGAATATTTGCAATCAGAGAGAGGAAGAGGCAGAGATATGGAGAGAGAAACTAAGAAAAACAAAGTCAGCAAGAGAGAGAACGAACGAAAAAAAGAAATATAAAAAAAATCAAATAAAGAATTATTCTAAATAATAAGCATATAGACTGTGCCCAAATTGTTTTGAAAATTTTAAGAAAAAAATAATACAAAATAATTTGGAGCCCCAGCTGTGACCCTGTTACGAGTTATTATATGGTTTTCGTTAATGTTGTTTGTTTGTTTTGTTTGTCTCTGATGAACGCTTTTTGTTAGGAACGTCGGTATGATTTGTTGTCCTGTTTCCGCTTGCTATTTGAACGATTCTTGTTTATGTAATTATACTTTTCATTTGATCTCCAAATACCGCGCAATCTTGTTTGTGTTTCTCAGTGTCCCTCGAATTTGTCATTTGATGAACCCCGACCCTATGGGCTCCTATGATTGAATCTGCGATGACGGTCTCCCTTAAAGTAATTATCATTCTCAATTATACAATCTGGTGGTCTAAACAATATTTACTTATCGTGTGAATACATTTGTGTCGGAACTCATCAGGACAATTTTGACCTAGTGACATGTCTTACCCACAGCCACCCAAATGGTTACAGCGTTCATGTTTTACGCTACACAACAATCAGGCCAAGCATGTTGTTCTAGTTAGCTTCTCTCGCTTCCCTGACGCGGTCACGTGTTATATGTACACCCGACAGTATACTTTAGTTACAGGATTAAGTGTACGTGTGTGCCTGACAGAGGTCGAATCAACCAACAATATCGCAGGACCTGTGGATTGGCAGTCCTTGTTTGACCGTCTTGTTCACGCCAACAACATTTTGCATGAAAATATTTTAGTTTCGTACATCAGGAAAAGACAGTTACAAAACTGAAGTATAAAATTTGAAGTCAGATTACAGCTAGACTTCGACAAAGGTATTCTGACTTTGTTGGTCTCTTTCTTGTTGGTGATGTGTAGAAGTGACAGAATGATGAACGTTCTATATTTGTATCCCTAATGTGTTGTCTGGTGCCGGTTGTTATCGATGGATGTGTAGAGTAGCATATGTCTTAATTGGTGAATATATATATAATGATGCGTTTACATTGATGTACATACTGTCCCGTGTGTGACTTAATTGATGCATGTATAATCCTATCTATGTTTCAATTGATGCATGTATAATCCGATATATGTTTCAATTGATGCATGTATAATCCGATATATGTTTCAATTGATGCATGTATAATCCTATCTATGTTTCAATTGATGCATGTATAATCCGATATATGTTTCAATTGATGCATGTATAATCCGATATATGTTTCAATTGATGCATGTATAATCCTATCTATGTTTCAATTGATGCATGTATAATCCGATATATGTTTCAATTGATGCATGTATAATCCGATATATGTTTCAATTGATGCATGTATAATCCTATCTATGTTTCAATTGATGCATGTATAATCCGATATATGTTTCAATTGATGCATGTATAATCCTATCTATGTTTCAATTGATGCATGTATAATCCTATCTATGTTTCAATTGATGCATGTATAATCCGATATATGTTTCAATTGATGCATGTATAATCCGATATATGTTTCAATTGATGCATGTATAATCCTATCTATGTTTCAATTGATGCATGTATAATCCGATATATGTTTCAATTGATGCATGTATAATCCCATATATGTTTCAATTGATGCATGTATAATCCTATCTATGTTTCAATTGATGCATGTATAATCCTATCTATGTTTCAATTGATGCATGTATAATCCGATATATGTTTCAATTGATGCATGTATAATCCTATCTATGTTTCAATTGATGCATGTATAATCCTATCTATGTTTCAATTGATGCATGTATAATCCTATCTATGTTTCAATTGATGCATGTATAATCCTATCTATGTTTCAATTGATGCATGTATAATCCGATATATGTTTCAATTGATGCATGTATAATCCTATGTATGTTTCAATTGATGCATGTATAATCCTATCTATGTTTCAATTGATGCATGTATAATCCTATCTATGTTTCAATTGATGCATGTATAATCCTATCTATGTTTCAATTGATGCATGTATAATCCTATCTATGTTTCAATTGATGCATGTATAATCCGATATATGTTTCAATTGATGCATGTATAATCCGATATATGTTTCAATTGATGCATGTATAATCCTATCTGTGTTTCAATTGATGCATGTATAATCCTATCTATGTTTCAATTGATGCATGTATAATCCGATATATGTTTCAATTGATGCATGTATAATCCTTTCTATGTTTCAATTGATGCATGTATAATCCTATCTATGTTTCAATTGATGCATGTATAATCCTTTCTATGTTTCAATTGATGCATGTATAATCCTATCTATGTTTCAATTGATGCATGTATAATCCGATATATGTTTCAATTGATGCATGTATAATCCTATCTATGTTTCAATTGATGCATGTATAATCCGATATATGTTTCAATTGATGCATGTATAATCCTTTCTATGTTTCAATTGATGCATGTATAATCCTATCTATGTTTCAATTGATGCATGTATAATCCTTTCTATGTTTCAATTGATGCATGTATAATCCTATCTATGTTTCAATTGATGCATGTATAATCCGATATATGTACCAATGGATATAAGTGTCGTAATATATAAAAATATATCACATAAGATGACTGTAATGAGACGGAAATTCAGACAAGGATTGCATTGTCAAATCAAGGCCTTACGAGAGAAACAGAAATGACTGATCTGAATGAAGATCAGGATAGAACTGAGGACAAGAATAATCACTACTCATGTATGGCCAATTGCAACAATGGGGCTGAAACATGAACTATAGCAAAGAAGAATTAAAATGCTTGGAAGCGTTTTAAATGTGGTGCACCCGTAGAATAGAACGAGTGAGTTGGACAGAAAGAAGATTCAATGCCAGTGTACTCACTGAGGTAGTCGCACAAGACAAATATTGAGAATGATACCAACAAAGAAATAATCCAGCTGCTTGGGACACAATATACAACGTGAAAGTCTTCTACGGGATGTATACTAGAGGGCAAGATCATTGGAAAAAGAGTCAGGGCGACAAAGACTCACATTGACATCTCAGACATGCAGAAACAGTAAGGTTCTTCTTCTCGCACGCCATGCTTTTTCTTGTTATGTCTAGACGTGAAGTCCTGTTCATACTAGAGGACACATGGTAAGCTGATAGGCACGGCTGAGCCCCTGTACGTATACTAGCGGACACTTGGGAAGCTGATAGGCACGGCTGAACCCCTGGACGTATACTAGCGGACATCTGGGAAGCTGATAGGCACGGCTGAACCACTTGACGTAAATATTTTCGGGAAGTTGAAGCCTCATGGGAAGAGTAGCAGTTGAACAGCGAAGACAGGCTAGAAAGGTGCGTGAATTGAAGCCGTTACATCAGGCGTACATTAACTTAACTAGCTCAACGTTTTTATACTGGTTTAGAAAACTCTGCAGAGTCTGTATACAACCAGTTTCATTGAAATTACCCTGCTCTAAAAGCTATGCGCATCCAATTTATTATTAAATGTATTAATTGTCCCTGTCTCCACTACCTCCTGTGGCAATGCATTCCAAGCATTCATCACTCTCTGACTACAAAAGTATTTCCTAATATCTAATCTGGACCTCTATTTAGTTAATTTGTAGCTATGCCCTCTTGTTCTTGTTGGTGGCTGCATTTTGAAAAACTTGTTAAAGTCTAATTTATCCATTCTTCTGATCATCTTATAAACCAATATTAAGTCACCACGAATTCTTCTCTCTTCTAGACACTTTGGGCCGCTTTTTCTGAGTCTTTCCTCGTAACTGTGATTCTGGAATCCCACTATCATCTTTGTCGCTCTTTTTTGTATTCTTTCCAGCATGTTTATGTCCCCTCTATGATTAGGACTCCACACCTGAACACAGTACTCCAATCTAGGTCTAACTAAAGCTTTATACAGTTTGACGATCACTTCCTTGCTCCTATGTTTAATATTTCTTTTTATCATAACTAATATTGCATTTGACGTTTTGACTGCTACCTTAACTTACTCACTCACCTTACCTATATGATCTAGGTCCTTTTCCTTATCTATCTCTCTAATATTGTTCCTGCCCATTCTGTAATTATGTTCCATATTGGATCTACACATGTGCATGACTGTACATTTATC
Source organism: Ariolimax columbianus (assembly GCA_036924085.1). Taxonomy (NCBI): domain Eukaryota; kingdom Metazoa; phylum Mollusca; class Gastropoda; order Stylommatophora; family Arionidae; genus Ariolimax; species Ariolimax columbianus. The sequence goes on from JAVGWX010000003.1 coordinate 139,752,620, forward strand.
TACAACAAACTCTATTTGCCATATTACAGACCATTCTCGAATTTTATCTAAATCCGACATCAATATATCCACTTCCGCTTTAGATGTGACTCTACTGCATAGTTTTGTGTCATCGGCAAATTTTGCAATCATGGTTCCCATATCAATGTCCAAATTGTTTATATATTTCAATTAAAAAATTGGCCCCAAAACAGAGTACTGTGGCACTCCACTTTTCACTTCACACCACTCAGAGAACTCCTTATTTATGCCCACCCTCTGCCATCTTCCCTTAAACCAATTTTCAATCCATTTGGCAACTTCCCCACCTATTCCATGTGATTTTTACTTTCGAAACAATCTTTGATGAAGTACTCTATCAAAGGCCTTTGCAAAGTCTAGATAAATAACATCCACTGGCTCCCCTTTATCTATGATTTTAGTAACCTCCTCCATGAATTCTAATAGATTTGTTAAGCACGATCTCCCTCTAGTAAACCCATGCTGACTATTTCTGATTAGATTAAATTTGTCTAAATGCATTACAATGTTTTCTTTGATTATTGACTCTAACAATTTACAGATTATGCTCGTTAAACTCACCGGTCTATAATTCGCTGCATCTGATTTTTTGCTATTTTTGAAAAAGCGGATCACTCCTGCATCTTTCCAATCCTGTGGAACAATCCATATTGCAAGTGATTGAGAACTTAAAATAGCCAATGATTTTGCTAGTTGGTCTCTAATTTCAAACAGCAATTTTAGACGAATACCATCTTGACCTGGACATGTATCCACTTTCAACCCATCCAATTTTTAAAAACCATTTCCTCTATAATACAGAATGATCTTAATCCAGCTGTATCCATGTCTCTTTGAAAAATATGACTATGCTCTGGTATCTTGGAGCAGTCCTCTATGTGTAGACTGCCAAAGTACTGATTCAGTAGATTAGCTGCCTCCTTATTCTCACTTATTATTTTTCCTGTGCTGTCTATGACAAAGACTACTTTGTCTTTCGTTCTTCGTTTATTTCAAATGAAAGAAAAGAAGCTTTTACTATCAGTCTTGATCCTCTCAGCAATTTTTTGTTTCTGTTTTATTCACTTTCTGAGCTATTTTCTGCTTCTCCAAATATTTTTTTAATGTTTCATTTGTTTTACCTGCATCTATCTCTCTATATATATATATATCTACTACACTTGGAGTTTACCTCCTTACATGGAACACATTATTCTTTTAGCTTTTCTAGTATTCTTGTTAGAAATCTGTTCCTCCAATATCTTTCCAGATTATATGACTCGCTGCCACTTTCATCTTGTTAACATCTGCTTTAGAGTAGTCGTATGTTCGCGTGTTTATGTTTACTTCTTTCCCTGCAATAAGATCCCCACGGATGATTTGATGGTCCTTTGAGCAAAACAATTCACCACGCGTGCCTAAGTATGTCCAGGGCCATATCGGGATCATCAGCCTTGTCCGAAACCATCGACTGACCGAACGTTTTCCAAATGGTTGAACAGAGAGAGTTGTCTTCATCACACGTGATAAGCCATCAACATATGTACTAATTAATACAGATGTAGTCCGATCTATGTTTTAAAGGGTGTATCAAGTCATGAAAACCTTTCAGCTTCCGCTGGAGCACAGTCTTTGAACACACCAAGTCATCATGTCGTAGACCATCTGTTCCAATTCGGTACAAGTATTCCCAGTTCCTTTTATGTTTATCTCGAGCTCACTTCGCCATGCGTGTTTTGCCTGCATATTCTCCCCTTACCTTTGTGATTCCAGAAGAGAGACTGTTTTGTTATGCTTACTGTTGGTTTCCTTAATGTGTTTGCTACACAAGGTCAGCGCGGTTTTCCCACGCCTTATTCCGCTGTTATATATGTGGTTCTCTCCAACAGTTCCACATTAGTGATCTTATCTTATCATTTTAATCAATCTATTCTGCACATGCATCAATTTATGAAAGTCTGTAACTTTGTGGTAGTTATTTTTGTAGTCGTCCATATTTTAAAGCCTTCAAATAGAATAACCTTTACAATGAAGATGACGAATTGTATTCCTCTTTTGGATTGAATTGCTTTTTATTTCAATATGCGCGCCAGTGCAATAAAAGCCGCTCTCGCCATTTGTATTCTCATTTTATAATCTGTTTCTGTACCATCTACTTTTGTCTGTATTGCTACCAAAATTTATATTGACTCCACATTTGTAGGACCGTTTCATCCAACGTCATTTCTTCTTCTTCTTCTTCTGCGTACACAGTCAGACAGTAACCACTATTTTCTCGAAAAAAGCGGCGGTCATCCTGAGACTCTCGCCACTACCATAGAGCTTGTCTTGCAGTTCCACTGGCAATGGCCACATCTGCTCTCTCTGATCCTCGTATGTCGGGCAGTTCTGCAGCAGATGTTCAGTGGTCATTTTACCAGTACCGCACGGGCATTCGTCGGTACACCCTATCTTCAATTTGTTGAATAGGTGGTACCTCAGTCTGTTGTGGCCAGTGCGAAGTCTGAAGACAACGACCTGCTCTCTTCGGTTCAACTGGTAATAGGCATCGTTTTTGGTGTAACCAGTATGTTCGGTTTCCCATTTGGTCATGTATCTGGCTTTGATACGCCGTTTTGACTCTTCGTACGTCATACTGGTATCTGTTTGTGGTAGCCTTGCACCTTCTTTTGCCAGTCTGTCTGCCTCCTCGTTGCCTTGGATGTTGCAGTGTGACGGAACCCACTGTACCACTACCCTTTTTGGTGCGGACTGCTGGCACAGTTTGCAGAGTGCTGCTCTTAAGTCATTAAGCTCAGTGTTTTTCTGGCTTTTTAGCGCTGTGACTACTTCGAGTGCATCTGTCAGCAGGACTATATGGCTCTCATTTTCACTGTGTGTTTCCATTTCTTCCACTGCCGCCCTCAGTGCCTCTGCCTCCGCTCTGAAATTGCTTGTGTACTTACCAGTAGCGAATGACAGTGTTATTTTTCTGCCATTTGGTAGGTTCAGGAATGCTCCTGCCCCTCCGTTCTGTGTAGTGTTTGTTACAGAACCGTCGGTGTATGCATGGGTCCAGTCCATGCTTGGGTAGCTTTTCGTTATGAAGCTTAGGGTAGTGTCTCTCCTTTCTTTTTCACTCTGGCAGTTTTTGTTTGCAATACCTGGTATATTTTCTACCACCTCTGGAAATATATCCTGCCTCCAAGTAGGTTTTCGTACAGTAGTGATGGGTTTTGGTGTTGTTAGTGCGTTTATGGGATCTTCGTGCATCTTTGCTTTGGCTATTTCTGCAAAGTTTCTCCGCTTTAGTTTCCCATTTCCCAAATTGTTTAGTCTATGGTACATTGGATGGTCCGTCAGTCTTCTGAGTTTCTCTGACTGCAGCTGGGCTCTGCAGTCTCTTCTATCGGTCATGGATTGCAATTTTGTAATCTTTTCAAGTTCTACAATTGGCGTTGACTTCATGCCACCTGTTATAATTCTCATGGCTTGGTTTTGAAGTTTGTTAACTTTATCGAAGTTCGCCTTCGCTGCGGTTGTCCATGCCGCAATGCCATACTCGAGAACTGGTCTCACTCTTCCAGTGTACAGTTTCTTTAGTATGCCTTCGTCTGCTCCCCAGCTTGTGCCAGCAAGTTTCCTCATGATCGCCATTCTTTCTCTGTGCACGTGGTTTTCTCCTCGTTTATTTTGACCAGCCATGAGTTCGCCCACTCTTCCAGCGATGTTAGGGCCGTCTGCATCCGATTTCTTGCTATGGTGAGATTCTTTTCAGAGGTCCACATAGCCAGATCGTCTGCAAACATTGAGCTATGGACTCTTCTTGGTATATTCTCTGTAATATCGTTTATATATACCAGGAAGAGTGTGGGTGACAGTACTCCCCCTTGGGGTACTCCCTGCTCGAGTGTCACCTTTTTGCTCATCTGCCCTTGTACTTGGACTCTGGCCGTTCTTTGTTTGAGGTAGTGGTTAATCCACTTGTACATCTTCCCACAGACATCACTTCTTCTTAGCTTGACTCTAAGTCCATCCTTCCAGACTTTGTCAAATGCCTTTTCCAGATCCACTCAAACAGCTACTGTGTGTTTCTGTGCCTGGTAGGCATCTTCTATCTCCTGGGCTATGAAGATGACCTGGTCCTCAGTGGATCTGTGCTGTCTAAAGCCGGCTTGCTGTGGAATTAGTATTCGTTTTTCTTCCAGATGCCACATCAGTCTGGTGTTTATCATCCGTTCCATCAGCTTGCCGACACAGCTCAGTATGCTAATGGGCCTGTATCCATTTGGATCTGTTTTGTCCTTCCCTGTTTTTGGTACTGGTACCAGTATTGCATCTTTCCATGCCTGGGGTACAATACCCCTTTTCCAGCTTTGGTTCAGGACTGATAGTAGTTTCTTCTTCGCAACGTCATTTGATTGTCATTCCTTGAACTTATTTTATTAGTCTTAGTTTGTTTTCTTCTGCGTGTTCTCGTCTCCAATTCCGTGACCTGTCATGAGCTATTTCATCTGGATGCGGTTATGATAGACGGGAGCCATGATCTGCATCTGATTGCGGTTATAGTAGACCAGAGCCATGATCTGCATCTGGTGGCGGTTATGGTAGACACAATCCATGATATGCATCTGGTGGCGGTTATGGTAGACGGGAGCCATGATCTGCATCTGGTGGCGGTTATGGTACACAAGAGCCGAGGCATTGCAAAAGTTCAGATCGTCAAGATGTTTCTTCAAATTAAATGTATTTCCATTTTGGTTGATAATGTTGTCTTCTGTATCCAGTAAATAGCTCTGTCATCTGCTCTGATATCAACAGGCTCAGATAGCTGACCTTTATGTAGAACTATATTAAATTTCTTCTAGTTGTTGTAAGACATGATACCTTGATGAAATCGTGACTTCAAATATATCTTGTATTTCCTTGTTCCTGACGAATGACAAATTGATTTGTTGTCAGTGGTTATATGCCAGTGTACAGACAGAGCTAACAGGGCATGCCATCAATGTCATCGAGGTCATGCCAACTCTTGACCATCTTGACTCGCTGCCAACCATGACAGAAGTTAACTGTGCTATTGCTGACCTTGCTTCTGGCAAGGCTCCAGGAAAGGATGGAATCCTAATAGAGGCCATCAAGAGTGGAAAGGACATACTTGCCTCACAGATCCACAAGTTGATAACTTTATGCTTGCATGAAGGACAGGTCCCGCAAGATTTCAAAGATTCGAGCATTGTAACCTTGTACAAGAACAAGGGAGACCGGAGTGACTGTAACCACTACAGCGGTATTTCGCTTCTGTGTACCGTTGGGAAGATACTTTCCAGAATTGTTCTCCATAAACTCCAAATCCTGGGAGATCACGTTTCCCAGAATCTCAGTCCCATTCTCGTGGGAATAGGCCTACCACATATATGATATTCTCGTTACAACAGTTGCAAGAGAAATCCAGAGATCAAAAGCAACCATTGCATATTGCCTTCATAGATCTCACGAAATCATTCGACTTGGTCAGTCGTGAGGGTGTGTTCTAATCAGGAGGATTGGTTGCATACCGATTCTTCTGAGCATTATCAAGTCATTCCACGCTGATATGAAAGGAACACACTTTTCCGGTGCATTCTCTGAGAAGTTTCCAATCAATTGTAGAGTAAAACAAGGATGTGCGCTTTCCACAACCGTCCTTGAAATATAATTAGCACTCCTCTTGAAGAATGCCTTCAGTGACCAGGATTGTGGTATATCTATTTGTTCTCGCGCAGATGGTGTCCTATTAAGTGCCCAAAGGCTGAAAGCCAAGACTAGAGTAAACAGTGCGCTGAAAAGAGAACTGTTCTCTACGGATGGTGGAGCAATTATGGCTCATTCGGAGGAGGAACAGCAAAGCTAACAATCTACATGTTCTGTCTGCTGTGAGTTTGTATTAACAATTATTAACAACAACAAAAAGTGATGGTCCATGGTGCTAACAAGGCACCAGTAATATCCACTGATGATGAGGATCTCGAGGTAGTAAATCACTTGACATACCTGGGATCGTTAGTCAATAATAAACTATCCCTGGACCAAGAGAACAATATCAGGTTAGGCAAGACAGCAACAACAATGAGGAGATTTAAAAAAGGACCTGGGAGAACAATAAACTCACTCTTAAAACAAAAACACTTGTTTACCAGGCCCGTGTTGTCAGCACCTTTCTTTATGGCGGGGAGAAATGATCTGTCTACTTACATGCATCAGGAGAGGCAGCTAAACAGCTATCACATGAGGTGTCTGAGCAGAATCCTGGGGGTTGGGTGACATCAGAATCATAAACGCAGAGGTGTTAGTGAGAACAGGCAATGTCACAATCTTTTCTATGCTTAGTCTTCAAACGCACCGATGGCTGGGACACACTCGGATGATGGATGATGGCTGAATACCAAAATGTCTTCTTTATGGGGAGTTACAGTTGGAGAAACGATCTCAGGGCCGGTCACTAATTCGGTACAAGGATGTATGCAAGCGGGAAATTAATGATGTAGGCCTCGATTTGGAATCATGTGAACAGGACGACATGGATAGTGTTTCATGGAGAAGCACAATAAAGTATGGAATACAGACCAAGGAGAGGATGATTGCGGATAGGCTAATGACTCAGTGTTTGAGAAGACAGGTTACACCATGTGATGTCGCAAACGATCCCAACTTTCCTTGCACGCAACTATAGAAGACGCTTCTCTGCTCGGGTTGGTCTTACGAGTCACATGCGTAATCGTCATGGACTGTAGTTACCTCCCTGTTTTTTTTTTAAAGCTCATTCACTATCATCTGACAAGACCGAAAGAGCCAAGGATGGAATGATAACTTTTACATTTTATCTATATTTTGACTATCAGAAGTTGGTGGTCTGATGTTACATCCGCTTGTTGGTCTAGGTCAGTCCGTCAGTGAATGTCGGCTTTACACTTGGGGGTACAGGTCTCAAATTTATATCTGCATTTCAGGCTCAAAAGAGTTAATACTTTATATACACGTATTTAAATACCAATTCAAATTCCCTGCCCAGTTGTTCGTGGATGGTATTGGTTCCAATCAGTTATCAAACTTGTCGCTACTTGTGTGAATTGAGACCAGTTAGTCTTAGTTTTTTTGTCCCCCTCCCAAACCATCCCCCTTGAATAACAACTGCTTACCATTTTTCTAACTCTATTTTCAAACTCAAATATCAATGTAGGGAAAAACTTTGAAAGTCCCTCTAAGAAACTGAATTCGGAAAACAGAAAAACAGAAAACAGGCGCCATACCACTTCAATGACGTCGTAGAAACTGTAGTTTTGTAGTTTTAAGAAAATACAGATTGGCCGGGTATGATGTCAGTATGAAGTGATAAAGGGATATCCTGGTTGTTCCACAACTTTAAGGGCTGGTGCAGTCGTCCACCAATCAGATGAAGGGATGGAGAGAGTTTATGAGTAAAGCCTTCAGTATAACAGGGTACCCCATGGCAAAAGATCGAAATGAGTTTTAACAACGTTTGAGTAAATGCTTATTTTAAATACGAGCATTACAGAATACATAGGTCATTTCTAAATTCAGCTATTACAACCTTTAACGGATCACCTTTTCCGTTGTTCTGTCCATTATTCGTCAGCAGTTGCAAAACATAGTTTGTCGTTCCGTCATGTCATTGTTTGCACTGTCATCATACTGCAAGCGGGGATAGAATTATTACAAAATGTCCCTTTGTTCTTATCTAATGCTTCCATTATTTGTGCTTTTCGAATTAATATGGTAGCTCGTTGATTGCCGTAAGGACAGGTATGATATAACATGGCAGTAAAGAAACCTCCACCATAGATTCTCAATAAGCAGATCCGATTCATCGCTGTGTACGACAGTATTGCCACTTAGGCAATATGTATAATTCAGCCTTCGCATGTAGGCAACAATGGCTCTGTGATCTATACGAAGCCGACATAAGACGAGAGTAAGATGAAAGATTACAAGCCGACATGAGACGAGAGTAAGATGAAAGATTACAAGCCAACATGAGACGAGAGTAAGATGAAAGATTACAAGCCAACATAAGACGAGAGTAAGATGAAAGATTACAAGCCGACATAAGACGAGAGTAAGATGAAAGATTACAAGCCGACATGAGACGAGATTAAGATGAAAGATTACCAGCCGACATGAGACGAGAGTAAGAAGAGATATTAAAAACTTGAATGTGTCCGAACACTAGTCATCGTCCGACCACAACTACCACAACGAACCTTAATCATCTAAATCTATTTCTTCCCTTTGTTATAGATGGCTGTGACGCCAATAGCTGATTCCAACCTTGTAACTCTGGACAACGGTATCCAGCTCAAAGATGTTGCAAATGTTGAACCTGACAAGATCAAAGATGACGTGAGAATCTCAAATGAGATCGTCATTATCGCCAACGACGACACGTATGATAGAGGACCTTGTGTGATATGCATGGAAACCGCCGAAACTCAGATTGGTCGGGTCTACGCCCACATTCAGCCCCTGGTCAATCGAGGCTTCAAGATTCTGCTACTGCTACTGTACACTGCTTACTTCTCATACTGCATGTATTACAGGTAGGTTTTACATCATACACTGCATGTATTATCTGTAGGCATTACATCACATAAGACACATACAGTACCTCATCATTGATTATTTCGAAAGTTAAAATCACATGGAATAGGTGGGGAAGTTGCCAAACGGATTGAAAATTGGCTAAAGGGAAGAAGGCAGAGGGTGGGCGTACTCTGAGTGGTGTGAAGTGAAAAGTGGTGTGCCACAGGGCTCGGTTTTGGGACCAATTTTGTTCTTGATATATATAAATGATTTGGACATTGATATGGAATCCATGATTGCAAATTTGCTGATGACACAAAACTATGCAGTAGTCTCATCTAAAGCAAAAGTGGATATATTGAGGTCGGATTTAGATAAAATTCGAGAATGGTCTGTAAGCTGGCAAATGGAGTTTAATGTAGATAAATGTACACTCATCCACATAGGTAGATCCAATATGGAACATAATTACAAAATGGGAGAGAACGATATTAGAAAGATATATAAAGAAAGGCACCTAGGGATTATAATAGATCATACAGGTAAGGTGAGTGAGCAAGTTCAGGTAGCAGTGAAAAAGGCAAATGCAATGTTAGGTATGATAAATAGAAATATTAAACATAGGAGCAAGGAAGTGATCGTCAAACTGTATAAAGCACTAGTTAGACCTAGATTGGAGTACTGTGTACAGGTGTGGAGCTCTTATCATAGAGTGGATATATACACATACTGGAATGAATACAAACAAGAGCGACAAAGCTGATAGTGGCATTCCAGAATTACAGTTATGAGGAACGACTCAGAAAACCGGCCTACAGTGTCTCGAAGAGAGAAGAATTCGTGGTGACTTAATACAGGTTTATAAGATGATCAGGGGAATGGATAAATTAGACTATAACAAGTTGTTTTAAATACAGCCACTCACAAGAGCAAGAGGGCATATCAACAAGTTGACTTAAGCGAGGTCCAGATTAGATATTAGGATATAGTGCTTTAGTCAGAGAGCGGTGAATGCTTGGAATGCATTGCCAGGGTAGGTAGTGAAGGTAGGGACAGTTAATGCATTTAAGAATAAACTGGATGCGCATAGCTTTTAGAGCAAGGTGATGTAAATGGAACTGGTTGTATACAGACTCTGCAGAGTCTTCTAAACCAGTATAAAGACGTTAAGTTAAGTTAAGTTAAGACACATACTATTGGTTGATACCGCATGACATACTTCATATATCATACGTAGATATCACATATCACGTGCCTTTTCAGATAGATATCACATGTCCCATATAATGCATGTAAATATAGCATACGCTTGAAATGACAGGTAGATAAGACATCACATAATGCATGTACAAGTGGCGTTCAAATCAAACGGGAACTTTTTGTTCTAGTTCTACCTGAATGGGTTATAGTGTGCTGGAACTACTATCATTAGTTTGGGCCATTTGATAGGAAGCCCACTTGCCATGAGCCAGTCACGCGATAGATAAAAACAAATAGCGGACAACACTGTTAGTGCTTGCATGGAGCAGGGTGTTGAGATGAAGTTTCTTGTGAAAGAGAGCGTGAAACATGCTGAAATTTACAGAAGACTGCAATCAAATACCGGTGACAGGACACTCGGCCGCAGTAAGACATTTGAATGGTGTAAACGTTTAGAGAAGGCCGTACATCCGTGGGTGATTATCCCGGCTGTGTTGGCTCTCAACCCACCAGAGTCATTCATGTGAATAGCCAGATTGTAGAACTCCTTATCCTGGAGAAGTAACGTATAAACTCAGTTGCAAAATTGCATGAGAGGCAAGTTTTTCTCTGGATATGGTAAACATTATTATTCATAAATATTTTCATTTTCATTTGCATTGTGATTTGATCACAACGTTGATGCTGCTCCTACAAGATAACGCTCGACCTCATACTACTTACTGCACCATGTATCATCTACAGCAACTCGCCTGGGAGGTATTGCCATATTCCACCCCCCCCCCCCCCCCTTCCTACTGCCCAGACTTCGCTCCAAACGATTTCTATCTGTTTGTACCCCTAAAAGAATTTCTGGGATGTCAGCATTTTAGCACTGTTGACGAAGTGAAACAGTATGTCCTGGATTGGTTTAGACATACTGACAAATCTTTCTGCGCTGAAGCTTTTGAAGCATAACTTAAATGCTGAGATAAGTTCACAAAATGTGAAGGAGAATATTTCCCCCAAAAATGGCATTTTATTTACTTGAAATTGTTTTTGGTCTTTATAAAATTAGTACCTGTTTTGCTTGAACGCTCCTCGTATTGCAAGTAGATATCCCATCCCATACTACTAATTTTGTAGCTAGATTTACCACCACATAATGCATGTACTTCTGGTAGATATCACATATCCCGGATTTTACAGGTAGACACAGCAGCACATATTACGTTCATTTTCCTCACAAAAGCAGAGATCAACAGAGGTGGACTATGATAGATCATGTCCAAATTCGACTGTCCTGACAAACGTGTAGCCCTGTTGAAACAGCTTTACCGGGGTCAGAGTGCAAGTGTACTTGGCAGCGACGACAGCTCTACATTATTCGAGGTTGGGTAAGAATAATTTTATAAAACATTTCTGTAACAATATCATATTTCCATTTCAGATTTGGAGATGAAGGCTCGATTGTTCTGCTCGTTATTACCGCCATGTTTGTTGTGTACCTCTGCAAAAAGATGTTCCTTTCACCTGCTCGCATTTCTCGTTTCTCTCAGAGGGTGTCCTTGGCCTTGTCCAGCAGCAAGGGGAGAAAACATCGCGTGATCATGCGTTAGTGAGTACATTCTATGATAGAAGTTTCGAACATTTGGTTGATACTGGTAGATACGTGATTGTGTTTTGGGTGGTTTGGGGTGCTGTTATTTGAAGATACTCATGATAGGTTAATTGTTTGACGATACCTATGCTGAGTTCATTGTTTGACGATACTCATGCTGAGTTCATTGTTTGACGATACCCATGCTGAGTTCATTGTTTGACGATACCCATGCTGAGTTTATTGTTTGACGATACCCATGCTGAGTTCATTGTTTGACAATACCCATGCTGAGTTCATTGTTTGAAGATTTTAATTCATGCTGAGTTCATTGTTTAAAGTTACCCATGCTCGGTTCATTCGTGATGACGTACCTTTGGTAGTTGGCTACAGTGGCTCCTGTTACATCTCAATGCGAAATTGAGAGAGCGGGATCATCCTGGCTGTAGTTTAATGCGAGGCTTCTCAGAAAGCCCATCTATATAAGGATTGCAATGTCGATCCACACCTCGTTGGTTAGGCTGCTATTACGCATTTATTTCCATGAGCACGAATGGAAATGGGAGGTTTTGATCAATATGGTTTACCTGACCATGATAACGCCTCGCTGTCAAATAGGTGTGCTATCACCTCGTCCAGAAATGGAGCACAGAGTAATTAGACTGCAACATGTCTGACGTGTCGCAAGAAGCGAGTAATGAGATGGGAATAGAAGCAGTTAGCTCATCATGTATAAACTACAAGTTACCAGAACAAGAAGCGAGTAATGAGATGGGAATAGAAGCAGTTAGCTCATCATGTATAAACTACAAGTTACCAGAACAAGAAGCGAGTAATGAGATGGGAATAGAAGCAGTTAGCTCATCATGTATAAACTACAAGTTACCAAAACAAGAAGCGAGTAATGAGATGGGAATAGAAGCAGTTAGCTCATCATGTATAAACTACAAGTTACCAGAACAAGAAGCGAGTAATGAGATGGGAATAGAAGCAGTTAGCTCATCATGTATAAACTACAAGTTACCAAAACAAGAAGCGAGTAATGAGATGGGAATAGAAGCAGTTAGCTCATCATGTATAAACTACAAGTTACCAAAACAAGAAGCGAGTAATGAGATGGGAATAGAAGCAGTTAGCTCATCATGTATAAACTACAAGTTACCAGAAAATGAAGCGAAGACCTGTTCTTATGAAAAGGAGTTACACATTAGTACATAAACTAAAATGCCTTCAGACACACGTGCCGTTGGAATGTTAATATTCTCTCAATCATTCTCATAAACTGGAGTGTTTGCATGGGGCCTACTTTCATTCCTATTTGAGCTGGTATATACCAAGTGTCCCTAATTGAGCTGGTATATATATCAAGTGTCGGTATTTGAGCTGGGATATATATCAATTGGCCCAATTTGAGCTGGTATATATCAAGTTTCCCTATTTGAGCTGGTATATATATCAAGTGTCCCTATTTGAGCTGGTATATATCAAGTGTCCCTATTTGAGCTGGTATATATATCAAGTGTCCCTATTTGAGCTGGTATATACATCAAGTGTCCCAATTTGAGCTGGTATATATCAGGTTTCCCTATTTTAGCTGGTATATATAAAGTGTCGGTATTTGAGCTGGGATATATATCAATTGGCCCAATTTGAGCTGGTATATATCAAGTTTCCGTATTTGAGCTGGTATATATATATCAAGTGTCCCTATTTGAGCTGGTATATATCAAGTGTCCCTATTTGAGCTGGTATATATATCAAGTATCCCTATTTGAGCTGGTATATATCAAGTGTCCCTATTTGAGCTGGTATATATCTCAAGTGTCCCTATTTGAGCTGGTATATATATCAAGTGTCCCTATTTGAGCTGGTATATATATCAAGTGTCCCTATTTGAGCTGGTATATATATCAAGTGTCCCTATTTGAGCTGGTATATATCAAGTGTCCCTATTTGAGCTGGTATATATCAAGTGTCCCTATTTGAGCTGGTATATATCAAGTGTCCCTATTTGAGCTGGTATATATATCAAGTGTCCCTATTTGAGCTGGTATATATATCAAGTATCCCTGTTTGAGCTGGTATATATCAAGTATCCCTGTTTGAGCTGGTATATATCAAGTGTCCCTTTTTGAGCTGGTATATCAAGTATCCCTGTTTGAGCTGGTATATATCAAGTGTTCCTTTTTAGCTGGTATATATCAAGTGTCCCTATTTGAGCTGGTATATATATCAAGTGTCCCTGTTTGAGCTGGTATATATCAAGTGTCCCTATTTAGCTGGTATATATCAAGTGTCCCTATTTGAGCTGGTATATATATCTAGTGTCCCTATTTAAGCTGGTATATATATATCAAGTGTTCCTATTTGAGCTGGTATATATTAAGTGTCCCTGTTTGAGCTGGTATATGTTAATTGTCCCCATTTGAGCTGGTATATCTCAAGTGTCCCCATTTGAGCTGGTATATATCAAGTGTTCTTATTTGAGCTGGTATATATATCAAGTGTCCCTATTTGAGCTGGTATATCTTAAGTGTCCCCATTTGAGCTGGTATATCTCAAGTGTCCCCATTTGAGCTGGTATATATCAAGTGTCCTTATTTGAGCTGGTATATATATCAAGTGTCCCTATTTGAGCTGGTATATATCAAGTGTCCCTATTTGAGCTGGTATATATATCAAGTGTCCCTATTTGAGCTGGTATATATATCAAGTGTCCCTGTTTGAGCTGGTATATATCAAGTGTCCCTATTTAGCTGGTATATATCAAGTGTCCCTATTTGAGCTGGTATATATATATAGTGTCCCTATTTAAGCTGGTAAATATATATCAAGTGTTCCTATTTGAGCTGGTATATATGAAGTGTCCCTATTTGAGCTGGTATATATATATCAAGTGTCCCTATTTGAGCTGGTATATATCAAGTGTCCTTATTTGAGCTGGTATATATATCAAGTGTCCCTATTTGAGCTGGTATATATCAAGTGTCCCTATTTGAGCTGGTATATATATCAAGTGTCCCTATTTGAGCTGGTATATATATCAAATGTCCCTATTTGAGCTGGTATATATATCAAGTGTCCCTATTTGAGCTGGTATATATATCAAGTGTCCCTGTTTGAGCTGGTATATATCAAGTGTCCCTATTTAGCTGGTATATATCAAGTGTCCCTATTTGAGCTGGTATATATATCTAGTGTCCCAATTTAAGCTGGTAAATATATATCAAGTGTTCCTATTTGAGCTGGTATATATTAAGTGTCCCTTTTTGATCTGGTATATATCAAGTGTCCCTGTTTGAGCTGGTATATATCGTGTCCCTATTTGAGCTGGTATATATTAAGTGTCCCTGTTTGAGCTAGCATATATCAAGTTTCCCTGTTTGAGCTGGTATATATCAAGTGTCCCTGTTTGAGCTAGCATATATCAAGTGTCCCTGTTTGAGCTGGTATATATCAAGTGTACCTGTTTGAGCTGGTATATATCAAGTGTCCCTGTTTGAGCTAGCATATATCAAGTGTCCCTGTTTGAGCTGGTATATATCAAGTGTCCCTGTTTGAGCTAGCATATTTCAAGTGTCCCTGTTTGAGCTGGTATATATCAAGTGTCCCTGTTTGAGCTGGTATATATCAAGTGTACTTGTTTGAGCTGGTATATATCAAGTGTCCCTATTTGAGCTGTTATATATATCAAGTGTCCCTGTTTGAGCTAGCATATATCAAGTGTCCCTTTTTGATCTGGTATATATCAAGTGTCCCTGTTTGAGCTGGTATATATCAAGGGTTCCTATTTGAGCTGTTATATATATCAAGTGTCCCTTTTTGAGCTGGTATATATCAAGTGTCCCTGTTTGAGCTGGTATATATCAAGTGTCCCTTTTTGAGCTGGTATATATCAAGTGTCCCTGTTTGAGCTGGTATATATCAAGTGTCCCTATTTGAGCTGGTATATTTTAAGTGCCCTTGTGTATCATTCGGATTTAGGAGTTCCAGGAAATATTGTCTTCAACATGCTTTCGGAGTCGAACATAGACGTCCTGTGTTTGCCATTTATAAATGTAGTGAGGCTAAAGCTCTCGTCTCTAACTCTCATCGCTCTGACATTTCTAAAAAGATATCGCCATTATTTTAGACAGAAGAGTGCTTATAGTTCATTGCTTTTATTCCACGGGTCTCCTTGTCGAGTTTTATATTATGCTTTTTTGAATGAGTTCTTTTGTGTCGGTCAGTTCCATAATTCTCTTGTGACTGAGTTTTTCCACTTTTTGTATACATTTTTTGTGCTTGTTGTGTCCTGTACTTGGTTATCAAACCCTACTGTTCTTTTCTTTTGAAACCGTTAAAGTTTTTTCCTACCTCATTTTGTGTTCACATCGTTTATCGGTTCTGATCCATCAGTTCATTACTGCCACGCATTGGTTACATTGTCAGATGTTACAGTCCTGATTCATCAGTTACCTGACTACCACTCATTCGTTACATTGTCAGATGTTACTTCCCGTTTATGTCTTTCATTTCACGTTGTATGTCTTTGCATCCTCTGTTTGCTTTAGTATGTAGTCATTTGAATTAGTACTACAGGGCGATGATCGGTGCCCATAGCGATATGCGGGAACACTCTTCTTACGTCTATGCCATGTATTTGTCTCCCTCTAACTAGTATATAGTCTATTTGTGATGATTTGGCTCTATCAGTCACCTTATGTAAGGTATCGGACAGTCGTTGGAAGAACTCCCTTCTATCTTCCATGCTGTAGCTACCGTTAGACTGGCACATAATTGGTTCACGGTTGACGATATACTCTGTTCTGTATAATGTAGCTGTATGATTCTTTGCTATATTACTCTACATCTGGGAACGGCGAGGACGAGTGGTAAAATTACACGGCTCACAACCAAAAGGTTCTGGGTTCGATCCCGATTACAGCACTAGCCGTTACCCCGGGGAAGCAACACCTTAGAGAATGCAGGAGGAAGCAGACCCTTACATAAAATATTTGCCGAAGTCGGATGCACTGGGCTGACAGGCGTAAAATAAGAACCGTAGTGTAACGCACACCGCCTTGGGGAGTAGAGAAATTAGGCGAACGCAACAAATAAAAACTGAATATCTGGGGTGAGCTGTGGGGTTGTACGGGTGTATTATAAAATCCACACGATGTTTCGCTCTGCCACTCAGTCCTACCCCGCTACATATTAGGACACAGCTGTAGTGTATCTTCTTGTTATTTTGGCCCTTTTTTTATTGTATATGGGAATCCCATTTTGTATATCCTTGCTTTTTTCATCAATTCGACTATTTCTACTTCCCTGTCGACTAAACTATTAACATTTAATGTTTCTTTTGTAGTAGAGAGCTTACACACTTGTCCTATAATCTACGCCTTCATTACTCTGGATGTGTTCTTGCAGCTTTAGTGACGCTACACAACACCGATTCGCTTGACCAGCCGCAACGGCAAGACGTCATGTCAGTTACACTCGAGAATGTACTTTTAAAACGCTCCATGCAGTAAGATATGCACGATTTGCATGAACTTCAACCCCACATCTATCGCGATTTATCCTGGACTGCTCAACAATAAAAAGTTACACGTGCACCTGTTCCACTCCTCAAATCAAGTGCCGCCATATTGTTTACTGTATTTGAATACTGTGGAGCTCTAAAATTCTATCCAGCGAAAATATACATTAAAAATATATTTTTAAGTTTCTATTGTTTCAACAACGCCTTGCCAACTGATTAAGGTAGCATGGAACGAGTGTGTGGCACTGGTAGAGAGCAGGCAGGGAACAATAGTGTCACTGGTGGAGCGCAGGCAGGGAGGGAGTGTGTGGCACTGGTAGAGAGCAGGCAGGGAACAATAGTGTCGCTGGTGGAGCGCAGGCAGGGAGCGAGTGTGTGGCACTGGTAGAGAGCAGGCAGGGAACAATAGACTCGCTGGTGGAGCGCAGGCAGGGTATGAGAGAGTGGCGCTGGTGGAACACAGGCAGGGAACGAGAGAGTGGCGCTGGTGGAGCGCAGGCAGGGAACGAGAGAACGTCGTTGGTGGAATGCAGGCAGTGAACGAGAGAGTGGCGCTGGTGGAGCGCAGGCAGGGAACGAGAGAGTGGCGCTGGTGGACCGCAGGCAGGGAACGAGAGAGTGGCGCTGACGCAGAGCAAGTCTTTCCCAATTTATTTTCGTCGAACTCAAGTAAGAAATGTCCAGAACACCCCTGTGACATGTACACTGATTATGTCAAGTTGACCAAGGCGTTAGACCCCGTCAACTGGAAATGTCTCTAACCAAGTCATGGCGAAGTTTACTTGTCCCGGGAAATTCATTACAATTGTCAATCAATGTTATGATTGGTTGAGTACTGCACGAAGGAGAATTGTGTGTAGCCTCTACCCAGTCGCCAACAGTGTCAAACAGGGATGTTTGCTGGCACCGACACTCGTTAGCATAGTCTGTGTAGCAAAGGTCTATGATGCTGTGCAGGTACAGAAAGCAGGGCCCGCTGCTCAATCCGAGATGCCTGATATCTTACTTTAAAGTTAATGAGGCCACGGCCTTTGATCTCATGTTTTCTGATGACCGCACCCTTAACATCTCCTCAGGAACAAGATGAACAATTCCCATGACGGAATTTTCTACGGCATGCAGTTACTTTGGTCTCACGATCAACACTTTGAAAATTGAGGTACTTTTCAGGCCTGCTCGTTGGAACACGTACATTGAACCAAACATTACAGTAGAGAATCAGCGTCTCCAGGCAGTTGATAGCTCTACCTATCTAAGCTTTACCTCATTAGAGAGGTGAATATCCACTTTGAGGTTAATAGTAGAATTGTAAAGGCGAGCTCTGCGTTTGAGAGGCTAGATACAAACGTCTGGAGCCGACATGGTATCAGTAATCCCACCAAGACGAAAATGTATCGTACCTTAGTGTTATCCACTCTGCTGTATGCCTGCAAACATGGTTAGTGTATACCAAACATGCCAGTCAGCTAAATCGTTTTGACTTGAGTTGTCTGTGTAGGCTGTGCAGATATGGTTGACAGGACAAACTTCCTAACTCTGAAATTCTTGGTAAGACTATCATGTTGAGCATCCATATGCATCTGCAAAGAGTCCAGATAAGATAGTCTGGACATGCAGTTCGCATGATCGATGAGCGCATCCCCAAGCAGCTGTTTTACGGTGACCTCAGAACAGGCAGAAATTCACGTTCTACAGCTTGGTGTATCACAGGTAACAACTAAAATACTGGCCGATATTGAGACCTAGAATACACATGAGCACTCACAAGTACAACTATCTTAACATATCTCACATTCAAATGTCAGGTAACAGTTCAGGTCCAATGTCTTTTCCAGCGGTTTGTATTGTGTCACGACGGCGGGGCTAGCCTTCATGCTGGGATTCAGCGTCCTCAAGGACAATCCACAGAACAGCCAGTCTCTCATCGGCATCGCTGTCCTCATCCTGGTCTCTTTGCTGTTCTCAAAGAGGCCAAGCAAAGTAGGTTAAGTGAAACAACTGTTGTGTTGGTTGTTATGTTGGCTGTAATGTTGGTTGTTGTGTTAGCTATTGAGTTGAGTAAACTGAATGGGTTGTTGTATTACTGTTAGTTTATTCGAACATCGACACACAAGTCCCATCGATATATCAGTGCAGGGGAGACCCATTTAGTTCATTTTCTGTTGATCAATCAGTTGTTTTGGGAACCCACCGTCAGCACACTTTCCTGAAATTCAATCGATCATGCATTATGATGTAGGCTAAACAACGAGAACACCCTATTGTTGCTGTTAAACTCCAAATCGTTACTCGCCTGTCATCTCGAATCATTTCCTCCACCAGTTACACAGTTGCTACACTAACTATCGCTACTCGTCTGTCATCTCGAACTATTTCCCTGACCCACTGAACTGAAGCTTCTGTTTCAATCTGGACAGGACAATCAGACCGGGAATTATCAACAATGAACGTTGAACACATCCTACAAAGCTGCATGATGACACATAAAGAGATAGAACACGACTAGCCTCGCGAGACAGATGACAAATAAAAGTTATACGGATATAAAAAATGCAGTATGGACTTTTCTTCGTAAAATAAATCTGAACTTAGATATGTGAATGAGCAAACAATCATAACAGGAAGAAGAAGAAGAAGAAGAAGAAGAAGAAGAAGAAGAAGAAGAAGGAGAAGAAGAAGGAGAAGAAGAAGAAGAAGAAGAAGGATGGCTGTGAAACAGCAGTGAAGTAGCTACAGATAAATGGGAGTCTGCACAGAATAGAGAGATTAATGTGGTATCACTAATATGGAACTGAGACAAACACCAAGTTAACAGGGATGTCATGTACAGAGTTGGAATGGCTTGTCAAGGACAATATGACTTGTTGTGTGTTTGTTCAATACCTGTGCTGCAGTGGGATCCCAAAAGTTTGGATTTTATTTAATTATTTATACCATTACGTTTTGTCAAATTTTAGACAAGTACGTATCAAGATGTGGCCCTTTACCTATTTCATTCATTGTTCTTTGCTATCACGTGTTTTTTCTTCAAACAAATGCCATTTTCTTGTCAGTGTAGTTCTATGTCTTGGCAATTTCCTCTTCAATGCTTTTTATTTATCATTTTACTTGCCAAAAGTATTATATTAAACATTTTTTTAATGTGCCATCTAAATTTAATTTACTTTAAATTAAATGTGTATTTGTTTGTTGCAATTTGGATCTCCTTTAACCTTTACGTGAGATGGACTGCTCTGTTTTTATCCACGACTAATGTGTCTTAATTATACCATTACAAATTTGTTGCATCCCGTGCTTTTAAATTTCTGCTTTCACAGAGCTTTTCTAACTCTGTTCATCACTACCACTTACCAGTATTGTCTAATATATTAATACTCTTCCACATAACTTAATCTTCGCATATTTAAAAGCAATGTAACAATCGCCTTGCACGATCAATTCAGAAATGTAGTGATCGTCTTATATCAATAAATAAAACGATCAGCTTACACAACCAAAACATACAATCGCCAGAACATAACTAAATCCATTTTCTTCCCACAGATTAACTGGCATCCCGTTTTTTGGGGATTCATTATCCAGTTTTCGTTTGCCCTCCTGACCTTGCGAACAGAGTTTGGATACAACGCCTTTAAGTGGATAGGAGATCTGGTCCAACGTTTAGTGGAGTTTTCGGATGATGGTTCTAGATTTGTACTTGGCAACAACTTCAAGAGCATGGGATTGGCTTTTGCTGTAAGTGAACTAACGATGCCATTATCCACTCTAACTGGCTTATATTCATCCATGTGTTCCATCTGATACATGTTACCATCATACACGATATCAGAGTCACACAGAATATATTAACATCAGCGTCATGGTTGTTGTCGTCACCAGCGTCACCATCACTGACGCATTCACTAAGCAATCATCATCATAATTGCCATACTCATTATCAACTACCATCACTGACGCTTTTACAGCAGAGCCTTCACCACATCGTTGTTTTCATCATCACCGCATTGTCAAGTTTGCAAAACTAGATGATCTTCCTCTTCTTCTTCTTCTTCTTCTTCTTATTCTTCTTCTTCTTCGTTCGTTCGTTCTCAAACTCCCGCTACCAAGTAATGACGTAGCAGATTGTAATCCAGAGAACTAAATGCGTTATGTCGTAGTTTTTATTTAGTTTACACGGTCCAACACATTAGACTTCAGCAGGCATTTGTGAATACCGGGGTTAGCCTTCCCTCTTCGATCCCTTCGCTTTAGCCAGCCTGCTCTGTTGCAGTCTGTACCGGGGTTAGCCTTCCCTCTTCGATCCCTTTGCTTTAGCCACCCTGCTCTGTTGCAGTGTGTACCGGGGTTAGCCTTCCCTCTTCGATCCCTTCTCTTTAGCCAGCCTGCTCTGTTGCAGCCTGTTATCCAATACAGCCCGTGAAAGTGGGTCTTGGCAGATCTGGTTCCATGACCTTGTTGCTCGCAGTCAGGTATGGGTCGCTGACCGCTGCAGACTCATGCATTACTTATCATTTTGACTCGATAAAACTAGATGACATTCATTAATTTGTAAATGATATAAACCAGTTTCCAAAGAATGATTTATTGGCACGTCTATGTAAAGTGTAAATGCATAAAATATATCAAGAAAATAAACAATATTTAAGTTTCGGTCAGATAATCCTAGAGGATGTGGAATAATTCATAAATCTTAGTAGCAATACAGGCAAAGTAGGAGGTACACATAAAATGAAATCAAAGCAAGGATACAGAAGGCGAGGCAAACGTGCATTACACTAAGGGAACTTATTAAAGTCACAGGAAACTCCCCGGTCTAGAATTTGCTGGATCTCATTTTCTTCCTTTTTTTTAAATAAAGGGATCACTCATGCAGCTTTCCAAACCCAGGGAAAAATCCCTTCCGCATGTGATTGAGAACATAATATAGCTAATGATTTTGCTAACGTGTCTCTAATTTCAAACAGCAATTTTGGATGAATACCATTTTGCGACGAGCATTTACCCATTTTCAACCTCTCCAATTTGTTTAAAACAATTTCCTTCGTAATAATGATTGATATTAATTCCACTGTGTTAACGACCCTTTAGATGAATGTATACAAGATTACCCAAGAAACGTTGCGTTCAGAGTTTTAAAAGTATCAGTTTGATGAGCCGTGCCATTACTGTTCAAAGTAAGAATTTAACTTAACGTCTTTATATTGGTTTAGAAGACTCTGCAGAGTCAATATACAACCAGTTTCATTTACATTACCTTGCTCTAAAAGCTATACGCATCCAATTTATTATTAAAGGGGTTAATTAATTAATCTTTCCTCCACTACCTT
Organism: Ariolimax columbianus; assembly: GCA_036924085.1. Classification (NCBI taxonomy): domain Eukaryota; kingdom Metazoa; phylum Mollusca; class Gastropoda; order Stylommatophora; family Arionidae; genus Ariolimax; species Ariolimax columbianus. The sequence continues at coordinate 139,774,812 of JAVGWX010000003.1, forward strand.
CCGTGGCAATGCATTCCAAGCATTCGCCACTCTCAGACTGACAAAATATTTTCTAATATCTGATCTAAACTTCTCTTTAGTTAATTTGTAGCTGTACCCTCTTGTTCTTTTGGGTGGTTGTATTTTGAAAAACTTATTATAGTCTAATTTATTCGTTCCTCTAATCGTCTTATAAACCTGTTTTAAATCATCACGAATTCTTCTCTCTTCTAGACACTTTAGACCGGTTATTTTTAGTCTTTTCTCTTAACTATAATTCTGGAATTACACTATCAGCTTTGTCGCTTTTCTTTGTATTCTTTCCAGCATGTTCATATCTCCTCTACGACAAGAACTCCACACCTGTACACAGTACTCCAATCTAGGTCTATCTAATGATCTATTCAGTTTCACTATCACTTCCTTGCTCCTATGTTTAACATTTCTTTGTATCATACCTAACATTGTATTTGCTTTTGTCACTGCTACCTGGACTTGCTCACCCCCCTTACCTGTATGATCTATTATAACTCCATAGATCCTATTCCCCTTCTATTTTTTTAATATTGTTCTCGCCCATTCTGCAATTATGTTCCATCTTGTAAACTCGGCATTACTGCATGAAGTAGAGTTATGTACACTCTTCACTTCTGTATGGAGTAGAGTTATGTACACTCGTCACTTCTGTAAGGAGTAGAGTTATGTACACTCGTCACTTCTGTAAGGAGTAGAGTTATGTACACTCTTCACTTCTGTATGTAGTAGAGTTACGTACACTCTTCACTTCTGTATGAAGTAGAGTTATGTACACTCTTCACTTCTGTATGGAGTAGAGTTTTGTACACTCGTCACTTCTGTATGGAGTAGAAACTTGGATATGAACAAATGATTGAAGACAATTGATGTGTGTTAATTGTGGATATAAAAACCAATGGGAACTGGTGATCAGATACGATAATAAATAAGGAAGTCTTGGAGACACCAAAGGACAACACTTTGTCTAAAACAAAACAGGAAGGAATGGAGGACCAATGTGGCAAAGGAAAACAAAGCAATAGGATGAAGAATAATATCAAAAGGTGGATACAACGGCTCGCGGCGACAACCCTAGAGACAGAGGATGTTGGAAATTACGATTTGAAGATGGCACATGAACCGGACTGTATCATGCTCTCAGCTGGACAACTCTGTACTAACATCTGGTTATCTGATTTCCTACAGAATTCAGTCAATATAAAATCGCGTATGGGTAAAAGAAGGTGCAAGACTACCACAACCAGATTCTACTGTGACCTACGAAGAGTCCAAAATGTTTATTAGAGCCAGATACATGACCAAATGGGAAACAGAACATACTGGCTACACAAAAAATGATGCTTATTACCAGTTGAACAGAAAAGAGCAGGTCGTGGTCTTCAGACTGCACACAGGCCACAACAGACTGAGGTACCACCTATTCAATAAATTGAAGATAGGTGGCACTGATGAATGCACCTGTGGTATAGGGAAAATGACCGCTGAACATCTGCTGCAAAACTGCCCGACATACGAGGACCAGAGAAAGCACATGTGGCCATCACCAGTGGCAACACTAGACAAGCTCTATGGCAGTGTCGACAGCCTCAGGATGACCGCTGCTTTTTTCGAAAAAATACAGGTTGACGTTCGACAGCGTACGAAGAAGAAGAGGAAGAAGAAGAAGAAGAAGAAGAAGAAGAAGAAATCGCTTATGTCCCTTGATATGTTGTCAACAGATTTTCGGCGTCATCATTTTCTTCAACTCCATCATCTTTCTTCTTACCCACTGGGGGGTCATGGAGGTCATCGTGATCAAGGTAGGCACGTTCCTGGGACTCTGTCTGGAAACTGGGCCTGTGGAGTCGGTCAACGCTGTGGCTAATATATTTATGGGTTTTGTGAGTAGATATTTGTGACTAACATATGTATATGCTCTTTAAGTAAATATTTGTGGGTAATATATTTATGGATTCTATGAGTACATATTTTTGGTTAAAATTTAATGGGCTTTCCGAGTAGATGTTTGTGGCTAACATATTTATGTTAGCTTATGTTTAATTATCACTCATGTATGGGATTTCTAAATGGGAGGAGGGGTGGATGTATGATATTTCCTGTCGCTGTTAGAATATCGAGTTTGACTTGCGGTTGTCCGTGAATAACTTACAATTACCCACTGCCAATGTAATATTGTCTACATTATATTATTCTATTTTTGATCTCTGCGCGACACATACGGCTCGTAAGGCAGAAACAAACGATCTCCAGTTGGGACGGTATGACGCCACTGTTTTTAGATCTTGTATGATGCTGAGGCCTATAGTTGAGCCCTCTCGGATAGTTGTTCTTCTGTTTCCTTGGGTCTCCCTCTTTTCCGAACGCTTCTTGCTGTCCATTCGAGTGCTTGCAATGGAAGACGGTTGTTGTTCATTCTAAGGACACGTTTGATGTATGTCCATCGTTTTTTCCGGATGATGGTCGACACATATAGTTGGTTTGTCTCTATTCTTATCCAGTCATTAGTTATGCACTGATCCCAGAGTATATTCAATCATTTTCTTACACATTTATTTTCAAAGATATTTATTTTGTGTTCCAACGCTTTTGTTGTCTTCCAGCTTTAACATCGATATGTCAGGACTGATATTACGATTGAGTTGAATAGTCTGAGCTTGGTATGTTTGCTTAGTGTCGTTGATTTCCAGATGTTGGTGAGCTAATTAAAGGCGCTCGAGGTCAAAGCAATTCTAGTGGAAATTTCTTTCGTGGCATCTCCATCTTGTGGCATTTTGCTTTCCAGCTATGTGTAGTGTTGTACATTTTGAAGAGATTTCCCCAGTAGCTTGATATCAACCGCTGTGGTTATGGAAGCCATGTCTTTTGTCTTTGATGTGTTTACTTAGTCCTATTTGTTCTGGCCATTGGCATAGTCTATATATATATATTTTCTTGTGTTCTTTTCAATAGTGGTACATAGAAGCACTAGGTCGTCTGCAAAATAAAGATCGTCTAAGGACGTGTTGTCTGTTCATTATGTGCATAAATGCTTACCATCGGTATAGTGTAATATAAATGATTGCTTTACCTGAACCAGTTATCATTACCTGAAACAGTTATCCTTACCTGAACCAGTTGTCTTTACCTGAAATAGTTATCTTTATCTCAACTAGTTATATTTACCTGAAATAGTTATCTTTACCTGAACTAGTTAACTTTACCTGAAATATTTATCTTTATCTGAACTAGTTATCTTTACCTGAAATAGTTATCTTTATCTGAACTAGTTAACTTTACCTCAACCAGTTATCTTTACCTCAATTAGTTATCTTTACCTGAACTAGTTATCTTTACCTGAACTAGTATCTTTACCTGAACTAGTTATCTTTATCTAAACTAGTTATCTCTACCTGAACTAGTTATCTTTACCTGAACTAGTTATCCTTACCTGAAACAGGTATCTTTACCTGAAACAGTTATCTGTCTCGAATTATTCATTATCATATTATCAGTATCATATTTGGTTAAGTATCTTTTGGCATAATTATAATAGAATACTAGTTTCAATATCGTAACAAGATGGCAAAACGGACAAGGCACTGGCCTAAAATTCAGAAGGATGTTGGCTCGTTCTCCAAGATTGGCTGGAGAGGAGAAACGATAATAAGTCGAATGACTACAGCAGGGGGTGGGGTGACATTTGGGTGTCATAGAGAGGGGGTGGGGTGACATGTGGGTGTCATAGAGAGGGGGTGGGGTGACAGTTAGGTGGCATAGAGAGGGGGTGGGGTGACAGTTAGGTGGCATAGAGAGGGGGTGGGGTGACATTTGGGTGTCATAGAGAGGGGGTAGGGTGACATTTGGGTGGCATAGAGAGGGGGTGGGGTGACATTTGGGTGGCATAGAGAGGGGGTGGGGTGACATTTGGGTGGCATAGAGAGGGGGTGGGGTGACATTTGGGTGTCATAGAGAGGGGGTAGGGTGACATTTGGGTGTCATAGAGAGGGGGTGGGGTGACATTTGGGTGGCATAGAGAGGGGGTGGGGTGACATTTGGGTGTCATAGAGAGGGGGTAGGGTGACATTTGGGTGTCATAGAGAGGGGGTGGGGTGACATTTGGGTGTCATAGAGAGGGGGTAGGGTGACATTTGGGTGGCATAGAGAGGGGGTGGGGTGACATTTGGGTGTCATAGAGAGGGGGTAGGGTGACATTTGGGTGGCATAGAGAGGGGGTGGGGTGACATTTGGGTGGCATAGAGAGGGGGTGGGGTGACATTTGGGTGTCATAGAGAGGGGGTAGGGTGACATTTGGGTGTCATAGAGAGGGGGTGGGGTGACATGTTGGTGTCATAGAGAGTGGCTGGGGTGACATTTGGGTGTCATAGAGAGGGGGTGGGTAGTGGGGGGTGGGGTGACATTTGGGTGTCTTAGAGAGGGGGTGGGTAGGGGGGGAGCGACATTTGGGTGTCATAGAGAGGGGGTGGGTAGTGGGGGGTGAACGACATTTGGGTGTCATGACCCAGGTGGACTCCCCCCTCCCCCCCCCCCTAGCATGTCATAAAGCTTGAGGGACCGAAACACTAGCTGAAAGGGGGGACAACTTCTGCCGATCAGATTGCCTCCTGGTGCTTTTCTCTTCATAGAGATACAATCACAGTATTTAATGTGTCATATTTCTAAATAAAATATGTTTTGGTTAAGATATACACTCAAACAAACACCTGGACACTACCAACAGGTGCTAACTGATATGATACATTGACTTCCTACAGTCTGAGGTCGGGCTGCTCATACGACCATTCCTGCCAATGTTGAGCAAATCAGAGCTGTGTGCTGTGATGACTGCCGGGTTTGCTAGCGTGTCTGGGGGAATCCTCGGCATCTTCATTCTATTTGGGGTGAGTGGCTACATGTGTAAGGCTAGTGGCTACAGGTGTAAAGCTAGAGACTACTAGTATAGTGTCAGTGGCTACATGTATACGGTGAATGGCTTGGCTTCGTTCGTTCTCAATCTCCCGCTACCAAACCCTGAAAGGGCTTAAGTAGCAGAATGTAGTCCAGAGAACGGAGTGCGTTATGTCGTAGTTTACAGCTTGATTGCGATATTTGCACCTTTCAGCCCAACACATCCGACTTCAGCAAGCATTTTTTAGTACCCGGTTAGCATTCCCTCTTCGATCCCTTCTCCTTAGCCAGTCTGCCCCTGCTGCAGCCTGTTATCCAGGATCACCGCGTGGTGGTGTAGAAGGGTCTTGGCAGTTCTGGTTCTCTAGCCCTGACGCTAGCAGTCAGCTATGGGTTGCTGACCACTGCAGCTCATGCGCTGCTCCGCATCTTGATCCCGTATAAAGTGAGTGACTACATGTATATTTTTTTAAAATTCTCATATCGCTAGTTTGAATCCGGTTGGGTGGGGGTGGGGGGGGGGGGGAGGGGTCTGTTTTCATCCAATGTTCTTTGATAAAAGTTGTGTACTTTTTTTTAATTTTTTTAATTTTGATTTTGATTGACAATTTCATACGTCGTTCATTATTGATAAGTTATTGTCAGTATATCGACAGTATGTTCATTATTGATAAGTTAGTGTCAGTATAAAGAGAGCATGTTAACGAAATGAGAGTTACAGAACTTGTAGTACTGAGAATCTTCAAGGTAAATGGTCACTCGAGTAGTACCGGGTATGAAAAGAATACGATCACTGTAACCTCCCACACAAGGTGTAAAAGGTGATTAAAGAGCGTTGTATATGTTAAACAATTGCTTCTGAAACCCTGGCTCCATAGGTTTGAATACAGACTTCCTTAAAGGACGCCAACAGCGGTGGTGACGCTACGCTCAACACGGGGGTGCCGGAAGACAAAAGGAAATCCCCGAAATATCGAACGCCTGTATTTCCATTGCTGGAGTAGCGGATGTGTTTTTTTAGGTTGAGGACTGCATGCCGTTTCGCGACTGATGTCACCGCATCATGTGCTGGCTATGTTTGTTTATTTCACCCCCAACAGAAAAACAACAAATGCCTTTCCGGGGATTCGATCCGTTGCCCTTTTTTTCGGCTGGCCAGCGTCGAAACCATTCGACCACGTGCACAATGAATAGAAACGGCAGGTAACCACTTCGGCAAACTAGTTTGAAGAAGCTCCTCTAATCGTTCAGGTGTATGATATTGTCATTACCAAGTGGGATGACATTCCAGCTATTGTCATTACCAAGTGAGCTGACTTTCTAGCTATTGTCATTACCAAGTGAGCTGACTTTCTAGCTATTGTCATTACTAAGTGAGCTGACTTTCCAGCTATTGTCATTACCAAGTGAGCTGACTTTCCAGCTATTGTCATTACCAAGTGAGCTGACTTTCCAGCTATTGTCATTACCAAGTGAGCTGACTTTCCAGCTATTGTCATTACTAAGTGAGCTGACTTTCCAGCTATTGTCATTACCAAGTGAGCTGACTTTCCAGCTATTGTCATTACTAAGTGAGCTGACTTTCCAGCTATTGTCATTACCAAGTGAGCTGACTTTCCAGCTATTGTCATTACCAAGTGAGCTGACTTTCCAGCTATTGTCATTACTAAGTGAGCTGACTTTCCAGCTATTGTCATTACCAAGTGAGCTGACTTTCCAGCTATTGTCATTACCAAGTGAGCTGACTTTCCAGCTATTGTCATTACCAAGTGAGCTGACTTTCCAGCTATTGTCATTACTAAGTGAGCTGACTTTCCAGCTATTGTCATTACCAAGTGAGCTGACTTTCCAGCTATTGTCATTACCAAGTGAGCTGACTTTCCAGCTATTGTCATTACCAAGTGAGCTGACTTTCCAGCTATTGTCATTACCAAGTGAGCTGACTTTCCAGCTATTGTCATTACCAAGTGAGCTGACTTTCCAGCTATTGTCATTACCAAGTGAGCTGACTTTCCAGCTATTGTCATTACTAAGAGGGCTGACTTTCCAGCTATTGTCATTACTAAGAGGGCTGACTTTCCAGCTATTGTCATTACCAAGTGAGCTGACTTTCCAGCTATTGTCATTACTAAGAGGGCTGACTTTCCAGCTATTGTCATTACTAAGAGGGCTGACTTTCCAGCTATTGTCATTACTAAGAGGGCTGACTTTCCAGCTATTGTCATTACTAAGAGAGCTGACTTTCCAGCTATTGTCATTACTAAGAGGGCTGACTTTCCAGCTATTGTCATTACTAAGAGGGCTGACTTTCCAGCTATTGTCATTACTAAGAGAGCTGACTTTCCAGCTATTGTCATTACTAAGTGAGCTGACTTTCCAGCTATTGTCATTACTAAGAGGGCTGACTTTCCAGCTATTGTCATTACTAAGAGAGCTGACTTTCCAGCTATTGTCATTACTAAGAGGGCTGACTTTCCAGCTATTGTCATTACTAAGAGAGCTGACTTTCCAGCTATTGTCATTACTAAGAGAGCTGACTTTCCAGCTATTGTCATTACTAAGTGAGCTGACTTTCCAGCTATTGTCATTACTAAGAGGGCTGACTTTCCAGCTATTGTCATTACTAAGAGAGCTGACTTTCCAGCTATTGTCATTACTAAGAGAGCTGACTTTCCAGCTATTGTCATTACTAAGAGAGCTGACTTTCCAGCTATTGTCATTACTAAGAGAGCTGACTTTCCAGCTATTGTCATTACTAAGAGAGCTGACTTTCCAGCTATTGTCATTACTAAGAGAGCTGACTTTCCAGCTATTGTCATTACTAAGAGAGCTGACTTTCCAGCTATTGTCATTACTAAGAGAGCTGACTTTCCAGCTATTGTCATTACTAAGAGAGCTGACTTTCCAGCTATTGTCATTACTAAGAGAGCTGACTTTCCAGCTATTGTCATTACTAAGAGAGCTGACTTTCCAGCTATTGTCATTACTAAGAGAGCTGACTTTCCAGCTATTGTCATTACTAAGAGAGCTGACTTTCCAGCTATTGTCATTACTAAGAGAGCTGACTTTCCAGCTATTGTCATTACTAAGAGAGCTGACTTTCCAGCTATTGTCATTACTAAGAGGGCTGACTTTCCAGCTATTGTCATTACTAAGAGGGCTGATATTGCAGTGGAGATGAAAGGATAAGTAGTGAATATTCAAGTCAGCTCTCTGCTATCAGTGTTAGACTCGAACCTAGACCAGTTCACAAAAACGACAGAACATATGAAATGAGATACTTTAGGAAAACAGTCAGGGTCAGTAGAAGAGACACAATGGGACCACACGATGTCGGACAGAAAGTTGGAACAAAGCCATGCACTGGTATATATTAGAAATAGATATAAAATAGATGGTCTAGGGCGTATAGTTTATTTACAGACAAGCACATATAATATAAATGGTTTAGGACGTCTGATTTATATATATAGACAAGCTCATATAATTTAATAGCTTAGATATATGGTAACACTATGTCAAAGACTATCTGGCTCACGAGCCTCCAACACCAGACAGCAGGACTTTCAGGCAAGATGCGCCAGAAAAAGATATAATTGATAGTTTTAAATTCCAGAGGCATGAAATTGAAAATAAAAACTGTCTCATCATGTGCAGTATTAAAATTGTGTAGGCTGCTCTGCTTCAGACGATGTGAGACCCATATTATTACCTCCATCTTATTGTCTTTGCTAAGCTGCAGAAGATATACTATTACATGTCTGTGAGGACCCCTAACTGGCAGAGGACCCACGCCAGCTGTCCCCGTACTCTGTGATTGCATCTGACACAGGGCATACAGATGGAAATGAAAATTGATTGCACCTCGATAAAAGTCGACATACCAAATGAAATTAATTAGCCTTTAAAGATAGTTATCGTTTCTAGACCGTGATTACTCATTGTCCTATATAAAGCCTGTCCCAGGTAACACAATCATCTATCCTGGCTCTTCAGGCTCCAGCCAACCACCTGCTAACGGCCGCTGTGATTTCTGCACCTGCAGCTATGGCGCTGACCAAAGTCATTTATCCCGAGACGGAGCGAGTCAATGTCAGCATTCAGACAAACATGAAACTGAAAGACGACACTGAGTAGGTCCTGAATATATATAGAATCTGTGTTATGTACATTTTAAATGGCACTAAGTCTATCCTTAGTATAATGTAGCATCTATGTGACTATTAATGAGGCATGGAGTAGATCCGTAATAGAAAGTATCATCTGTATCAGAGTTTAAACGTCACTGAGCAGGTGCTAGATAGAATGAATTATCTGGGTTACTGTTAAACCGTCACTAAGTACTCAACTAACCAATCAAGCGTGTTACTCCTCTCCATGCAAAAGCCATTCAAACCATCATGGGCTGCTCTTTCTTCTTCTTCTTCGTTCGTTCGTTCTCAATCTTCCGCTACCAAACCCTGAAAGGGCTTAAGTAGCAGAATGTAGTCCAGAGAACGGAATGCGTTGTGTCGTAGTTTACAGCTCGGCTGTGATATTTGCACCTTTGCTGTCCAACACATCCGACTTCAGCAAGCATTTTTTAGTACAGGGTTAGCATTCCCTCTTCGATCCCTTCTCCTTAGCCAGTCTGCCCTGCTGCAGCCTGTTATCCAGGATCACCGCGTGGAGGTGTAGAAAGGTCTTGGCAGCTATGATTCGCTGGTCCTGACGCTAGCAGTCAGCTATGGGTCGCTGACCACTGCTGCTCATGCGCTGCTCAGCATCTTGATCCCGCAGATGAAATCAACCAATCGTAGTTCTTTCTAACATTCTCTTATCAATGTACATTTAAAGCGTATGTCTCATCCAGTCCCACCTTCTTCCCTTAATATGTTGCTCCAGTGACTGTTGACGCTTTTCCCATAGATTGTCATCCATCACGATGTCCCGCCACCTTATGCCCGCTATCCTTCGTAAGTATCTGTTAACAAAAGACCTCGTTGTATGACCTTGGTCGCTCTTCATCTCTCCGCTCCATAAACCAACATTGATTTGACACTGGCGTTGAATATTTTAACTTTGGTGTGCATTTTGATTTCTCTGGATCTCCATGCGTTATTAAAGAATGCCCCTCTTTGCCTTTCCAACTCTGGTCCTTACGTTTGCATCTTAACCCCCTGATGTGTCAGTTGTGCTACCCAAATAGGCAAAAGGTATCCACTTCTTCCATCTGCTCTTTCTCCAGCATGATCGCTTCTTTGCTGACAGTGATGAGTTTAAGTAGCTTAGTTTTCTTTATGTTGATACTCAGTCCCAAGTTTCTCTTGCATGTGACTACGACTATATGACAAAAGTACCAGATCAAATGTGTAGTTCGGGTTCTCCAATTGTGACAATAGTGTCCATTGAATACCAGTTTGTTTTTTTGGCGTTCGCCTTATTTCTCTAATCCCCAAGACGGTGTGTGTTGCACTGCGTTTTTATTTTGTTAAAATAAGGCGAGGCTGCGCCTGTCGGCCCAGTACATCCGACTTCAGCATGCATTGTATGTAAGGGTCTGCTCCTTCCTGCATTTTCTAAGGGTTTGGTTCCCTGGGGTAACGGCCGGTGCTGTGATGGGGATTGAACCCAACACCTTCTGGGTGTGAGCCATGTCACTTAACCACTAGGCCACGCCGTCCCCGAATAACAGTTTGATTTCCCTTGATTGATGTCTTAGTTATCCAATCTATAACCAATAAGAACAAGCAGGGCGAGAGCAGGCACCCCTGTTTACACCCAGAAGCGGTCAATCACTGCTCCATCATGTACCACTCTGTTAACTGAATCTTAGTCTTAGTCGATCTGTGCTTCTACAGTGGCCGGTGTCCCTGTGCGGGTCTCACTTAGTCGATTTACCTGTGCTTCTACAGTGGCCTGTATCCCTGTGCAGGTCCCACTTAGTCGACCTGTGCTTCTACAGTGGCCTGTGTCCCTGTGCAAGTCCCACTTAATCGACTTGTACTTCTACAGTGGCCTGTGTCCCTGTGCAGGTCCCACTTAGTCGACCTGGGTTTCTACAGTGGCCGTTGTCCCTGTACAGGTCCCACTTAGTCGACCTACCTGGGCTTCTATAGTGGCCGGTGTCCCTGTGCAGGTCCCACTTAGTCGACCTGTGCTTCCACAGTAGCCAGTGTCCCTGTGCAGGTCCCAGCTTTATCATGAACTGGATGTAGCCTAGACGAGGATTTCATGCTTAGCGGGCTAGGCTCGAGCAGCTAATAATCCGTTGCGTTAGGACATCTGCCACGGAGGGTGGTTAACCAATGTGCGAGTCCATCTTAATAGACTCAAACACTGAAGTAAAGTAGACCCGCAGGCGGTTAAACGTCATATTTGCTGCTCTTAACAAATCACTTTATCCGGGCCGGTAGTATGCCATGTCACACCGTCACCTCTTACACAATGCTCTCTGTGAGGCAGTGGTGCTGTTCTTGTCTTTATCAAACACAAAGACCCCGGCGGACGACTCGGGACTGTATCTTTGTACATATTCTATGTGGCGATTATTCACTTCTCTGGTTTCGCATAGTGTCTCATCAGTTGCCATAGAGTACTTCGATCCACACTGGCATACACCTTTTCATAGTCTACAAAATGTGTGTATAAGGATGATTTCCATTGAATGCCTTCTTCTACTATGATATGTAGATTAGCTATGTTATATGTGCAAGATCTTCCCTGGCGAAACCCTGCGCGTTCCACTTAGAATCTGTCCAAGATTATTATGTTCAATATCTTGCCTGTCACTACCACAATGTAATCCCCCTATAATTGCTGCAATCTGTCAGGCCTCTTTTTCTAGGCAGTTAATCAGATGTCCTTCCTGTCATCTTGTCCACGGTCTCCTCTTCCCATATCTTCTTGGATAATCCTTCCAATGTATTTGTGGGCTAAACGTTATCTGTGATTATAGCTTTTGGATCTGCCGCCTTCTCTTTCTTGAGTTTCGATATGCCCCTTTAGATTTATATCTTACTTGGCCGGTTGCGGTCCAAGTTCATGGATTCCTTTGCTGGTTGGATGTTTGGTGTTTCTTGTGGTGCAGGTCTGTTTAGACAATCATTTAAATACTCAACCCGTTGTTTCTTCGTTGATGTCAATTTCTTGCCTTCTCTATCTTTGATTTGTTTGTCTGTGGTAGATATCTATAAGGAATTTTCTTGTTTAATGAGTAGAGATCTCTAATATTGCCTCTCTCATCTGCTTTTTCTGGCGCCTGTCTCACCTTGTCAAAATATGCCTTGTTATATTTCTTTATAGATGCCTTGGCCTATTTTACAAACATTATTATTAAACAGCTTCTGCTTTGGTAAAACGGGATTGGCATTTCTTGAGAATAGCTTTCTTATGTGTCCTTTCTTCTATTATGTAATAACTTAACTTAACTTAACGTCTTTATACTGGTTTAGAAGACTCTACATAGTCGGTACACAACCAGTGTCATTTCCATTACCTTGCTCTAAAAGCTATGCGCATTCAATTTATTCTTAAATGCAGTAATTGTCCCTGCCTCTACTACCTATTGTGGCAATGCATTCCAAGCATTCACCACTCTCTGACTAAAACATTTCCTAATATCTAATCTGGACCTCTCTTTAGTTAATTTGTAGCCATGCCCTCTTGTTCTTATAGGTGGTTGTATTTTGAAAAAACTTGTTATAGCCTCCTAATTTATACCTTTCTTTGATCATCTTATGAACCTGTCTTATGCCACCTCGAATTCGTCTCTTTTCTAGACACTGTAGGCCAGTTTTTCTTTCCTCATAACTGTAATTCTGGAATCCAACTATTAGCTTTGTCACTCTTTTTTTTCTTCTCTCCAGCATGTTTATATCCCCTTTATGATAAGGACTCCACACCTGTACACAGTTATGTTTCTGTTGTAATCCATTCTTTGTGTTTCGTTTTCATGAATCCTACAGTTTCTTCACATGTCTTATTCCAGATCTCTTTAGTCTATTCCAACATACTATTACTGGCCATCTCATCGTCCTTATATAGCTTTTGTAGCACTTGGTATCTGTTACTACGTTTTATGCTAAATTCTCTCATCGTTTCCTGGTGTTGTAAGAGGTGTACGTTATAACTTGTTATCCTGGTGTACGTCATCGTCATGTAGCATGTCCTTTGTAGAACGTCGCTCCCATCACAGTCTGTCTGAAAGAAACTCGTTTCCTTGCCAAAGCTCCAGCCTCCGCCACAGTCATACTCAGGCATTCTTGGATATCTTGGTGCCATCGTCTTCTTGGTCTACCCCTTCCTCTTTTGCCTGGCACCATACCTTCCATCACCGTTCTCTCAAGACCATTGTGTCTCTTGATGTGACCAAAGTACTTGCATTTTCTAGCCAAAATGGAATTGATAAACCAATTCTCTTCTATACTCAACTCTTGCCGAATGTCTGCATTTGTTTTTTTCTCTGTCCAGGGTATTCTGAGGATCTTTCTGTAACATTTTGACTCAAAGGATTCGATTCTTTGTCTTGAAGTTTTAGTAATCGTCCATGATTCACAGCCATAAGCTGCCACAGGAAAAACACAGGCTCTCAAGACTTTTACTTTTATCATTTTGTTGGTGCCCTGCCATAATTTCTTCAGGCTGTTCAGTCTCTGCATTGCCATAGCTAGTCTTCTTCGTATTTCTTTTGAGCATTCGCCATTTTTGTCAATTCTGGAGCCCAGATATTCAAAATGTGTAACCTGATCTATTTTCCCACTACCCACTGTAAATGTATGCTGACTTTGTGTTTTATCGGTGGTAATTTTCTTTGTTTTATTTATGTTTATGAACAGGTTTTGATCTTTACTATGTCCATTAACGGCTGAAAGTAGCTGCTCTAGCCCTTCTGCACTTCTTGATAGTATCACTGTGTCATCTGTGTATCGTAACTCTAGAATCTCGTACCCCCCAATCGTAAATGGGTCGAAACTGTCAATGTTGACATCTTCTCGAACATTTCTCATTATACATTCCGCATATTTGTTGTACAGATAAGGTGAGAGGATACATCCCTGTCGGACTCCCCTTTGTACTGCAAACCAATCCGATGTTTGCCCAGATACTCGGACAGCGGCTTGTTTTAGTTTTTAATTTAAGCTGCGAAATCCCCATGTAGTGGTCTGACGCTACATCTGCACCTTGCGTTACTCTTACATCTTGTAGTGTACTTCTGAACGCTGGACTCACACAGATGTCATCAATGTGGTTTGCCACTACATGGTTGGGTTATCTCCATGCAGGCATGTGTAGCCATGGTTGGGTTATCTCCATGCAGGCATGTGTACCCATGGTTGGGTTATCTCCATGCAGGCATGTGTACCCATGGTTGGGTTATCTCCATGCAGGCATGTGTACCCATGGTTGGGTTATCTCCATGCAGGCATGTGTACCCATGGTTGGGTTATCTCCATGCAGGCATGTGTACCCATGGTTGGGTTATCTCCATGCAGGCATGTGTACCCATGGTTGGGTTATCTCCATGCAGGCATGTGTACCCATGGTTGGGTTATCTCCATGCAGGCATGTGTACCCATGGTTGGGTTATCTCCATGCAGGCATGTGTACCCATGGTTGGGTTATCTCCATGCAGGCATGTGTACCTTCTTGTGTGGAAACACGCTTCCTCCGATTATCATTTTGTGAAGCGCACATAACTCTGCAAAGATTTCTCCATTTTCGTTCATCTGTCCCAATCCTTGTCTTTCCATAATAATTTTGTAACTTAAGTTGTCTCTTCTCACTTTAGCTTTGAAGTCTCCAAATAAAAGTAAAAGATATTTCTTTTTCTGCGTGTCAAGGGCGGCTTCCGACGTGTTGTAGAACTTTTCCTTCAAATCATTCTCAGCCTCGTTAGTTGGGGCAAAGCACTGAATGATGTTGGTGTTTTTGTTACTTTTTCTAAAGCTTGCGTTCATGATTTTATTTTTAAAAGCCTCCCACTTTTTGAGGGCCCTCTCTGCCTCTCTAGAAAGCATCGTTTGCACTATCATCAGTTGACTTTTTTACAGAATAAATTATCATTTCTCTAATTGTTAGTGTGATCTTTTTCTGATTGTGTCCATACCATTTCGTACAGTCCTAGCACTGCCAGTTTGTAACTTCCCTCATCTCTTTAGCTATCTGTGCTGTTGTCCGTCACTGGTACATTGTTCCAACATTCCTCATTGAAATATTGATTTTCATCTTAGTATTTAGAAGGGCAGTCAGCCGTGGAGCTTCCTTGTAGCGTTCACTTCCCTGGGCCATTCGTCTTGTTTCAGAAGGTCCTTTCTTTCTCAACGCTGTTTGCTTTTGCTCTGTTTTCAATGTTTTCGTAACCAACTTTGTTTGTTATAGATTTGGTTGGTCGGCCCTAACCTGATGTATTATACTCTAGGTGAGTTGTCCGTGTTTGGGTGGTCAGTCCTAACCTGATCTATTATACTCTAGGTGAGTTGTCCGTGTTTGGGTGGTCAGTCCTAACCTGATCTATTATACTCTAGGTGAGTTGTCCGTGTTTGGGTGGTCAGTCCTAACCTGATCTATTATACTCTAGGTAAGTTGTCCTAGTTGGGTGGTCAGTACTAATGTGGCAGATCCAACTGTTTGCCCTAGGGTTATTCTAACTCAGAACATTATCACACTCATCCACATCATCATGACCACACACAGCAAATAATATAGCACACAGCAGAAGGCATATTTATTATATAATACTCATATCAGAAAAATGAGTAGTGAAATTACAAACACAATACAATACATATGATCTTAACTAAGTATTTCTATATTATATATATTTATGTTAAAATTCATATTAACTAAAACGGAAACTTTAAGCATTAGCTCTTCATGGAATTCCAAACTATCTAAAACCCGGTTCTATTGCCTTACTCCCATCACACACACACACACACACATCTCTTTAACTGCATCCTCAACACGCATTATCAAAAACTCTTCCTCACTGAAATCCCCTCAGCCGGACGATCTGGTCATAACTCGTTCACAATTTGTCCTGCTTACAACACACGTTCAGATTATCTATTAATACAAAACACACACTTATTTGAGCGATCCTGTTTTATCACTAACATTCACACAACAGTCTATCAATCGCTCCTCTATCTAAGTCGGTGAGTTAAACCAGACTCCTATCTACATTCACTCTCTCGCTCTCCTCTCCTCTCCTGTCCTAAATTATCTTGCTCCGGCGGGAACTGTTACACTAACCTGATCTATTATACTCTATGTGAGTTGTCCGTGTTTGGGTGGTCGGCCCTAACCTGACCTATTATACTCCAGGTGAGTTTCCGTGTTTGGGTGGTCAGTCCTAACCTGATCTATTATACTCTAGATAAGTTGTCCGTGTTTGGGTGGTCAGTCCTAACCTGATCTATTATACTCTAGGTGAGTTGTCCGTGTTTGGGTAGTCGGCCCTAACCTAACCTATTATACTCTAGATAAGTTGTCCGTGTTTGGGTGGTCGGCCCTAACCTGACCTATTATATTCTAGATAAGTTGTCCGTGTTTAGGTGGTCGGCCTTAAACTAATCTATTAAACTCTTGGTGAGTTGTCCGTGTTTAGTCCCGCATGACCTGTTCAACTGTTCAGCTGTTGCTTCCACTGATTTAGCGCTAGGAATCAATTAGACATGCTAGCTCAATGCCCATGTCAATGTAACAGACTCGATGAAGTCATTGAGTACTACCTAGATAGAATGTATCATTTGTGTTACACTTAAGATGTCATTTGATACTGTTGTCAGACCTGAGTACAATCTCACTTAGTCGTCAGTGACAACATAGAAAGTGTAGTGTAAAAGAAATACTCTCTCTTCTCTACTGAGAAGATCCGTGTTTTACACAGAGTAACTGCCCGAATATGCAACTTTTGTGTCTAACGGCAAATTGATACATATTAGAATCGTTTTACTCAATCATTGTATGTCTGATATCAGATAGTCAATAGTGGGAAACTTTATTTTCTCGTTTGTCCAGGAATGTCATGTTGAACCAGGAGCTTTGTTACGTATATCTGTTCGTCTATTGGTAGACGACCGATTGGACGGCTGTGGGCATATGGTCACTAGAACGTCAATGTCTTAGCCCATCTAATGTGATGTACACTTGCCACATGCCCGACTCACCTGTCCTCACTTTAAAATAATGTATCTATCAAATCCATGAATCATGTTTGTCACCAGATTTCGTTGTGGATTAGAACTTGACAGAGACATCTAATGTTCTTTCCATTATCTTTGATACGTGGCTTTCCCTTGATGATCTGAATACACGTCTATGGTTTTCAGCATTGGCCGTAACGCTTCATGATCTGTATACACGTCTATGGTTTTCAGCATTGGCCGTAACGCCCTGTCAGTGTGCGCAGATGGAGCGATCATGGCGGCCAAGATCACTGTGCCAATTGTGGCCAATATGCTGGCCTTCGTGGCGTTGCTTAGCATGATCAACTCAATGCTGAGCTGGCTTGGCGAGAGGGCAGGTATTGATGGTCTGACGTTTGACGTAAGTAATCACTCTAGCGTATTCAGAAATACATGTTTTGGAATTTATATATTCTCTTAATAAATCATCAATCTATCATCTTTAGTTTTTGCCTGTGCCACTATTATCATTACGACGTTAAAGTGCCAAGCAGAAATATTATGCAGACTTAATGGATTTCTCAATACAGATTTTGTCTTCTTATTTCAATGAGGCCTACAGTTGTCGTTCTTATACACAACACATTTTACAGTGAATTGATAACAAATAATAGATCCAGGCGTATCTTCATTTAATCATACAGATGTGTGCAAATTGTTTCTTTTTATAAATGTGCCTTCCTGTTAATAATATATCGATTTTTAGTAATAGCTGTTTGATGAACGAAAATGATATGATTAATGTTTGTATTTTTGTGTCAGTGTTTATTTTTAATTAAACATTGTTGCCCGATCTTTATGAGAGGTAGACGCATGTATTAGCTAATGCCGTTTATGCTATAGATATACAAGTATGAAGAATGTATTCACTATATTCAGAATCAGACTGATTTCGGCTGAATGAAATACAAACCATCTTTGTGTCAATAACAATCTTCTTCTTTCATGACATGGTCCTGACCATTAATCCAAAATGGTTGGGAAATGTCTCAGATGGCAGCACGTACACATTTCGTTACACCTGATAGTTTGAATGTTGTGTTGCCACTTACAACCTGTCCTTTCACGTTTGCCCAAACTAATTCAACATGATTTAGATGGGAATAGTACGTTATCAGCTTGAACACCTTTGATCGTGCTCCTTGATTACTTTGACTTTATGAAACGTCTTCGTCCTGTTTGTATTCTTTACAAGTGACAACAATTTCAGCTTGAGATGTACTTCCGTAACCTGATAATAAATTCTTCTTTGATAGTCAAAGTTTGATCTCACCTTAATACGTGCGGACATCGAGACATTATCTTATCATCCATTGCCTGCGTTTTCTCTGTCTCCATTACCAGACAGTTTTCGCAATCCACTCTCTAACTGTGGGACCATTCATCTCTGAATTCCAGTTCCGATTTGTAAGTAGATTTTCAAACAAACATGTGTTTACTGTTCTTCAACCTTCCATTATGGCAGCTACCTGCATGGGCTATTATTAGTCGCTTTCGTTTACTACTTGGTACAATTCTCTTTATAGTTCCATCTACAGACGGTCTTTCGATTTCGTTAGTATTGTGTGAATGTGTCTACATTTCATCTATATACATAATATAATAAATGTCTTGACACATTTATCTATTTTCCCGTAAATATTTACTTCCAATCGCTACTAGGTGAGCCTTTGCACTAATATATCAGATCGCTTTTGATGTGTGATTTGACCTTAGTTTTTGCATAAATCCTCCTAAAATTAATCAATACGATACGATATCTAATGTGAACTTCAGTACCCCGCCTGTGGAAACATCAGTCACCATGACAACAGTGATCATGATACTGAACAGTCTGTACAAGTACACGCCCATGCTCAACTAAATGTGTGACAGGAACCGACTCCGTTAACTCACTGTTTTTGTTTCAACTTTAGCCAACATCCCATCATACAGTTGCTGCACAATCGTGACACACTCCTTTGTGCAGACGTATTTTTCTATGATCTTCTATAGACCATCTCTACTGACAGTGTTGAACGTCTTTGCCAACTCGATACAAGATGCGTTTAAGGCATAGTTTTGTGCTCTCATTTGTTCCAGCTAAGACCCTATCAGACGTCCCACGTTCTTTCCGGAACCCGCACTGACATTCGTGTAGAAGAACTTCGTCGAGATGAGCCTTGAGGTGATTCAGGAGGATTCCGCCGGAGATAATCCCAGTGATTGATAGCAGAGATATGCAGCCGTGGTTTTTACAGGCTCAATGATTACTTTTACATTGATGAGATAAAGGTCAAGGTTTGTCCCTAATGTAGTGACACTGATGTCAACGATTGAAATTGTACGACTTCGGTAAAGATGTGTCCCACATTAGTTACACTATTGTCAGTGATTGAAGTTATTAGAGACGCCAATGCAACAAGCCAAAGCTTCTATGAAATAGGGGAGAGGGGGGGGGGGCAGTTTCTTTCCTCGCTGTCTTTTAATTCCCTAGTCTATGATAGATACCGATTGACAGCTCAGCTGACTGGTCCATTGCGGTTCAGGGAATTTAACCCGTACCTTAATGCGCAATTATGGGGTGCTCTGCCGCCGCACTAATCAGCTTGTAGAAATATATAATTGACGAATTATTGGAATCTTGTCTGATGATCTCCATCTGCCATATTTGTTGGAAAAACAGGAAGTTTCTCTATCAGAACTGTAGAATCATCTCAACAGGCAGTAAATGGATGTCAGAACCTTTCCATTACAAAGTTGATGATATTCTAGGTCTCCTTTACAGTTGCCATATAAACTAATACTTTGTTCATAGAAATTTGAGACAGGAGGTCGGTGATATTAATAATAACAATAATAATGTTCACGTAGGCGTTTGAGGCCCGTTGCGTTGGTCACCCACATCCATGACCCACAGCTGTCATGTGGTGCCAGGCCTCGTCCAGGGCGGAGGTGGAGGTTGCTAATTGCTGGAGCCATACGGTTCGGGGACGGCCTCTTCTGCGCCTCCAGCCGGTCGCGGGAAGACTGTTGGCGCTGAGGAACGACTTGTGTAGTATTTTGTGGGCAGGGGTTTCTTGGTCCAGCCGTACAACATGACCGAACAAAGAAACTCGGCGGCGGTTAAGTGCTTCTTAGATTGGGTGGAGACCTGTTTTAGCAGAGACCTCCACGTTGCGGATGTAGTCATGGCATCGGATGTCGCTGGTTGCGCATGGGAAAGCTTCCAGTCTCTACATGTCATATGATATTTGCTGTTAACAAATTAAGGATGGTACATAATATTTTTAAAATACTCGTCACAGGGTTGAAGAATTTTTTATTTTTATTTCGAAATTCTCGTTTCTTCGTCAGCAAGAAGATAAAGCAAGTGTAAAAGGGGGCTTGGGGTGAGGGGGATAATGAACCAGCCGATTAAGGTTCATGTAGGTCTTCGAATGCACGATGCACATTTTGCAAGTGCATAGCTCTTAGAAATTCCTTCTCCATATGACGCTATTCCATGAGATGTTCAATCGTGCATGAAGGTCGCCAAGGATGATGAGTTTATCTGATTGAGGAACTGATGCAATGACTGCGTGCAGTTTGACAAGAGATACACCCATTAACCTGTAGCAATTTGTGTTTTGATAGCAAAGCCAACTTCTTCTTCTTGTTCTTATGTGTCGCATGCGAAAGTAGGACACTCATCGGGCATATAAAATACTAACTTGCTTTCTCTTTCCTGGGCACCACGTCAGACAGTCCTTGGTAACACGTCAGACAGTCCTGGACACGACGTCAGACAGTCCTAGGCTCCACGTCAGACAGTCCTGGGCACCACGTCAGAAAGTCCTTGGTAACACGTCAGACAGTCCTGGACACGACGTCAGACAGTCCTGGGCTCCACGTCAGACAGTCCTGGGCTCCACGTCAGACAGTCCTGGGCACCACGTCAGAAAGTCCTTGGTAACACGTCAGACAGTCCTGGACACGACGTCAGACAGTCCTGAGCTCCACGTCAGACAGTCCTGGGCTCCACGTCAGACAGTCCTGGGCTCCACGTCAGACAGTCCTGGGCACCACGTCAGACATCATGTATTCAATGTTCAACCACGGGGATTGTCTTGTCACTCCTCCGCAACTTGTCATCCAAATTTCATGAGCAAATCATGCTGCGGTTCGGATCTTGTATTGCTCCACAGTCGCTCAATATTGATTGAAGCCAAAAGTAGGTCTGTTTTATGATCCACGATACGTCTGTAGTGTTTCAGCAGTGCACGTATTGGTCGACTGAAAAAAGTCCTTTCTTGGGGACGTCTGGCTGTTGTGTTATTTACGATGCGCAGTGGTCAGGTCAGGCAATAATGGAGAAGTCATTTGTATGGCAACTTTTCTAGTCTCTTCGTCGCGTTATGGAGTTTAGCATTGCTCTCCTGAATGGGGCTGCTGGGTGGGGTGGGAGGAAAGGGGGTATCCTCGAAGTCCCATTGCTCCGATCACTGGAAGACGACCATATGGTAGCAGCAGCCTGGGTGTAGGTCATAGACTACAACTGTCATTGCATCCACGCCTGCTGATCGATCGTCACAGGACTTGACATGTTGATTAAAAGATAAATTGCTGTAAGAGTTACTTGCGCAGTGATTTGATTTCAAGAGAGGAATTTGTCGGTCTCACTGTCTTGGCTGAGATCACCTGCAATCAGTGGCATGACAAGTTCAAACGTCTGGAGAGGACGTCAGGCGGATTTGGAAGACCAGGACATATCACGCGCCTCGACTGGTTCTTTAAGGTCCACAGAGCGTGTTAATCCAACAAGTGGTCTCCTCCGTGCATTTTGTCAAATCCAGTAATTACATGCATGGGCAAGGTTGACCCAGAATCATCGAGGATTAATAATAATTCAACTACCCTCATATGTTTTAGAAAATCTGTCAAATCCGTTGTCTAGGGAGTTGCTGTTGTCAGAGCTGGATCTCAGAATTGGCGAGAAGTACATTAGAGGTATTACCAAGACCTGCCATCCAAACCCTACATATTTCATGTATACTAACTACACGTCAATGTTTTCTGGTTATACAGGTCATATGCTCATATCTGTTGTATCCACTGTCGTACGTCATGGGGACAGAACCTGCAGATTGTGGAAGGGTTGGAGCACTCATTGGGATCAAACTCTTTGCCACTCCTATGGTGGGTTATTCTGAGCTGGGGAAACTGATCAAGGTATGGGAGCTCACAGAAGCAAGTATTTCCTGTCAGCAAGACACTTAACTGCTCACACATTTCCCGAAGGTTCACGCATGTCTACCCGAGTTTTGCATCACGATAAAAGAAATGAAGAGTTTCACTAAACTATCTAATAATCGAGAAAACGCTAGTGTATGTAATGACGACATTTAGATGATGACGAAGACATAAATGTCAAGGAAAACAAATAGAAACATGGAGATGTAAAACAGGGTAAAATCAATAAAAATGTTGATAATGTTAGCGAGTATTACTCATACATATAGATTTGCTAGGCTTGGTAAAATAAATGCGGTGACTATGAAGATAAAACATCAAATATGACTGAGAAGGTCTCCTTAATCTGGATACATGTTTCCGTGAGTGCGAGTTAATGTTTACAAGTGAATGTCTCTTGCTTTCCTTGAATGTACTTTGCTCTTTGTGTCAATGTGCTAGTGCTGATATTTGTTGAACAGTGGCGTCACGTGGATTTTGTTCTAGAGGGCACAACCAAAAAAAAAAATATATAAAGCAAAGAAAGAAAAGACATTTGACGACTTCGACAGAAATGTCATAAAACGGGAGATATTGAAACTATTAACCAACAAATCAATTTGTTACTCCTCGGAAAATAAAATTTACATTGCAATCCGAATGCAGAATTGACATTTCCATAAGTATTCTTTTGAAAATTGTAAGAGCCGCCAGCTTTACATTCAGGAAAACTTCAGGCGGCAGGAATATTATATGTGAAAAACGACATTTGATTGCCAGAAGCAAATTCCAAAGACATATACGTGAACGGCGTAGGCAATGCTATGATATTGTATACTTGGACTAATCCTGGGTCAATGCTCACCACACCTATGATAAAGAATGGCAATCAGTTGACAGTGAACAGAAAAGACAAATTTCAAGCAGCAAACGGCAGCACATTTTACTAACGTGTGTCGGAAGCAGTGAAAAAGGACTAGTCTATGACGATAAACTTATTTTCAAATCAAAAAGTACCGACGGTAGAGACTAGCACACTGAAATGAATGAACACATTATAAAGCACTGGATAACGCATGATATGCTTCCAATTCTGGATAGACTGGCATGCCTACTACTGGATAATACATCTTATCACATTGCAGTATCAGAGGAATAGAAAGTACCAACTGCATCAAATATAAAAGCTCATATTAGGACATGGCTAGCTAAAGAATAATTGAATTTCGACAACAGGTATTTAAAGCCCGAGTTGGTGCACCTTGTGAGGAAGACAAATAAGACAAAGGTGTATCATATTAACAAAATCATTGAAGAGTACGGTCACACTTCTCTGCGACTACCTACATATCATGCGTATCTAAACCCTATAGAGCTTGTGTGGGTTAAAGTCAAAGTACAAGTTGCGAAACACAACAGTACATTTAAAAATGTGTGATGTTGAAGTGCCGCACGTGAGCACTTTTCAAAAATAGCCACTCAGTTCTGGAAGAAGTGTGTTGAACATGTGCTCCGGGAAGAAAAACAGTACTGGCAACGAGATGGATTACAATTTTTTCATCCAGTAACAATTATCAACTTCTTTGATTCGACAGATTCAGAATGATTAATATCATCTTTTGTGTACACACTGATTAGCAGACTTAGATGAATTAGCGTATGTTTATCAAAACAATTAAGTGTACATACAATGATAACAAATACATTTAAATATTTAATTGCTTTAAGCAACATAAAATTCGCTGCGCAGTGGATACAACGTTGGGGTCTAATAGTGACCGAAGAGTTATAATAACTGTTGCATATTGGTACCATTTTTACGATTGTACATAAAGGGCAACACAGCCAATTAATCAATCAAGTCATTAAGGAGATACGCCTATGAACGTAATACAACGAGAAATTAAGCTGCGTACTGTAAAATCTTAAAATGTAATTCCACTTCTTTGCAATGATCCTAAAAGATCAAAGGAATTCGCTAATTGGCAAAATTCTTAACATCAGTGTTTTAGCGTCATGGATATTACAAAGATGCATGCCAAAAATCATTTGGATCTGACATGCATTTTTATTGAAAATTGCTTCGGATCTTGTTCATGAATTAAAAGACGGATTATAATGAGGATGTCCTATCAGAAGCATTTTTTTTTTAATACAGCTACACAACCATGAAATCCTGTCATACATAGACACATCAAATTTGCGTTTAAATACACCTCGACTCTTATATTTAAGTTGTTTTTGTTAAATATCCCATTTAGGCACTAGGCGACCACTGTCTTCTACTTTAATTTTCTCTGGTGAGCTCAAATAGCTGAACGCACTTTGTATTAATTAGCGAGCTCACATTGCAAACCGATAAATCGACGTCTGAACATCAAGCAGCAGGCCAGGGCTCTCTTACGTGAGTCCAGTGTAGCTAAGACGCCATAAAGTTCAGTAGGAGTTGTGTAGTCTTCGTTATCATGGTAACCGATTAAAAATGAAAGCGATAGCTAACTGCTCTCTGACCTGTCTATTTTGCACGACCACACACTTTAGAAGTTTTTCTCTGAGTTCGCCAATAATTGGCCATATTTTCAAGATACGTGCTACATAGTTACTCAATATCATTACTTACTGAGGGGGGGGGGGGGAGGGGGGGGAGGAGAGGGGTTGGGTGGTTGGTTGAGGTGTGGTCTTGTGAACCTATAGGCACGGGCTGAAAGTGTTTGGGAGTGCAAGTGCATGAGCGTGTGTGTGTGTGTGTGTTTGTGTGTGTGTGTGTGTGTGTTTGTGTGTGTGTGTGTGTGTGTAAGTGAGTGTGTGTGTGTGTAAGTGAGTGTGTGTGTGTGTGTGTGTAAGTGAGTGTGTGTGTGTGTGTGTAAGTGAGTGTGTGTGTGTGTGTGAGTGAGTGTGCGTGTATAAATGTGTAAATTTATGTAAGTGTACAATTGAATTTGTGTCCGTCAGAGAATATGTGAGTTTGTATGTGAGTGTAAACGAGCGTGTGTGTGTGTGTGTGTGTGGGTGTGTGTGTGTGATGTGTGTGTGTGTGTGTGTGTGTGTGTGTGGTGTGTGTGTGTGGTAAGTGTGGGTGTGGGTGGGTGTGTGTGGGTGTGGGTGTGTGTGTGTGTGTGTGAGAGAGAGAGAGAGAGAGAGAGAGAGAGAGAGAGAGAGAGAGATCGCATCTGTCAAAAACAACATGTTTTGTGTGAAATATCTCCAGAACCGGCGAATACTGGAGACGTACATCGCCAATGATAATGGCACGTGGCACTGGTCCGGGAATGACATTCTCCTCGAAGCCCTCAACACCACCCTCGTTAATGGAGTCATGTCAGTAAGTGATACTTTCAAGTTGTGTAGATCTCTTTCAAGATACAGGTTTTTAAAGTACGTCAGCATTACACATAAAACGCGATTACTTTTGACATCTGGACACAGATTAGTAGAAATTGTGACATGTCGATGTTTGACATCTAGAAATAGTTTTGCAGAAATTGTGACAGGTCTAAATTTCAGTAAGAGAGTTGAAATGACACGTAAACCTTCAGAAATAGATACACCTTAACTTAACTTAACGTTGTTTATACTGGTTTAGAAGGCTCTGTAGAGACTGTATACAACCAGTTTATTTCACTCCACGGATTCCGAAAATACGGTGAGCATCCAATCTATTTTTGAATGCATGATAGGACTCTGCTTCCACTACATCCTGCGGCAATGCATTCCAAGGTACACCACTATCTGACTAAACAAATATTTCCAAATCTCTAATCTAGACCTGTCTTTAATAAATATGTCGCTGTGCTCTCTTGTTCTTGTAGCCAGTTGTACTTTGAAAAACTTGGTATAGTCTAATCTTTCCTTTCCATTTATTAATTTTTACACTTGTATTAAGTTACCTCGAATTCTTCTTTGTTCTAGACACTGAAGACCAATGTTGTTTAGTTGTTCCTCATAGCTATAATTCTGAAACCCCGCGATCATTTTTGTAGCTCTTCTTTGTACCCTTGCCAGCACTCTATGGACTCCAGAGCTGAACACAGTACTCTAATGTAGGTATCACTAATGTTTTATATAGCTTGACTATTACTTCCTTGCTCTTATGTAAAAATGTTTCTTTTTATCATGCCCTACGTGGCATTAGCCTTTTTCACTGCCAGCTGGACTTGTTCCGCCTCTTTCCTGTATGATATATTATAACTCCTAGGTCTCTTTCCTGTATGATCCATTATAACTCCTAGGTCTCTTTCCTGTATGATCTATTATAACTCCTAGGTCTCTTTCCGGTATGATCTATTATAACCCCTGGGTCTCTTTCCGGTATGATCTATTATAACCCCTGGGTCTCTTTCCTGTATGATATATTATAACTCCTAGGTCTCTTTCCGGTATGATCTATTATAACTCCTAGGTCTCTTTCCGGTATGATCTATTATAACTCCTAGGTCTCTTTCCTTAATGATCTATTATAACTCCTAGGTCTCTTTCCTGTATGATCTATTATAACTCCTAGGTCTCTTTCCTGTATGATCTATTATAACTCCTAAGTCTCTTTCCTGTATGATCTATTATTACTCCTAGGTCTCTTTCCTGTATGATCTATTATAACTCCTAAGTCTCTTTCCTGTATGATCTATTATAACTCCTGGGTCTCTTTCCTGTATAATCTATTATAACTCCTAGGTCTCTTTCCTGTATTATCTATTATAACTCCTAGGTATCTTTCCTATCTTATTGTCCTAATATTGTTCTCTCCAATCCCGTAATTATATTCATTATTGGATCTTCCCATGTGGAGGACTTTACATTTTTCGACATTAAACATCGCTACAACCAACATAATTTGACAAATAATATCTTTGCAAATACGATCCTGCACGAAAAGGCGCAAGGCAGACGACGGGGAGGTCGTCCCGAAATGATATGGGAGGACAACATAAAAGAATGTACCTGTCTCCGACCAGAGGAGACACAGGCAGCGGCTGTTGACAGAGAGGGATACCTTGAGTTTGGGGGGATGTCTTTATGTGTGCCCCAACGACCTCGCCGGTTACGAGATGAGCTACCTGATAATATACAACATAAAACGTTACAATAAAAGACAGTGTCTGACCTAATGTAAAGGGATGGGATCTAGTCTGGCATTTAGACTTCTCGTTCCTTTGTGAGACAAAAACCCATATTTTCAATAGAAATAACGGGACTCGCTGAGATGTGATTGTTTGTATTGCTCTAAATGCAAATACAATATGTGGGCGGAGCTTTGGTGATAGTTTCCCTGGTTGTACTGCTTACATGCTGCTTCTTCAGATGATTGACAGTTTCTCAAATCATGATCTCTCCCAATTCAAGGCGATGATGAGTGTTTGTTTACTGCATAGATATAGAAGAATAATTGATTCCTTGACAGTAAATCATGTTCTCTCTTTCATTCTTCCACTCTTTCTCTCTCTCTCTCTCTCTCTCTCTCTCTCTCATTCTCTCACCCAAACACGCACACATGCACTTACACACACATACACGCTTCGCAAATAATATAGTACATCTGTTAACCATTTCTACAGTGGACCGTTTACCCTGTACGATCTACAGGGATTACTGCAGATATCCCACGCGGTTAAGTGGCCAATAACGTTATAGTCATTTTATATGTGAATTAATTATTTGATACCCCCTCTACGATATGGACTTCATACGTGAACACACTACTCCAATACACTTTTAATGCTTTGTATTGTTTAAATGTCACTTGCTTGGTCCTATATTTAAGGTTGCATTGTATCATACCTAACATTGCATTTGTCTATTTCACTGCTACCTGGACTTGCTCACTCACCTTACATGTATGATCTATTATAACCCGAAAAATCCCTTTCCTTTTCTATCTTTCTAATATTATGATCTCCCCTTCTATATTTATATTCAATATAGGAACTACCCAAGTGGAAGACTGTACATCTACATTAAACTTCTTCTGCAGAGATCATACCATTCTTGAATTTTATCTAAATCCGACCTCAATGTATCCACTTCTGCTTGAAATGAGAATTCCCTGCATAATTTTGCAATCGTCGATCCGATATCATCATTTAAATCCTCAATACATATCAAGAACAAAATTGGTTCCAAATCCTAGCCCTATAGCACTCCACTTTTTACTTGATACCACTGCTTATTTATCCCCACTCTTTGCCTTCTTCCCGTTAACCAATTTTAAATCCATTTGACAACTTCATCACCTATTCCATGTCATTTCAATTTCCTACAAAATCGTTGATGATGAACTCTATCAATGGCGTTAGCTAGATAAATAACATCCACTGGCTCCCCTCCATCTATCATTTTGGTAACCTCCTCCATGAATTCTAATAGATATGTCAGCACGATCTCACTTTCCTAAGCCCATGCTGACTATTCATGATTAGATTAAATTTGTCCAAGCGGATTATTGTGTGTTCTTTGATTACCGACTCCAAAACTTTGCAGACTAGGTTCGTAAAACTCACTGGTCTATAATTTGCTGAAATATTCGACAATAGAAATCACAAAGGAAAGAAGGAGAGCAGACATTGTTGAGACGTGCAGAAAGTGGATGCTGTATGGTGGTGTAGCTCTACTATTGCTTTTTTCCATTTTTGTAGACTTTCTCATTTATGACTGGAACTATGACATGTATGTATCATTGGCGAGTGACACAATGTATCAACACAAAAAACAAGGCAAAACATCGGTTGGCAGACACTTTTCATCCATCCATCCATCTTTCATCCGTCCATCTTTCATCCGTCAATCTATATATCCATTTATACATCCATCTATTCATTCATCTATCCATCCACTTGCTCTCCCACCGTCCGTCTGTCTGTCCATCTGTCTGTCAGTCTATATTTATATTTACCCATCTTCCCATCTGGGAAGCTGCGTTTTCTTCAGACCACAACGGTCCCCTGGTCGACCCAGCCTTAAAATATGTTGTATATTTATAACCTTGACTCCTGGTCATCATCATGTGGCGTATTCGAACCAGAACGTAGCTTCCGTTACGGCATCTATGTTTGAGTCTTGCTTCAGGGCGAGTGGGCCCGCGTCATTCAAAGACATGCGCAGGCTGGCCGTAATGTACTAATGCCATCTTCGTCAGGGTCGACTTCTTTTTCTCCTTCCAGGAAACATTAGCATATCTTTCTCTCTCTCTCTCTCTCGCTCTCTTTCCCTCTCTCCAGACCGTTATGTTTCTTCACATGATCGAAATATCTTAGCTTTTCTATTGTGAAGTTGTCCATGAGCCTTCTTCTTCTTCTTCTGCGTACGCAATCAGACAGTAACCATTATTTTTTCGAAAAAAGCGGCGGTCATCCTGAGGCTGTCGCCACTGCCATAGAGCTTGTCTTGCAGTTCCACTGGTGATGGCCACATCTGCTCTCTCTGATCTTCGTATGTCGGGCAGTTCTGCAGCAGATGTTCAGCGGTCATTTTACCAGTACCGCACGGGCATTCGTCGGTACACCCTATCTTCAATTTGTTGAATAGGTGGTACCTCAGTCTATTGTGGCCAGTGCGAAGTCTGAAGACAACGACCTGCTCTCTTCGGTTCAACTGGTAATAGGCATCGTTTTTGGTGTAACCAGTATGTTCGGTTTCCCATTTGGTCATGTATCTGGCTTTGATAAGCCGTTTTGACTCTTCGTACGTCATACTGGTATCTGTTTGTGGTAGTCTTGCCCCTTCTTTTGCCAGTCTGTCTGCTTCCTCGTTGCCTTGGATGTTACAGTGTCACGGGACCCACTGTACCACTACCCTTTTTGGTGCGGACTGCTGGCACAGTTTGCAGAGTGCTGCTCTTAAGTCATTAAGCTCAGTGTTTTTCTGGCTTTTTAGCGCTGTGACTACGGCGAGAGCATCTGTCAGCAGGACTATACGGCTCTCATTTTCACTGTGTGTCACCATTTCTTCCACTGCCGCCCTCAGTGCCTCTGCCTCCGCTCTGAAATTGCTTGTGTACTTACCAGTAGCGAATGACAGTGTTATTTGTCTGCCATTTGGTAGGTTCAGGAATGCTCCTGCCCCTCCGTTCTGTGTTGTGTTTGTTACAGAACCGTCGGTGTATGCATGGGTCCAGTCCATGCTTGGGTAGCTTTTCGTTATGAAGCTTAGGGTAGTATCTCTCCTTTCTTTTTCAGTCTGGCAGTTTTTGTTTGCAATTCCTGGTATATTTTCTACCACCTCTGGAAATATATCCTGCCTCCAGGTAGGTTTTCGTACAGTAGTGATGGGTTTTGGTGTTGTTAGTGCGTTTATGGGATCTTCGTGCATCTTTGCTTTGGCTATTTCTGCAAAGTTTCTCCGCTTTAGTTTCCCATTTCCAAAATTGTTTAGTCTCTGGTGCATTGGATGGTCGGTCAGTCTTCGGAGTTTCTCTGACTGCAGCTGGGCTCTGCATTCTCTTCTATCGGTCATGGATTGCAGTTTTGTAATCTTTTCAAGTTCTACAATTGGCGTTGACTTCATGCCACCTGTTATAATTCTCATGGCTTGGTTTTGAAGTTTGTTAACTTTATCGAAGTTCGCCTTCGCTGCTGTTGTCCATGCCGCAATGCCATACTCGAGAACTGGTCTCACTCTTCCAGTGTACAGTTTCTTTAGTATGCCTTCGTCAGCTCCCCAGCTTGTGCCAGCAAGTTTCCTCATGATTGCCATTCTTTCTCTGGCTTTCATTCGGTTTCTCTCAATCTGACTTTTCCATGTCATGCGCCGATCAAATGTGACTCCCAGATAGGTTGGGTTGTCGTTTGGCTGCAGGAATTTGCCATTTAGACTTAATTTGGTACTTTGGGGTTTTAATGAAAGCGAGAATATTGTGCATGTGGTTTTCTCCTCGTTTATTTTGACCAGGTCCATGAGCCAATTTGTTATATTACGCAAATATTGCAAAATGTAACTATTTGTCTGTTTTTTCTGTCCATGATATTTTCAGAATCCTTCTGTAACACTTCATTTTAAAAGCTGTAATTTGTTAAGCAATTTGTTTGATGTCCATATCTCGCAACCATATTACGCCACTGGGGAAATGTGTGTTATGACTAGTTGGATCTGCTTGCTTGTTCATCGCCACACATTTTTTGTTAAATGTGTGTGTTTCTAGCTATTTAATCGGCTGTCCCACATTGGCTTTGAAAGACAAATGCAAGAGGGACTATGAAGTCATGAGACATCCAATCTGAGGATTGGGATGAACTTTCTCATAATCGAGCTGCTTGGAGACAGTCAGTTGGATTGGGCGTAATGGCTACTGATGCTCGTAGAGGCCTTCTTGCTGAAGAGAAAGACTGAAGAGGTCAAGGAACACTCCCGCGAGTCAGCCTCCTCTGCATGGTTGTTCGATCTGCGGCAGGGACTGTCACTCATGGATCGGCCTTTACCGCCAAAGCAGACAGTGTTGAAATATAGGAAACAGAGCTGGGTTAAACTCACAGGACACAACGCGAATGGTCTTCAAAGATTGAGACGAAGATGATGATGAGTCATTTAAAAAATATTCGCAAGTCGATGTACCAGTTCTGCATAGTAAATCAGACATGATTCCTTTATCCTGTGCCCCAGGTAGGTAAGGTCCAAGTTAGTTTTATCCTCGAGTTACCTTACTTTAAACATTGTCATCGCCCTATACTGTATAGCCAGGGAAGTAATTGTTCTGCCACTCAACCAATTAAACCCTCGAAAAGGTTTAAGTTAATCAAACCTGGGAACCAGGCTTACATCTCCCACTTTAATTCGCTATCTATATGCAATAGTTAATGTGTCTATTTAATCATGTTTTCTATTTTAGGAAAGGTCAGAGGTCATCGCCACTTACGCTATGTGTGGCTTCTCGGCCTTCACTGCCATTGGCATCTGTATCGGGTCAATGACCTCAATGTGTCCTACCAGGAAACCGGATATCGTCCAGGTGGTTCTGACTGCCTTCTTTGCTGGTAACATGGCTAGTTTCGCCACGGGAGCTATTGCAGGTATTCTCACACAATGGCTAACCGGTTAACTTTGTGTAAATTACCTTAAGATGACCAGCATCTTTGTTGACTACAGATTTACTTGAAATGTTAAACATTTAATTTGCTTGCAAGCAGACTGAAGATGTCAAACAGCCTACCTGATGATAGACCAGGGGTCTCAACCAGAAATCTCTACCTTACTTCCGTGCACATCATGAGGGCAATGTAAATGGTCCGCTGGCCGACCGTAATAATACTTATAAGAGGTAGCTTCAAAACGTTCCCGGCATAGTCGACTCGTGCTCAATGAAAGATGATATTTTGGAGAATATATATTTAAAAGTTGGTAGTGACCTTGAAGAAAGGACATGACAGACGTGACCTTCATATATACTCTCCAACAGAAGTTACAGAATTTTGTTTTTGTGTTGTGCTCGTTGCATCGTCAGAGTTGAAAATGTCCTTGATTGAACAACGTAAAAATGTGTTTTGCTTGAGACGTCCCCGTGAGAGACACAAACATTGCTTAATAAAGCATATGGTGATACCGAAATGAAGAAATCGCAAGTATTTGAGTGGCACAATCGTTTCCGTGAAGGTCGTGTTAGTGTCGATGATGATGCACGTATTATACGACCGTCAACCTTGATCAACAATGAAAACATTGAGCGTGTTTGAAACACACTTCGTACCTGACCCTAGACTCACTGAAGATGTGGAGCCTAGTTGTCTTCAGACTGCACTAAGATGTCTGACATGTCAACTTACTGTAAAGTAATTCCAAGTGTCTATCTATCTTCAGTTCACTTATGTCAGACGCCTTGGGGAGTTGTGACCTTCTTTGCTTCATATTTTTTGGCAGCTGAAAATCCACTGGTCAATCTCAGCATCTGTTAATCCCTGTAATATACGATCGCCTATTTTTGAGACTGGTGAAGGTGGAAGCGTAAATTAGAGCGAGGTAGACCGGCAGCCTATAAGGGGCCATCTAAGCTGCTCCGCTAACCACATAACCAAGACCTGAAGTTATAGCCACACAATCCCCTTTTTGCGACATATTCTCTGTGGAGCGAATATCCCTATTATAATTAGAGTAGACTTTTAACTTGAATTTTACCCGAGCAGAGTCCGTTAGGCCTACTCTTTTCATTTCCTACTGCTCAGATATTTTTAACATGCGTGCCACTGCACACGGGTGTCTGATCTCACTACTCAGAGATCAGGGAAAATATATACCGGATGATCCACGTGAAAAACATCCCGTTCTCCACCGTGATTTGAACAAGCGACCTCCAGGACCCGAGACGAACACCTTAGCTCAAGACCACTGGATCCCCCGAATTTAAAGTGTTGCCCTTCCAAACAAATTGTAGATTGACATAAGTTTCAACACACCTAATCAAATGGATGCTAGAATATGCTCATAAACTGTTATACATAAACCTCACAAAAAAACAAGTCATTAAACAAACAAAGCCCCCAGAGCATTTACATTTTATTTTTAATTTAGTAAAGAAGGAGGGCATAGAACATGGTGGGAGAGTACAAGAATTGGTTGTACGGTAACTTGATGTGCGCGTGTGCGTGTGACGTGATAGTTAACTATTGTGTGTTATTCCCAAGTTAAATAGTTATCCTATTATCATTAACAATATCGGGGGTTTGTGTCTGGATTTGATTCATATCTTATCGCTTTTTTGTTTCTGCTGTTTTGTTTTAGAAATACCTGCATGTGATAGGATGTACACAATATAAATATATCACATTTTAAACATTCTCTGAAATGTACTGTAGCAGTGACACCATCTTTCCATCTTTCTCTAATATGTAATGTCAAGATCATACCACATGTTCAGCACATTCTTTGACATGAACAGGACATAAATCCAGTAGTGATGCGTTGTAATAGAAAGGAAAGGTTGAGCTATCCCAAAAGATTTTGAAGAATTAAAGAAGACAACCATTCGCATAAGACGAACGAGAAATAAATTAGAAATTGAAATTGTAATGGTTATTTTTGTTTAAGCGTGGTTAAGCATGTTAGCTAACGCTCAAATCGCCAAAGCTGATTACATCCAGCCTAAGACAGCGTGGGAATCAGGTCAATTGGTAGCTAGGGGACGGTATTAGTGAGCTTTTTTTTCTCACAGCCAAATATCCAAAAAGTAGGCCTAGCTTCACAGACTAGATTTATAGTTTTAGAACAGATGAACGATTAAATAAAAGGGTTTCATATAACTTAACTAACTTAACGTCTTTATACTGGCTTAGAAGACCCTGCAGAGTCTGTATACAACCAGTTACATTTACATCATCTTACTCGAAAATCTATGCGCATCCAGTTTATTGTTAAATGCATTAACTGTCCCTGCCTCCACTACCTCCCCTGGCAGGGCATTCCAAGCAGACACCACTCTCTGACCAGAAAAATATTTCCTAATATCTAATCTGGACATCTCTTTAGTCAGCTTGTAGCTATGCCCTCGTGTTATTGTGGGTGGCTGTATTTTAAAAAACTTGTTATAGACTAATTTATCGATTCCTCTGATCATCTTATAAACCTGTATTAAGTCACCACGAATTCTTCTCTCTTCGAGACACTGTAGGCCAGTTTTTCTAAGTCGTTCCTCATAACTGTAATTCTGGAATCCCACTATCATCTTTGTTGCTCTTTTTTGTATTCTTTCCAGCATGTTTATATCGCCTCTATGATAGGACTCCACACCTGTACACAGTACTCCAATCTAGGTCTAACTAAAGCGTTTTACAGTTTGACGATCACTTCCTTGCTCCTATGTTTAATATTTCTTTTTATCATACCTAACATTGCGTTTGCCTTTTTCACTGCTACCTCAACTTGCTCACTCACCTTTCCTGTATGATCTATTATAACCCCTAGGTCCCTTTCCTTATCTATCTTTCTAATATTGTTTTCTCCCATTCTGTAATTATGTTCCATATTGGATCTACCCATGTGGATAACTGTACATTTATCTACATTAAACTCCATTTGCTTACAGACCATTCTCGAATTATATCTATATCTGACATCAATATATCCACTTCCGCTTTAGATGAGACACTACTGCATAGTTTTGTGTCATCAGCAAATTTTGCAATCATGGATCTCATATCAATGTCCAAATCATTTAAATATATCAAGAACAAAATTGGTCCCAAAACCGAGCCCTGTAGCACACCATTTTTCACTTCACACCACTCAGAGTACGCCCACCCTCTGCCTTCTTCCCGTTAACCAATTTTCAATCCATTTGGCAACTTCCCCACCTATTTCATGTTATTTTAACTTTTGAAATAATCTTTGATGAGGTACTCTATCAAAGGCTTTTGCATAGTCTAGATAAATAACGTCCACTGGCTCCCCTTTATCTATGATTTTAGTAACCTCCTCCATGAATTCTAATAGATTTGTTAAGCATGATCTCCCTCTAGTAAACCCATGCTGACTATTTCTAATTAGATTAAATTTTTCTAAATGCATTACAAAGTTTTCTTTGATTATTGACTCTAACAATTTACAGAATATGCCCGTTAAACTCACCGGTCTATAATTTGCTGGATCTGATTTTTTGCCTTTTTTGAATAAGGGGATCACTCCTGCATCTTTCCAATCCCGTGGAACAATCCCTTTTGTAAGTGATTGAGAACATAATATAGCCAATGGTTTTGCTAGTTGGTCTCTAATTTCATACAAAATTTTGGATGAATACCATCTTGATCTGGACATTTATTCACTTTCAACCCCTCCAATTTTTTTAAAACCATTTCCTCTGTAATACAGATTGATCTTAATCCCGCTGTATCCATGTCTCTTTGAAAAATATCTATAGGCTCTGGGATCTTGGAGCAGTCCTCTTTTGTGTAGACTGTACCAAAGTACTGATTGAGCAGATTAACTGCCTCCCTATTCTCACTTATTATTTTCCATGTACTGTCTATGAGAGGGCCTACTTTGTCTTTCGTTCTTTGTTTATTTCTAACATAAGAGAAGAAGCTTCTACTGTCAGTCTTGATTCTCTGAGCAAGTTTTTTTTCGAAGTCAATTGTTGCTGTTTTATTGGCTTTCTGAGATATGTTCTGCTTGTCCAAATATTTTACATATGTTTTTTTTGATTTACCTGCCCCTATATATTTTGTCCATGCTTTATTTTTCGCTCTTCTACATTTCACTACAAATCTAGTTATCCACTTTTTACTCTTGGGGTTTACCTCCCTACATGGAACACATTCCTCTTCTAGCGTTTCTAGAACTGTTTAAA
The DNA here is from genome assembly GCA_036924085.1 of Ariolimax columbianus. NCBI lineage: Eukaryota > Metazoa > Mollusca > Gastropoda > Stylommatophora > Arionidae > Ariolimax > Ariolimax columbianus. The sequence goes on from JAVGWX010000003.1 coordinate 139,811,328, forward strand.
ACTCTCCCACTCCTGTTCAACATCTGTTCCTCCGACAATATCTTTCCAGATTATTTGATTCACTGCCTCTTTCATCCTCTTAACTTCTGCCTTAGAGTAGTCGCATGTTCGCGTGTTTATGTTTACCTCTTTCCCTGCAATAAGATCCCAACGGATGATTTGATGGTCACTTGAGCCAAACAGTATGAAATTGAACTTTGTGTAATACGTGTTACGGATGCTGTTATTTCTATTAGATAACCTGAAATGTCGGAGGAAGGGGTGGGGGAGTGGGGGGGGGGCGGAAGTATGTAAGGGAACGCAGGCTGAAATTAACCATTCCAATACCCATTCCATTGTGCCAAAATTGGTACCGGGAATCGGAGTTTTTATGCAATTCCAAAATAGAGAAAATAGAGGTGCGTTTGTATATTTTGACAACAAATAATATCCATTTGAAAGTACAGCAGTTGTATTTTTAAAATTATGCATTCACTTATCCGTATGTTTAGTAAATGTGATAGATGGCTGTTGAGTATGAACAAAAGCAAGCAATTTTACCAATACTAAGAAAGTCAATATATTGTTCACTCTACTGTACTCTTCTGTCACACATTTTCTAACGCACAAGTTTTGAATTTTCCTGTATAACTTATTCGCAATTTTTTTACAAACTACATTCACTATAATATTGGTTAGGTTTTTTTAATTACACTTTTTATTTTCTCTAACATGTAATGGCACAGTCAAACACATTTTTTAAAAATCTTCTCTAACATGTAATGTCACAGCCAAACATATTTTTTATCTTCTCTAACATGCAATGTCATTATCATACCAGCGTGTTAACATTTTCTAACATTTATATCACTTGGACATCTCATTAATACTGTTTTGTCCATTCACTGCAGGTGTGATGTACACACAACACTCTAGTTAGCACCCTGCATGATGATGATGCACTGGTTGTTTATCACAAGAGAATGTAAGAACAGATATGATATGCGCTTGTAAGCAAAGGAGGATAACGGCATCAACCACGGTCACGTAGGCAAGTACTTTTGACAAAGAAAAGCATGTACACCAACAACGGCCGTCAAGTCAAATGCTTCTTGGCAAATGACAACACGTACACCAACAACGGTCGTCAAATAAAACACTTTTGTACAAGAACAGCACGTACACAATAAATGTTGTCAAAATAAATACTTCTTTCCAAGGACAACATGTACATTAACAACTGTCACGAAAATAAGTACTTATGTACAAATAACAGCATTGCACAATCAAAGTTTGTCTTACATAAGTGCTGCTATTCAAGGAAAACACGTACATCAACAACAGTGGTCAACACAAGTAATTATGTACACAGAGAGCAGGTACACCAACAGCAAAACAATAATATAATTATTAGCAGCATGAATCGAGCCCCGGTCCTGGAGCTGATGAAATGACCTCGCTACAAGAAAGAGACTAGCTAACATATTGCACCCGCCGAACAGCTGAATCCTAGCAGACTATCAATCACTAATCTAGCTGTTGTAGGGAGGATCGTTCGTCTTCTCGGAGACAGGCTATCAAATCCGCATTACACAAGAATATTCTGTTTATTTGTTGTTGTTTAGTGAATGTGTATTCCGAGTGATCTTATATTTTGTCTTGTCGATGATTGTTGCTACCAGTCTTCACGTTTGTTGTTGATTAACTTTGGTGTTTCATGATTTCCAAGACGTTTCTTCTTCTTCTTCTGCGTACACAGTCAGACAGTGACCATTATTTTCTCGAAAAAAGCGGCGGTCATCCTGAGACTCTCGCCACTACCATAGAGCTTGTCTTGCAGTTCCACTGGCAATGGCCACATCTGCTCTCTCTGATCCTCGTATGTCGGGCAGTTCTGCAGCAGATGTTCAGTGGTCATTTTACCAGTACCGCACGGGCATTCGTCGGTACACCCTATCTTCAATTTGTTGAATAGATGGTACCTCAGTCTGTTGTGGCCAGTGCGAAGTCTGAAGACAACGACCTGCTCTCTTCGGTTCAACTGGTAATAGGCATCGTTTTTGGTGTAACCAGTATGTTCGGTTTCCCATTTGGTCATGTATCTGGCTTTAATAAGCCGTTTTGACTCTTCGTACGTCATACTGGTATCTGTTTGTGGTAGCCTTGCACCTTCTTTTGCCAGTCTGTCTGCCTCCTCGTTGCCTTGGATGTTGCAGTGTGACGGAACCCACTGTACCACTACCCTTTTTGGTGCGGACTGCTGGCACAGTTTGCAGAGTGCTGCTCCTAAGTCATTAAGCTCAGTGTTTTTCTGGCTTTTTAGCGCTGTGACTACTTCGAGAGCATCTGTCAGCAGGACTATATGGCTCTCATTTTCACTGTGTGTTACCATTTCTTCCACTGCCGCCCTCAGTGCCTCTGCCTCTGCTCTGAAATTGCTTGTGTACTTACCAGTAGCGAATGACAGTGTTATTTTTCTGCCATTTGGTAGGTTCAGGAATGCTCCTGCCCCTCCGTTCTGTGTAGTGTTTGTTACAGAACCGTCGGTGTATGCATGGGTCCAGTCCATGCTTGGGTAGCTTTTCGTTATGAAGCTTAGGGTAGTGTCTCTCCTTTCTTTTTCACTCTGGCAGTTTTTGTTTGCAATACCTGGTATATTTTCTACCACCTCTGGAAATATATCCTGCCTCCAAGTAGGTTTTCGTACAGTAGTGATGGGTTTTGGTGTTGTTAGTGCGTTTTTGGGATCTTCGTGCATCTTTGCTTTGGCTATTTCTGCAAAGTTTCTCCGCTTTAGTTTCCCATTTCCCAAATTGTTTAGTCTCTGGTACATTGGATGGTCCGTCAGTCTTCTGAGTTTCTCTGACTGCAGCTGGGCTCTGCAGTCTCTTCTATCGGTCATGGATTGCAATTTTGTAATCTTTTCAAGTTCTACAATTGGCGTTGACTTCATGCCACCTGTTATAATTCTCATGGCTTGGTTTTGAAGTTTGTTAACTTTATCGAAGTTCGCCTTCGCTGCGGTTGTCCATGCCGCAATGCCATACTCGAGAACTGGTCTCACTCTTCCAGTGTACAGTTTCTTTAGTATGCCTTCGTCTGCTCCCCAGCTTGTGCCAGCAAGTTTCCTCATGATCGCCATTCTTTCTCTGGCTTTCATTCGGTTTCTCTCAATCTGACTTTTCCATGTCATGCGCCGATCAAATGTGACTCCCAGATAGGTTGGGTTGTCGTTTGGCTGCAGGATTTTGCCATTCAGACTTAATTTGGTACTTTGGGGTTTTAATGAGAGCGAGAATATTGTGCACGTGGTTTTCTCCTCGTTTATTTTGACCAGCCATGAGTTCGCCCACTCTTCCAGCGATGTTAGGGCCGTCTGCATCCGATTTCTTGCTATGGTGAGATTCTTTTCAGAGGTCCACATAGCCAGATCTTCTGCAAACATTGAGCTATGGACTCTTCTTGGTATATTCTCTGTAATATCTTTTATATATACCAGGAAGAGTGTGGGTGACAATACTCCCCCTTGGGGTACTCCCTGCTCGAGTGTCACCTTTTTGCTCATCTGCCCTTGTACTTGGACTCTGGCCGTTCTTTGTTTGAGGTAGTGGTTGATCCACTTGTACATCTTCCCACAGACATCACTTCTTCTTAGCTTGACTCTAAGTCCATCCTTCCAGACTTTGTCAAATGCCTTTTCCAGATCCACCCAAACAGCTACTGTGTGTTTCTGTGCCTGGTAGGCATCTTCTATCTCCTGGGCTATGAGGATGACCTGGTCCTCAGTGGATCTGTGCTGTCTAAAGCCGGCTTGCTGTGGAATTAGTATTCGTTTTTCTTCCAGATGCCACATCAGTCTGGTGTTTATCATCCGTTCCATCAGCTTGCCGACACAGCTCAGTAGGCTAATGGGCCTGTATCCATTTGGATCTGTTTTGTCCTTCCCTGTTTTTGGTACTGGTACCAGTATTGCATCTTTCCATGCCTGGGGTACAATACCCCTTTTCCAGCTTTGGTTCAGGACTGATAGTAGTTTCTTCTTCGCTGTTTGGCCCAGCCCCATCAGCATTTCGTTTGTTATCCCGTCTTTTCCGGGAGATTTCCATTTCTTTAGTGTTCTCATAGCCTCTTCCATTTCGCGCATTGTTAGTTTGGCCATCATGTGCTCTTCAGGAGCCGTATTTATGTTTTCGTGTCCCTTTAGCTCTTCGCTAATGTCTGTATGCTTCTCTGCAGGGACCTCGATGTGGTTTGCTCTGGCATAGTGATCGACAAAGGCGTTTGCGGCTTTCTTACCTGTGATCAAGTTCTCGCCCTGCTTGATAGTAATTTGTTTATTTGACGGGGTTTCGTCATTCATGGCTCTGACTAGCTTCCATAGCTTGTTCCCTTCTTTGTCCAGGTTCAGACTTTCCGTTTTATTTTTCCAACTTTCTCTTGCTGTTTGCTTGAGAGTGTGTTTGTACTTCGCCGCGGCGGCTTTGAGGGCGATGTTTGCCTCCGTGGATTTTTCTCGTTCTGCCATGTTCCTAGCATTTGTTACTGCATCTTCCACTTTCTGTAACTCATCATTCCAGTAGGGCTTATAGTTTTTCCTAGCTCCTCTTGGGATGGTTTCAGTGGCGGCTTGCATTATTGCCTTGCTTAGGCTCTCCACCATGGGCTTCATTTTGGTGTTTCGTGTGTTGATGGTTTCACACAGCCCATCTGTCAGGATTGCAAATCTGTCCCAGTCGGCTCGTTTGTAATTCCAACGTGGGAGCGGTTTTGTTTCCTGTGGGCCTACTTCCATGTCAATGGTTAGCCTGATCGGCCTGTGGTCGCTACCTGCCAGTTGGTTTAGCACCTGGCGGTCCATTTTATAGTGTATGTCCTGTGTGGAGAAGGCCAAATCTGGAGTCGAGGTGGTATGCCATGTTCTTGAATAGAAGCTAGGGTTATCCTCCGGCCTATTGATTAGGGAGAGATTTGCATCTATCTCCCAATCTTCCACTTCGTCACCTCTACTGTCTGTGTCAGAGTATCCCCATCTCTCCGAGTGGCTGTTGAAATCTCCAACTACTATGCAGCCAAGACGTTTCAATTAATACCTTCTGGATAACTTGCAAGGACGGAATCAATGAGGTGGATGATGTTGTTAGATAACGCTGTGAACTTCACAGTATATCGGGAAAACATGGTTTGATTTACTGATACTTATTGACAAGTTTACTCTTTTATGTGCCCTGAAAAGGGCCTTAAATGACGGGTTGAAGTAGCTTTTCTCACATCTTTAGCATGCTGATGAAGGTTTATCGGAGTCCTCCAGGCTGTTGTGCTATGATTTGCTTTATCTGCATGCCCTTCACTACTGCGGGGGAGTCACGTCAATTACCCACCTTTTTTAGCTAGGCTGCCATGAAAACAGCCCGTTTTAAGGACGGGATAGAATGTGATGGATGTCTTGGCCAGTATGTCTTGCCTGACCAGACGTTGTTCTCATTTCCCCCAAAACATTGGTAATTAATGTATCCCTCAATAACCCGCAGTGTTCTCGAAAGTTCAAAAATACAAAGAATGTGTGTGTGGTTTTTTTATTTTTTTCAAATTTAAAAATACAGCTTCAAAAATCTAGGAAATGACTGTTCGCACATTCTGCTGATGGTTCCAAATTCAAAACAAGATTTTAGTTTCTGGGGATCTAGTGCAATTTTGTCATTGTATTTTAAAGCCTAATTCGTGTGAGCATCTATACAATATTTCTCAAAGATTATTATTATTATTATGTATATATATATATATATATGCATATACGAGGTGTGTTCAAATGAAACCGGACCTAGCTGCACCAAGTGAACATACGTACGATGCCCACGATGATGTCAATTATGGTGTATACATCACATATCAACTGTCAAGTTTGCAAAATGTCCTTATCCTCCATAGTTTCCTCAGCAGACCATTGAAAACATCGCAAGTGTGATACGGAATCCATCCAGAGTTGATCAGCGAGCGGTAATTCGGCTTCTAACAGTTGAAGGACGTTGACCAGTTAGCATTCATTGCAGAACGAAGGCAGTGTATGGGAACAAAAGTGTGTTGAAGACAACAATGAGGGTAATGAGATTTGGAAAACTTGACGGTTGGTATGTACTGTTTACACCACAATTGACGTCTTCTTGCGCATCGTACCTACCTTCACTTAGTGCAGTTAGGTCCGGTTTCATTTGAACATACCTAATGTATATATATATATATATATATATATATATATATATATATATATATATATATATATATATATATATATATATATTATATATGTATCTGAAGACACCATAACTCGCGAACGGAATGACTTATCATTCTGAACATACTATGGACAGTTTGTAGTCCGGTCTAACTCATTGCATGTCTCTATGTCAAGTCTTTTACGAGTTATGGGCACATAATTATATATATAATTAAACGACTAGTGTAGAAAATTGTTGGCCCATATGACCCAATTTATTTAAGTTCCAGGAAACGCTCTTCATTGTTTATCTGTTTGACACTGTGAATATAGGAGCATCTGGCCAAATGGTTTCAACGCGAGCCTGCTTACAAGGATGGTAGTAGATCGAATCTCGTGAGGTTCGACAGTTTTTATTTGTATTGACACCATGAAGCAGCATAAATTTTCTTCTATTTGAACATTGTTGGCTTCATTTGTAATTACTACGGAATTGTGTGTATTAAAAACGGATGTTATTTCCTAGATTAAATTGGATGTTAGAACTTGAAGCAAAGAAACAATCAGGTTGAAGGGGAAATCAATTATAGGTTGGCAGGAGATAGGTAAGTTGAGGAGAAGGTTAGATATTAGCAAACTCAGGGGACAGAACAGATGGTGAGTTGAGGGGAACAAGATGGCTGATTATATGTGGGTGGAGAAGATATTTACGGTATGATGGAAAGAGATTTGCTGATTGAGAAGAGAAGAAATGTGCAGAAAGATTGGTGTTAAGGGAAAAGGCGATAGAGAACATGATGGGAGTGCATTATGCATATAATGGATGGGTAGTGTTTAAACAATTAACTCTTTTCATCATTATCCAGAAAACCGCAAAACAAACTAATTGTGTGTTTAACTTAAAAAGTAAATTCCAGGGCGAAGCAGGGTACTTAACAAGTTTATACATAAAATTGAAATTCTCCTAAACTGATACAATGTAAAGAGTGCAGTGTTTTGTGATGGTATTTCCAGTCCAACCTTAATACGCACAAACGTTCTGATGTAAAGATAATGTATTATCTCCATTAAATAGTCCATAACTACAATGATTGTCGTTATCCAATATTTGAGTTAGTGACTTTGGAGTGGGCTCACAATCTAAGGCTTAAATCTAGATATCAGGTTTTTGGCTTAGATCTAGACATCACGTTTATGGCTTAGATCTAGGCATCAGGTGTATGGCTTAGATCTAGATATCATGTTTGTTGCTTAGATTTAGGCATCCGGTTTATGGCTTTGACCTAGACATCACGTTTAAGGTTTAAATCTAGGCATCATGTTTATGGGTTAGATCTAGGCATCATGTTTGTGGGTTATATCTAGACATCACGTTTAAGGGTTAAATCTAGGCATCATGTTTATGGGTTAGATCTAGGCATCATGTTTATGGGTTAGATCTAGGCATCATGTTTATGGGTTAGATCTAGATATCACGTTTATGGGTTAGATCTAGGCATCATGTTTATTGGTTAGATCTAGACCTCACGTTTATGGGTTAGATTTAGGCATCATGTTAATGGGTTAGATCTAGGCATCACGTTTATGGGTTAGATCTAATCACGTTTATGGGTTAGATCTAGGCATCATTTTTATGGGTTAGATCTAATCACGTTTATAGGTTAGATCTAGCCTCTAAACATCATGTTTATGGGTTTAATCTGGGCATCAGGTTTATGGCTTTGATCTAGACATCAGGTTTATGGTTTAGATTTCGACGTAATGTTTATGGCATTGATCCTGTATTGAGGTTTCATGGGCTTGCTATCGATCGGCTTGAAAGATTATGACTTCTTACAGAATAATTGGACAGTTTGTTATGTTACGATGGGTTGTGTTAGTTTTGATCAGATTTTTCTTTAGCTACCAGCTTTGCTGGATCAGATTCTCCGTCAGCAAATGGGACTGACAACCTCCTGACTGATGGTTCGTGACAACCTCCTGACTGATGGTTCGTGACAACCTCCTGACTGATGGTTCGTGATAACCTCCTGACTGATGGTTCGTGACAACCGAATGACTGATGGTTCGTGACAACCTCCTGACTGATGTTTCGTGACAACCGAATGACTGATGGTTAGTGGCGTTAAGGTTGTCAGCTTGTTAGCCAAACCTGTGACACAATGTGGAGTTTCATTGATGTACCTTAAACTGTGTGACTGATGCGTGTAGTTGAGGCCTGTGCTTGAGGTGTGCCGTTGAGGCGTTTATTCGACGTGTAGTCGTGGTGTGTGGTGGCTGAGGGGCGTGGGTGAGATGTTTTGATGTTTAAGGTGTGTGGGTGAGGCATGTGGGCGAGGCGTGCAGGAGGTGTATGGGCGGGATATATGGGCGGGGAGTGTAGAAGGCCTGCGGGCAAGGCATGGGACGGGGTATGTGGGCGGAGAGTGTAGAAGGCGTGTGGGCAAGGCATGGGGCGGGGTATGTGGGCGGGGAGTGTAGAAGGCGTGTGCGCGAAGCGTGTGAGCAACGCATGTGGCGGGGTATGTGGGCGGGGCATGTAGTCAATGCGTGTGGGCGAGGCATGTGGACGAGACGTGCAGTCGAGGCGTAGTCGAGGTGTGTGGGAGAGGCCTGTAGTCGAAGTGTGTGGGAGAGGCCTGTAGTCGAGGTGTGTGGGAGAGGCCTGTAGTCGAGGTGTGTGGGAGAGGCCTGTAGTCAAAGTGTGTGGGAGAGGCCTGTAGTCGAGGTGTGTTGCTGCGGCGTGGAGTCGAGGTATAAGGCTAAGACGTTTGACTGAAATTTAGAATCGTGTAGTCGACGTGTAGTTAGGCGTGTGACTAAAGCATGTCGTCCAGACGTGTGACTAAAGCATGTCGACCAGGCGTGTGACTAAAGCATGTCGACGAGGCGTGTGACTAAAGCATATCGACGAGGCGTGTGACTAAAGCATGTCGACGAGGCTGTTGACTAAAGCATGTCGTCGGAACGTGTGACGAAAGCATGTCGACGAGGTGTGTGACTAAAGCATGTCGTCCAGACGTGTGACTAAAGCATGTCGACCAGGCGTGTGATTAAAGCATGTCGACGAGGCGTGTGACTAAAGCATGTCGTCGAGGCGTGTGACTAAAGCATATCGACGAGGCGTGTGACTAAAGCATGTCGACGAGGCTGTTGACTAAAGCATGTCGTCGGAACGTGTGACTAAAGCATGTCGACGAGGTGTGTGACTAAAGCATGTCGACGAGGCGTGTGACTAAAGCATGTCGGCGAGGCGTATACCTAAAGCAAGTCGGCGAGGTGTGTGACTAAAGTATGTCGGCGAGGCAATTATCAGAGAAGGATGGGAGAGTCGTGTGTACGATGTTTATCACGATCTGACTTTGACTGATATTTATGATTGTGACTGATATTTATGATTGTGACTGATATTTATGATTGTGACTGCAATATATGATTGTGACTGATATTTATGATTGTGACTGCAATATATGATTGTGACTGATATTTATGATTGTAACTGATATTTATGATTGTGACTGCAATATATGATTGTGACTGATATTTATGATTGTGACTGATATTTATGATTGTGACTGCAATATATGATTGTGACTGATATTTATGTCCTTATGAATGCTGCGTGCCGTTGGCTAAGTCAGAAGGTGTGGCGCAGATGCCATGACAGCAAGCGTAGACCCAGCTGTGAAGAGAATGCAAATAATGAAGCAAAGTCTGTCCATCACCATGGCTGCGAACCGCCAGTCATTTCTGATTTCATTCTCTTCTTCCTCCTTCCGAAACTTGGCCGTTACCTTCTTTATCTCCCTCAAAATGCATGTGATGTCGTGACGTACGGATGAGGACGTCATTCCGATACCTTCTTCCATCTGAAACAGAAAATCACCAAACGTCAATCAGACATAGCTGACTTTGGTTTTAGATAGTATCTGCATATAACATTCTTGCGACTCACGTAAGTGATAACCTCTGATATTTTGTTAGTTTTCATTTATTCACACCATAAATCAACTTTATTCCGTTAAGATGTCGTGATAACAAGACTCGTACATACATGTTTTGTTATCAATTAAAGTTGTCAATGAAAGTTATCGTTATCATTTGTTGTTCTCTAAGTGAATCTCCTCTTCCTGGTATTGTTTGATTTATACGGGCTTTGATATGTCCTCTCTCTAATTCGCTTCTCACGAAGAATGAGGTTTTCGGCGGCCCCATACAAATTATGCACCAAAGCCCGTTGTATGCTCTTGATGTGGTTGGTTAACAGAGTTACAAGTGTCCCACGAGCAAGACTTTGGAAGCTCTGAAAACACCGTTCGTAGTGTTTACTCATAACTTTACAACCCTGTCCAAGAGATGGAGTTCATAAAACAGTCATTGTTTGAAATTCTTAAACAATGCTCGTTTTAGACTGTCAAGCTATAATGGATTATTTCCCCACGGTTCCTATTGGTAAATCCTACTACCTTTTCGGTCACATAGAAAGTTCAAGACAAGGTATCCTTGTTTTAGTGGCACAATAATTTAAGGAAAGTTGAGGCGCGAGAACTGAAGAAAAAGAGAAGTCATTGACCGAAGCAAGGATAATATGATACACAAATAGGGGATCAGTGTATTTGGGACATATACCACAGAAAAGAAGACTACGGACTTCGAAATATTGGCTGAAGTGAGCAGTTAGACTAGTGAGATAGAATACCATTTAGAAAACAGACAAGTTACTAAGCAAACTCTAGTCACTGATAGCCAAGATACTGAATTTTGGTCTTCGCTCATGAGATTGATAGTCTCATATTTAGAGCTGTACTATCCAGATACTCAAGCGACTGTTGCAGCGCGGTGCTATCCGGGATTAGCAGGACTCTGGCATCCGTGTAAACGAGGTCATTGATGCACGAGTAAATGCGAGGTGTAACTATGTCAGGAGACGGAGCGCGAGGATGGCATCCACTGTTGATCAACCTAGCGTGAAACCTGACTGATGTGAGCGACGTTTTGAGACCAGCAGCGGCTTCAGTCAGGCCAACAGCACGTGAGCGAATACCTTGCCTGGAACTACAAGAAGCGCTAGTATCCCATAATTGTTGCAGTCCTTGGGGCTACCCTTTCCTTTGTAAAGGGTGACAACTATCCCATCACGCCAATAAGCTGGAATACTTCCCGTCCTCCAGACCTGAAGGTAGAGGTGGTGTAGGGCAGACCTGAAGGTAGAGGTGGTGTAGGGCAGACCTGAATGTAGAGGTGGTGTAGGGCAGACCTGAAGGTAGAGGTGGTGTATGGCAGACCTGAAGGAAGAGGTGGTGTAGAGCAGACCTAAAGGAAGAGGTGGTGTAGGGCAGACCTGAAGGAAGAGGTGGTATAAAGCCGACCTGAAGGTAGAGGTGCTGTAGGGCAAACCTGAAGGTAGAGGTGATGTAGGGCAAACCTGAAGGTAGAGGTGATGTAGGGCAAACCTGAAGGTAGAGGTGGTGTGGGGCAGACCTGAAGGTAGAGGTGATGTAGAGCAGACCTGAAGGTAGAGGTGATGTAGGGCAAACCTGAAGGTAGAGGTGATGTAGGGCAAACCTGAAGGTAGAGGTGATGTAGGGCAAACCTGAAGGTAGAGGTGATGTAGAGCAGACCTGAAGGTAGAGGTGGTGTAGTGCAGACCTGATTGGGTCAAATGCATATTTCAGCATTTCCGGCGGGATGAGATCCATGCCCGCAGCACGTCCATCTTTAAGCTTGGGTATGGCTGCCTGGACTTCTGCCAGAGTTGGGGAGTCAGTGCTAGTCTGTGGATCGGGAGGAGTTGCTACAGATTCATTATCCAAGTCAAGGCAGGCCGTTGCTGGTGGATGGTTCAAGGCAAACGTGTAGTGCTCACTCCACCTACCCCCACCCCCCCCCCCCCCCACTTATGCATGCGTTGTGCAGGGTGAGCCATCTGACTTGTTCACAAACTGGACACTGTCGTAGGCCGCCTTCTTACCTCCAGTGCGAAGTTGTATGGCCTGGTAAGCGGGCCTGGGGTCGTTAGATCTGAGACCAACTACGACCGAATCAGCAATGTCACCGAAGAAATGTTACAGGTAGACTTCCAACACCGCCAAAAACCAACACCGCACCAACCCAGGACCACTCAGATGCAAAGCCAGCGAGCTAACCACTGCGCAACGCTTGTCCCTCGGGAAGAGAAGAGACCACAGTTTTTCTGAATGAACAGCCTCTAAATAGATCAAGCAGTTCAAATACATTAAAACTGAAATAAACCAGAAGGGATGTGCTAAAGAAGTGTAGGCTACGCAAAGAGCTGCAACTGGTCAACTGGCATAAATAGAGCATTTCTTGGCAGAAGAGAAAAAGTAGTCCGAACACTAAGATGGCTGTATAGCACTTCACCCATGTACCCGTTGTGACTCATGGTTTAGAGTCATTAACAATGACAACAACCCAGAAAAGCCAACTCCTAAACGTCAGAAATGAGACATCAAAGGAAGGTTGCCTAAGTACCATGAAGAGACCAGGTCTACATTGACACAACACAACCAGACCTCGAAGACCAGCCCTTGCAGATTCGAGTGTAGCAAGCTCAACTTTGGTAGTTTCGGCCATGTTAACAAAATGAAAGAAGCTTGGCTACCACGTCAGTCATGTGAAGAGGATAGTCCAAAATCAAGACCCAGAGGACGACCTGAAGTCCCCAGGAATGAGACAACATAAGGCATTATATAAAAACAAGGTTGATTAGACCAGAACCAGGCCAAGAGAAGGATAGCAAATAGAATGTTCTTGTACTATCTCTGGCAAACCTCTAGACTCCAGGGTTGAAGAAGAGCGACTAAGATAGAAAGTATCAAATGATGAATCTATATAACCATGACCTTCACCTTGAGGGAGCCGCGTAGTGCAGTGGTTAGCGCGCTGGCTTCGTATCTGAGTGGTCCTGGATTCATTCCCCAGTTGAGGCGGTAATGTTTTTTCCAGACCGCAACGGCTTCCGGGTCGACCCAGCCTTAAATGGGTACCGGTTCAGTCCGGGAAGTAAAAGCGGCGAGGGAGAGGAGATGGCTACCGCCCTCATAAAGCCGAGCCTTTGAAATGTGAGATCGCTAACACCTCACACCCCTACGGCAGTAATGCTATGGGTTACTTTACTTTACTTTAATTACCTTGAGTAGAAATCCAGTGGCGCTCCCTTTGACCATTCTGGGGTCATCGTCCATGTCCAGAACATTAGCCATTAAACTTCGAGATTTTTCCTCCAACGTGCCCAGTTTGAAGTCTTTGACCTGTGCCCTCTGGGTCAATGATCTTCTGGACGGGGTGCCACCTGGACGTTTCATCATTAGTACCCAGGCCAACCAACCGCAGACGAATTGTTTAATCTGAGCCAAATCAAAAAGCAATGTACATGGGTCAGTCTGCTGTTCAAAATCTCACTGAACTATCCAGAATTGTATATGCAAACATTAAAACATTCATATGGGTGTAATAAACAAATCAAGATTCAGATTTACAATACTGAACACATCAATATTCACATTTACAATACTAAACACATCAAGACTCACATTTACAATACTAAGTATAACAAGATTCACATGTACGACATTAAACAGATACAAATCTATTGACTGTTCCATCCACCTATGCCATTTAGCTCCGTGATAAACTTAAACTGCCCTTCCTGGTCCAGGTGTGTCCTATCAGTTGTTGTAGGCCTGTGTTGTTAATAGATTTCCATTATGGCATCTATCCAACTACCATGCACACTTCTTGATTCCTGTTGCCAGATCTATTTGTGGTGTAGGCGTGCAGTGATAGTTGATTAGAATACATTCTCATTCTTAATTGATTTTCAGCCTTGATACACGGCGGTAGTTCACCCTTATTTCAAATGTTATCATTTATTATATCATTTCTTCTGACTTTTCACTGATATTTAATTTCATACTTTCCTATTCAGTGCATTGTATAAGAACCAAAGGTAACATTGCTAGCACACAGTTCTGTTTATCAGTTTTTATTATGTTATCAAGCTGATAATCGGATATTTCGGCTCTGGTGATAGTTTCAAAGTTACAGAGCTAGCTTTCTGAAATCATGTTTCAATTTCTATGCAAAGCCTTCATCTAAAATTACTTCCCATATATGTGAAACATGCCATATATTTAAGTTTAGCATAGCTTACACGTGGGCTACTGTTCTTCTTCTTCGTCTTCTTCCTCTTTTTTTTCTTTTCTTCTTCTTCTGATCACAACTTTAATGTTTCCACCGAAAGACGAGTTCCCGTAATGTCTTCATCGTCAGAGGAGGCCCGTGATGTTTTCACCTTCAGAGGAGGCCCCCGTGATGTTTCCATCGTAAGACGAGTTCCCGTGATGTTTTCATCGTCAGAGGAGGCCCCGTGATGTTTCCACCGTCAGAGGAGGCCCCGTGATGTTTCCACCGTCAGAGGAGGCCCGTGATGTTTCCAACGTCAGAGGAGGCCCGGTGATGTTTACACCATAAGAGGAGGCCCCATGATGTTTCCACCGTCAGAGGAGGCCACGTGATGTTTCCACCGTCAGAGGAGGCCCGTGATGTTTCCAACGTCAGAGGAGGCCCGGTGATGTTTACACCATCAGAGGAGGCCCCGTGATGTTTCCAACGTCAGAGTAGGCCCGTGATGTTTACCCCGCCAGAGGAGTCAGGGCTGTGCCGTGCTATGATACAGAGAGGCGGCCTCATCAGGCGCCACCGCAAGGGAGCGGCATAAGCAGCGAAATCAAAACACAATTTGAATCATTCAATAATTTAAAATCTTTACGCAACGCTGTTCTATATTGGCCTATGTTTTTCCGATATTATTGTAAACGATTTAATATTTATCTCTGTTTAAACGCTTTCGGTACACTTTGATTTCGGTTTCTGGTGCAGGTCATTGGCGAGCGCTCGCCGAAAGACTTTTGATCTGACTTTGCGAAGCTATTATTTTTGTTTGTTTTATACCGCGCGGCCACTCCTAAAAGATAAGGCGACAATTATCAATACTCAGTACCACGCCAATCACTTCCAGAAGAAGTTGTTAAAGAGAGCAATAACAAAAATAAAACCATCAAAAGTTCATCAGTGGCAGTCAGCAGATATTGAACGAAATTTCTTCTGATCCCGCATTATAGAATGATTTCTGCATATCATCTGAAACTCCTTAAATGCTGGTTGAGAAGGCAGAGAAGGGTCCACAGAATTCGAGTTTCCTATTAATAAAGCAAGGCGTAAATTTTCGTCCTCGCATTATTTGAAAGTGTTGAGCAATGTTGAAGTCGTTGAGAGAAGTTGGTTGATCGTTGAGAGAAGTTGGTTGATTACAAATGATGCCGTTGTTAGCTTTTGTTGTATATTATTTGATAATTCGTCTGCTATTAGTGACTGGCCCGAAGAAGGCTATTCTGACTGGGAAAATCATATAAGAGCCCTCACTATGCACGGAAAGTCTGTAAACCACAGAAATGCTTTTAGAGCATGGAAAGCTGGGAAAGAAAGAAGTTTGTCCAAATTAAAACTAATAAAACACTACTTAAGTTTAATAAGCCAACCAAAAATTATAAATCTGTCATTAATTTTTATTGAATCTACATTGGCTGCCACTTTAGACTACACATCCCTAATTTATAAATTTGCTAAAGTTAAAGTTAGAAGGGTAAAACTGTAGAAGATTATTGTAGTAGATTGTTGTAGTTGAAAGTTGATATCATTATTTTAAAGTAGTTTATATTTACAAAATAAAAATAGTATTCATACATTTTGTGCAGTTTAAAAAAAAATCAGTCGATGGTTATTTTAAAGAAAAAACATTTAAGGGACGGCATTTCGAAGACTTGCATCATACTGAGAAAAATCTACCACACCGCCCTGCGTATTCCTCTAATGGTGAACAGTGTTTGTCCTAGTTGCTATGACAAAAGCGTTCTCATGACCTGTAAATGTTTTGTTTACACCTTTGCCATACTTTATTATTCATTCGCTTTTTTATTTTAAGGTGAATGACACATCAGTACAACCCACCCCCTTATGGAATTCATTCTCAGCTGAAGACAACGATTGGTATTCATATTTTCTCAAGATTTGCGCATACTTTCTCCTGTATAACTTAGTTGCCTTTCGCCTCTGTATGTATCGCCATTTTTCTTTACTTCCATTTGTTGTTCGAGATATGTATTATTGAAGCATGTTGCTAATCATCTGGTATTATTCTTTCTTTCCATGATATCGTAAAGATTATTTCTAGGCCCTTTACAGTGTCTTACACCAATCTTGAATTGCTGCAGTTATGAGGTCCATACGTGGTGACTTATTTATAGTGCCTGTTAGGTTTTAAAGCTCTGTCCATATATTTTGTCGTAAGAGCTTATTATCGAACCCAATACTTACCCAGTTCGGCATAGTATGAGTGTCTGGAGATCGGTAGTGAAAATTGAGCACACAAACAGTGAAGACAATGGACACAGACACCATCATCATGATGCAAGCAAAATAGATTCCTGGGGAAAACAATGTCTAAAATTACATCGAGGGCAAGATATAAATGGTCACTCGTATACTTGTAATTAGGCCACCATGGGAAACCGAACTAAGCCGGTAGCCTCGACCGGAACGTCGATGACGGACCCAACACCGGATGTAGTGGGCAATTCCGCGCTCTGCGTGATGGAAGAGACTGCCCCTATAGACATGATACGTGCAAGTCGACATAACTGTTTGAAGTATCCTGTCAATCTCAAAGCTAAACTACACATTCTATCAGCAATTCATTTCAACAAGGTGATACTCACAGTGATATGTCAGTATTACAACTACACTGATATGTCAGTATTACATCTAAACTGGTATGTCAGTATTACAACTGAAACTGGCATGTAGGTATTCCAACTCAAATTGGTATGTCAGTATTACAACCACACTGGTATGCCAGTATTACAACTAGAATTCATATTTGAAAGACTAATAAGCTATTTCCCATGTTCTAATGAACTTATTTCCCGGAGTTATTGTTGCCCGCTGGCAGAAGCTGTAGCTGTATCAGGACTACCTATGTCCTCGGTTGGATTTCAGTTGTCAGTGTGTTTGCTTACTATCAATGTTGAAGGTGCACATGTAGCTGGCAGTTTTAAACAATTAGGCTGAGAATAGTGTCAGATTTCGAAACTTAAACCTCCGCCATCGAATATGAATCTTAAAATCAATTCAAATGAAGATCAATAATACCCACAAAAAAAAACAAGTGAAAGTAGATCCCATTAGAAAGAAGAAAAGCATGATATAAATGGGAGATATTCTGAAATGCTCTATTTCTAAGCCACTACATAAGGTCTATAGCAAGAAGAGTGTGTCTACAGTATTAGGTAATCCTTCTATTTGTATGTTATTACTGCCGACATTGTTGTGGTACTGTTTTGGGCTCTACCTCTACCGCACTATATATTGCCCCCCCCCCCCCACACGATCAAACAGCTACTCCCCTACACGGTCAAACAACTGAGCTGTACCTCCCCCTCCCCCCTACCCACACGGTCAAACAGTTAGCCCCCTACATGGTCAAACAGCTGAATTGAACAACACTGTACGGTCAAACAACTGAACTTTTTCTTGAAAGAAGATATTGTTTGACATAGTGTGTTGTTTCAGTTTGTTTCTTTCATCTGCCAAGTTCATGAAAAAGACTCATTTATGTGGAAACATCGGAACATGACTGACACGTGGTCTTTGTAGTCGTTGTCCAAGTCCACGAAGAAGACCCATTTACGTGGAAATATCGGTATATGACTGATACTGGTTAATTGATGAATAACCGCTGTTTAACCAAGCATATATTTCAGCAAACCTGGCAGAGGTACCTGTCCTCCAAACTAGCCAGCTTGGTGGTGAATAGCTGAGTGACCTCTACTTTTGGAAGGAAGCTTTCAATATCCAATAAACAATCGTAAGCCAGAAAAGATAGTCTGCGTGGAGATTAATGAACACAGTCGCTCCACCATGAAAAGACACAAGAGGACAATCACCTATTTATCTCCCCACCAGATTACAAGTATGTACAGAAAGAAGACCCGATGACCTTAAAGGTGACAAATACAGACTAGTCCAGACTAGGACAAAGTAGGATTTTTGGAATATGGAACATTCGATGTATCAGCAGAAAGGACGGCGAGCTTATGGGTGACATAAAACCACATCTAGAAGATCGCTTGTTAAGACTGAAGAATATCCTCAAATCAGCTGCAGTAGAAGAGTGTTATAAAGTCAAAGTCCATAACAATTGAAAGGAGACACGGTGGTCGACAGAGTAGGTCAGAATGATTATAATTGACAATAAGAAAACATGGAAACAATGCGCAGAAGCCAAGAACACAGCAGGAAAAACTGAGAAATACAAAGCAAATGTAGCACACGGAACAAAAGCCAAGACGAACGTTTCAACAGCGACAAAATAATCATTCAAGTACTTTGGAGAAAGTCTTTGACATGCCTGTGACAACGAGAGGCTGTTCTATAGGACCATGATGAACAAGTGGAACGAACAAGAGTGTCAACTGAAATTTGTTGAAGACAAACAAGGTTCTTTGCTTCCCACTCCGGGGAAGATAATGGATAGATGGAAAGACTAGACTTTAGAGCTCGTCGATGTGGAGGTAAACATCATCATCTTCTTCTTCGTCGTTTTCTTCTTCTTCTTTTGCGTTCGTTTTCAATCTCCCTCTACCAAGTCCAAAATACGGTTTTGTAAGTAGCAGGATGTAGTCTGGAGAACGCTGTATCGCTAGTTTACAGCTTGACTGTGATAATTGCACCTTTCGGTCCGACACATCCGTCTTCGGCAGGAAACATGTTCTAATACACATAAGAAAATCAATAGCGGGGACATGATGGAAGAGCAAGTGTCCTGGGATGGAAGAGCAAGTGTCCTGGGATGGAAGAGCAAGTGTCCTGGGATGGAAGAGCAAGTGTCCTGGGATGGAAGAGCAAGTGTCCTGGGATGGAAGAGCAAGTGTCCTGGGATGGAAGAGCAAGTGTCCTGGGATGGAAGAGCAAGTATCCTGGGATGGAAGAGCAAGTGTCCTGATCAATTGCGCCTGTTTCTTAGAAATATAAAATGATTTTTATAAAGTTCCATGGAGTAGAATCTTGAAATACCTGTTTCATAAAGTTCCATGGAGTAGAATCTTGAAATACCTGTTTTATAAAGTTCCATGGAGTAGAATCTTGAAATACCTGTTTTATAAAATTCCATGGAGTAGAATCTTGAAATACCTTTTTTATAAAGTTCCATGGAGTAGAATCTTGAAATACCTTTTTTATAAAATTCCATGGAGTAGAATCTTGAAGTACTTGTTTCATAAAGTTCCATGCAGCAGACCCTGGGAACACCATTAAAAGATGAACGTCCCATCACCCTGCTCCCTGTGCCCTGCAGAGCTTCTAGAAAACTTGCAGAAACTACATTAGGGCAGACAATCTAAGAAGTTCAGGACCACGAATAACGTAGAACAGGACGACATTATATCGGCATATCTTTTCATGCTGCTAATGAATGACGTCATCGAAGGCTGTAAGGATAGGATCAAAATGTACTTTATAGTGGACTGGAAAATGAGACGATTACATATCCTAGTTGGCGTTTGCCAATGCAGTGGTCATTATTACAAAATGAGAGACATAGTTCCAGACCAACTTTCACATCTGAAAAGAGGAGCTGAGTCCAGATGAATGATCAAGGACAGTTTAAATACAAAAACCGTGGTGGTCTTAAGAGAAGAGGAGAGACATCGCATTGTGCTGACAGAACAGCCTCTGGAACAGCTCAAACTTCTTCTTCTTCTTCTTCTTCTTCGTACGCAGTCAGACAGTAACCATTATTTGTTCGAAAAAAGCGGCGGTCATCCTGAGGCTCTCGCCACTGCCATAGAGCTTGTCTTATGGTTCCACTGGTGATGGCCACATCTGCTCTCTCTGATCCTCGTATGTCGGGCAGTTCTGCAGCAGATGTTCAGCGGTCATTTTACCAGTATCGCACGGGCATTCGTCGGTACCACCTATCTTCAATTTGTTGAATAGGTGGTACCTCAGTCTATTGTGGCCAGTGAGAAGTCTGAAGACAACGACCTGCTCTCTTCGGTTCAACTGGTAATAGGCATCGTTTCTGGTGTAACCAGTATGTTCGGTTTCCCATTTGGTCATGTATCTGGCTTTGATAAGCCGTTTTGACTCTTCGTACGTCATACTAGTATCTGTTTGTGGTAGTCTTGCACCTTCTTTTGCCAGTCTGTCTGCCTCCTCGTTGCCTTGGATGTTGCAGTGTGATGGGACCCACTGTACCACTACCCTTTTTGGTGCGGACTGCTGGCACAGTTTGCAGAGTGCTGCTCTTAAGTCATTAAGCTCAGTGTTTTTCTGGCTTTTTAGCGCTGTGACTACGGCGAGAGCATCGAACAGCTCAAACAATTCAAATACTTTAAAGCTGTAATGGGAGAGCACAAAGAAGAGGTGACAACCTAAAGGGCAACAATTAATAGTATTGGCATGTCATAACTAGAGGATTCATTAGTACAATAGATATAGGTAAGAACACTAAGATGACTATTTACCGTTCCATCTAGGTATCAATTTGGACTTATGTATATCTTCTTCTTCTTCTTCGTACGCTGTCAGGCGTCAACTTGAATTTGTTTGAAGAAAGCAGCTGTCATCCTGAGGCTGTCGAAAGTGCCATAGAGCTTGTCTAGTGTTGCCACTGGTGATGGCCACAAGTGCTTTCTCTGGTCCTCGTATGTCTGGCAATTTTGCAGCAGATGTTCAGCGATCATTTTCCCTGTGCCTTAGGTGCATTCGTCAGTGCCACCTATCTTCAGTTTATTGAATAGATGGTACCTCAGTCTGTTGTGCCTTGTGCGGAGTCTGAAGACCACGACCTGCTCTGTTCAGCTGGTAGTAGGCATCATTTTTTGTGTAGCCAGTATGTTCTGTTTCCCATTTGGCCATATATCTGGCCCTAATAAACCTTTTGGACTCTTCGTAGGTCGCACTAGAATCTGGTTGTGGTAGTCTTTCACCTTCTTTTGCCAGTCTGTCTGCCTCCTCGTTGCCTTGGATGTTATTGTGGGATGGAACCCACTGTACCACTACTCTTTTTGGTGCGGACTGCTGGCATAGCTGACAGAGTACCGCTCTTAAATCATTACGGACTTATGGATATGATTTATAAGCAATGCCTCCAACCCTGAAACGCCAGAATCTTCAGAAATGAGATCTTACCTTCAGTTGCCTTCCATGAAAATGACCTGTGCCAAAGCATTCATGCCGTTTTGGTGTGTGTACTACCATGTCTTACATGACGCAGTTGCCACCAACTATTCTAGCATTTATGTTCCAGTCTGTTCTAGCACTAACTTAGTTTACAAGTGCACAATCGGGGACTCTCAGCCAAATCTAGATTGCTGGTCCTTGACAATTGTAACATAAACTTAGTTTACAAGGTGCCCCAATCGGGGACCTTCAAACTAATCTAAAATGTGGGTCCGTGTCTATTCTAGTATTAACTTAGTTTACAAGGTGCACAATCGGGGACTCTCAAACTAATCTAAAATGTGGGTCAGTGTCTATTCTAACACTACATGAGTTTTTTTCGATTTGCCGATTCAAGATCTGTCTCAGGTTCATCTATAATTTTTTTTTAAATAAAAGATACTCAAATTGTTTTTTTTTTTATGGTCTTTAAAGTACTTAATTGTGTATCTGTCAGCAATTGAGTATCTGTCAGAAATTGAGAATCTGTCAGCAATTGTATGTATGTCAGAAATTGAGTATCTGTCAGAAATTGTGTTTCTGTCAGCAATTGTGTATCTGTCAGAAATTGTGTATCTGTCAGCAATTGTGTATCTGTCAGCATGTCTGTTTCTGTCAGCATGTCTGTTTCTGTCAGCATGTCTGTTTCTGTCAGCAAATTCTACTTTTGCCATTGTTCATGCGTTCTGTTGAATTGTTTCGTTTCTCACTCTGTCTAATCTACAGCATATACGTTTACCGCTTTTTGAAAACATCTTGTTCCACGTGTTGTGATCATTCCCTTATCTAGATGGGAGCAGCTCCATGTGTTGTGAGGACACTAGATGGGAGCAGCTCCATGTGTTGTGAGAGCACTAGATGGGAGCAGCTCCGTGTGTTGTGAGGGCACTAGATGGGAGCAGCTCCATGTGTTGTGAGGACACTAGATGGGAGCAGACTCATGTGTTGTGAGGACACTAGATGGGAGCAGCTCCATGTGTTGTGAGAGCACTAGATGGGAGCAGCTCCATGTGTTGTGAGAGCACTATATGGGAGCAGCTCCATGTGTTGTGAGAGCACTAGATGGGAGCAGCTCCATGTGTTGTGAGAGCACTAGATGGGAGCAGCGCCATGTATTGTGAGAGCACTTGCTAGTCTAGATGGGAGCAGCTCCATGTATTGTGAGAGCACTTGCTAGTCTAGATGGAAGCAGCTCCATGTATTGTGAGAGCACTTGCTAGTCTAGATGGGAGCAGCTAATCTCAAACCCATTCAAGACGCCTCTATGAAATCAGCAGGAGGCGACTGCACACTAAGATCAGTGCAATGACTTCACAGCGAGCTCAAAGATTGTCCAGCATACCTATAGCACAAACGTCTTGCATCTTTGCCACTACCATCTAGAGTTCTTGTGTTTATGTTTCGTACATTAGTTAGAAGTGATAGCACAGTGATGGAGCACTCGCTTTTCATAGCAAAGGTACAGAGTTTAACTTCCGCTACCATTAGCTCCAGTCAAATGTGAACATGGCTAAAAGCTAGAGAAATAAAAGGCAGTGAATAAAGGGAACTGGTACCCAACCTCCGTGACGGCAGTATCTGCTATAGAAATACCAAGAAGAAAGTAGGGGTTGGTCTACATCGGATACTGTCTTCGGTGATGAAGTGTTAGAGGAAAAATTGTATTCGCTTACAATATATTTTGTACTTGCAGTACTTCCGCACTGTCTTGCCTTCCCTATAAGAAATTTGGTATTCAGTGACAGCTGGAGGATGTCGTTACCGGGGATTGAACCCAGTAATTTGAGTTTAATATATGCACTAGAAAATCGTTCAGTTGAAAATAGTCTTCCATGTCGAAAAGAAGAGTCAATGTGGACCTACCAATGAGGGGCAGAGCGTCTGAAGTCGGCGGCATTGTCTCCGCCACCAGCAGCAAAAAAACCATCAGCGACAACAAAATGGTGACCCCTGAGGAGAGACACAGAAATAGGATCAATCATTCAGTGGCTGGAAGATTTGAAAGTTCAATCATTAAGTGGCTGTAACATTTGAAAGTTCAATCATTAAGCTGCTGGAACATTTGAAAGTTCAATCATTCAGTGGCTGGAACATTTGAAAGTTGCAACAACACATTTCTAGACATGTTGAAATACAGTCTATCATCCCACTAGTACCTATTCTCGCTGTTCTTTAGGATAATACATCAATAGTTTGGTACTTGTTCTGCCTTACAAATCTACAGGTCCTTAATAATACATGAATAGTTTGGTACTTGTTCTGCCTTACAAATCTACAGGTCCTTAATAATACATGAATAGTTTGGTACTTGTTCTGTCTTACAAATCTACAGGTCCTTAATAATACATGAATAGTTTGGCACTTGTTCTGCCTTACAAATCTACAGGTCCTTAATAATACATGAATAGTTTGGTACTTGTTCTGCCTTACAAATCTACAGGTCCTTAATAATACATGAATAGTTTGGTACTTGTTCTGCCTTACAAATCTACAGGTCCTTAATAATACATGAATAGTTTGGTACTTGTTCTGCCTTACATATCTACAGGTCCTTAATAATACATGAATAGTTTGGTACTTGTTCTGCCTTACATATCTACAGGTCCTTAATAATACATGAATAGTTTGGTACTTGTTCTGCCTTACATATCTACAGGTCCTTAATAATACATGAATAGTTTGGTACTTGTTCTGCCTTACATATCTACAGGTCCTTAATAATACATGAATAGTTTGGTACTTGTTCTGCCTTACAAATCTACAGGTCCTTAATAATACATGAATAGTTTGATACTTGTTCTGCCTTACAAATCTACAGGTCCTTAATAATACATGAATAGTTTGGTACTTGTTCTGCCTTACAAATCTACAGGTCCTTAATAATACATGAATAGTTTGGTACTTGTTCTACCTTACATATCTACAGGTCCTTAATAATACATGAATAGTTTGGTACTTGTTCTGCCTTACAAATCTACAGGTCCTTAATAATACATGAATAGTTTGGTACTTGCTCTGCCTTACAAATCTACAGGTCCTTAATAGTTTCGGTCACTGATGACGAATTCTAATAATGCTCTTTCGATTACTTGCAAAAGTATCCCGTCAAGTCAAACTGCTATTTCACTATTACTGCTACTACTAGCACTGCACCAACAACAAAGGTCGTTGTAGTCCAGAGGTTAAGGTACTCGCCTCTCACAGTGATAAACCGAAACGGTGGGCGGTCGATCCGGCAAGTTTCAAGCGACCCCTGGTCTCACGGGAGGTAAGACCAGAGTGCCTGCATCCCGAGTTACCTCAAGTCGTCTCGACCAATAGTCTTGCCACTGATCTAAGGTAACTCGGGATAAGAGTAAGATTGACGACCAGCGCATATCCTTCCTCACTATAATCCTCATACAGCGCACATCACATTATTAAGATAAGAGTAAGATTGACGACCAGCGCATATTCTTCCTCACTATAATCCTCATACAGCGCACATCACATTATTAAGATAAGAGTAAGATTGACGACCAGCGCATATTCTTCCTCACTATAATCCTCATCCAGCGCACATCACATTATTAAGATAAGAGTAAGATTGACGACCAGCGCATATTCTTCCTCACTATAATCCTCATACAGCGCACATCACATTATTAAGATAAGAGTAAGATTGACGACCAGCACATATTCTTCCTCACTATAATCCTCATACAGCGCACATCACATTATTAAGACAAAACCGTCTGATGTTGTGGCCATCATCGCTTCCCGACGGGTAATAACTACACCAACAACTATAGAAATATGGTATGAAAATCAACAAGCAAAGACTAAAGAGAAATAACAAGGATGGAATCATATAAGACCTGGTTGTAAGATGACAACAATTGGAGACAGCAAAATAGTTTAAGAATACCGAATCAAAAATTGAAGAAGGCGAGGAAGACTAACGTCTGGTCTTGTAAAACATACCGATCAGACATGTTAGTCAGGGTCAGGCAAAACATACCGATCAGACATGTTAGTCAGGGTCAAGTAAAATATACTGGCCAAGACCCTCACCTCGCTTCTCGTAGTCGTCCATGAAACTGGCAGTTTTCATGACAGCTTGGCTTACGATGGGAGGGATGGATGTGATCCCAGTAGTAGTGAGCGACACGCAGATAAAGCCTAGCCTAGCACAACGCCTGTAGAGACCGGTCCACCTTTATCAGCACGTTTCGGATTTGAGGAAAGGTACTGCAAACCGTCACTTAACATCCTTTTCAGGGCGCACAATAGAGTAGTGTGAATGCGTGGAAGTAGTGGACGCAGGGACAATTAATGCATTTAAGAATAGATTTGATGCACATAGCGTTTAGAAAAAGGAAATGTAAATGAAACTGGTTGTATACAGACTCTGCAGAGTCTTCTAAACCAGTATAAAGACGTTAATTTAAGTTAAGTTAGGACTTTGCCACGATGGAGACCAGAAATCAGGTAAAACTGCCCACTTTAATGTTTGCTGGACTACTGTTGTACACACGTCAGATCATGGGCAGCTAGCTATACAAAGGACACACACGACGATGTTGGGCTTACAAGCGGAGTGTAACCGGTTCATGACATGCGCGTATTACTCTTTAACAGTACATTATAATTGGTTAGGGATTTCACAGAAATAGAGGCCAATTTGGCGTTGTCATTGTCAGGATCCTGTTCAGCACCCTTTGCTCTCTTTAAGGGCTGGTTACTGTTATCTCAGGGGCATGACTTTTATCACATTTGTTGCTCAATGTTTCCAACAAGCTTCAGTTGACCCAGCTGTAAACGGGTTACATTTTTAATGCTAAGAAAGCAAAGGCAGCGATAATGGGAAATACCAGCTCAACATAATCAACAATATAATATAATAACGTATCTAACACTTCATCGTGACATCAATGTCTGCTATGCGACTTTTATCTTTAGCTTTCACATAATCAAATGACATACAGATCAAACAACTGGCATTAATATCCTTAATGTGCTGTCCGCGTTGACTGTCAACCGTCAAATCAAGTTCCATGACATTGTAAACCACATGGAGACGCTCGGTCTTATGTGCCTCAACTGGTCATCAAATTACCCAGAGAAATCTTCTCCCCCGCTTCCGGTGGTAAGATAAACAGGAGCAGTGTTAGTGAAGAGATGAGAACACATGGCAAGATTATGTTGAAGCCGTAGTAGAGAGTTCTCCGTCGTATGTGGATTGTGTATGTCAGGTCGATGTAAAATTCTGGGCAACATTCATATGCCAGGATGTTCCTCTTCACAGGCACACCTGAAAATATGACATTATGTCACGTGATTTGTTTTAGACCATTGATGTTTTCATAAAAAGGAAGAAGACAGTACTGTATAGGATATGTTTACCAATCACGAAATAGCATCATTGAAGTAATAGTCAAACTGTATATAGCATTAGTTAGACCTAGATTGGAGTACTGTGTTCAGGTGTGGAGTCATTATCTCAGAGGAGATATAAACATGCTGAAAAGGATACAAAGAAGAGCGACAGAACTGGTAGTGGGATTCCAGAATTAAAGCTATGAGGAAAGACTCAGAAAAATTAATGTTCTACGGTATATAGAAAAGAAGAATTCGAGGTGACTTAATACAGGTGTATAAAATAATCAACGGTCAGGATAAATTACACTATACTATTTTATTTTCAAAGCATAACCCCATACAAGAACAAGAGGGCACAGTTACAAAATAATTAATGAAAGATCTAGATTAGATATTAAAAACTATTTGTTTACTCCGAGAGTGGTAAATGCTTGAAATACATTGCCACGGGAAATAGTGGAAGTAAGGTCAATTAATGCATTCAAAACTAGATTCGATTCGCAAAGTTTTTTAGATCAAGGAAATGTAAAAGAAACTAGTTGTTTACAGACTTTGCAGAGCCTTCTACACCAGTATAAATACGTTAAGTTTATTGTGACCACACACCTTGATACACTTTCCACCAAAGCCTACCGATAAACCCACATTTCACCTCGCTATTTGAGTTTAGCTTAGATCTGCCAACAACCTTTCTCTATACACAACAGAATTGCTATATCAAATGGTTGTCAATTACTTAGTAACGAAATGTTCCCATGAATCTCAGATTTGCGACGAATGTGTCCTCTGAACCTTCAATTAAATTTATTGGTTTGATGCATGGATGTGATGGTTAAACCCTCTATATGTGGATGTGGTGGTTAAACCCTCTATATGTGGATATGGTAGTTAAACCCTCCATATGTGGATGTGGTGGTTAAACCCTCCATATGTGGATGTGGTGGTTAAGCCCTCCATTTGTGGATGTGGTGGTTAAACCCTCTATATGCGGATGTGGTGGTTAAGCCTTCCATGTGGATGTTGTGTTGAACACCCAATCCACCACCTCCCCCCCCCCTCTCGTCCCTCCCCCGATATCTCCATTTCATCTCCCTCATCCATCTTATATACATAACATACATTTCCTATCTATGACAAAGTGATCTGTTTTATTTGCTGGCGTGTCCATCTAGTGTGCACTGTCTGATGGTATGTACATTACAACGTAGAAGAATCTTTTCTCCAACCACAGTCTGAACATCACAAAGGCTAACAAAGATCCCAACACACTTTCCATCTCACCCCCATCCCGCCTTCCCGTCCCCTTATTTCCTATGCTTGCCACTCACAACATAACTGCCATTATTGTATTTTTGTTATAGCCTTTCGGTGTGTGCTCCTGCTGAAACTATCCCATTGTCCCGCCCTTTAGCTTCCACTCTGAGCAGCCTCCTACGGCCTGAGAATCAGAAGCAAATAGTCCAAACAAACAGACATCTAGAAATACTTCTGAATATTCTACGACTACGGGACCAAAGAAGGCCTGGACTACATCCTCACAAGAAAATAAGGCCTAATTCAATCCTACATGCTGTATCAATGTTCAGATCAGCACCACTTATCACCAGCTTGTTTCTAACACTACCATTTCGTCAAGATATCGTATCGATGCAAAAACAACAACTTTCTACAAAATCGTGTGGGTCCCGTCTTGGTAACCAAATTCTTGATTCTTGATTCTAGGAATCAACATCATCACACAGGGGACATTCCCATAAGTGCTCTTCTCCCAAGCAGCCAGCCCAGTGTATCAATACTCAGTCCCAGTCAGGTGTTGATTTCGTGTTCGTCGGATCTTTCCAGGCAGAACACACATTCTCCCTTAGTCACTCCCAAATATATCATCCTCCACACATATGCATTTTCGCGACCCTCTGCCCTCTTCATCATTCTGTAGACTGTCCATGACTGCCCTTATCAACTCAACCCTGTCTCTTCAACATTCTGTAGACTGTCCATGACTGCCCTTATCAACTCAACCCTGTCTCTTCATCATTCTGTAGACTGTCCACGACTGCCCTTATCAACTCAACCCTGTCTCTTCATCATTCTGTAGACTGTCCATGACTGCCCTTATCAACTCAACTCTGTCTCTTCATCATTCTGTAGACTGTCCATGACTGCCCTTATCAACTCAACCCTATCTCTCGTTATCATCGCGTCGTTCACCACAGCGCGTCCCGCCACTGCATCAGCTCTTTCGTTGCCCCAGACGCCTGCATGTCCCGGGCAGTAGATCCTCGTGACACCCTGTACACCAGAGTTGTTTAGAAGAGAGGCCCACTCCCTTCTTAACATGCACCGTTCTGTTTTACGGAGCATGCCATGTTAGTCTGACAGCATCACTGCGTGTGTCACCGGTTGCGTCACCAACCAAGTCAGGGCCGCTGTTACCGTTTCAATCTCCATCCCCACAATCGATGTGACAGTGGAGTAGGCAGCTGATTTATCTGCTCAGTTGTATCACCACCCGTGTCAGGGAGCTCTCGTTGCCCACTTATATCCATGGTAACCCAATATTCCATTGTAATTCAAATCCGATTTGCAACTTCTGGTTCCTTGTTCATCAGGGACAGCCATTCTGGAAGAATGTGGCCTAAATCATGCACGAAGTTCCCGAGGATTTCACGTGTCTCGTGAAACCAACACGAAAACCATGGCTCACTACATCGACATTATCTGTCCTGGATGAGAAAGGAGCAGCCCGGAGCTGAGATGATGTAGGAAAACCCAGACGTCGCCAGATCATGTTCCGTGTTGCCGTAAGGAAATGATTGTCAGCATTACTACAACACAGTGGCAAGTGACGCAGAGATAGAGGGACGGCACAGCAACTTGCAACCAGTTTGTCTTGCAATATTAAACCATTGGGATCGATTTATCATGCCAATTCAATTGTATCCCCTAAAAAATAAATGAGGGGGTATCCATGTTACTCAATTATTGAGATGATCAACAGATGGCCTGAGTACTACATATCTGCAATAAACCTTCAGCAATTGTTACATACCAAGACTTAATGGGCTACCCCATCTCATTAACACCTGCCACTGATCTGGTCTGACACCTCTGCCATTGCAGAAATACATGCCACCCTTCATATGTTGAAAACTGTCGAGCCTCTGGACAAATGAGAAGGACATGGCTCTGAATGTAGCAGCGACATGACCATCCTTTTACTATCTATCTCGGAAACGACATTTACCACATACTTCTCTCCCACATCCAGCCTTTGCTGAACATAAATCAGCGCATTCAGCAGTCTGGCTTGACTGCCTATCGTTCCGCTATCGACGCCATCTTCGCTTACTCACGGAGATACACCAGGAGTTTAACCGTTCATAAAACGTCACTTACTTCGACCTCAAGGATGTGCATTGTGGGATACATTAAAACAAGTGGGAGTTCCTAACACACTCAACGGTTAGTTGTGCTACACTGGAGCAAGAGTCCACCTGTGTCACAATCTCTCCGACAGGTTCTCAAAATCATTATGTGTCCGACAGGGATGTGTCCTCGCACAGAGTCCAACAGAGATGTGTCCTCGCACAGTGTACGGCAGAGATGTGTCCTCGCACAATGTACGACAGGGATGTGTCCTAGATCAGTGTACGGCAGGGATGTGTCTTCACACAGTGTACGGCAGGGATGTGTCTTCACACAGTGTACGGCAGGGATGTGCCTTCACACAGTGTCCAGCAGAGATGTGTCCTTGGAACATCACTGTTCTGTCGGGCCATTGACTGAATCCTCAGTCAGTTGGAGATACAAAAACCAGAAGTCACCATCGGACTGACGCTTATGAATGACATCAACTGCGCATATTAGGTAATCGCACCAGGCTCTCATCTCTAGATACTAAGGAAATCACTGGATCATCTAAAAATATATTATAACCAATCACCTAGAAACCTTATCACATTAACCAATGAGATCACTGTGTTAACGAACTCTTCGTGAAACCAACCAATAAGCATCCATTCCCCATTCCTAATGAAGCCTGTAATATCTCCACCGTCTGGTTTGTCCTGGGTGAGGTTGAGCAAGCGACCTTCGTACGTCCAGGAGCCAAACTTAAGATCACACTTCTGGTCGTCAAAAGGAAACCAGGTGATATCGATGGCGCAGGTGCTCTTAAACATTCCTGGAGGTACCCAGAGACACGACCCATCGTTGTTGATCACTACGTTTGTAGGGTACGTCTGATCAAAGTCATCGCTTGCACTGCGGGAGCAGAAAAATCATTAGTACCGGTCAGAATTGTTTGAAGGTATCTTGTGCTTGAAATGATAGTCAGTGTCATTGAAATGTTGGCAATATGTTGAGTGATGGTAAGGCTGACTAGATTTGTTTAATGGTAGTGTTAGTGTGGAAGAAACGTTGGGCGTACACTGGATATGTCCTTACACTGAACAACAACAGACTTCCAGGTCAAGCAATTGTGTAGAGACAAAGTGGCACCAGAAAGAGGGAATGCTACGATAGACACCTCAAAGTACAGTCAACAAGGAGAACATTATGATAAGTCTCAACGACAGACAGGAATTGCAAAGAATGATATGAGACCAATCTAGCTGGAGAGCATTAAGTTATGTCTTATGCGTAATGTCTGTCATTACATAATATATGTAGATAGACAGCGAGATATGCAGACAGACAGATATGCATGTAGACAAACATGCATACAAACAGACAGAGAGTCAGACTGACAGACAATTAGACATGTAACAGGTTACTTTCTTATCTTCTTTCTTTTTTACAAATATCACTCCTCAACTCACAACCCTACTGAGAAAACTCTAACAATCATTTGATTTTCAGCGATGTTAAATGAATGTTTATTTTTTACAAACTTCAATCGTTATATAACATTAATATCAGCATGCAATTAAAAACTACCCTATCAATAACGTCACTCAAGAGATTGGTGCACAAAGCACAGGTCTTTCTCTTGTACTCAATGAACACCAATTTTTCTATCACTTAGGTCAGTCCTAGCTAACGTTCCTGCTACTTTAACACAGTCGTATCTCACTAGAGTTGGCACTCTGTCTAGCTAAATGGCTCTTGCATGCTGCCAATCTTCTGTCCTGGCTGGTCTGATGGCCTTCTGGCCTTCCCCTCTGCTTCTGTACCGTCTGGGTCTTCTGAGCCTCCTGTCTAGTCTTCAAGTCAGGAGCTCTGCCATAAATACAGTGGTTCTTGCGCCGTTCTCCGTTCTCCTAACAGGAAGGACACCTTTGATGTCAGGGGTTCTCGTGACGACAGTGGCTTTGGTGTGTGGTGTCTCGTGTGTGGTGTCTCATGTGTGTTGTTTCTCGTGTGGTGTCCTGAGTGTGGTATCTCATGTTTGATGTCTCGAGTGTGGTGTCTCATGTTTGGTGTCTCGTGTGGTGTCTCATGAGTATGGTGTCTCGTGTTGTGTCTCGTTTTGTGTCTCGTGTGGTGTCTCGTGTGGTGTCTAATGAGTATGGTGTCTCGTGTTGTGTCTCGTGTTGTGGCTCGTGTGGTGTCTCGTGTGGTGTCTCATGAGTATGGTGTCTCGTGTTGCGTCTCGTGTAGTGTCTCATGTGGTGTCTCATGTTATGTCTCGTGTGTGATGTCCAGTATATTTTCCTCCAGCAGTTTTCTGTTCTTTCTTCTAATAATGTTACCTGTTTATCTAATCTGTTACATCCATATTTCTTCCCTGATGCGAAGCCAGCGCGCTAATCACTGCGCTAAGCGGAAGACGTGGAAAAAATTAACATATTCAAATATATGAATGCGAAGAATTTGCTGACAATCAATGAGACAATAAATAGTTTTAAAAAAGAAGAAAACGTTATTATAATGGGAGACCTTAACGCGAGACCATGATAGCATTAGAAAATAGTCAGCATGGGTTTACTAGAGGGAGATCATGCTTAACAAATCTATTAGAATTCATGGAGGAGGTTACTAAAATGATAGGTAGGGGAGCCAGTGGACGTTATTTATCTAGATTTTGCAAAGGCGTATCTCATCAAAGATTATTTCGAAAGTTAAAATCACATGAAATAGGTGGGGAAGTTGCCAAATGGATTGAAAATTGATTAACGGGAAGAAGACAAAGGGTGGGCATAAATAAGGAGTACTCTGAGTGGTGTGAAGTGAAAAGTGGTGTGCCACAGGGCTCGGTTTTGGGACCAATTTTGTTCTTGATATATATAAATGATTTGGACATTGATATGGGATCCATGATTGCAAAATTTGCTAATGACACAAAACTATGCTGTAGTGTCTCATCTAAAGCGGAAGTGGATATATTGAGGTCGGATTTAGATAAAATTCGAGATTGGTCTGTAAGCTGGTAAATGGAGTTTAATGTAGCTAATGTACAGTCATCCACATGGGTAGATCCAATATGGAACATAATTACAGAATGGGAGAGAACAATATTAGAAAGATAGATAAGGAAAGGGACCTAGGGGTTACAATAGATCATACAGGAAAGGTGAGTGAACAAGTTAAGGTAGCAGTGAAAAAGGCAAATGCAATGTTAGGTATGATAAAAAAAAATATTAAACGTAGGAGTAAGCAAGTGATAGTCAAACTGTATAAAGCATTAGTTAGACCTAGATTGGAGTACTGTGTACAAGTGTGGAGGCCTTATCATAGAGGGATATAAACATGCTGGAAAGAATACAAAAAAGAGCGACAAAGATGACAGTGGGATTCCAGAATTACAGTTATGAGGAAAGACTCAGAAAAACCGGCCTACAATTTCTAGAAGAGAGAAGAATTCGTCGTGACTTATTACAGGTTTATAAGATGATCAGAGGAATGGATAAATTAAACTATAACAAGTTCTTTTTTCAAAATACAGCCACCCACAATAACAAGAGGGCATAGCTACAAGCTGACTAAAGAGAGATCCAGATTAGAAATTAGGAAATATTTTCGTAGTCAGAGAGTGGTGTCTGCTTGGAATGCATTGCCAGGGGAGGTAGTGGAGGCAGGGACAGTTAATGCATTTAAGAATAAATTGGATGCGCATAGCTTTTAGAGCAAGGTGATGTAAACGTAACTGGTTGTATACAGACTCTGCAGGGTCTTCTAAACCCGTATAAAGACGTTAAGTTAAGTTAAGTTAAGGACAGAACAAGAGTTTAAATTTACCTAAGTCATTACGAGACACAGAAAGAGAGAGAGAAATGAGCACGAGTTCAGATTCCAAGAAATATACAGCTAGCACAATTTGTTCATAACACATAATCATATACACATGTTACGGTCCAGCACAGTAGCTCACAGGTATACACATGGAATGATTTGAACCAGAAAGCCAGATAGACTTCATGCTAGTCAAGAAAAGTAGAGACAGACAAGTGACCAATGCAAGAGATATTACAAACCTGTGTGTTGATACTGACCATAAAGATGTAATGATTACCGTACGAACAAGATGTAAAGCGAGGACAACACCTAGTCGACGAACAGAAAGACAATCAATCAAGTTGAAAGGATTTAAAGAGATAAGGACACAAGAAACTACATAAAGAAAGTAAAAGCCGGCTTTGCGAAACACATAAAAGAAACAATGAAAGTTGAAAAATAAGGGGGACGTTCAAGATTATTATCACTCAAGCAGCGAGAGATACATGCGAGAGATGCGAGAGATAGATACGAGAGATGCGAGAGATGCGAGAGATACGAGAGATAGATGCGAGAGATACGAGAGATGCGAGATGCGAGAGATGCGAGAGATACATGCGAAACTGTAAAGACAAGAGGCCAAAAACCAAAATTTACAGCAAAATGGAATGTCAAAGTGAAAATATCAATTAAAAATATAAAAAACACATATACAAAGTATGGGTAACAGAGACTGCAAGAACAGCCACAAGGAGGCATTCAAGGGGGCAAAGATATCAGCATGGAAAGAATACGGAAAAAATCTCAACCCAAATAATAAAACTCCAAAGAAACTTCTACCAAAAAGAAAATTAAACTAATGAAATACAAAAAGACGAATGTTTTGATCCAACAGAAATCATAAGTGATGAAAAGTAAAATAATATAAACGACATAAGATAGATGATGGAAAGATGGCAATATTATTTCGAAGAGCTACTTAATACGGGAGGAATAAATGAATCGCAAGATATTAACATAGAGATAACCACAAGTCTAGATCCGGATATAGCTAAATAAGAGATACAAAACGCTTTGCAAGTTGGCACCATCAAACAAGTCACCACGATCGGATGATATCCCTGGCGAACTAATCAGGACAACAGAAGATGAAGGGACAACCTGGCTACACAGACTGTATAACCTAGTGTGGATTAACCAAGAAACACCAGAATACAGAAGAAGTGCAACAATACTGTCCATAAGGGGAAAAAGCAACAAAAGAGACTACAGAATATAGAGGAATATCATTACTTAACCACACTGGAGGAGAGGAAGACTAAGGTCTGGTCAGGCTAAACATACTGATCAGATATGTTCGTCAGGTTCAGGCTAAACATACTGGACAAGACCCTCACTTTGGCTTCCTCGTAGCCCGTCCCGAAAACGGACTGTTTTCATGCAGCATGGCCATCAAGATGAGGGATCGACGTAATCACCATAGTAGTGAGCGACACGCAGATGAAACCAAGCAATGCACAACCGCCTAGAGAACCCCGTTCAACTTAATCAGCACGCGCTGGATGTGAGGAAAGTTACTGCAACCTGCCACTTATATTTCAGGGCGCACAAAAGAGTAAACATCATCATTGTGGACAATTGAAACAACAACAAATAACAACAACCACACTGGAAAAATTTTCTGGAAAAAAGACGACCGTCCAATCATAGAACCACAGCTTAGTGAAGTACAGATGGGATTTAGGAAAAACAGAAGGTGCAATATTCTCACTCAGACACTAGCGTAGAAAACAATACAGTACGATCATACACTACACGCTGCTTTCGTGGACCAAGAGAAGGCATTAGATCGAGTAAATATATACCAGCTGTGGACAATATTAGAACGTGATGGAGTAAAACATTTGGTAAACCTATGTCGTTATGTCAAAAGCCAATGTACAGTAAAAACAAACACAGGATATTTATACAAATTTCATATAGTACCCCTTATACGTCAAAGATGTGTCCTATCCACTATGCTGTTTATCACATATACAGACGAAATCTATATATATATAAGTTTTTTAACACCCAAAAAAAACCGTCATCATAAGTGACAGAAACAGTGTTCACTTAAATGAACTTCTCTTTGCTAATGACCAAGCACTAATAGCAATCTCTTAAAAACAATTGCAGGAAATAGCAGCCTGTTTAATGAGATCTGTACGGATTCAATGATAATCAACATAAAGAAAACCGAAGTTATCACAATTGCAACAACAACAAACAAACAAACAAACAAAAATTTTCATACAAAACCAACAAGCAAAAGAATTGAAAAATTGCACGTTCCTCTGTAACATAATCTCAGCAGGTTGCACAAGGCAAGAAGAAAATCCAAAACAGATGTAATAAAGCAAGTCAAATCATTGAACCAATATTGCAATGTAAACATGTGACAATGGATTCAACAAGAACGCTGTACAACACAATATCCCTACCCACAGTGTGCTAACAGCACCAGAATTGGACATTAACACCCACAGATAAAAGAAACAGCATAACAACATAATTTAAATGCCTGCGACGAATGCTTGGAGTAACAAGAATGAATGGAATCAGAAACGATGAAATTAGGATACAGGTACGTACAATACCTGTACTAGACTTCATCAAGAGACAGCAAACAAAATGGATCGATCACGTGGTATCACAAATACCAGATAGTATCCGTCAGAAAGCAAGGCCGCACAAAATCTATGTTTACGGAGACTAGGGCAGCCTCCGCAAAATGCTGGACAGCAGAAACAACAGAATAAGTGAAGCTGTCAATGCACAAAGCAC
This sequence comes from Ariolimax columbianus, assembly GCA_036924085.1. Lineage (NCBI taxonomy): Eukaryota > Metazoa > Mollusca > Gastropoda > Stylommatophora > Arionidae > Ariolimax > Ariolimax columbianus. The sequence continues at coordinate 139,848,160 of JAVGWX010000003.1, forward strand.
AGACTAGGACACGGTCAAGAAACCTCTTCATAACCTGACGCTCACGACACAAGCAGGACAAAAGCGAAAAGAAAAGAAAGAAAATAGATTGTTTCTTTTAGGTGCAGCCCGTGTTGACGGGATCTCATAGTTTTTCGTCAATCTCCAACAAGGTTTGACGCTGATTACTCATCAATTGAGATTAGGTGACACTCGAAACTTGTAGGATTCGAAAATCCACCTTCACGCGCTTTCGTTCTTGAGAGACCTCTCAGCTATATCGACACTTGTCTGTTTATAGGAATGGACAAAGAAAACAGTCGACTAAGTTTGATAAATGAATGACGACAAAAAAGAACGGTACCATAAAATTTATGTAAACTGAATGTATGAAGAACTGTAGTTAAACTCAATATCAAATACAGATAAATGTTATTGTAGCTATTTCGTATTTTTTCAGCAACTCATCATGTCTTTCCTAAATGTGTACACTGTGTTTAGCTTAGTGCACTGTTTACGTCCGTGTTGTTTGAATTTGTCCAGTCCCTCAAACAAAGCGCATTTTAACAGAAAAGTAGGTCAATGTTTGTTACTGTTATCTTGTAAATCTAACTTATTTCGTTTTTAGATTACAATAATTGTTTGTTTTGCTAAAGTAACTATTCACTATCACTGATACTGTTACGGCCTCCATCACTTTTATAAATACGATCTTTCGTTTCGTTTTTGGTTTTGCTTGTGCCTTTCAAAGTTACGAAGAGGTTTCTTGACCGTCCCCTAGTATGTGCTTCGTACATGGGGAGCTTTACAGCTTCTGTTAAATCTGCAATCCATATTTTGCGTGGTCGGTCCTTGACTTTGTACCCATTGTATATGTACAGCATTGCTTTCTGAGGGACACTATCTGGTGTTTGACGTGCCACGTGACTGAGCCGTTTGGTTTGCTGTCTCTTGACGTCTTGAACTTGTGTTGTCTCCTAACATCATTTTTTCTGTTTCTTTCCATTATTGTTACTCCAAATTTTCTACCCACGCATTTCATCTCTGTTGTTACGATGTTTCTTTTATTGTTGTCAATGTCCAATTCTGGCACAGAAAGCACAATGTGGGTAGGAAAATCGTGTTGTATTGCGTTCTTTTAATATCCATTGTAACATGTTTACATTGTAATATCGAGGACTTTGCCCCAATGATTTAACTTGCTGTATTTTATCCGTTTCGGATTTCTGTGTGAATTTTCCATCATCAGAGATAATGTTTAATTGTTTTATTTCTATCATCCTATTTGTTGACTGCTGCAACCACTGTTAGTAATACCACAAATACTGCAACCACTGTTAGTAATACCACATATACTTATGACATCAGCTACAAATATAGTAACATCACCATGTAAATCTTAGTGCCCCAGTTACCGTCAATAGAAGAGCCCATATATGCTATCGTCCAGGCTTCGTGCTTGTGTGTGTGTGTGTGTGTGTGTGTGTGTGTGTGCGTGCGTGCGTGCGTACGTGCATGCGTGCGTGCGTGCGTGCTTGCGTGTGTGCTTGCGTGTGTGTGTGTGTGTGTGTCAAGGGTCGATCTGTGTATCTATAGTACGACTGTATTTCCAAGATTTGCGATTGAGATCAGTTTCTTCTCCTTCTTTTACTCTACTGTTCTCGCCTTGTGGAGATGCAGATGTTTGATTGACTGATTGATTGACTGATTGATTGAAGAACGTGATGTAATGATAAGTTGGTTAAAATGGCGCTTGACATGCGGCCCTACAATACGAGGCGCTGTCCAGGATAATTGTGAAATGTTGTTGCTGGAAAAATTAGATATACAGTTTTAATCTGAAACAAGTTGTGATACGGGAACAATTGGACTAAAATCTCCAACATAGGTTGTCTCCAACCGCATGGCATTAACATCTTCCATACCTTCTTCTAAAACCTCATACTGGCCCCCATCTATTTGTCTTCTTTTGCCCCTCCCCCTTCTGCTATGAGTCCTCGCCCCCCCCCCCTATATTAATCTCACGCCCCCCACCCCTTATATCACCTTCTCTTTGTTCTTCCATCTGGACCACTATTTGGCCGTTTCCTTATTTGGTCACCATTGGCTTATCCAGCACATTCCCCTCCATTTCTTACACTCTCCTGGCCACCTTATTTGATCGCTCACCTTCATTTTCAGTCAAGCATCTGGCCCAACCGGTCGCTTAGACAGACTGGGTCTACTATCAGATAAGTTTACTATTTTTTCTTTATATGTTGAATTGTTAGTTCAGTATGGTTGTCCCTGATGAAGGCCTATTGGTCGTAACGTAGGTTTTGTTTGTGTTCTCGTCTAGGTGCGGTATCTAACCATACCAATTTTTTAAATTTTGATTAAACTCAACCTTAATCAACTTTTACACATTTTTTTCAAGTTTTTTTCCAGACTAAAATGGGGGAAGGTTAGAGGTCAGGTGAGAGAGAGATGGGTTGCGACCTAATTTGCGTTACGCTCGACGCGCGTTACCACATTAATTAAGAAGCGGTATCTTACAAGATGCTGCCGGGATAATAACGAAACGAGTTGAAATAGGGAAGAGATCGACGGGCTCAGGGGGAATATGGCGGTCTGGATTGGGAAGGAGATAGACAGTGTGATGAGCCGTTTGATGGAGGGCGCGACGGGTATATTGAGAGGAGGTGGGTTAAGGAGGGGAACAGTGAAATGGATATGTGAGGCAGGGAAGGGGTGGGGGGGGGGGGATGGTAGAACTTTTAGCTGTTAAGCTACTGTTGCATCTTTTATATTGGTCTTTTCTACTGATAGGAAAATCTTCTACACGGGTCTGTCAGTTTTTAAAAAATTCTAGCTGATAGGGGAATCTAATGTGTGAGAATTGTTGTACAGTAAGATTTTGTTGACCAATTGTTGAGTCTCAGTGGTTGAAAAGATAGAGACCTTGCTTCTCATAACTAATATACAGGGTTCGGTAGAGGTGTACACTCTAAACCATTCATATCTAAATTGGTACCTGACGTATTATTAAGGAGGACAAAGTGGAAAGAAACAAAACCGAGATCTAGTACAATGCATTCTCTAACACTTGAACACAAAATATGTGGTAATACTACTCGACTACAATGTTTGGATCACTCGTCAGACACATCAATAGTTACGTGAGACAGGTAACAGACTAACCTGTTGTACATAAGAACATCCGGGACCCATACCGAGTTTTTCGGGACTCGAACTGAGGACACATTACCATATTCCTCCATGCTCCATCTCAAATTAGAAGCTTTCCAGATCTGTGGCACAAATTCATCAAGATTTCAACATAGCTTCAACGGACATTATTGTAGACTTTGCTAAAGCAATTTTTAAGTTAGGTTAAGTGCTGTGCAGTGAGACATTAGGCTGGGGGTTCTCGGATAGGGTTAGAGGACAGGCCGTTGCTGAGCGCAGTAGGGCATACATGTCAACAACCTCCAGTATGAGAATGGAAATCGTAGCAGTGACCTCAGCACTGAAATGGATATCTGAGACTTCTATAACAAGGGCAGTCATCGTGACAGATGTGCAAGCCTTACTTCAGAAGGTACAGATGGGATGGCTTAGGTACGAGTGGATAGCAGCTGTTGAGGCCTCAAACCTCCAGGAGTTGACATGGATCCCCTGCCCTTCTCATGCTAGGGTTAGGGTAATGAAAGAGCTGACATCATGGCTTCACAAGATCCCATCATGGAAACATTAGTGATGGATAGAAGTGAAATTTTGAAATCAACCAATGACCACCTGTTAGATGAGGACACAGCAATAGATGAAGCAGAAATCCACAGACTACAAAGTTTGGATATTAAACGAGGTTCGAGCGGAGTGGGGTGCATGAGAGGACAGAGCAGGAGATGTCAGCTCCTCTCACAAACACGTGTTAGTTCATCTCTCTCTTCTCCTAAACACGTTTCGGCGTTTTAGTTGCTATGTCCTCTCATTAGTTGCTTTCTCTTTTTATTAGTTCCTCTTTCGTCCCCCAAACACGTGTCAGCGTTTTAGTTTCTCTCTCCTCTCATTGGTTCCTCTCTTTTCTCATTAGTTACTCTCTATTCTCATTAGTTCCTCTCTTGTCTCATTTGTTTCTCTTTCCTCTCAGTAGTTCTTCTCTGTTCTCATTAGTTTATATCTCTTTTCATTAGTTCTACTGTCCTCTCACAAACACGTGTCGGCATGTTAGTTCTTATCTCCTCTCATTACTTTCTCTCTTCTATCATTAGTTCCTTTCTCCTCTCATAAGTTCCCATTTCCTCTAACAAACACATGTCGGCGTGTCAGTTCCGCGCTTTACTCATTAGTTCCTCTCACCTCTCATTAGTACCTCTTTCCTCTCATTAGTTCTTCTATCCTCTCATTAGTTCCTCACTCCCCTCACAAACACGTGTTGGCGTGTTAGTTTCTCTCTCCTCTCATTAGTTCCTCTCTCCTCTCATTAGTTCCTCACTACTCTGACAAATAGTGTCAGTGCCTTACAAGATACTCACCAGCTGTAACCAGATATTGGTGTGTATAATCTGATTCTTCTCATCCTGCAGACAAAACATGAGCACAGTATTAGCACACGCTGGGAGGGACAGCACACGCCGGGAGGGATAGCACAGCATTCGCTGGGAAGGACAGCACAGCACACGCTGGGAGGGATAGCACAGCACACGCTGGGAGGGACAACACACGCTGGGAGGGACAGCACAGCACACGCTGAACGCATAGAGGGACAGCACATCATACACTGGGAAAATAGAGAGACAGCACACGCTGTGAGAATAGAAGAACAGCACATTGAGCAATATCAGACACATGACTTTAACAGACATTGAGTAATATCACAGAGCACTGACAGACATTGAGCAATAGCAGAGACAGAGCTCTAATAGACATTGAGCAATATCACAGAGCTCTAACAGACATTGAGCAATAGCAGACACAAAGCTCTAACAGACATTGAGCAATGTTACAGAGCTCTAACAGACAATGAGCAATGCGAATTCGAAAACAACAGACACTGGACACCAGCAGACATGGGACACGAGAAGAGATGGGACACGAGAATAGATGGAACACAAGAAGAGATGGACCACAAGAAGAGATGGAACACGAGAAGAGATGAGACACGAGAAAAGATGGGACACGAGATGAGATGGGACACGAGAAGAGATGGGTCAACAGAAGAGACGGAACAAGAGATGAGCTGAAACACGAGAAGAGATGGGACATGAGAAGAGCTGAGACACGAGATGAGATGGGACAAGAGCAGAGATGGAACACGAGAAGAGATGGGACACGAGAAGAGATGGGACACGAGAGGAGATGGGTCACGAGACGAGATGGGACACGAGACGAGATGGGACACGAGAAGAGATGGAACACGAGATGAGATGGGTCACGAGAAGAGATGGGACACGAGAAGAGATAGGACACGAGAAGAGATGGGTCACCGGAAGAGATGGGTCACCAGAAGAGCTGGAACACAAGAGGAGATGGGACACGAGAAGAGATTGGTCACCAGAAGAGATGGGTCACGAGAAGAGATCTAACACGAGAAGAGATGGGTCACGAGAAGAGACGGGTCACGAGAAGAAATGGGACACGAGAAGAGATGGGTCACCAGAAGAGCTGGGGAACGAGAAGAGATGGGTCACGAGAAGAGATCGGACACGAGAAGAGATGGGTCACGAGAAGAGATCTAACACGAGAAGAGATGGGACACGAGAAGAGATGACACGATAAGAGATGGAACACGAGAAGAGACAGGTCACGAGAATAAATGGGACACGAGAAGAGATTGGTCACCAGATAAGCTGGGACACGAGAAGAGATGGGTCACAAGCAGAGATGGGACACGAGAAGAGATGGGACACGAGCAGACATGGGACACGAGCAGACAAGGGACACTTATAGTTTCCGGTTTGCTCATCAACTTAAATCCTTCTACATGCTGGAATGATTTAACAGTAACAGATGAGCCGATATTGAAATATGTATAGCAAGCTGGAATGTGAAAGAACAATGGGATCTCTCCTACTTCATCTCTCTATCTATCTATCTATCTCTCTCTCTCTCTCTCTCTGTCTCACACTACACTACACACACACACACACAAACACACACACACATACACACACTCACTCACAAGCATACTCCACACACAAGCACACATACAAATACGTTCAGAGAACAGAGAGAGACAAAGAGAGAGAGAGAGGTCATCCAAGGAAGTGGAGGATATTGTGTATTGTTATGCACAATCGACATTAACGTACAACGAGCTGACTAATAGGTGATCAGTATGTCTCTCATTTCACAGTTATATAAGTTATGACAAATAATGGCTTTTGTAATTTGTTGTACACAGCTCGGTCCTTCCAGGCCGCCATACCTGCAAGGTTCAAACTTGATGTGAGACTTTTAAAATCTGTGAATTCTCATTTCATCGACTGCAGTGCTACCATCCAGTAACCAGTCATTGGTTGATTCAGTTCATTTGACATTTCAAATTATGGATGCGTTCCTTCGAAACCAAGGATGACTACTTTTTTAATTGCTCTTAATGCAGGCGACATCAGGACAGTAATAATAGATGTCCATCGTTGTCGATGAGGACCGCCGACATCATCCTTGTCACAAATGTCCCTATTGGGTGTGGGTGCGCATGTGGCTGAACAGGCCAATGCGGGCACGAAAACATCTGCTACATATCGGGCACACGAGGTTTGTAGAAGGTGATGGTGTTCCCGCTGTTCGGGATTTCCGATTTCTCTGGGCTTTCACAACACGGTCGTCTTCGCCGGCAGCTACACCCGATTTGACTGCGCTTCTCCAGTCAGATTTTTTTTGCGCAAGACATTCCCAGGTGTCGATGTCTATCTGGCAACTTTTCAGTGAGTCCTGCAGACCGTCTTTAAATCGTTTCTTTGGGCGCCATCTCTCGCGCCATCCCTCTCTCAGCTCGCCGTAGAGAAGCGTCTTTGGCAGCCGATCGTCTGACATACGGACGAGGTGTCCGGCCCATCAAGTCGTGTTTTTTCTAGCAGTGCATGGATGCTGGGCATGTTAGCCCTCAAGAGAACGTCGATGTCGGTGACACGATCTTGCCATCGGATGTGGAATATTCGCCTCAGGCAACCTGTATGGAAGTGGTTTAACCTCCTTGCATGTCCAGAGTATACAGTCCACTTTTCGCAAGCGTATAGTAGGGTTGGAATGATGGTTGCACGGAAGACTTTGAATTTGGTCTTGACGCTGATGCCACGACGTTCCCAGACCATCGAGCGCATTCAACCAAAGGCTGTGCTGGCCTTTGCTATTCTGCTTGCCACCTCATCGTCTAGGCTGACAGATCTCGACAGCGTGCTGCCCAGATATGTGAATTTGTCTACGACATTTAGCGTCTACCCGTTGACTGTAGTCTCTGGTTTTGTGTACGGCATGCCTGGTGCTGGTTGGTACATGACCTCTGTTTTTTTTGCATTTATAGGCAGGCCAAAATTGTCGAATGCGGCAGAGAACCTGTCCATTCCAACCTGTTCAGTTCTGAGTTGCTCATTAGAGCGCAGTCGTCATCAAATACAAGTTCCCTGATTATGTCACCAGCCACTTTGGTTTTGGCCTTCATTCTTCTGGGATTGAGTAACTTGCCATCTGTGTGGTACTTTATGGGTATTCCAAGCTCAAATGATCTGAGGCGTCTGCCATCGTGGCCGCGAACATCATGCTGAACAAGGTCGGGGCGATTACACATCCTTGTTTTACTCCGTTTGATACTAGAAACGTTTTAGAGATTGCACCGCTGTCCAGTACACGAGCACATATGTCTTCGTGTAGCTGTTTCACCGTGGTTATGAACTTGTTGGGGCAGCAAAACTTAGACATTATCATCCACAGCCCTCCTCTGTTTACTGTATCAAATGCCTTTGTCAAATCAATAAATGTGGTGTACAAGGCCTGATTTTGTTCCCGACACTTCTCCTGTACTTGTCGAGCGGGAAAAATCATGTCCACTGTTCCTCTTCCGGCTCTGAATCCACAGTAGATTCGCCCTAGACAACAAATGCCTGAGTGCAATATCCACACATGTTGTGTTGATCCCTTGTGTGTCTTCCTAGCAAGGGGTCAGACACAACAACCAACCAGATTAATGAAGTCTTTGATGGGTACCTCAGAATTAAAGTCACTAATACATGTTTATAAGGCTGACCTAATTATGTCAACAACATTTATTGATGACTTGGATTAACATATTTGATATGCATTGGCTCTTTTCGTCTTGTCAGACGAGAGTAATTGTGCTATTAGATCAAAGCCCGGGTAGAAATGTAGAGACCATGTATTGCCCATGCAGTTTGGTCACTCTTTCGGTCTGCCTTGTTTACCCCAAGTGAAAGGTGATACCAATGCATTTGGAACAAGGAAAGCTGCAGAAGCTGCCGGATCAGCAGAGCAATGTTCTATCTGTTCGCCTGTCGTGGCTTCACTCCTAGACCAGTCGCCAACCAAGGCTAAGGGCCTGGTCTGCCCTGCCATAACACTCAGCTGAGGTTGTCTTTCCTCGCTCTAGGATTAAGCATTGTATCCTTTTTGCCTGTGCTCCTTCGCACATCGTCGGTTGTCCGGTTTGGTAGATGCTGTAAAACTTTCAGAGTTATCAGAAAACTGGTTGCACAGCCATATCTGAAAAAACCTGACAAGATACGCCAGTATCTTATCTGCAAGGCTTCAGATGGTTTTTAATCAGAGTTTTCCTTCTCCTAGATGAGCTGCCTTCCTAGGCTTTCGAGCCTCATCTGCCCGAACATATTTGATAACATGAACCATAATATAGAGAGAAGTGATGAGTGGAGTATGCACACACTTTGGCTATCATGGAATTGACACACGACAAATGAGTTAAACTAAAACTGATTGGTTTTCTGGATGGCTCGGCGGGTGGCAGAGGTAGTGTAGGACGTTACCTTCCTTTGGGCCTCGGCTGGAAGTAAAGTTGAGGCCCATTTTAAACGTTTTATAAATACAAATATTGTAGTGTCTTTCAAAATGTATGCTCCTATAATGTTGAGGCTGCAGCCTTTGTCAGTCTGCTGGAAAATCCGGCACCGGATAAAAACATCAGTTTTTGCACCAACAGCTCGACTTGAGCGAATTGTCGCTGATTGGTTCTGTGAGTCGGTTCTGAAGACGTTGAAGGTAAAAATAACATCAGTTTTTGCACCAACAGCTCGACTTGAGCGAATTGTCGCTGATTGGTTCTGTGAGTCGGTTCTGAAGACGTTGAAGATAAAAATAACATCAGTTTTTGCACCAACAGCTCGACTTGAGCGAATTGTCGCTGATTGGTTCTGTGAGTCGGTTCTGAAGACGTTGAAGATAAAAATAACATCAGTTTTTGCACCAACAGCTCGACTTGAGCGAATTGTCGCTGATTGGTTCTGTGAGTCGGTTCTGAAAGCGTTGAAGATCACCCCGTACAAAGAAAATGAGATATTCTTGGTGGGGAGGGCAATCAACAACATCACCACTGCCTACAGGATAAATGTCACCTTGCAATGGATTCCTGGAAATAGTGGACTACTAGGGAACAGATTTGCAAAAACAGGAGTCTTGAAACAACAATTGGATAGACCCTGCAGTGACCACACAGTAAAACGAATTATTAAGAATAATACTCGAGAAATATGGATGAACAGGTAGGTGACGGGAACAACAGGTCGCAGTGTATTTAGCGAAATGTCACAGCCAAAAAGTAGCGATGACATAAAGAAACTATATAGAAGAGATCAAAGTCTTATCTTCCAGTTCCGAACAGGACATACCAGAGCCATTGCTCTCATCCTGATGAAACAGTTTGACACCTACTCATTGAGTCTAAAGGTCTTGCGGACACGAGGACAAGATTCCTACAAGCACTGTCGACATGCCAACACACTGTACGGAGCAGTAAAACAACTGAAGAAGACCTGTATCTATACAAGAATGGCATTGGGCTGTCAAGAGCAGGTTTGCTCAGCATCTATGGGATAACAACAACAGCAACAACTGCTATGCTGAGAGCCTGTCATAATAGGCGACTAACAACATGCTGTACTAGGCGACTAACAGCATGCTGTACTAGGCGACTAACAGCATGCTTTACTAGGCGACTAACAGCATGCTGTATTAGGCGACTAACAGCATGCTGTACTCGGCGACTAACAGCATGCTGTACTCGGCGACTAACAGCATGCTGTACTAGGCGACTAACAGCATGCTGTACTCGGCGACTAACAGCATGCTGTACTAGGCGACCAACAGCATGCTGTACTAGGCGACTAACAGCATGCTGTACTAGGCGACTAACAGCATGCTGTACTAGACGACTAACAGCATGCTGTACTAGGCGACTAACAGCATGCTGTATTAGGCGACTAACAACATGCTGTACTAGGCGACTAACAGCATGCTGTACTAGGCGACTAACAGCATGCTGTATTAGGCGACTAACAGCATGCTGTATTAGGCGACTAACAGCATGCTTTACTAGGCGACTAACAGCATGCTGTATTAGGCGACTAACAGCATGCTGTACTCGGCGACTAACAGCATGCTGTACTCGGCGACTAACAGCATGCTGTACTAGGCGACTAACAGCATGCTGTACTCGGCGACTAACAGCATGCTGTACTAGGCGACCAACAGCATGCTGTACTAGGCGACCAAAAGCATGCTGTACTATGCGACTAACAGCATGCTGTACTCGGCGACTAACAGCATGCTGTACTATGCGACTAACAGCATGCTGTATTAGGCGACTAACAGCATGCTGTACTCGGCGACTAACAGCATGCTGTACTAGGCGACCAACAGCATGCTGTACTATGCGACTAACAGCATGCTGTACTAGGCGACTAACAGCATGCTGTACTAGGCGACCAACAGCATGCTGTACTATGCGACCAACAGCATGCTGTACTATGCGACTAACAGCATGCTGTACTATGCGACTAACAGCATGCTGTACTATGTGACTAACAGCATGTTGTACTATGCGACTAACAGCATGCTGTACTATGCGACTAACAGCATGCTGTACTATGCGACTAACAGCATGCTGTACTATGCGACTAACAGCATGCTGTACTATGCGACTAACAGCATGCTGTACTATGCGACTAACAGCATGCTGTACTATGCGACTAACAGCATGCTGTACTAGGCGACCAACAGCATGCTGTACTATGCGACTAACAGCATGCTGTACTATGCGACTAACAGCATGCTGTACTAGGCGACCAACAGTATGCTGTACTATGCAACCAACAGCATGCTGTACTATGCGACTAACAGCATGCTGTACTAGGCGACCAACAGCGTGCTGTACTATGCGACCAACAGCATGCTGTACTATGCGCCTAACAGCATGCTGTACTATGCGACCAACAGCATGCTGTACTATGCGACTAACAGCATGCTGTACTATGCGACTAACAGCATGCTGTACTATGCGACTAACAGCATGCTGTACTATGCGACTAACAGCATGCTGTACTGTGCGACTAACAGCATGTTTTACTACCTTAATAGTAGAAGACTCTCCTAATCATGACATTTCACATTTATCAGTTTTACAAGTCCAAAGTTCAAATTCTGATAGGTTTGAAAGAAATGTTCTAGCCACAATGTCCCATACATGATAGACGAATACATGAGAATCAGTTACTTGTTTTCCTGGGGATCGAGAGAAGAAGAAACAGTTAAATTAAAGTAGGTAGAAAGAAAAAGAAGTTCTTTTAGACATTTGGTGAATGTTTGAACGTCAAGGGCCAGCTCGATTCATGACAATAAAAGAGCTTGGCATCTTGAACGCTCGTTCACATGGAAGGCGTCTCTTATTGGCGCCAACAGCGAGACGGGAAGTTGAGGAAACCATAGACAAGGTACACTTGACATAAGAGGATGACAAACATTCGGGGGCTGCCCAGTATCGATGACGATGGGAGAAGGGGGCTTTAAGTGGGGTTTTGGGCAGAGAAAGAGAGAGCACAATGGAGTTATAAAATGGGGTATTGGCAGAGAGAGAGAGAGAGAGAGAGAGAGCACTGCGAAGTTATATGAGTGAGAGCGTATTGGAAGAGAGAGAAAGAGAGATAGAGAGAGAACACTGCAATGTTTTTTGACGGGTTATTGGCAAAGAGAGTGAGAGAGAGAGAGTCAGAGAGAGAAAGAGAAAGGTGAGTTATATTTGCGCAAACAAAACTAGACATAGAAATAGCAGCACGTGTTTATATGGGCAATGTATTGGTTGAAAAAGTGTGAGAGAGCGTTGCGTGGGGGCTGAGGAGGTGAGGGGAGATAGACATCAACAATATACATTTATTTGTGGAAGCGATTGATAGAGAAAAGGAGAGCACAGCGCAAAAGTGCATATGGAGCAATTAGTTCAGAGAGTGAGCAGAACATAGTTTTATGGGAGGTGTAATGGTAGACAGAGATACAGAAAATACCGGGTTGCATAGCTAAGGTAGAAGCATTTTTCCTTTATTTCCAAAGATACGTTGAGACATCCTTAAGACAAGAGGATAATCTCTAGCAATTCAGATGTCAAGGCTGTTCAATAAATGCATCGAACCAGTACACATTTTTAACGTCAAAGATTGTTCCCAAAAAGAGAGATTTTGAACATGTTGGAAACATGCAGAACCGAATCATGAAGACGTTAAAGAACAAATCTCCCTGCCAGAGAACAATGTTCTCCAAACTTCTCCTGTGACCTTTATGTTCAATCTTGTTTGTTATGCTATTCTTAGATATGCCCACATATTCCAAGCTGCTGTTGCGGTCTTACTCCTACTAAATTAATGTCACAAGATTCAATTCCTGGTTTCTGAATATACTTTTGTGTTGTATCTTTTCCTTGCATTTTCAACTTGTGTTCGTGTATCTTCTCATTTTGTTCTTGTGGGTGTTTGAGTTTTCCTGTTCAGGTTTAGAAGTATCTTTAATTTCAAAATCTCTACTGTAATTCCAAAATATATACCTTACTACCAGATTATTTAACATATGTGTAGAAACGAAGCACTTTGTCATGATCAAACAATCAAGGATTGACTATGTAGTTTTCGTTTACAATTCAGTTCAGTGTATTCGCATGACGACGGCATGATAATGATTTGTGACTGACAAGGTTTGATAAAGTATGCACCAAACATCTTCACTTATCGAAAAAATATTGTGGTATTTGTAGTCTTTGATTTTACATGATGAAGTTACTAGAACCAAACACAACCCTCCTTTGTCTTTTACAACATTCTTGGTAGCGTACGTCGGTTTCGTTATTTAATTCCAGGTTGAGCCTTCATCTACACAAATATGGGCTCTAGCTTCAGACAAATAGGGGCTCTAGTTTCAGACAAATATGGGCTCTTGTTTCAGACAAATATGGGCTCTAGTTTCAGACAAATATGGGCTCTAGTTTCAGACAAATATGGGCTCTAGTTTCAGACAAATATGGGCTCTAGTTTCAGACAAATATGGGCTCTAGCTTTAGACAAATATGGGCTCTAGCTTCAGACGAATATGGGCTCTAGTTTCAGACAAATAGGGGCTCTAGCTTCAGACAAATATGGGCTCTAGCTTCAGACAAATATGGGCTCTAGTTTCAGACAAATATGGGCTCTAGCTTCAGACAAATATGGGCTCTAGCTTCAGACAAATATGGGCTAGTTTCAGACAAATATGGGCTCTAGCTTCAGACAAATATGGGCTCTAGCTTCAGACAAATATAGGCTCTAGTTTCAGACAAATAGGGGCTCTAGCTTCAGACAAATATGGGCTCTAGCTTTAGACAAATATGAGCTCTAGCTTCAGACAAATATGGGCTCTAGCTTCAGACACATTTGTCTATTTGTTGTGTTCCTTATTGATTTATACACATCACTGCCAGTTGATGTCTGTGGCGATGTCTAGCAGTTTCCGTGTAGCACTGTGTTTCATTCTGAAGCTAAATGTATGCAAGTAAGGCATATACTGCATAGCATACAATATCTTTTTCAGCACCGACCATGCGTTCACAGATCAATAGCCTGATCATTCATCTGGCTATTTATGTGTTTGTAATTTCTCGAGAGGCACTTATCTCATTTCCTCGATCGAGCATCGATAGACTGTTCACATTGAAAACAGATGAATAAGACTTCTCCTGGCTGAGATGATCGCTACAAATTACCAGACATCAAGGTGACATTTGACAGACAATTTAAGACAGCTGCTTCAGTAGAGAGCATAGCAACAAATGTATAATCTCGATTATTTCTTGAATATAGGTTACAATACTTTGTAACTAGGACTGGCTGGGAGAGAGACTGAAAGGCTGTCAGTATGAGAGACTGGTTAGGAGAGAGACTGATAAGCTGTCAGTAGTCTGACAGACTGACTAGGAAAGAGACTGATAGGCTGTCAGTAAGTAGTCTGAAAGACTGGCTAGGAAAGAGACTGAGAAGCTGTCAGTAGTCTGAGAGTAAGAGTGAATTTGCAGGGTGACTGAACCAGAATAGACCTGGAGTTTTGGTCAGTTGCTCTATATGTGTCAATGTTGGACACCATGAGAACAGTAAGAGATCTGAATGTATGTGGTATGTGTAGGACACCTAGAGAATGATGCGTAATCTAATTACATATGAATATACAGATTCGTGTAAATTCTTGAAATCATCTAAGTAATTGTGAATGTACAGATCGTCTAAGAACGACATCTGAATATCTGTGGTCCATTCAGGACACTTTGCGAACGATGTGTATTCTTGTTGTATGCGTATGCACAGATCGACTGAGTATGTGACCACAAGTGAGTACGTGATCCGACTATAAGTGGCGTAATCTAATTACTTAGGAATGCACAGATCGCCCAAACATACATGAACCGATCGTACGAGGATGTACAGATCACTTGATGAAAGGTGATCTGGTTATATGAGAATGCACTGAACGACTGAGTATGTAATCCGATCGTGAGGACCAGTATATGAGTGTGCAGATAAAGGAAGTGCAGCTGTGAGAGCTTGGATTATGTAGTTTGGGAGAAATATCAGAAGCTAGTGCTTAAAACAAACCTCTGATGTAGTTCAATATACGTATTTATATAATGATTATTTAGATGATATGTGTTTTGTTCTTCTTGTTAATGTGGTATTGTTGATATACATGTTAATAAATGATAATGTTATGTATTATGATAAAATAGTGTTTACTGTGTGAAGTCGTGTCGTGGTGTATATATATGTTGTAACTCTTTAGATAAGTACTACGCAACAGCTAAGCCTTACGCTGCCAGAGTATACTACAGCAATCAAGATACAATGCAGCCACTTGCCGTGAACGCAGGTAAGGAGAGAAGCCCCTGACATTGGTGGACAACCTGCGAATGAACAGAGAACGGCACTCACTTTCCCTGACAGTTATTCAGCCAAATAATCGACTGTCACGAGAACGACATTCTGCAAACGACAAGCTACATGAAGAGGACGATAATGATGAAGATGATGATGAAGATGATGATGTATGTGAATTGTCGATTCATCTATTGCTGTATCTTTATTCAACAAGCAGACATTGGTGGACTTAAAAATGGCACTTCTATCTTTACTGCATGTAGTGTGCCCATAATGAGTACATATAAAATCAAAGTGTCAGCTCTTTCGATGCACATAACCCCAGTATGACTAGGGCAGTAGATCCACGCCAGCTCGTGAAGGTTTGAGGCCTAAAATTGTGCCATCCACTCAGACATTAGACAGCTTTTATACACATTTTGAAGTCAAGATTTGGTAGCCTGGCGAGATGACTACCCTTGGTAGAAACGTCTCAGCTAACCATCTCAGAGCTGAGGTCACTGCTGCCATTACCCTTACCAGACTGGATATCGTCCTGTATTTCTGCCCCCGACAACAACAACCTGACATTAATGATTGGGCCAATACTTGTTGTTTAAATTGTAGACCATAACTGATATTTACCTTATTTCCGTAGCTTTCCGAGCGGCCTATCTGATACACAGTAGTATTAAATAGTTCTTTGACAACGATCAAGATGAAGCTAATCACAATAATTGTTATATCAAAAACTTACCACGTCGATAAGTTGCTGCAATATGATGCCAAATTGTACATCTATAGGATCTGTTTCATTGTACACAGGTCTCTCCAGCTTGCTGTAGCCTGAGTCCGCGAAGAGTGTGTTGAGTACCCGACGCTCGTGCGCTCCTTGCTCACTACCTAAACCACCAGAGAAACGGTAGTGCACAAATATAAATAATAGTACCGCCACAATGAGGATGGGATGAAATAGATAAATAAAACAAAACAATAACAATAATGTTGATGTTTAATATATTATAGTATATTATATTATTCTATTATTCTATTATTCTATTATTCTATTATTCTATTATTCTATTATTATATTATTATATTATTATATTATTATATTATTCTATTATTATATTATTATATTATTATATTATTGTATTGTATTAAGGAGTGGTGCTGCAGCCGGACAGAAGTAGTGAAACCAACGACACTGGTCAGTACTGGCAATCTCATCAGGACAGAGATGTCCAATGTCAACCCCAGATTCGTCAACCAAGGATTATTCAGCGCCAGCATGACTGCGCGGGGAGACATCGTTGGGAGGAGGGGGAGGGGGGGGGGGGAAGAGTACGAACATTCCAATCGTCTGCTGATCACTTTGTTACAAAACTACACAATTGGAATGATAAACTGGTTGTCTATAGACTCTGCAGAATCGTCTAATCCAGTATAAAGACTTCAAGTTAAGTTAGATTAAGAACACCTGGGATTGGCTTGGCTTACCACCCTTAAATTGTAGCCTGCCAAAAATGAAACAATGGAGGACGACAACGGAAATGTGACCAGTGAAGTCAACATCGGCGTCAAAGTTGGCACGCGACAGAAAACTGCACCTCCTCACGGCGTCTGATGACACATACGCACAGAAGATGAAGATGATGATGATTCTACTCCTGTGGTCTACTAGAAATATTGATAAGTAACATTCAGAAACGCATCTTATAGCAGACATTGCTGTTTGGGTTGACAGTTTTGAGAATTGATTGTCCTAGGTACCAGCATATGTATGAGGTGAGGAGACCACTTTCTTTCCGTCTGTTCTTTATTATCTAATAGTAAAATAGGTATCCATTTAAAGCTGGGTCGTTATAGCGTGTCGATAACCAGGATGGAGCTCTGTATATGTGGTGTGAGAAACAAGAGTTCAAGCACTTTGAGCCTTAGATACTTCAAGCTTCTTTACTTACATCAAAAACGTATCACTTTCGGGTTGTTCCCTGTGAGCTGTGGTCCGTCATGGCTTTATTTACCTCAATAAGGTATCACTTCCAGGTGTTCCCTGTGGTCCGCCGGGGCTTTACTTACCTCAATATTGTATCACTTCTTGGCTGTTACCTGTGAGCTGTGGTTCGTCATGACTTTACTTACCTTAGAAACTTATCACTTCCGGGTTGTTCCTGTGAGCTGTGGTTCGTCATGACTTTACTTATCTCAGAAACTTATCACTTCCGGGTTGTTCCCTGTAAGCTGTGGTCCATCATGAAGGAATTTATAGAGCTAAGGAACCAAGGCCGACTGCTCTGACAATGACTGTAATGTTTGTATGTCACTGTCAACATAACGAAACGCAGTTCTTAACTGGTGTTCGATTCCTGAGATCACAAAACAGATCAAAATGGATACAGGCCCATAAGCCTAGTGAGCTGTGTCGGCAAGCTGATGGAACGGATGATAAACACCAGACTGATGTGGCATCTGGAAGAAAAACGAATACTAATTCCACAGCAAGCCGGCTTTAGACAGCACAGATCCACTGAGGACCGGGTCATCCTCATAGCCCAGGAGATAGAAGATGCCTACCAGGCACAGAAACACACAGTAGCTGTTTGGGTGGATCTGGAAAAGGCATTTGACAAAGTCTGGAAAGATGAACTTAGAGTCAAGCTAAGAAGAAGTGATGTTTGTGGGAAGATGTACAAGTGGATCAACCACTACCTCAAACAAAGAACGGCCAGAGTCCAAGTACAAGGGCAGATGAGCAAAAAGGTAACACTCGAGCAGGGAGTACCCCAAGGGGGAGTACTGTCACCCACACTCTTCCTGGTATATATAAACGATATTACAGATAATATACCAAGAAGAGTCCATAGCTCAATGTTTGCAGACGATCTGGCTATGTGGACCTCTGAAAAGAATCTCACCATAGCAAGAAATCGGATGCAGACGGCCCTAACATCGCTGGAAGAGTGGGCGAACTCATGGCTGGTCAAAATAAACGAGGAGAAAACCACATGCACAATATTCTCGTTTTCATTAAAACCCCAAAGTACCAAATTAAGTCTAAATGGCAAATTCCTGCAGCCAAACGACAACCCAACCTATCTGGGAGTCACATTTGATCGGCGCGTGACATGGAAAAGTCAGATTGAGAGAAACCGAATGAAAGCCAGAGAAAGAATGGCAATCATGAGGAAACTTGCTGGCACAAGCTGGGGAGCAGACGAAGGCATACTAAAGAAACTGTACACTGGAAGAGTGAGACCAGTTCTCGAGTATGGCATTGCGGCATGGACAACAGCAGCGAAGGCGAACTTCGATAAAGTTAACAAACTTCAAAACCAAGCCATGAGAATTATAACAGGTGGCATGAAGTCAACGCCAATTGTAGAACTTGAAAAGATTACAAAACTGCAATCCATGACCGATAGAAGAGACTGCAGAGCCCAGCTGCAGTCAGAGAAACTCCGAAGACTGACCGACCACCCAATGCACCAGAGACTAAACAATTTGGGAAATGGGAAACTAAAGCGGAGAAACTTTGCAGAAATAGCCAAAGCAAAGATGCACGAAGATCCCATAAACGCACTAACAACACCAAAACCCATCACTACTGTACGAAAACCTACCTGGAGGCAGGATATATTTCCAGAGGTGGTAGAAAATATACCAGGTATTGCAAACAAAAACTGCCAGACTGAAAAAGAAAGGAGAGATACTACCCTAAGCTTCATAACGAAAAGCTACCCAAGCATGGACTGGACCCACGCATACACCGACGGTTCTGTAACAAACACAACACAGAACGGAGGGGCAGGAGCATTCCTGAACCTACCAAATGGCAGAAAAATAACACTGTCATTCGCTTCTGGTAAGTACACAAGCAATTTCAGAGCGGAGGCAGAGGCACTGAGGGCGGCTGTGGAAGAAATGGTGACACACAGTGAAAATGAAAGCCATATAGTCCTGCTTACAGATGCTCTCGCCGTAGTCACAGCGCTAAAAAGCCAGAAAAACACTGAGCTTAATGACTTAAGAGCAGCACTCTGCAAACTGTGCCAGCAGTCCGCACCAAAAAGGATAGTGGTACAGTGGGTCCCATCACACTGCAACATCCAAGGCAACGAGGAGGCAGACAGACTGGCAAAAGAAGGTGCAAGACTACCACAAACAGATACCAGTAAGACGTACGAAGATTCAAAACGGCTTATCAAAGCCAGATACATGACCAAATGGGAAACCGAACATACTGGTTACACCAAAAACGATGCCTATTACCAGTTGAACCGAAGAGAGCAGGTCGTTGTCTTCAGACTTCGCACTGGCCACAATAGACTGAGGTACCACCTATTCAACAAATTGAAGATAGGGTGTACCGACGAATGCCCGTGCGGTACTGGTAAAATGACCGCTGAACATCTGCTGCAGAACTGCCCGACATACGAGGATCAGAGAGAGCAGATGTGGCCATCACCAGTGGAACTGCAAGACAAGCTCTATGGCAGTGGCGACAGCCTCAGGATGACCGCCGCTTTTTTCGAAATAATAATGGTTACTGTCTGACTGCGTACGCAGAAGAAGAAGAAGAAGAAGAAGATTCCTGAGATCGTGACTTGGAAACCGCTATCGGAACATCTGGACCATCCTCTACTCTCTTTACCTAGCAGATTCGATGTTTGCATAAGAAAGACACAGTATATTAGACACATATTGTTGGTCTGTGGCACATACCTTTAATGAAACACATAGCGAAGGCCAGCAATGGCAGGCTGGAGAACTCCATTAGATGAAACAGCCTGGTTCATATGTTCGTCTGCAGCAACCTAAGCATAAATAAATCTATCGAATAAACAACAGCAACATATTTGTAAGTTACATTATAACAACAATACAGATGGATGGACTCACTTCTGTAACATTCAAGAAGAGGGACAACAGAATCAAAGTTACAGTTAAAGTTAATCAACACAATTTACTAGATTTACAATTAACATTGATGGCAGCAGTCATAGTTTTCCTCTCCGTGACATTCTCGTCTAAGTTCATGTCTATTATGTTTATCGATTGCTTTTTCTTGTACACTTTAGTATTTTGTTACGTCACCGATGGCATCGCTTTTATTAATATTCGTAGAACAGGAAATACCTGGCAGGTTTGATCATTTTTATATCCGATACTTCTATCATTTCTATCATTGTGAGCCATAACCAGGACAATCTCTACTTTTCATTTTCTTTGCCACAATTGCACTTGCAATTTGGAACATTCCTTTTCCGGCACAATAAAGAATGTAGCGAGGGAGAGTACCATGTTAGTGGGTACAGGATATTACGCAATATTTAAATTCTAAATAGTTGCCGTTTTGGCATTTGTTGCTAAATTTATAGAACATTTCTAAGTTTAGTACATGAATAGAGGCATATCATTGTTTATCTATACTGGAAAGATATTCTGTAAAATAATTGGAAAAAGACTACTCCCAATCATAGAGCCGAAACTTAGTGAAGCACAAATGCTATTTAGGAAACACGAGCTGTACAAATGCAATCTTCGCACTCAGACAACTAGCGAAGAAAACTATTAATAGAGTACGATCAGACACTGCACGTTGCTTTCGTGGATGAAAAGAAGGCATTCGATCGAGTGAATAGATACCAACTGTGGACAACATTAGAACACACATTTGACCAATCTATATAAACGTTTCTATGTGAATAGCATATGGACCGTAAGAAAAAACGCAGGATATTCCGAAAAATGTCAAATTAGGACCGGTGTATGGTAAGGTTGTGTACTATTTCCTTTACTGTTTAGAAGTAATATACAGAAGCAATTTGTTAGAAAGCCAACATTAGTGGAAGGGGGGGGGGGGGGGGGGGTGGGGGGGGGGGTGGGGGTGGGGGGGGGGGGTTGGGGGAACCTCAGTAATCATTTAAATGAACTCCTCTTTGCTGATGACCAA
Organism: Ariolimax columbianus; assembly: GCA_036924085.1. NCBI lineage: Eukaryota > Metazoa > Mollusca > Gastropoda > Stylommatophora > Arionidae > Ariolimax > Ariolimax columbianus. The sequence continues at coordinate 139,869,463 of JAVGWX010000003.1, forward strand.
TCAATAGCAGCAACGTCAGAACAAGAACTGCGAGAACATATCAACAATCTGGACGAAGAATGAACGGATTACGGTATGAAAATCATCATAGAGAAAAACCTGAAGTTGATGACGATTGCAAGAAAAGTAACCAAAATAAATATTTATACAGAGCCAAACAGTAAAAACAGGTGACCAATTTCATGTGCGCTGAAAATATAATCGCAGAGCATGGCAAAGGATAAATCTAACACAGATGTAATAAATCAAGTCAAATCATTGGGCAAATGCCTCCGATATTACAATGTAAACATGTTACAGTGGAACACTGTACAACACCATATTTCTACATACATTGTGCTATCAGTGCCAAAATTAGATATTGACAAGCAAAGATAAAATAAACCTTGTTACAACATAAATGAAATGCCTACGTAGAATGTTTAGAGTAACAGTAATGGAAAGAAACAGAAACAAAGATATTAGGAAACATATAGGTACACCGCCATTTCTAAGCCTCATCAAGAGACAGCAAACGAAAGATTTGGCCACGTGACAGGTAAATGCAATGTTAAGTATATTAAACATAGGTGAGCATTCGAGGGGTTGACAGTAGATAAATGTCCAGGTCAAGATGGTATTCATCCAAAAATTGATGTTTGAAATTAGAGACCAACTGACAAAACCATTTCATAGGTCATGTTCTTAATCACAAGAGATTGTTGCACCGGCTTGGAAAGATGCAGGAGCGATTCCCTTTTTCAAAAAGGGCTCAAAATCAGATCCAGCAAATTATAGACAGGTGAGTTTAACGAGCATAGTCTATAAATTGTTAGAATCAATAATCAAAGAAAACATTGTAATGTATTTAGAAATGTTTAATCTAATCAGAAATAGACAGCATGGGTTTACTAGAGGAGATCGCGCTGAACAAATCTATTAAAATTCGTGGAGGAGGTTACTAAAATGATAGATAAAGGGGAGCCAGTGAATGTTTTTATTCAGATTTTTCGAAGGCCTTTAAACAAAGTACATCATAAAAGATTATTTTAAAAGTTACAATCACATGGATAGGTGGCAAAGAAGCCAAATTAATTTAAAATTGGTTAACAGGACGAAGACAGAGAGTTGGCATAAATAAAAGTAGAGTGCCACAACGCTCAGTTTTGGGACCAATTTTGTTCTTGATATAAATCAGCTATTTGGACATTGATATCGGATCCATGGTTGCAAAATTTGCTGATGACACAAAACTATGCAGTAGTGTCTCATCTAAAGCAAAAGTGGATATATTGACGTCGGTTTTAGATAATATTCGAGAATGGCCTGCGAGCTGGCAAATGGAGTTTAATGTAGATAAATGTATAGTCATTCACATGTGTAGATCCAATATAGAACATAATTACAGAATTAGTGACAACAATATTATAAAGATAGAAAAGAAATACGTCCTAGGGGTGATATTAGATCATTCAGGTAAGATGAGTGAACAAGTTCAGGTAGCAGTGAAAAAGTCAAATGCAATGTTAGGTATGATAAAAAGTAATATTAAACATAGGAGCAAGGAAGTGATAGTCAAACTGTATAAAGCATTATACCTAGGTTGGAGTATTGTATATGGTGTGGAGCCCTTATTGTAGAGAAGATATAAACTTGCTGGAGAGGATACAAAGAAGAGCGGCAAAGCTGATAGTGGAATTTCAGAATTACAATTATGAGAAGAGACTAAAATAACAGGTCTGCACTGTGTATAATAGAAAAGAGAGAAATTCGAGGTGACTTAATACAGGTTGATAAGAGAAGAATTCGAGGTGACTTAATACAGGTTTAAAAGAGAAGAATTCGAGGTGACTTAATACAGGTTGATAAGAGAAGAATTCGAGGTGACTTAATACAGGTTGATAAGAGAAGAATTCGAGGTGACTTAATACAGGTTGATAAGATAATCAAAGGGAAGGATAAATTAGACTAACAAGGTTTTTTTTCAAAATACAACCACCTACATGAACAGGATGGCATTGCTACAAATTAACTAAAGAAAGGTCCAGATTAGATATTAGGAAATATTTTTTAGACAGAAAGTGGTGAATGTTTGGAATGCATAGGCACGGGAAGTAGGGGAGGCAGGGACAAGCAATGGATTCTAGAATAGATTGGATGCGCATAGTTTTTAGAGCAAGGAAATGTAAATGAAACTGGTTGTATACAGACTCTGCAGAATCTTCTAAACCAGTATAAAAACGTTAAGTTAAGTTTATATATTTAGTTTCAAATGAAAGTGTAAGCCCGATATTGCAATGGAAAATTTAATTTTATAAATAAATTCTAAATTATCATGTAAATTTCCAATAAATGTTTCTCATTTTTAAAATTTCTGTTCAATTTACTCCAAAGATATTCAATGATAATTGCTTTATGTTTGTTTAATGCTTTAGTGACTAGTGTATTTAGATACAATTTTTTATAATATAACATGAGAGAATATCCATTGTTTTTCTTTGTTTATTGATTGCATAATTTCCTTTCTCTTCTTACATTCACACTTTTGCAAAATGACAATAAGCTGCGTTATTGACAATAAATAATCTTTAATTGCTAAAATACTGTCAATTCTTTTATTTTGTACAGCATAAATGATGGGCAGAGCCAAAGATGCAGCAGTGAAAAATAAACCTTACAGCAGCCAGTGACTCATAGCTGGCTACTTGCACCAGTGTCAGTGATCCATAACTGACCATGACCCTTTCCACCTCCACCTGGTGGCCCTGGAAACACATGCAAAGATGCTGTTTGGGTAAGAGATTAAGGATTGAAATGGGAAGGTAAGGCCAGTCTCTAAAATGTGCTGGAATCAGATGTGTATGGCTGAAAGGCACAGGTGCCTCAGCCTTGCTGTAGTCGATGACATCTCGCCTATTCAGGACCAACGCCAAAGAAAAAGATTGATGGACAAATGAAAACATTCACAGGAAAATGTATCCAAAACAAATGATTAATTAAAGATGTTAGAAGATTTGCTTAGCAGCAAAAAGAGGATGTGAGGATATAGGCACAACAGAAATATATTTCAGACATTCAATTGTTTAATTATGTGAAGCGGGCTAGAAAGAAAATCTGGCACGCTATTTTACTTCATAAAGATAGTAAAGCCACTGACCTAGATAGTGTCTAAGCAGAAGCAACAAAAACAGTTATACAGTTTAATATAGAGAACAACACCAGCAGATTGGAATACAGACTAAGTAGTTCAATTACTAGAAAACGATGGATCTGCAGCGGAGCCCAAATTAGAGGGGTAAGAGATTAAGCTGGATGGTTTTAGAATGACTGAAAGAGGTCAGAGATAAACAGTTGAGGAACGAGCAGGCAGGTTTTGATAAAATATATTCTGTGTTGACCAGATAACTGCCAATAATTATTGAAGTGTGTAGACTGGAATGCATAACTTTATTTCGGATTCGTAAATTATGAGAAGATATTAAACAGTTAATACAGGGAATCACTTTGTAAATTGCTCAGACACTATTGAAAACTCCTGATATTCAATAACATAATTAGGAAAACTCTAGAATACTACTAGGTGAAGAGCTGTTGGGGACCTTTTAGATAAGAACCGGGATGAGACAGAACTTTCTTTTATCATCATTTCTCTTTCCCCTGGCTGTTGACTGGATTATAAAGAACACGGCTTTTGCATATGAAAATGATGGCGTGGCTGATAAATTGGCTCTTCTATCTCATAACCAAAACCAAATCCAAAATAAAATAAATATGTTTACTGAATGTTTACTGAATGTTTACTCAAATTAAGTTGAGTGTTCACAGAGAACAGATACAATATTTGAGAATAAAAGCACCAAAAGCTTTGGGATTTTATTGGGGGAGACGATGCTAAACTCATTCATATATCTTGGTAGCAATATCAAGTTCAGGGGTACTGATAGATTTCAAATTAAGAATACTACAAAAGGCAAAGAGGCTTTTATTTCGTTACGTGAATTTAGGGATATCAAAAGAAAAACGTCTACAACAAAAATACAGATCTTCAAATACAATGTTATGTCCATCTAGTGTAGGGATCGGTGACGTCAGGAACAAAGAAAAGTTCAACTAACAATGCTTCAGGCTTCCATCAATGCACACTTGAACCAAACTGAGGGAATAAAATGGTATGATACATTCACTAATATAGAACTGTGTGAAAGAACAGGTCAGATGCACGTCAAAATAGGACGATGATGAAAATGACAACATTACGGAAACCACCTGATAGAAGAAACAAAGAAGTCTCTGCTCTGGAGAGAGAGAGAGGGGCGGGTGGAGGGGGGGGGCGGAAAGGAGACTGCCAATGATCGCAGTTATATTTAAAGCGGGCAGATGTTCTGTGCGGGTCAGCTAGTATTTATTAAAACGCCATATTGTTTTTAAGATATATTCCTGATTAAAACTCATTTTTATCTTTCAATATCGATTTGTTAAAATATGAAGCATTGTGTTTTTTAGTGTGTGTGTCCATGTGTGTCTTAGTGTGTGTGTGTGTCCATGTGTGTGTCCATGCGTGTGTATGTGTGTCTGTCCATGTGTGTGTGTGTGTGTCCATGCGTGTATATGTGTGTCTGTCCATGTGTGTGTGTGTGTGTCCATGTGTGTCTATGTGTGTGAGTCAATGTGTGTCTATGTGTGTGTGTCCATGTGTGTATGTGTGTGTGTGTGTTCATATGTGTATGTGTATTTGAACGTTTTCATATACCTTTGCTCTGTTCACTGATTCCACCTCCTCTACTCCAACAACGACCTCCACCTTTTTCCTCACCTCGTGGCACACGTGAGCGAGCTACAAATGAGACACGTCCACCTGATTTATCCAGCAGTCTGTTTAAATGCAATATCTGCTAACCCATTGAAGGACTCATTGCATTCCACGATAGGAGTCATGACGCCATTCTTGAGTGCGTCATACTGTCTCCAGTGTTCATGCGTTCTTACCTGTCCTTACAGTATCCACGATAAGCACTAAACGCACCCACATGTCTTCTATCTAGAGCGAGGTGTGACATCCCTTTCTTGATTCGCCGAATATCTTAAGTGTTTGAGGGAAATGCGTTCATACATACATTCGAACGCCCACTCACACACACACACACACACACTCACACACACACACACAAAGACACTAACAGACACACACACATATATCCTCCACCCATCCCCCCAAACCCAACCCAAACCCACACACCCACATACATACATACAAACTTACATACATATATTCATACATGAAGCTTAACAGTCCAATGCGAGCACGGAATGTTCTAGCGCATCGTTTGCACACTACATCTTTTGTACCAGATCTGAGCCATATAGCAGGTATTTTAGTTGTCTTAATTCTAGTGAAGGATTTGGTAGGGGATGGAAAATCAATTTGTATTCTTTAGTACTGTTAAAAGAGTTTGGTGGCGTAAATATTGACATTTACAAGACAGCCACACGCGAACAAATAAACGGGTTGAGTTTGAACCACGGCTTGAATATATTAGCAGGATTTAAATACGATGGCAGTACGTACTCTATGACTGCTACATTTTGTAACTAGCGCACAAATGTCTGCCTCCATATGACGCAATCAAGAGTCGTTCCAAGCGTTGACCAATGTGCGACGAGGGATTTAGCGCAAAGAGCGAAACAAAGCATTACTTAGTGAGGAGTCAGAGATACAATTAAAGGCATTGAAAGTTGAGAAAGCAGAGAAGCAGGTCGCTGAGTTTAATCCGGCATACGGTCCGACAATATTGAAAGAGAGAATCCTTGCATCTTGAAAGCAAAACAGACCAAGGCAGAGGTTGTTGGTCAGGGGTAAATATTGAAATAAATGTTAACAAGTGATCATCTATCAAATATTTATAACAGAACCATTTCGCCTTGAGACACATACACATGAGGAAAAGTAGCCATCTTCGATTAGATGGACATCTTGCTACCGAAAACCATCAGATTGGAATATCCAGAGTTTGGCAGCATAGAGAGAGCCTGATCTCACAACATAGCTTCGCTATTCCTTTAGAAATGGTTTTTAACGAAATTTATAATGACTAAAAATCTCGTCTAGAAGTCACAGATATTGAAGTGTGAAGGACGTCCATGGAAGTATTTCTACACTTAGTCACGAGTCGCCTGAACCTCGTTAAACGTCAAGTCAGCAGAAGTACTTCACGAATCTAGTGTTAACTGAACTACAACACGAGTGAAGTGTCTAGAAGTAGTCAACATGATGAACGGGTTAGCTTCAATTATCAGTACTTAAGAAACGACCAAGTTAGATGACGGTGGGGGATCAAGATGCTGAGCAGCGCATGAGCTACAGTGACCCATAGCTGACTGCTAGCGTCAGGGCCAGCGAACCATAGCTGCCAAGACCCTTCTACACCTCTTAGATCCTGGATAACAGGCTGCAGCATGGCACACTGACTAAGGAGAAGGGGTCGGAGAAGGGATCGAAGAGGGAATGCTAACCCGGTACTCAAAAACTGCTTGCTGAAGTCGGATGTGTTGGACCGAAAGGTGCAAATATCGCAGCCAAGCTGTAAACTACAATACAACTTATTCCGTTCTCTGGACTACATTCTGCTACTTACCCTATCAGGGTTTGGTAGTGGGAGATTGAGAACGAACGAAGAAGAAGAAGAAAATGACGGTCGTAAGGATTTAAGAGGGAGAATAGATCAAAGGTCGACTAGCTGAGGTCATAAATTCGAAATAAATGCTAATGTTAATTCCCACACCGTTTCAGACAAACTAGAATATATATATATATATATATATATATATATATATATATATATATATATATATATATATATATATATATATATATATATATCATCATTCTCATAACACAGAAGGTCATTGAGGCACAGTTATTACAATTTGCCGTACCATCTCGCGTGTCATGCAACAACGGTGTGTCTTGGGCCACTACACACTTGACTGAGTCCATATCTCTCCATGTAACAGTTTATTATAGTTGTGTCTAAATTTCATACAGCAAAGCTGACACCGCCTGCAGACATGGCAAAGGGCGCCAATCTCATTAAGTTCAGCTGTGTGAACTAGACCGTTAAATATGACATGTTTAAACCTAGTGCTATTCATAAAGCTGATGTCCATTCCAGGATAATCGGATGGAAGAAAACAAACGAATTAACCAGACCAAATGGAAAATAACAACAAGTTTCCGTTAACACAAGTTTAAGCCATAGACTAGTGTGAATTCCCTGTAAATCCATGGTCTAGCTTCATCTATAATGAACTAAACCAGCATAGCAATGTAGACCCGCAGCCAGTTACGGCGCCATCTTTGCTGGCTCAACATAAAATCTCCAGCAAAAGCCCAAATCCTGACCTCCGCAATGCAGAACTGTTCTTACATATTTATTTATACATTGCAAGAGAGAAGGGGTGACAGTTTCGTGACAAGATAAATTAAATACACATCATTACAGAAGAGTATAACTGACAAGAGACAAAGAAATGTGAGAGCCACGGAGGTAGGCGTGTGATAAGAAGATGAGGTGCTCAATTGAAATGAAGAATGATTGTTGTTAGTCCGTAAGCGAACTTCGGTCTACCTAACATAGTCGTGATGTAGTAGGACTCCTCCAGTTTGAGTTCTCCAAGATTTAGCTTGCAAGAGACATGAATAGAAGAGTCACAGAGAATTCAATTTACTCCACGTGAAGAACACAGAATACCAGCAGTCCCCTGCAACGAAACTGGCATTGTTTATCAACAAGGATAGCCTACCCTCTGACACTTCTGCTGTCCGGTGAGGGTGCTTGCTCCTTCCTTCCGGATCAGGCGTTTGGTTTAAGCTGTTTGTCATATGTGACGCTCTCCTGCTTCAACAACGCCCCCGTTTACTTCATTTATCCAGTCCGTTCTGTTTTCCGTGGTGCTCTCACAGTTGCCTTCCTCTGTGTGACAGCAGCTCAAAGTTTCCTTCAGGCTGCCCTTAAAACGCTTTTTTGGTTGACCTGCTTTAACTCGCCGTACAGGGGTATATCCGGCAATCTTGTGTCTGGCATGCGCACACGATGCCCAGCCTATCTCGGCTGTGTTGGTTGCAGTGATTCGTGGATGCTTAGCATGTGTTTTCGTCAGAACCTCAGTCAACAGATGCGGAGCATGCGTCTCGGGCCGGTTGAGTGAAAGTGGTTCAGTCCAACTCTCACAATCAGGGCGGGGAGGATAGCAGCTCAGTAGACTTTGACCTTTGTCTTGAGGCTAACGCCTCGGCGTCCCATCCCCGACTTCCCACACTATCAAGCGCATTCTGCCGAAATATGCACTGGCCTTCATTATTCTGCTTGCCAGTTCGTCTTCCAGATTGACGGTTCTCGACAGTGTACTACTCAGATATGTGATCTTGCTTACATCTTTAGAATATGTTAATTTTCTGTGATTTGTAGCTGTGTGTTTCATGTACCGCGAGGTGGACACACACACACACGCACGGAACAGACAGGCACACGCGCGCACGCACACACACATACACAGACACACACACAGATACACAGACACACACAAACAGATATATGAATTTGGATAATTGACGAACTATCTTCATCTCCTCTTACCAAAAACCCACCTCGGTGATTAAATCAGAATTGTTACTCGGTTGGAAGGTGCGTATGTGTTATTCTTTTATATTATTATAATAATAATAAACTGCAATTAGGGATTTTATTCGTATTTCTGATATCCACATTGAGGATTTGTATGACTGAGTTTTTTAAAAAATGCCGCTCTCCACAGTCGCAATGCACTGTACAAACTATATATTTATTTGACCTATGGTTTACTGAAGTTTGGTCAGTTTTGACAGAATACCAAACCGCTCCTCGCATTCTATTATTAACCTTAATACATACGAACTCCTGGAAAAGGCATCTAATTTCAGACTGGAATATTAGCTGCTAACACACACAAAAATGCTTTCAACTTCTAAATAGTACCTTGACAATTCATCTTTCCGTCTGCACCTCATTAACTCTAACCAACCCAATTTCATGTCTAAAACCGGAAAGGTTCAAGTCTTACTAGACGAGCTAGTTAACTCCCCTTGTCATTCTCTCTAACAGTTACCAATTACCTGACACATTTAATTCGACGTGAAAACATCTGCTCTCTCACATGTCATCACATTCCTGGGGACGATATCTCCTTAATGATGCAATAGCCTGGGTACACACGCATACATGTGCTCGTTGACACTATATTCATTGACGAGACATACAACAAGAGGAAACCATGTAACACTATATTCATTGACGAGACATACAACAAGACGAAACCATGTAACATTATATTCATTGACGAGACAAACAACAAAAGGAAACCATGTAACACTATATTCATTGACGAGACATACAACAAGACGAAACCATGTAACACTATATTCATTGACGAGACATACAACAAGACGAAACCATGTAACATTATATTCACTGACGAGACAAACAACAAAAGGAAACCATGTAACACTATATTCATTGACGAGACAAACAAAAGGAAACCATGTAACACTATATTCATTGACGAGACAAACAACAAGAGGAAACCATGTAACACTATATTCATTGACGAAACAAACAAGACGAAACCATGTAACACTATATTCATTGACGAGACAAACAAGACGAAACCATGTAACACTATATTCATTGACGAGACAAACAAGAGGAGACCATGTAACACTATATTCAGTGACGAAACAAACAACAAGAGGAAACCATGTAACACTATATTCATTGACGAGACAAACAAGACGAAACCATGTAACACTATATTCATTGACGAGACAAACAACAAGAGGAAACCATGTCACACTATATTCATTGACGAGACAAAGAAGAGGAAACCATGTAACACTATATTCATTGACGAGACAAACAAGAGGAAACCACGTAACACTATATTCATTAACGAGACAAACAAGAAAAAACCATGTAACACTATATTCATTGACGAGACAAACAAGAGGAAACCATGTAACACTATATTCATTGACGAGACAAACAAGACGAAACCATGTAACACTATATTCATTGACGAGACAAACAACACGATGAAACCATGTAACACTATATTCATTGACGAGACAAACAACAAGAGGAAACCATGTCACACTATATTCATTGACGAGACAAAGAAGAGGAAACCATGTAACACTATATTCATTGACGAGACAAACAAGAGGAAACCACGTAACACTATATTCATTAACGAGACAAACAAGAAAAAACCATGTAACACTATATTCATTGACGAGACAAACAAGAGGAAACCATGTAACACTATATTCATTGACGAGACAAACAAGACGAAACCATGTAACACTATATTCATTGACGAGACAAACAACACGATGAAACCATGTAACACTATATTCATTGACGAGACAAACAAGACGAAACCATGTAACACTATATTCATTGATGAGACAAACAAGACGAAACCATGTAACACTATATTCATTGACGAGACAAACAAGAGGAGACCATGTAACACTATATTCAGTGACGAAACAAACAACAAGAGGAAACCATGTAACACTATATTCATTGACGAGACAAACAAGACGAAACCATGTAACACTATATTCATTGACGAGACAAACAACAAGAGGAAACCATGTCACACTATATTCATTGACGAGACAAAGAAGAGGAAACCATGTAACACTATATTCATTGACGAGACAAACAAGAGGAAACCACGTAACACTATATTCATTAACGAGACAAACAAGAAAAAACCATGTAACACTATATTCATTGACGAGACAAACAAGAGGAAACCATGTAACACTATATTCATTGACGAGACAAACAAGACGAAACCATGTAACACTATATTCATTGACGAGACAAACAACACGATGAAACCATGTAACACTATATTCATTGACGAGACAAACAAGACGAAACCATGTAACACTATATTCATTGATGAGACAAACAAGACGAAACCATGTAACACTATATTCATTGACGAGACAAACAAGAGGAGACCATGTAACACTATATTCAGTGACGAAACAAACAACAAGAGGAAACCATGTAACACTATATTCATTGACGAGACAAACAAGACGAAACCATGTAACACTATATTCATTGACGAGACAAACAACAAGAGGAAACCATGTCACACTATATTCATTGACGAGACAAAGAAGAGGAAACCATGTAACACTATATTCATTGACGAGACAAACAAGAGGAAACCACGTAACACTATATTCATTAACGAGACAAACAAGAAAAAACCATGTAACACTATATTCATTGACGAGACAAACAAGAGGAAACCATGTAACACTATATTCATTGACGAGACAAACAAGACGAAACCATGTAACACTATATTCATTGACGAGACAAACAACACGATGAAACCATGTAACACTATATTCATTGACGAGACAAACAAGACGAAACCATGTAACACTATATTCATTGATGAGACAAACAATACCAAACCATGTAACACTATATTCATTGACGAGAAAAAAACGAGGAAACCATGTAACACTATATTCATTTACGAGACAAACAACAAGACAAAACCATGTAATACTATATTCATTGACGAGACAAACAAGACAAAATCATGTAACACTATATTCATTTACGAGACAAACAACAAGACAAAACCATGTAACACTATATTCATTGACGAGACAAACAACAAAACGAAACCATGTAACACTATATTCATTGACGAGACAAACAAGAGGAAACCATGTAACACTATATTCATTGACGAGACAAACAACAAGACAAAACCATGTAACACTATATTCATTGACGAGACAAGCAACAAGAGGAAACCATGTAACACTATATTCATTGTTGAGATAAACAAGACGAAACCATGTAACACTATATTCATTGACGAGACAAACAACAAGACAAAACCATGTAACACTATATTTATTGACGAGACAAACAACAAGACGAAACCATGTAACACTATATTCAGTTTCTAGAGAAGACAAGAAGGCAAGATACCAATTTCATGGACATAATAACTACGTCCTGTCTATACATCGATCTCTGCTGAGCATGTCGACGATTGCCACTAACCCGATTACAGGAAATCTGTCACTATCTTTTCTCAAAGAAATATAATTGTAATTGCGTTGATTCCCATTGTTGAGCACCATGGAGAAGTTTAACTGGGCTGAGGAGTAAAGGCCGCTTGTTCAATAAGTCACCAAGCACTGTACTGGCTAGATTCTTATTGTACATCGGAAAGAAGCGGTCTTTGCCTGGCCGAGGTTTTAAGATATCTTCTTGGTTAGAAGGTGCACAACCAAATCGTTCTGCAACCTGTTCCAAAGAGCAATAATATGTGCTCGTAAAATGATACTCTCTAATTGCTAACAGGATGAGGTTGCTAATCACATGTCCAAAATACCTTCTTTAATCGTCTTTTACAACATACTTGAAAGGTGGCAGCGGCAACATGTTTGTCTCCCCTGGTTTCACTTGAATGTGATATTTGCATCATATATAACACGAAGAGAGAGAGAGAGAGAGAGAGAGAGAGATAGAGAGATACTTGCTCTTTGGTTTCACTCTAAATCTGGGAATGATATCAACCGTATGGCACAATAAACAAGCAATAAACAACAAAGACAAAAATGATGAAGGTGTTTATGCCCATTTAGAAAGGCAATCAGACAAATAGTGAACATTTGAAAAGATATGGTTACAAGGTACGAGTTTGACCGTGTTGTAGATTGATAGATGACATGACAGAAATTGTACAAGGCGAGCTCACAGCGACCGACTCACTTGGCACAAAAAAGGCGCCTTTAGCTCCCCACGCCTCACAGTGGCACAAATATCCCGGAAGAGTTAGTTCTCTGCTGGATCCGTCAGGGATTTCATAGTAGACGAATGAAAGTCACTTACCTTACAGTATCCAAGCAGTGTGCAGGTTAGATTGTATGTCACCTTCATTAATAAACAAATATATGCCTCAACTGAGTTTTGAACCCGTGACTCTTTGATAAGGGTCATGAAGCCAATGCTACTCGATCATCTGTTCATCAGTAACGTAACATTTACGGCTATTCAAAAAATTCAAAGCATCGACACCTGGCAGATTTTACTCGCTGACAGTGACCTAAGTTCCCTGCAGGTGTGCTACCCACCAACATCGACATTGATGTTAACACGTGAACATGAGAACTGGATGCTCTTCAAACGGGAACACGAGAACTGATTGTAGTTACAACTAGAACACTAGAACTGATTGCTGTTAAAACTAGAACACGAGAACCGATTGCTTTTAAAACTAGAACAGGAGAACTGATTGTAGTTAAAACGGGAACACGAGAACTGATTGTAGTTAAAACTAGAACACGAGAACTGATTGCTGTTAAAACTAGAACACGAGAACTGATTGTAGTTAAAACTAGAACACGAGAACTGATTGCTGTTAAAACTAGAACACGGGAACTGATTGCTGTTAAAACTAGAACCCGAGAACTGATTGTAGTTAAAACTAGAACACGAGAACTGATTGTAGTTAAGACGGGAACACGAGAACTGATTGTAGTTAAAGCTAGAACACGAGAACTGATTGCTGTTAAAACTAGAACACGAGAACTGATTGCTGTTTAAACTAGAACACGAGAACTGATTGTAGTTAAAACTAGAACACGAGAACTGATTGTAGTTAAAACTAGAACACGAGAACTGATTGTAGTTAAAACTAGAACACGAGAACTGATTGTAGTTAAAACTAACTAGAACAAGAGAACTGATTGTAGTTAAAACTAGAACACGAGATCTGATTGTAGTTAAAACTAGAACACGAGAACTGATTGTAGTTAAAACTAGAACACGAGAACTGATTGTAGTTAAAACTAGAACATGAGAACTGATTATAGTTAAAACTAGAACACGAGAACTGATTGTAGTTAAAACGGGAACACGAGAACTGATTGTAGTTAAAACTAGAACACGAGAACTGATTGTAGTTAAAACTAGAACACGAGAACTGATTGCTGTTTAAACTAGAACACGAGAACTGATTGTAGTTAAAACTAGAACACGAGAACTGATTGTAGTTAAAACTAGAACACGAGAACTGATTGCTGTTAAAACTAGAACACGAGAACTGATTGTAGTTAAAACTAGAACACGAGAACTGATATTAGTTAAATCTAGAACACGAGAACTGATTGTAGTTAAAACTAGAACACGAGAACTGATTGTAGTTAAAACTAGAACACGAGAACTGATTGTAGTTAAAACTAGAACACGAGAACTGATTGTAAGTAAAACTAGAACACGAGAACTGATTGTAGTTAAAACTATAACACGAGAACTGATTGTAGTTAAAACTAGAACACGAGAACTGATTGTAGTTAAAACTAAAACACGAGAACTGATTGTAGTTAAAACTAGAACACAAGAACTTCTTCTTCTTCTTCTGCGTACACAGTCAGACAGTAACCATTATTTTTTCGAGAACAGCGGCGGTCATCCTGAGGCTCTCGCCACTGCCATAGAGCTTGTCTTGCAGTTCCACTGGTAATGGCCACATCTGCTCTCTCTGATCCTCGTATGTCGGGCAGTTCAGCAGCAGATGTTCAGTGGTCATTTTACCAGTACCGCACGGGCATGCGTCGGTACACCCTATCTTCAATTTGTTGAATAGGTGGTACCTCAGTCTGTTGTGGCCAGTGCGAAGTCTGAAGACAACGACCTGCTCTCTTCGGTTCAACTGGTAATAGGCATCGTTTTTGGTGTAACCAGTATGTTCGGTTTCCCATTTGGTCATGTATCTGGCTTTGATAAGCCGTTTTGACTCTTCGTACGTCATACTGGTATCTGTTTGTGGTAGTCTTGCACCTTCTTTTGCCAGTCTGTCTGCCTCCTCGTTGCCTTGGATGTTGCAGTGTGACAGGACCCACTGTACCACTACCCTTTTTGGTGCGGACTGCTGGCACAGTTTGCAGAGTGCTGCTCTTAGGTCATTAAGCTCAGTGTTTTTCTGGCTTTTTAGCGCTGTAACTACTTCGAGAGCATCTGTCAGCAGAACTATATGGCTCTCATTTTCACTATGTGTCACCATTTCTTCCACTGCCGCCCTCAGTGCCTCTGCCTCCGCTCTGAAATTGCTTGTGTACTTACCAGTAGCGAATGACAGTGTTATTTGTCTGCCATTTGGTAGGTTCAGGAATGCTCCTGCCCCTCCGTTCTGTGTAGTGTTTGTTACAGAACCGTCGGTGTATGCATGGGTCCAGTCCATGCTTGGGTAGCTTTTCGTTATGAAGCTTAGGGTAGTGTCTCTCCTTTCTTTTTCAGTCTGGCAGTTTTTGTTTGCAATACCTGATATATTTTCTACCACCTCTGGAAATATATCCTGCATCCAGGTAGGTTTTCGTCCAGTAGTGATGGGTTTTGGTGTTGTTTGTGCGTTTGTGGGATCTTCGTGCATCTTTGCTTTGGCTATTTCTGCAAAGTTTCTCCGCTTTAGTTTCCCATTTCCCAAATTGTTTAGTCTCTGGTACATTGGATGGTCCGTCAGTCTTCGGAGTTTCTCTGACTGCAGCTGGGCTCTGAAGTCTCTTCTATCGGTCATGGATTGCAGTTTTGTAATCTTTTCAAGTTCTACAATTGGCGTTGACTTCATGCCACCTGTTATAATTCTCATGGCTTGGTTTTGAAGTTTGTTAACTTTATCGAAGTTCGCCTTCGCTGCTGTTGTCCATGCCGCAATGCCATACTCGAGAACTGGTCTCACTCTTCCAGTGTACAGTTTCTTTAGTATGCCTTCGTCTGCTCCCCAGCTTGTGCCAGCAAGTTTCCTCATGATTGCCATTCTTTCTCTGGCTTTCATTCGGTTTCTCTCAATCTGACTTTTCCATGTCATGCGCCGATCAAATGTGACTCCCAGATAGGTTGGGTTGTCGTTTGGCTGCAGGATTTTGCCATTTAGGCTTAATTTGGTACTTTGGGGTTTTAATGAAAGCGAGAATATTGTACACGTGGTTTTCTCCTCGTTTATTTTGACCAGCCATGAGGTCGCCCACTCTTCCAGCGATGTTAGGGCCGTCTGCATCCGATTTCTTGCTATGGTGAGATTCTTTTCAGAGGTCCACATAGCCAGATCGTCTGCAAACATTGAGCTATGGACTCTTCTCGGTATATTCTCTGTAATATCGTTTATATATACCAGGAAGAGTGTGGGTGACAATACTCCCCCTTGGGGTACTCCCTGCTCGAGTGTCACCTTTTTGCTCATCTGCCCTTGTACTTGGACTCTGGCCGTTCTTTGTTTGAGGTAGTGGTTGATCCACTTGTACATCTTCCCACAGACATCACTTCTTCTTAGCTTGACTCTAAGTCCGTCCTTCCAGACTTTGTCAAATGCCTTTTCCCGATCCACCCAAACAGCTACTGTGTGTTTCTGTGCCTGGTAGGCATCTTCTATCTCCTGGGCTATGAGGATGACCTGGTCCTCAGTGGATCTGTGCTGTCTAAAGCCGGCTTGCTGTGGAATTAGTATTCGTTTTTCTTCCAGATGCCACATCAGTCTGGTGTTTATCATCCGTTCCATCAGCTTGCCGACACAGCTCAGTAGGCTGATGGGCCTGTATCCATTTGGATCTGTTTTATCCTTTCCTGTTTTTGGTACTGGTACCAGTATTGCATCTTTCCATGCCTGGGGTACAATACCCCTTTTCCTGCTTTGGTTCAGGACTGATAGTAGTTTCCTCTTCGCTGTTTGGCCCAGCCCCATCAGCATTTCGTTTGTTATCCCGTCTTTTCCGGGAGATTTCCTTTTCTTTAGTGTTCTCATAGCCTCTTCCATTTCGCGCATTGTTAGTTTGGCCATCATGTGCTCTTCGGGAGCCGTATTTATGTTTTCGTGTCCCTTTAGCTCTTCGCTAATGTCTGTATGCTTATCTGCAGGGACCTCGATGTGGTTTGCTCTGGCATAGTGATCGACAAAGGCGTTTGCGGCTTTCTTACCTGTGATCAAGTTCTCGCCCTGCTTGATAGTAATTTGTTTATTTGACGGGGTTTCGTCGTTCATGGCTCTGACTAGCTTCCATAGCTTGTTCCCTTCTTTGTCCAGGTTTAGACTTTCCGTTTTATTTTTCCAGCTTTCTCTTGCTGTTTGCTTGAGAGTGTGTTTGTACTTCGCCGCGGCGGCTTTGAGGGCGATGTTTGCCTCCATGGATTTTTCTCGTTCTGCCATGTTCCTAGCATTTGTTACTGCATCTTCCACTTTCTGCAACTCATCATTCCAGTAGGGCTTATAGTTTTTCCTAGCTCCTCTTGGGATGGTTTCAGTGGCGGCTTGCATTATTGCCTTGCTTAGGCTCTCTACCATGGGCTTCATTTTGGTGTTTCGTGTGTTGATGGTTTCACACAGCCCATCTGTCAGGATTGCAAATCTGTCCCAGTCGGCTCGTTTGTAATTCCAACGTGGGAGCGGTTTTGTTTCCTGTTAGCCTACTTCCATGTCAATGGTTAGCCTGATCGGCCTGTGGTCGCTACCTGCCAGTTGGTTTAGCACCTGGTGGTCTATTTTATGGTGTATGTCCTGTGTGGAGAAGGCCAAATCTGGAGTCGAGGTTGTATGCCATGTTCTTTAATAGAAGCTAGGGCTATCCTCCGGCCTATTGATTAGGGAGAGATTTGCATCTATCTCCCAATCTTCCACTTCGTCACCTCTGCTGTCTGTGTCAGAGTATCCCCATCTCTCCGAGTGGCTGTTGAAATCTCCAACTACTATGCAGTTGGAGTCTCTGACCTCCATACTCGAGAGCGATAGGTCTCTGTTTGGTGGTCCGTACAGATTGAAAATGCGGAGCTTCGTCTCTTGAGCCATTATGTCAACTCCTACAATTTCTGCTTGTCCGGTGTGATTGACAGGTACCGCGCTACTCGGTATGCTGTTTCTGGTCAGTATCAGGACCCCTCCTTTGTGGCCTTCTCTATCTAGACGGAAGGTCTGATATCCTCTGATTGAGAATTTATGGTTATTGTTGAGGTGCGTTTCCTGGATACATGCCACGTCAATCTTACCTTCATGCAGGTGGTGGAACACGAGAAATGATTGTAGTTAAAACTAGAACATGAGAACTGATTGTAGTTAAAACTAGAACACGAAAACTGATTGTAGTTAAAACTAGAACACGAGAACTGATTGTAGTTAAAACAAGAACACGAGAACTGATTGTAGTTAAAACTAGAACACGAGAACTGATTGCTGTTAAAAATAGAACACGAGAACTGCTTGTAGTTAAAACTAGAACACTAGGACTGATTGTAGTTAAAACTAGAACACGAGAACTGATTGTAGTTAAAACTAGAACACGAGAACTGATTGTAATTAAAACTAGAACACGAGAACTTATTGTAGTTAAAACTTGAACACGAGAACTGATTGTAGTTAAAACTAGAACACGAGAACTGATTGTAGTTAAAACTAGAACACTAGGACTGATTGTAGTTAAAACTAGAACACGAGAACTGATTGTAGTTAAAACTAGAACACGAGAACTGATTGTCGTTAAAACTAGAACACTAGGACTGATTGTAGTTAAAACTAGAACACGAGAACTGATTGTAGTTAAAACTAGAACACGAGAACTGATTGTAGTTAAAACTAGAACACGAGAACTGATTGTAGTTAAAACTAGAACACGAGAACTGATTGTAGTTAAAACTAGAACACGAGAACTGATTGTAGTTAAAACTAGAACACGAGAACTGATTGTAGTTAAAACTAGAACACGAGAACTGATTGTAGTTAAAACTAGAACACGAGAACTGATTGTAGTTAAAACTAGAACACGAGAACTGATTGTAGTTAAAACTAGAACACGAGAACTGATTGTGGAACTACCACAATTTGTTTCCTTCATAAAGGTCAAGGCACACTTAGCCGTTGGGAAAGAAAGTATTGGAAACTTTAATGTATTTATTATAGGTTTATATAAATTAAAGTGATCATCTAACCTCATCGATACATTGCCTGCTATAAATGTAAGTCAGGTAATCATTTATAGCTGGGTAGACTAGCGCAAAAGATACCGAGAAGCAAACTCCGTAACCAATCAGCGTGAAGTAATCGCTCTAACCACTCTGCTACTAGAACATGTGCTTGAGAACATAGAACATCAATTAAATATCACTGCCGGTTGCAGAAGATGATCTCTTGAACCGGTCCCACCTACAATATCATTAAACCGTATGCTTGTAAAACTTGGACACTATCAATGTCGGCGGTCCATTCAGTAGACACGAAATGGCAGGAAATACGTGGCAAGTGGCAAGGTTATCGATTAACGTCCATAGGCAAGAACATTTCAGGTCGATCTGGATCTGTCACTTCAAGAATGTAGAGTTCTGTGCTGAGTTCAATTTTGGGGAAAAGAGAGAAGATCTTTCCAAGTTTCAATAAAAAAAATGTGAGCAAGAAGCTCCCACCGGCGTAGCTAGATTATCTGCTTATTGCATAGCTTAATCAGTGAATAGACATGACCTTGTCACTTCACGTGCGAGACATTTTTGGGAAGAAGCCGGCACTATTTGGCTGTTGAGCGTCTCTAGTAGTATTAGCGTATTGGTAGAGCACCCCCATTTCACGGCACAGATAATGGGTCTCATCTTCCGTTAACGACACTCTGCAGTCGACTCTGCTGTAATTGTATACACTGGCTTAGCGAAGGACATGCATCGAACTGGCCACACAACCAAGCAGCGGTCTCATACACATCAACCCTAACAGCAGTGTCTCATATGGGAGTTCCTGTACATTTCATAATGTTATGTCATATTTGTCTGGAAGCTCCTGTATATTTTATAATGTTATGTCATATTGTCTGGTATAGTATACATTTGGTATGTGTGAACACGGGGTATGGTGTAGTATTAACTTAACTTCATTATACTGGTTTAGAAAGCTCTACGGTTCATTATACTGGTTTAGAAAGCTCTACAGTTCATTATACTGGTTTAGAAAGTTCTACAGAGTTTTATACAACCAGTTTATTTACTTCGCCGATACTGAAAATACTGTGAGCATTTAATCTATTTTTGAATGCATTAACTGACTATGTCTCCACTACATCCAGCGGCAATGCATTCCAGAAATTCACCACTCTCTGACTAAAAAACTATTTCCTAACATCTAATCTGGACCTGTCTTTAAATAATTTTCAGCTGTGCGCTCTTGTTCTTGTAGCCGATTGTACTTTGAAAAACTTAGTATAGTCTAATTTACCTTTGCCGTTGATTAGTTTATAAACTTGTATTAAGTTACCTTGAATTCTTCTCTGTTCGAAACGCTGAAAACCAGTGTCTTTCACTGCAATTGTTCACCTTGGGTATGCATGAATACGGGGTAGTGTGTGGTATTACATACATTTGATATGCCAATATACGGGGCATTGTATTTCGGAGCAAACAGTAAGACAACTGTACTTTTTCCAAAGTAAAGATACATTGTAAGATACGACTAAGTGAAAGTGTGCATGCGACTAGCAACCTCTACACGTAGCTTGCAGAGCTTCGTGGACTACCAATGTTTGAGTCACACGTGTGTTACAAGAGCCTGGGATGGGTGCATGCAATAAAATCACTGTTACCTAGGAGGCAATGTCGTTAGTCGCAGTAAGCTGGGCCTGGGCACGGGACCGGATACCAAATTCTAGAAACCTAGAATATCGTAGTCTCTCACACCTAGAACAATATAATCTCTGACATCTAGAACAATGCAGTCTCCGACCTAGAACTATGTAGTTTGAGATCTAGAACAATGCAGTCTCCGACCTAGAACTATGTAGTCTGAGATCTAGAACAATGCAGTCTCAGACCTAGAATAATGTAGTTCCTGAGACTTAGAACAATGTCGTTTCTGAGACCTAAAAAATACAGTTTCTGAGATCTAGAACAATGTAGTCTCAGATATAGAACAATGTAGTCTCTCACACCGATGACAATGTTGTTCCAGATCTAGAACAATGTAATCTCAGATCTAGAACAATATAGTTTCTAAGACCTAGAACAATGTAGTATCTGACTCGCATGTCAGTTAACCATCCTCCGTTGCACCTGTCCCCGGAGTAATAAGCTGCTCGAGCCTAGCCCGCTAAGCAGGAAATCCTCCTCCCGGCTACATCCAGCTCATACCAGAGCTGTGACCTGCACATGGGCATGTGCCAATGTAGAAGTACAGGTCGATTTAGGACGTAGATTCCGTGAGTTGTTTCCTAAGACAGATACTTTATCAGCCGCGCACGAATTGCTATGTGACGCGTTCAGATAATGTAATTACAGAAATAAGCATTCAGTGTTCCCAATGATTACTATATAATTAGCCAATTACCATCAATGTTATAGATAACCGTATACATTCAATCTACTTAATTATATAACTGGAAAACGCATTAATTTTTTTAGTTTCTATTTTGTTTTTTCTCTAGTCGTCGCTAATTATGATTTATTAAATTATTTGCACCAATAAGCCGGTAAATACAGTCGCTGAAAATGTTTGCATGATGAAGATGCTGCTGGCAAGCCACAAATCGGTATATGTAACACTTGGCGATGAGCAGCACTGCGTTCCCAGCGGAATTGTTGGAGATGTAAAGATGTGTTTCAAGACCTCATACGCAATAAAGAGGATCACATTCTTGATGAACCGAAAGGTATTACTCACAGTGGCATTTGGGTGTAGAATGTGGTCGTGTACTGTGATACAGAAAACAAGAATAAGTAAAGATAAGACATAAAAATGACAGTGAAGATTAGGCAGATAACAAACAGTGAAGATTAGACATAAAACAGACAGTGAAGATTAGACAGATAACAGACAGTGAAGATTAGACAGATAAAAAATAGTGAAAATTAGACAGATAACAGACAGTGAAGATTAGACAGGTAACAGACAGTGAAGATTAGACAGATACCAGGCAGTGAAGATTAGACAGATAACAGACAGTGAAGATTAGACAGATAACATACAGTGAAGATTAGACATATAACAAACAGTGAAGATTAAACAGATAACAGACAGTGATGACTAGACAGACAACAGACAGTGAAGATTGGACAGATAACAGACAGTGAAGATTAGACAGATAACAAATAGTGAAGATTAGACAGATAACATACAGTGAAGATTAGACAGATAACATACAGTGAAGATTAGACAGATAACAAACAGTGAAGATTAGACAGATTACAAACAGTGAAGATTAGACAGATTACAAATAGTGAAGATTAGACAGACAACAGACAGTGAAGATTAGACAGATAACAGACGTTGAAGATTAGACAGATAACAGACAGTGAAGATTAGACAGATAACAGACAGTGAAGATTAGACAGATAACAGACAGTGAAGATTAGACATATAACAGACAGTGAAGATTAGACAGAAAACAGATAGTGAAGATTAGACAGATAACAAACAGTGAAGATTAGACAGATAACAGACAGTGAATATTAGACAGATAACAGACAGTGAAGATTAGACAGATAACAAACAGTAAAGATTAGACAGATAACAAACAGTGACGATTAGACAGATAACAAACAGTGAAGATTAGACAGATAACAAACAGTTAAGATTAGACAGATAACAGACAGTGAAGATTAGACAGATAACATTCAGTGGAGATTAGACAGATAACAAACAGTGAAGATTAGACAGATAACAGACAGTGATGACTAGACAGACAACAGACAGTGAAGATTAGACAGATAACAGACAGTGAAGATTAGACAGATAACAAATAGTGAAGATTAGACAGATAACATTCAGTGAAAATTAGACAGATAACAGACAGTGAAGATTAGACAGATAACATACAGTGAAGATTAGACATATAACAAACAGTGAAGATTAGACAGATAACAGACAGTGATGACTAGACAGACAACAGACAGTGAAGATTGGACAGATAACAGACAGTGAAGATTAGACAGATAACAAATAGTGAAGATTAGACAGATAACATACAGTGAAGATTAGACAGATAACATACAGTGAAGATTAGACAGATAACAAACAGTGAAGATTAGACAGATTACAAACAGTGAAGATTAGACAGATTACAAATAGTGAAGATTAGACAGACAACAGACAGTGAAGATTAGACATAAAACAGACAGTGAAGATTAGACAGATAACAGACAGTGAAGATTAGACAGATAAAAAATAGTGAAAATTAGACAGATAACAGACAGTGAAGATTAGACAGGTAACAGACAGTGAAGATTAGACAGATACCAGGCAGTGAAGATTAGACAGATAACAGACAGTGAAGATTAGACAGATAACATACAGTGAAGATTAGACAGATAACAAATAGTGAAGATTAGACAGATAACATACAGTGAAGATTAGACAGATAACAAACAGTGAAGATTAGACAGATAACAAACAGTGAAGATTAGACAGATTTCAAATAGTGAAAATTTGACAGATAACAGACAGTGAAGATTAGACAGATAACAGACGTTGAAGATTAGACAGATAACAGATAGTAAAGATTAGACAGATAACAGGCAGTGAAGATTAGACAGATAACAAACAGTGAAGATTAGACAGATAACAGACAGTGAAGATTAGACAGATAACATACAGTGAAGATTAGACATATAACAAACAGTGAAGATTAAACAGATAACAGACAGTGATGACTAGACAGACAACAGACAGTGAAGATTGGACAGATAACAGACAGTGAAGATTAGACAGATAACAAATAGTGAAGATTAGACAGATAACATACAGTGAAGATTAGACAGATAACATACAGTGAAGATTAGACAGATAACAAACAGTGAAGATTAGACAGATTACAAACAGTGAAGATTAGACAGATTACAAATAGTGAAGATTAGACAGACAACAGACAGTGAAGATTAGACAGATAACAGACGTTGAAGATTAGACAGATAACAGACAGTGAAGATTAGACAGATAACAGACAGTGAAGATTAGACAGATAACAGACAGTGAAGATTAGACATATAACAGACAGTGAAGATTAGACAGAAAACAGATAGTGAAGATTAGACAGATAACAAACAGTGAAGATTAGACAGATAACAGACAGTGAATATTAGACAGATAACAGACAGTGAAGATTAGACAGATAACAAACAGTAAAGATTAGACAGATAACAAACAGTGACGATTAGACAGATAACAAACAGTGAAGATTAGACAGATAACAAACAGTGAAGATTAGACAGATAACAGACAGTGAAGATTAGACAGATAACATTCAGTGGAGATTAGACAGATAACAAACAGTGAAGATTAGACAGATAACAGACAGTGATGACTAGACAGACAACAGACAGTGAAGATTAGACAGATAACAGACAGTGAAGATTAGACAGATAACAAATAGTGAAGATTAGACAGATAACATTCAGTGAAAATTAGACAGATAACAGACAGTGAAGATTAGACAGATAACATACAGTGAAGATTAGACATATAACAAACAGTGAAGATTAGACAGATAACAGACAGTGATGACTAGACAGATAACAAACAGTGAAGATTAGACAGATAACAGACAGTGAATATTAGACAGATAACAGACAGTGAAGATTAGACAGATAACAAACAGTAAAGATTAGACAGATAACAAACAGTGACGATTAGACAGATAACAAACAGTGAAGATTAGACAGATAACAAACAGTGAAGATTAGACAGATAACAGACAGTGAAGATTAGACAGATAACATTCAGTGGAGATTAGACAGATAACAAACAGTGAAGATTAGACAGATAACAGACAGTGATGACTAGACAGACAACAGACAGTGAAGATTAGACAGATAACAGACAGTGAAGATTAGACAGATAACAAATAGTGAAGATTAGACAGATAACATTCAGTGAAAATTAGACAGATAACAGACAGTGAAGATTAGACAGATAACATACAGTGAAGATTAGACATATAACAAACAGTGAAGATTAGACAGATAACAGACAGTGATGACTAGACAGACAACAGACAGTGAAGATTGGACAGATAACAGACAGTGAAGATTAGACAGATAACAAATAGTGAAGATTAGACAGATAACATACAGTGAAGATTAGACAGATAACATACAGTGAAGATTAGACAGATAACAAACAGTGAAGATTAGACAGATTACAAACAGTGAAGATTAGACAGATTACAAATAGTGAAGATTAGACAGACAACAGACAGTGAAGATTAGACAGATAACAGACGTTGAAGATTAGACAGATAACAGACAGTGAAGATTAGACAGATAACAGACAGTGAAGATTAGACAGATAACATACAGTGAAGATTAGACATATAACAAACAGTGAAGATTAGACAGATAACAGACAGTGATGACTAGACAGACAACAGACAGTGAAGATTAGACAGATAACAGACAGTGAAGATTAGACAGATAACAGACAGTGAATATAAGACAGAAAACAGACAGTGAAGATTAGACAGATAACAGACAGTGAAGATTAGACAGGTAACAGATAGTGAAGATTAAACAGATAACAGACAGTGAAGATTAGACAGATAACACACAGTGAATATTAGACATATAACAGACAGTGAAGGTTAGACAGATAACATACAGTGAAGATTAGACAGATAACAAACAGTAAAGATTAGACAGATAACAGACAGTAAAGATTAGACAGATAACAAACAGTGAAGATTAGACAGATAACAAACAGTGAAGATTAAACAGATAACAGACAGTGAAGATTAGACAGATAACAGGCAGTGAAGATTAGATAGATAACAGACAGTGAAGATTAGACAGATAACAGACAGTGAAGATTAGACAGATAACATACAGTGAAGATTAGACATATAACAAACAGTGAAGATTAAACAGATAACAGACAGTGATGACTAGACAGACAACAGACAGTGAAGATTGGACAGATAACAGACAGTGAAGATTAGACAGATAACAAATAGTGAAGATTAGACAGATAACATACAGTGAAGATTAGACAGATAACATACAGTGAAGATTAGACAGATAACAAACAGTGAAGATTAGACAGATTACAAACAGTGAAGATTAGACAGATTACAAATAGTGAAGATTAGACAGATAACAGACAGTGAAGATTAGACAGATAACAGACGTTGAAGATTAGACAGATAACAGACAGTGAAGATTAGACAGATAACAGACAGTCAAGATTAGACAGATAACAGACAGTGAAGATTAGACATATAACAGACAGTGAAGATTAGACAGATAACAAATAGTGAAGATTAGACAGATAACAGACAGTGAAGATTAGACAGATAACAGACAGTGAATATTAGACAGATAACAGACAGTGAAGATTAGACAGATAACAAACAGTAAAGATTAGACAGATAACAAACAGTGAAGATTAGACAGATAACAAACAGTGAAGATTAGACAGATAACAAACAGTGAAGATTAGACAGATAACAGACAATGAAGATTAGACAGATAACATACAGTGGAGATTAGACATATAACAAACAGTGAAGATTAGACAGATAACAGACAGTGATGACTAGACAGACAACAAACAGTTAAGATTAGACAGATAACAGACAGTGAAGATTAGACAGATAACAAATAGTGAAGATTAGACAGATTACATTCAGTGAAAATTAGACATATAACAGACAGTGAAGATTAGACAGATAACATACAGTGAAGATTAGACATATAACAAACAGTGAAGATTAGACAGATAACAGACAGTGATGACTAGACAGACAACAGACAGTGAAGATCAGACAGATAACAGACAGTGAAGATTAGACAGATAACAAATAGTGAAGATTAGACAGATAACATTCAGTGAAAATTAGACAGATAACAGACAGTGAATATTAGACAGAAAACAGACAGTGAAGATTAGACAGATAACAGACAGTGAAGATTAGACAGATAACAGATAGTGAAGATTAAACAGATAACAGACAGTGAATATTAGACAGATAACAGACAGTGAATATTAAACATATAACAGACAGTGAAGATTAGACAGATAACATACAGTGAAGATTAGACAGATAACAAACAGTGGAGATTAGACAGATAACAAACAGTGAAGATTAGACAGATAACAGGCAGTGAAGATTAGATAGATTACAGACAGTGAAGATTAGACAGATAACAGACAGTGAAGATTAGACAGATAACATACAGTGAAGATTAGACATATAACAAACAGTGAAGATTAAACAGATAACAGACAGTGATGACTAGACAGACAACAGACAGTGAAGATTGGACAGATAACAGACAGTGAAGATTAGACAGATAACAAATAGTGAAGATTAGACAGATAACATACAGTGAAGATTAGACAGATAACATACAGTGAAGATTAGACAGATAACAAACAGTGAAGATTAGACAGATTACAAACAGTGAAGATTAGACAGATTACAAATAGTGAAGATTAGACAGATAACAGACAGTGAAGATTAGACAGACAACAGACGTTGAAGATTAGACAGATAACAGACAGTGAAGATTAGACAGATAACAGACAGTGAAGATTAGACAGATAACAGACAGTGAAGATTAGACATATAAAAGACAGTGAAGATTAGACAGATAACAGATAGTGAAGATTAGACAGATAACAGACAGTGAAGATTAGACAGATAACAGACAGTGAATATTAGACAGATAACAGACAGTGAAGATTAGACAGATAACAAACAGTAAAGATTAGACAGATAACAAACAGTGAAGATTAGACAGATAACAAACAGTGAAGATTAGACAGATAACAAACAGTGAATATTAGACAGATAACAGACAGTGAAGATTAGACATAACATACAGTGGAGATTAGACATATAACAAACAGTGAAGATTAGACAGATAACAGACAGTGATGACTAGACAGACAACAGACAGTGAAGATTAGACAGATAACAGACAGTGAAGATTAGACAGATAACAAATAGTAAAGATTAGACAGATTACATTCAGTGAAAATTAGACAGATAACAGACAGTGAAGATTAGACAGATAACATACAGTGAAGATTAGACATATAACAAACAGTGAAGATTAGACAGATAACAGACAGTGATGACTAGACAGACAACAGACAGTGAAGATCAGACAGATAACAAACAGTGAAGATTAGACAGATAACAGACAGTGAATATTAGACAGATAACATTCAGTGAAAATTAGACAGATAACAGACAGTGAATATTAGACAGAAAACAGACAGTGAAGATTAGACAGATAACAAACAGTGAAGATTAGACAGATAACAAACAGTGAAGATTAAACAGATAACAGACAGTGAAGATTAGACAGATAACAGACAGTGAATATTAGACATATAACAGACAGTGAAGATTAGACAGATAACAGACAGTGAAGATTAGACAGATAACAAACAGTAAAGATTAGACAGATAACAGACAGTGAAGATTAGACAGATAACAAATAGTGAAGATTAGACAGATAACAAACAGTGAAGATTAAACAGATAACAGACAGTGAAGATTAGACAGATAACAGACAGTGAAGATTAGATAGATAACAGACAGTGAAGATTAGATAGATAACAGACAGTGAAGATTAGACAGATAACAAACAGTAAAGATTAGACAGATAACAGACATTAAAGATTAGACAGATAACAAACAGTGAAGATTAGACAGATAACAGACAGTGAAGATTAGACAGATAACAGACAGTGAAGATTAGACAGATAACAGACAGTGAAGATTAGATAGATAACAGACAGTGAAGATTAGACAGTTAACAGACAGTGAAGATTAGACAGATAACATACAGTGAAGATTAGACAGATAACAGACAGTGAAGATTAAACAGATAACATACAGTGAAGATTAGACAGATAACATTCAGTGAAGATTAGACAGATAACATTCAGTGAAGATTAGACAGATAAGAGACAGTGAATATTAGACAGATAACAGACAGTGAAGATTAGACATATAACAGACAGTGAAGATTAGACAGATAACAGATAGTGAAGATTAGACAGATAACAGACAGTGAAGATTAGACAGATAACAGACAGTGAATATTAGACAGATAACAGACAGTGAAGATTAGACAGATAACAAACAGTGAAGATTAAACAGATAACAGACAGTAAAGATTAGACAGATAACAAACAGTGAAGATTAGATAGATAACAGACAGTGAAGATTAGACAGATAACAGACAGTGAAGATTAGACAGATAACATACAGTGAAGAATAGACATATAACAAACAGTGAAGATTAAACAGATAACAGACAGTGATGACTAGACAGACAACAGACAGTGAAGATTGGACAGATAACAGACAGTGAAGATTAGACAGATAACAAATAGTGAAGATTAGACAGATAACATACAGTGAAGATTAGACAGATAACATACAGTGAAGATTAGACAGATAACAAACAGTGAAGATTAGACAGATTACAAACAGTGAAGATTAGACAGATTACAAATAGTGAAGATTAGACAGATAACAGACAGTGAAGATTAGACAGATAACAGACAGTGAAGATTAGACAGATAACAGACAGTGAAGATTAGACAGATAACAGACAGTCAAGATTAGACAGATAACAGACAGTGAAGATTAGACATATAACAGACAGTGAAGATTAGACAGATAACAAATAGTGAAGATTAGACAGATAACAGACAGTGAAGATTAGACAGATAACAGACAGTGAATATTAGACAGATAACAGACAGTGAAGATTAGACAGATAACAAACAGTAAAGATTAGACAGATAACAAACAGTGAAGATTAGACAGATAACAAACAGTGAAGATTAGACAGATAACAAACAGTGAAGATTAGACAGATAACAGACAATGAAGATTAGACAGATAACATACAGTGGAGATTAGACATATAACAAACAGTGAAGATTAGACAGATAACAGACAGTGATGACTAGACAGACAACAAACAGTGAAGATTAGACAGATAACAGACAGTGAAGATTAGACAGATAACAAATAGTGAAGATTAGACAGATTACATTCAGTGAAAATTAGACATATAACAGACAGTGAAGATTAGACAGATAACATACAGTGAAGATTAGACATATAACAAACAGTGAAGATTAGACAGATAACAGACAGTGATGACTAGACAGACAACAGACAGTGAAGATCAGACAGATAACAGACAGTGAAGATTAGACAGATAACAAATAGTGAAGATTAGACAGATAACATTCAGTGAAAATTAGACAGATAACAGACAGTGAATATTAGACAGAAAACAGACAGTGAAGATTAGACAGATAACAGACAGTGAAGATTAGACAGATAACAGATAGTGAAGATTAAACAGATAACAGACAGTGAAGATTAGACAGATAACAGACAGTGAATATTAAACATATAACAGACAGTGAAGATTAGACAGATAACATACAGTGAAGATTAGACAGATAACAAACAGTGGAGATTAGACAGATAACAAACAGTGAAGATTAGACAGATAACAGGCAGTGAAGATTAGATAGATTACAGACAGTGAAGATTAGACAGATAACAGACAGTGAAGATTAGACAGATAACATACAGTGAAGATTAGACATATAACAAACAGTGAAGATTAAACAGATAACAGACAGTGATGACTAGACAGACAACAGACAGTGAAGATTGGACAGATAACAGACAGTGAAGATTAGACAGATAACAAATAGTGAAGATTAGACAGATAACATACAGTGAAGATTAGACAGATAACATACAGTGAAGATTAGACAGATAACAAACAGTGAAGATTAGACAGATTACAAACAGTGAAGATTAGACAGATTACAAATAGTGAAGATTAGACAGATAACAGACAGTGAAGATTAGACAGACAACAGACGTTGAAGATTAGACAGATAACAGACAGTGAAGATTAGACAGATAACAGACAGTGAAGATTAGACAGATAACAGACAGTGAAGATTAGACATATAAAAGACAGTGAAGATTAGACAGATAACAGATAGTGAAGATTAGACAGATAACAGACAGTGAAGATTAGACAGATAACAGACAGTGAATATTAGACAGATAACAGACAGTGAAGATTAGACAGATAACAAACAGTAAAGATTAGACAGATAACAAACAGTGAAGATTAGACAGATAACAAACAGTGAAGATTAGACAGATAACAAACAGTGAATATTAGACAGATAACAGACAGTGAAGATTAGACATAACATACAGTGGAGATTAGACATATAACAAACAGTGAAGATTAGACAGATAACAGACAGTGATGACTAGACAGACAACAGACAGTGAAGATTAGACAGATAACAGACAGTGAAGATTAGACAGATAACAAATAGTAAAGATTAGACAGATTACATTCAGTGAAAATTAGACAGATAACAGACAGTGAAGATTAGACAGATAACATACAGTGAAGATTAGACATATAACAAACAGTGAAGATTAGACAGATAACAGACAGTGATGACTAGACAGACAACAGACAGTGAAGATCAGACAGATAACAGACAGTGAAGATTAGACAGATAACAAATAGTGAAGATTAGACAGATAACATTCAGTGAAAATTAGACAGATAACAGACAGTGAATATTAGACAGAAAACAGACAGTGAAGATTAGACAGATAACAGACAGTGAAGATTAGACAGATAACAGATAGTGAAGATTAAACAGATAACAGACAGTGAAGATTAGACAGATAACAGACAGTGAATATTAGACATATAACAGACAGTGAAGATTAGACAGATAACATACAGTGAAGATTAGACAGATAACAAACAGTAAAGATTAGACAGATAACAGACAGTAAAGATTAGACAGATAACAAACAGTGAAGATTAGACAGATAACAAACAGTGAAGATTAAACAGATAACAGACAGTGAAGATTAGACAGATAACAGACAGTGAAGATTAGATAGATAACAGACAGTGAAGATTAGATAGATAACAGACAGTGAAGATTAGACAGATAACAAACAGTAAAGATTAGACAGATAACAGACAGTAAAGATTAGACAGATAACAAACAGTGAAGATTAGACAGATAACAGACAGTGAAGATTAGACAGATAACAGACAGTGAAGATTAGACAGATAACAGACAGTGAAGATTAGATAGATAACAGACAGTGAAGATTAGACAGTTAACAGACAGTGAAGATTAAACAGATAACATACAGTGAAGATTAGACAGATAACAGACAGTGAAGATTAAACAGATAACATACAGTGAAGATTAGACAGATAACATTCAGTGAAGATTAGACAGATAACATTCAGTGAAGATTAGACAGATAAGAGACAGTGAATATTAGACAGATAACAGACAGTGAAGATTAGACATATAACAGACAGTGAAGATTAGACAGATAACAGATAGTGAAGATTAGACAGATAACAGACAGTGAAGATTAGACAGATAACAGACAGTGAATATTAGACAGATAACAGACAGTGAAGATTATACAGATAACATACAGTGAAGATTAGACAGATAACAAACAGTAAAGATTAGACAGATAACAAACAGTGAAGATTAGACATATAACAAATAGTGAAGATTAGACAGATAACAGACAGTGAAGATTAGACAGATAACATACAGTGAAGATTAGACATATAACAAACAGTGAAGATTAGACAGATAACAGACAGTGATGACTAGACAGACAACAGACAGTGAAGATTAGACAGATAACAGACAGTGAAGATTAGACAGATAACAAATAGTGAAGATTAGACAGATAACATTCAGCGAAAATTAGACAGATAACAGACAGTGAATATTAGACAGAGAACAGACAGTGAAGATTAGACAGATAACAGACAGTGAAGATTAGACAGATAACAGATAGTGAAGATTAGACAGATAACAGACAGTGAAGATTAGACAGATAACAGACAGTGAAGATTAGACAGATAACAGATAGTGAAGATTAGACAGATAACAGACAGTGAAGATTAGACAGATAACATACAGTGAAGATTAGACAGATAACAAACAATGATTTGGAGGCGAACACACTTAAAGTATCACACAGATAGTGCCATTCCGCAGTGTTAGAACTATTTTCGTTCATGTAATAGTACTCGATTAGTGTAATGGATCTGCGAGTTGGCACTCCTTTTCTAGATCAGATGTTCATTCTCAAATATAAGATGCTCCCAGAGCGAGACATAGAAACACTCCATTCCATGGGTTTTCAGCTGATGTGTACGTCTGATATTGAACAATAAAATCGTATGACCCAATATATAATAGAGCGTCTGAGAACGAAAGCACGGGCATCGGGCGACCAGGAATCGGGTCTCTAGAAAATTACCGCCCATTAACATAGACATAAAATGTCCATCTTGGGTCTGAAAGATAAATGAATGTCGCTTATCTTTAAAAGAAATGTCGCTCAGCTGTCTGGTCAAGACATTTCGATCAAGTGTCCGAGAATGATTTGTAGATTGATTTAATGGAATATTTTGAAGATCTGTTTTGTGCTGAAATGCCTTTATAAAATATGAGAATGTGTAATTGATTCATTGAGATTTATTTAGAGTGCATATTAATGTCTATATAATGTGTGAAAATTGAAAAATGGAATGTGAAAATGTACATATCATGTGTTGAAATATCTTTATCTTGTCTGGAAATGTCTAAATGACGTGTCGAAATGTCTATAAATTGCCTGTATATAGCTTTATCGTGTGTAGAAATGTGTATTCGATATATGAAAATATCGTTATGCAGAAAGGTCTATATATATATGTAGAAGTGTATATATGATATGGAAATGTCTAAATTATGAGGAAGTATCAACATATGCCGAAATGTCTTTATAATGAAGAAGTATCACTATATCAGTCTATATATAGTATGTATCTATATATCACATGGACTGCAAAGAACTATAATGATATTACTCAAAGAAGCACAAACACAAAGGCAAATTATTGCAAGGACCAGAACGAGGCAGTCATCTTTTGTTGGGCATGGAAAATCGGGACAACGGGAAAGAGAGACAGAGGAAGGCCGAGAGAGAAGAGGCGGCTTAGAGAAAATCGGGACAACGGGAAAGAGAGACAGAGGAAGGCCGAGAGAGAAGAGGCGGCTTAGATAAAATCGGGACAACGGGAAAGAGAGACAGAGGAAGGCCGAGAGAGAAGAGGCGGCTTAGAGAAAATCGGGACAACGGGACAGAGAGACAGAGGAAGGCCGAGAGAGAAGAGGCGGCTTAGAGAAAATCGGGACAACGGGAAAGAGAGACAGAGGAAGGCCGAGAGAGAAGAGGCGGCTTAGAGCAAAACGGGACAGCGGGAAAGAGAGACAGAGGAAGGCCGAGAGAGAAGAGGCGGCTTAGAGCAAAACGGGACAACGGGAAAGAGAGACAGAGGAAGGCCGAGAGAGAAGAGGCGGCTTAGAGCAAAACGGGACAACCCGAAAGAGAGACAGAGGAAGGCCGAGAGAGGATGCCGCTTAGAGCAAATCGGGACAACGGGAAAGAGAGACAGAGGAAGGCCGAGAGAGAAGAGGCGGCTTAGAGCAAAACGGGACAACGGGAAAGAGAGACAGAGGAAGGCCGAGAGAGAAGAGGCGGCTTAGAGAAAATCGGGACAACGGGAAAGAGAGACAGAGGAAGGCCGAGAGAGAAGAGGCGGCTTAGAGAAAATCGGGACAACGGGACAGAGAGACAGAGGAAGGCCGAGAGAGAAGAGGCGGCTTAGAGAAAATCGGGACAACGGGAAAGAGAGACAGAGGAAGGCCGAGAGAGAAGAGGCGGCTTAGAGCAAAACGGGACAGCGGGAAAGAGAGACAGAGGAAGGCCGAGAGAGAAGAGGCGGCTTAGAGCAAAACGGGACAACGGGAAAAAGAGACAGAGGAAGGCCGAGAGAGAAGAGGCGGCTTAGAGCAAAACGGGACAACCCGAAAGAGAGACAGAGGAAGGCCGAGAGAGGATGCCGCTTAGAGCAAATCGGGACAACGGGAAAGAGAGACAGAGGAAGGCCGAGAGAGAAGAGGCGGCTTAGAGCAAAACGGGACAACGGGAAAGAGAGACAGAGGAAGGCCGAGAGAGAAGAGGCGGCTTAGAGCAAAACGGGACAACGGGAAAGATAGGAAAGAGAGACAGAGGAAGGCCGAGAGAGAAGAGGCGGCTTAGAGAAAAACGGGACAACGGGAAAGATAGGAAAAAGAGACAGAGGAAGGCCGAGAGAGAGGATGCCGCTTAGAGAAAAACGAGACAACGGGAAAGATAGGAAAGAGAGACAGAGGAAGGCTGAGAGAGAAGATGCTAGACAG
Organism: Ariolimax columbianus; assembly: GCA_036924085.1. Lineage (NCBI taxonomy): Eukaryota > Metazoa > Mollusca > Gastropoda > Stylommatophora > Arionidae > Ariolimax > Ariolimax columbianus. Next base: position 139,904,839 of record JAVGWX010000003.1, read on the forward strand.
CCTGAGTGAATGGCACGGGTGACAATCAACGGAGTTGGTCAACAACACACGTGATAGAAATGGATGTCCGTGATCGCCAAGACCAACCGGCAGGGCACCTGATGATGTATATATGATGTGAAAATGTCTGAATTGTGGCAATTTGTCTGTTGGAGTGTGGAAATGTTTAAATGATCTGTCAAAATGTTTATATGATGTGTGGAAATGTGTATATTATGTGTCGAAAGGGAGACTCAGTGGTCTAGAGATAAGGTGTCCGCCTTGGGTACTAGAGGTCGCATGTTCGAATCACCGTGGTGACCGGGATTTTTTTACCGTGGATCTTCTGGTCAAAATTCCTCGGATCTCTGGGTAGTGAGATCGGTTTCCCGTGTTCAGTGTCGAGCACGTTAAAAATTCCTTGGCAGTTGGAAATCTAATAGAGCAGGCTTAACGGCCGCTGCCCAGACAAAATTCAAATTAAAAATATACCCAAGCTATTTGTACCTTTCCCCAGGTGGTTTGTTAAGAGCAGCTATAGATGGCGCTTAACTGGCTGCAGGTCTACTTAGCTCTAGTGTTTTGGTCTATTAAGACGGACTCGCACATTGGTAAAAACCACACTCTAAGAAACTGGTTGTATACTTACTCTGCAGAGTCTTCTAACCCAGTATAAGACGTTAAGTTAAATTAAGAAATGTAGACATGTTTATATGTGTGGAGCTGTAAATGTTTGGAAAGGTTCATTGTATTTGTGAAAATGTTCTTGTGTGACAATGTTTATGTGTGTGAAAATGTTTGAATGATATGTGAAAATGTCTTTATGTGTGAAAATGTTTATGTGTGGAAATGTTTAAATTATATGTGAAAATGTCTTTATATGTGGAAATGTTTATGTGTGGGGAAATGTTTAAATGATGTGTGAAAATGTCTTTATGTGTAGAAATGTTTATGTATGTGATATGTTAATATGTGGGAAAATGTATATATTATGTGTGGAGGGATTAACAAGATGTGTGAAAATATTTGTATGTGTGGAAATGTTTAAATAATGTGTGGAAATGTTTATGTGTGTGGAAATGTTTAAATAGTGTGTGAAAATGTTTGTGTGTGTGGAAATGTTTAAATAGTGTGTGGAAATGTTTATGTGTGTGGAAAATGTTTATATGATGTGGGAAAATGTTTATGTGTGGGGAAATGTTTATATGATGTGGGAAAATATTTGTGTGGGCAAATGTTTATATGATGTGGGAAAATGTTTATGTGTGGGGAAATGTTTATATGATGTGGGAAAATGTTTATGTGTGGGGAAATGTTTACATGCTGTTTCAATATGTCTATATTGTCTGAACATGCGTATATGTGTGGAAATGTCTATATATTTGAAAATGTCTATGTGATGTGGGAAAATGTCTATATAATTTGTAGAAATGTCCATATGAGATGTGAGAATGTCTACCAAACAGGCAGAGACTGCTCGCGGACAGAGTGTACCCAGAATCCCAATGCGGATTCAGAGTAGGAGATGGACAGAGAACAGGACCATCCGCTCTATGTAAAGTTTATAGACTCTCATCATGGTCAACGACGTGGTTAGTAGAAAGGGCATATTCAAAATTCTCTTGAAGATCGCTTGCCACTCCTCCACCTAAAAAAAAAAACACAAAAAACACAACAACAAAACTGCACAACATGATAGTTTCCTTTCATACTGATAGGAAGAGATGATGGATCTTCTTCAAACTCTTTTCCCATTAAGAGTTGGGTGACGCAGAGATGAGTGCTTGCGCAAAACCTCTTCTGGATCTTCTTCTCCATGCTTCTATCATACACTTATGGCATATCTATGGACGGTGTATCTCTGCACGCCAGGTCAGATGGGCGGCTGTTTCACCTGTCCCGACTGCATGCGAGGACCAAGGTGATGACGGTGCTCATTAGGGAGATGCTATTTATGATGAGGTTTTAGGGGCCAATAGTGAGGAGGTCCAACAGAGACTGGCAAGCAGTTTGGGCTCACTATAAGCGTGGAAAAGACGGTCTTCGAATAGGGTATTAACACTGCCCTATCCATAAAGATTGATGGCGTAACTCTGGAGGTCACCAATAGCTTCGCTTATCTGGGGTCTGCCATCAGCAACACTCTCTATCGCTCGAGGGGGAGATAGACGTTCGGCTTTGCAAGGCGAGCACCCTCATGACCCGCCGGTCGAAGAGAGTTTGAAAGAACACTGCACGGTCTCACTACATCAAGGTCTGGTCAGTCAGGCCTGCGTTCTTGGCACTATCGTGTATTGACGTACGACTTGGAGCACTTACACTAAGCAGGAGCGCGGCAGCTCAACACCTTCCACATGAGGTCTCTACGCCATATCCTCGGAAATGAGTGTCACGAGAGAGTGGGACGTAACGTGATTTTACAGCGAGATAACACTTCTAGTATGTACTAGCTGTTGAGCCAACGACGTCTTCAATGGTTGAGGTTTGGAAGATGAAAGGCTGCCAAATAATATCCTCTATAGACAGTTGTCCATTGGAGCTAGAATAATCGCCCGCCCCTCTGTGTGATTCACGGACGTGTGTAAGCGGGAGATGAAGGCATGTGACACCCCAATCGAAAGTTCGAAAACGATTGCTCAAGATCGAGTCGTTTGGAGGCAGTTGAAGGGAGCATAGTAGCTACCGACGCTAGTAGAGTCCTGGTTGCAGAGAAAAGAGCAGGACAGAAAAGTTGAGATGACACACCGGCATGTGAGCCCCCTGAGCATGGTCATACAATCTGCAGCAGGGACTGTCACTCACAGATCGTCCTTGACAATCACAGCAGACTGTACCGAAATGCAGGAGGCCGAGCTGGACAAAACTCTCAGGACGCCACCAGCATGGTCTACAGAGACTGGGGCGCCTATGATCCTACTATTCACCAGCATATTTCGTGTTGTTTATACTGTTTCTACCAAATGATATTTTCATAAATGATTTCAAAATAATTTATTACGTGTCATGTTTAGACATGGCAATCTATTGTCCTCAATATATATGTGAACAAAATGTCAGTAACACAAAATGATTGTTCTCTCTAGAAATACTAAACAAACACCTCTAAATGTCATTTGAATAATTAGACATTTCATAAGAATCCCCCAATGAAAATGGTCCATAGATTTTCTGACATGGCCAATGCTTGTATTTGAAAGAAGTACATGCTGAATTAAAAGAAATGTCCTAACAGACTATACAGAAATAAACCCTGTCGTTTATAAATCGATAGTCTTGGGGATATTTTTTTAATGAATTCGACAGTTAAGATATTTTGGTCACACATAATCTAAATAAAACCTTGCTGAAAACATACTAGATGTAATTCTATCTATCTTGATGTATTGTCTAGAAGAAAGGATATCCAAAAATTTGTAGAATTGTATATGGTGTACGTAAAATGTATGTTCTTTTATTTTTATATATAATCATTGAGGTTCATACAAAGTGTGAAGTCTAAAAATTGTCTAAAAAATCTTTTCCACGAGAAGATGTAGCCATGGACTGTAGCTTATAGACAAAAAAATGTCAATGGGATTCCAAGGAATGTCCCCAAGCGTTCTGGTAAGGAACTTTCATAAAGCTTCAAGGAAGGAAATTACGTGACTGATCACAAAAAAACATGCCTTTTGAGTGTCCAGAGAAAGGCCACAGTCCGAGCAATGAGCCTCAAATGTTTGTGTTTACACGACGCCAGACAATCAATTCAACACAAAACTTCATCATTCAAGCTGTTTTAAGAAAATATATCAATCAATTCTTTTTTCTTGGCTATGTTTATCCTTTTAGCTCTCCACGATCTTTTTTCTCTTACAAAATATTCCTTTAAAAAAAATAGATGCACAACCGATTGATGTTCTGTTCTAGGTTGAATGTTCTGATGAACTGTACAGAGTTAAATTATTAAGCTCTAATGAACTGCACAGAGTTAAATTAGTACGCGCTAATGAACTGCAGAGTTAAATTATTAAGCTATTAATGAACTACGCAGAGTTAAATTATTAAGCTCTAATGAACTGCACAGAGTTAAATTATTAAGCTCTAATGATCTACACAGAGTTAAATTATTAAGCGCTAATGAACTCATAGTTACATTATTAAGCGCTAATGAACTGCACAGAGTTAAATTATTAAGCAGGGGACGGCGTGGCCTAGTGGTTAAGTGGCACGGCTCACGAACCGAAGGTGCTGGGTTCGATCCCCATCACAGCACCGGCCGTTACCCCGGGGAAGCAAACCCTTAGAAAATGCAGGAGGAAGCAGACCCTTACATAAAATGCGTGCTGAAGTCGGATGCACTGGGCCGACAGGCGCAAAATAAAAACACAGTGCAACGCACACCGCCTTGGGGATTAGAGAAAATAAGGCGAACGCAAAAAAAAAAAAAAAAAAAAAAAAAATTATTAAGCGCTAATGAACTACACAGAGTTAAATTATTAAGCGCTAATGAACTACACAAAGTTAAATTATTAAGCGCTGATGAACTACACAGAGTTAAATTATTAAGCGCTAATGAACTGCACAGAGTTAAATTATTAAGCTCTCCTACCGAAGACGGATGTGTCGGACCGAAAGTTGCAAATATCACAGTCAAACTGTAAACTAGCGAGAACAACGCAAATCCGTTCTCCGGATTACATCCTGCTACTTGCAAAGCCCTGTTCAGGGCTTGGTAGCGGGAGATTGAGAATGAACGCAGAAGAAGAAGAAGAAGAGTTAAGCGCCAATGAACTGCACAGAGTTAAATTATTAAGCGCCAATGAACTGCACAGAGTTAAATTATTAAGCGCTAATGAACTGCACAGAGTTAAATTATTAAGCGCTAATGAACTGCACAGAGTTGTGTCCCATGACAGAATATCTCATCCCAAAGCTAATATACGGACATCATAAAAGTATTGTCGTTTTGTTTTAATTATTTTTTATAAATATTTTGTGCATCCTTGAAACTCTGAATCCAAGCGTCATTCAGAATAGCATTATGTAGCATGACCTCCAGTAGTATAACTTTGTGCACATGACCTTTGCATAGTGCACTTTGGAATAGTGAGGTTTTGTAACATGCCCTAAAGCGCATGCCTTTCGGTAGCATGCAGCTGTTATAGCATTACGTGTTGTAGCATTGCCTCTTCCGCCATGACCTATTGTAGTATCGTCTAAATTAGTAGGGTCTCGTGTGCATGACAGTGTGCAGTGGATGTCTAGCAGTATCACCTTTTGTAGTATGACCTCTTGCACCATGACCTCTTTAGCTTGACCTCTTATATCATTACCTTTTGTAGCATGTCTTCTTGTTAAAGGACCACGTATAGCATGATATCTTGCAGCATGACCTCTTGTAACATGACCTATTTCACCATGACCTGTAGTATCATAACTTCTTGCACGATAGCCTTTAGTAGCATGGTCTCATACAGTAGGACCTCGTGTGCATGACATTTTATAGTTGGATCTAACCGTATGACCTCCACTAGCATGACCTTTTGTAACAATAGTTTCTGTTTTAGGACCTCGTGGGCATAACCATTTATAGTTCGATTTCTAGCAACATGACGTTCTGTACTTTAAATAAATCCGGATCAACCCATTCATTTTACTAGAAAATGTGCCACACATGAAAACCAACAAGAGATAGTTAAAATATTACCTCACCAATTGCAAAACAAGGACCAACAAAACAAGCTTGGTATTCTTGCTAGATGTCGTCACAAAATAATGGATGTGGTTTTGCCCTTTACGATTTGTCCCTAGTGTGTTTAACATCATGAAACTGCCAGTCCAGTGTAAACTTGGTGATGTATCAGATATTCACTCCACACAACATCTGTGACAACCCCGTCTCCACACAACATCTCTGACAACCCCGTCTCCTCACAACATCTATGACAATCCCGTCTCCTCACAATATCTATGACAACCCCGTCTCCTCACAACATCTGTAACAACCCCATTTCCTCACAACATCTGTAACAACCCCGTCTCCTCACAACATCTGTAACAACCCCGTCTCTTCACAACATCTGTAAAAACCCCGTCTCCACACAACATCTGTAACAACCCCGTCTCCACACAATATCTATGACAACCCCGTCTCCTACTAACATCTATGACAACCCCGTCTCCACACAATATCTATGACAACTCCGTCTCCTACTAACATCTATGACAACCCCGTCTCCACACAATATATATGACAACTCCGTCTCCTACTAACATCTATGACAACCCCGTCTCCACACAATATCTATGACAACCCCGTCTCCTACTAACATCTATGACAACCCCGTCTCCACACAATAACTATGACAACTCCGTCTCCTACTAACATCTATGACAACCCCGTCTCCACACAATATCTATGACAACCCCGTCTCCACACAATATCTATGACAACCCCGTCTTCACACAACATCTGTGACAGCCCCGTCTCCACACAACATATGTGACAGCCCCGTCTCCATAAAACGTCTGTGACAGCCTCTCTCCACAAAACTTCTGTAACAACCCCGTCTCCACACAACATCTAGGACCTATGCAGGTTTGACTGTAGTACTGCTCGTTAACACATCAATTGTCCTCAAATGACCAAACGATAATCGACTATTCTTTTATACGACCCTTAAATCATCTAAATAGTATTCAGGTAGCCATTGGACAACTAAATTTGTTTTTGCTTCACTTTGGCATAAAAGAATGACTTGATACGGTCCTTAGTCCTTTGTCTTGGCTTGATACGGCCTTAGGTTCACTATCTTGGCTTGATGCGGCTTTAGATCTACTATCTTGGCTTGATACGGCCTTAGGTTCACTATCTTGGCTTGATGCGGCTTTAGGTCTTCTATCTTGGCTTGATACGGCCTTAGGTTCACTACCTTGGTCTGAAGCGGCTTTAAGTCTACTATCTTAGCTTGAAACGGCCTTAGGTTCACTATCTTGGCTTGATGCGGCCTTAGGTCTACTATCTTGGCTTGATACGGCCTTAGGTTCACTATCTTGGCTTGATGCGGCTTTAGGTCTTCTATCTTGGCTTGATACGGCCTTAGGTTCACTATCTTGGCTTGATGCGGCTTTAGGTCTACTATCTTGACTCGATGAGGTCCTAATGGTGGTTTGAGTTTGAAAACATTAATCTAGATTTGTTTTGCCCAAACTAACTGCCCATTTGTTTCTCACTACATTCTACCTAATACTGTTTCTCACTACATTCTTCCTAATACTGTTTCTCACTACATTCTTCCTAATACTGTTTCTCACTACATTCTACCTAACACTGTTTCTCACTAAATTCTTCCTAATACTGTTTCTCACTACATCCTTCCTAATACTGTTTCTCACTACAATCTACCTAATACTGTTTCTCACTTCATTCTTCCTTATACTGTTTCTCACTACATTTTTTTCTAATACTGTTTCTCACTACATTCTACCTAATACTGTTTCTCACTACATGTTATTTAATACTATTTCTTACTACATTCTTCCTAATACTATTTCTTACTACATTCTTCCTAATACTGTTTCTCACTACATTCTTCCTGATACTTTATCTCACTAAATTCCACCTAATAATGTTTGTCACTACATTCAATCCTAATACTGTTTCTCACTACATTGTTCCAGATACTGTTTCTAACAAGCCGCTAATCTTGTATCTTCTCCTGATGTATGTTCTTATCATTGGTGCTGCTTTTCAAACTTTCATAAGAATCTAATTCGCCCAAATAGAAACGGTTTCTAGTGTATGCAAATAGCCGACCAGAGCATGGATCTGCTTTCAAGCCACGAATCTGATTTGCAGTGGCAAGTAACGATGGTCCTCTCAGACTACACAGACGTAAATTCTTTCCGTACATACAGTTTCAGAAAGTTACTTTGATAAATTAGGCGCCAGAGACCAGTCCTCTGTACGTACTCTCAGATTTTGCATCGAATTTCTTTGAAGAAATATTCGTTCATTTTATACTTACAAGAGAAACGAATCTGATTTTTAAATTTGAAGAGGTTTTACTAATATGTGTGGCCTGGATAGAAGTATGAGACTTTGAATGTCTCTCTGTTCCAGCATCAGAACAAGTCTGAAGGAACGAGACAGGGAGTCTGAGGGATGAGACAGGGAGTCTGAGGGATGAGACAGGGAGTCTGAGGGATGAGACAGGGAGTCTGAGGGATGAGACATGGAGTCTGAGGGATGATACAGGGAGTCTGAGGGATGAGACAGGGAGTCTGAGGGATGAGACATGGAGTCTGAGGGGTGAGACATGGAGTCTGAGGGATGAGACAGGGAGTCTGAGGGATGAGACAGAGAGACTGAGGGATGAGACAGGGAGTCTGAGGGGTGAGACATGGAGTCTGAGGGATGAGACAGGGAGTCTGAGGGATTAGACAGGGAGTCTGAGGGATGAGACAGGGAGACTGAGGGATGAGACAGGGAGTCTGAGGGGTGAGACATGGAGTCTGAGGGATGAGACAGGGAGTCTGAGGGATGAGACAGGGAGACTGAGGGATGAGACAGGGAGTCTGAGGGATGAGACAGGGAGTCTGAGGGATGAGACAGGAAGTCTGAGGGATGAGACAGGAAGTCTGAGGGATGAGATGGAGTCTGAGGGATGAGACAGGAAGTCTGAGGGATGAGACATGGAGTCTGAGGGATGAGACAGGGAGTCTGAGGGATGAGACAGGAAGTCTGAGGGATGAGATGGAGTCTGAGGGATGAGACAGGGAGTCTGAGGGATGAGACATGGAGTCTGAGGGATGAGACATGGAGTCTGAGGGATGAGACATGGAGTCTGAGTGATGAGATGGAGTCTGAGGGATGACAGAGGAAGTTTGAGGAATGAGACAAAGAAACTAAAGAATGGGAAAAGAGTATGAGGGATGAGACGGAGTCTGAAGGACGAGACAGGGAGTCTTGGCTCAGAACGGGACATCTGTGTGGCTGACGTTTCAGATAGACCAGTGACTGACCATTTGCTTGCTTATCGTCCCCTGAACTTTTCATGTCTCCAGTGTCCTCATAGAGCTGGGATGGTATTAGATAGGGACAGCGTACTTTACTAGCTGCGCATCCATACATGCATACATACATACATACCTACATACATAGAAATATACATACGCACGCACGCACTCACTCACTCACTCACTCACACACACACGCACGTACGTACGCACGCACACACACACATATATATATATATATAGCTGTCCATCGTTGTCGATTAGGACCGCCGACATCATCCTTGTCACAGATTTCCCTGTTGGGTGTGGGTGCGCATGTGGCTGAACAGGCCAATGCGAGCACGAAAACATCTGCTACATATCGGGCACACGAGGTTTGTAGAAGGGGATGGTGTTCCCGCTGCTCGGGATTTCCGCATCTCGCGTCTGCTCTGGGCTTTCACAACACGGTTGTCTTCACCGGCAGCTACACCCGATTTTAAGCGCTTCTACAGTCATATATGTTTTGCGCAAGACATTCCCAGGTGTCGATGTCTATCTGGCAAATTTTTTGAGAGTCCTTTAGACCGTCTTTAAAACGTTTCTTTGGGCGCCCTCTCTCGCGCCATCCCTCTCTCAGCTCGCCGTAGAGAAGCTTCTTTGGGAGCCGCTCGTCTGACATACGGACGAGGTGTCCGGTCCATCCTAGTCGTGCTTTTTCTAGCAGTGCATGGATGCTGGGCATGTTAGCCCTCGAGAGAACCTCGCTGTCAGTGACACGATCTTGCCATCGGATGTGGAATATTCGCCTCAGGCAACCTGTGTGGAAGTGGTTTAACCTCCTTGCATGTCCAGAGTATACAGTCCAGCTTTCGCAAGCGTATAGTAGGGTTGGAATGACGGTTGCACGGTAGACTTTGAGTTTGGTCTTTACGCTGATGCCACGACGTGCCCAGACCATTGAGCGCATTCTACCGTCGAAAACATGGTGGCTGTGATACGGAATCCGTCCATTGTTCATCTGCCATGCGATGATTCGGTTTCTAACAGCTGAAGGATGTCGACCAATTGACATCTATCGCAGAAAGCAGACAGTGTTTGGGTACAAAAGTGTGTCGAAGATGACAGTGAAGAACTGGACAACGATGTTTAAAAATGGACATGAGTTAACGAAAGATCTTTCATGACCAGGCCAGGCCTACGGTGTTGCGTCAGTTGATGTCATCACCAAAATTAATGCAGCAGTATTGGCGGACCGTCACCGCTCGCTGACCAACTCTGGACGGATTCCGTATCTTCTTCTTCTTTCTTCTTTCGTTCGCTTTAAAATATTGTCTATATCTGCAATGTTGTCTCTTGTATAAACTTCACTGTCTTTTGTAGTTCACACACATGTCCATAAAGTTTCTCTTCCAGTGTTGTTTCTATGGGCCAGTGAGATTTTCTCTGTATATCATATTCGGGGCAGTTTTGCAGTATGTGCTCTGCTGTCTGTGGCGCCTGTCCGCATGTACACATGGCTGAGTTGCCAATCTTCATTTTTGTGTACATGTGGCTGCGGAGTCGGTTGTGTCCTGTTCTAAGGCGCAACACAACAGTTTGCTCTTGTCTGTTCATGTTATTGTAATCGTCTGGTGTTACTGTTGGTGGCTTTCTGATTGATTTGATCATCCTTATCTTCTGTTGGTATGTAACTGGTACATCTGGTTGCTCGTCTGCAGCACCCTCCTTTGCCAGTCGATCTGCTTTCTCGTTTCCTGGTATTCCACAATGAGAAGGTATCCACTGCATGACAATCTTGCGCTGGTTGCTCAGTTCAGACAGTAGAGCCTGTAGATCTGGCAGTTTCTCAAATTTAAGTGCTTGGAGTGCTGATTGTGCATCTGTAAGAAATACTACAGGTTGTGGACCGACATTGGTGTTCAACAGTTTCTCAGTTGCCACCTTGATTGCCTGTATTTCTGCATCATATATATGACAGAATTTCCCAGTTGGTACTTTGACTGTATCTCTAATGTTGTTTGGGTATTCTATGTACACTCCCGCTCCACCATTCTTTACTGCATTCTGTGCTGACCCATCTGTGTATACTCTGATCCAGAGGTCTTGTGGGTATTCTTCATCCAGGAAATTGAGGATCACTATCCTACGTTCCACACTGTTCTGTTCATCCTTGTCTAATATTTCTTTCACTTTTGTTTGAATGCATACTGATAGTCCGTGCTCCTCTCTCCAAGGGGTTTGTTCTGGCACAGACTTTAGGGGGATGTCCACTTCAGGTAGATCCACAATTTGCCTGCGAAGTCGTTTCGCCAGATGCATAAAACTACTTCTTTTCAGTCTTCCCATTGCTAAATTTTGAAATCGGTCTTTCATTGGATGGCTCGGCATGCAGTGGAACTTTTCTGCCTGTGTTAATACCTTTGTGTCTCTGCGCTCTCTTAGTGCATGTATCCTTCCCATTTTCTCCATCTCCACAATAGGTGTTGATTTCATTGCTCCTGTAATGACCCTAAGTGCCTGATTTTGCACCTTATCCACCTGTTTTAGGGTAGTGTTTGCTGCAAGACACCACGTTGCTGACCCATATTCCAGATGTGGCCGTATACCTTGTTGGTAAACTTTGTTAAGTATTTTTCCACTAGCACCCCATGTGGTTCCACTTAATTTTCTCAGGATAGCTAACTTCCTCCTGGCTTTTTTGGCTGCCTTGTTGACGTGTTCCCGCCATGTCAACATATCATCAAATGTAACTCCAAGATAGGTGGGTTGTTTATCTTCTTTGATGTGTTCTCCATTTATCTTGATAACTACAGCTTTTTGTTTTAGGGAGAGGGTGAAAAGCGTAGTGCTACATTTTTCGGTGTTTATGTTTACACACCATCTGTTTGTCCATGAGGTCAAGGCGTCAATAGTTCTTTGCAGCATTCTGGTGGCCAACGTTGCTTGCTCATTTACACACCATATTACCAAGTCATCTGCATACAATGCAACTTTTGTTCCTTGTGGTAGTTGAGCAATCATGTCATTGAAGACTATGAAAAGTGTAGGGGAAAGAACTCCTCCCTGAGGCACACCATGACGCAGTAGAAATTTCTTACTCTTGAGACCATCTAGTTGGACTCTGGCTCTTCTGTTATGTAAGTATGCTTTTATCCATTTGTACATCCTACCCAACACTCAATTATTTCTCAGTTTCTTTAAAAGTCCTTTTTTCAAAACCTTATCAAAAGCTTTCCTTAAGTCTATCCATGCTGCTAATACTAATTTCTTGTCCTGGAATGCGTCCTCGATCTCTTGTGAGAGGTATGTTGCCTGGTCTTCAGTGGAGTTGCATTTCCTAAATCCTGCCTGTTGTGGCACAAGAAGGTTTTGGCTCTCAAGAGACCACTGGAGCCGTAGGTTGATGATACGTTCCATTGTTTTACATATGCAGCTTGTGAGGCTGATTGGTCTATAGCTGGATGCCATGGAACTGTCTTTCCCTGGTTTTGAGAGTGGTATCATGATTGCTTCTCTCCAGGTCTGTAGGACTGTACCTGATGTCCAACAAATGTTGAAGATCTGAAGCAGCTTTGTTTTTGCTGCTGTTTTTGATTCCGTATCATACCCGCCATGTTTTCAACGGTCTGCTCAGGAAACTATAAGTCGGAGGATAATGAAGTTTTGCAAACTTGACTGTTGGTATGACTGTTTACACTTTAAGTGACGTCATCATGCGCATTGTACGTATGTTCATTTGGTGCAGTTAGGTCCGGTTTCATTTGATCACGCCTCCCAATTTATTCAATACACGTTCAAAAATAGCAGATTATTCTGGCATTTGATGACAAATATGAAAGCAAATCCCAATCCTATTTGCAGGGCTTAAATGTAGCAACGAATGTTACGATTTACATGTGCCGCCGCTTGCCATTGTATTTCATTGCAAAATGGCGTTCACTGAAAAAGAAAAAAACACCAACCAAATTTCTTCAACAAAACAAACATGATGGTACTGAACGGTTGCCTAAGGGGTTTCCAAACAAGGGATGGACCTTGGGCGAACTGACATATCTGTTGGAGATGATATACCAAACGGAAACTGTTGAATGTCGTAAAAGAAGTGTCCGAACACACACCCATTAGTACATCAATGCTGTTAACGAGCTGATACAAGGTCATGAAGGACGCCCGTTAAAAGGCAGTGAAAAAGGCAAATGCAATGTTAGGTATGATAAAAAGAAATATTAAACATAGGAGCAAGGAAGTGATAGTCAAACTGTATAAAGCATTAGTTAGACCTAGATTGGAGTACTGTGTACATGTACGGAGTCCTTATCGTAGAGTGGATATAAATATGCTGGAAATAATACAAAAAAGAGCGACAAAGATGATAGTGGGATTCCAGAATTACAGTTATGAGGAAAGACTCAGAAAAACCGGCCTACAGTGTCTAGAAGAGAGAAGAATTCGAGATGACTTAATACAGGTTGATAAGATAATCACATGAAAGGATAAATTAGACTGTAACACGTTTTTTTTCCAAATATAACCACCTACTAGAACAAGAGGGCAAAGGTACACATTAACTAAAGAAAGGACCAGATTAGGTATTAAGAAATATTGTTTTTTAGTCAGAAAACTGGTGAATGCTAGGAATGCATTGCCACAGGAAGTAGAGGAGACGGGAACAATTAATTTGCATTTAAGAAAAAATTGGATGAGCATAGCTTTTAGAGCAAAGTAATGTAAATGATTCTGGTTGTAAACATACTATGCAGTCTTCTAAACCAGTATAAAGACGTTAAATTAAACACGTATGTTCCTACGTCAACTTGCTCGTCAGAAAGACGCTGCTCAAGGATCCGGTAAAATGTAGTTCATATTCTTTCTTTAAGAAACTTCTGACGATAGAGTTGACTGAACGTAGCAAAGCTTAACAACTTTGTAGTAAATTTGTAGTAAGTTGTAAAAATTGTTCGAGTCTATTCTCAGAGCATAAAATGAGCAAGATAATTGTCCACGAGTGTAAATCTAGCTACTGTTGTCTGACCTACTACTGGTGTCTGGCCTACTACTGGTGTCTGGCCTACTACTGGTGTCTGGCCTACTACTGGTGTCTGGCCTACTACTGGTGTCTGGCCTACTACTGGTGTCTGGCCTACTACTGGTGTCTGGCCTACTACTGGTGTCTGACCTACTACTGGTGTCTGGCCTACTACTGGTGTCTGACCTACTACTGGTGTCTGGCCTACTACTGTTGTCTGGCCTACTACTGTTGTCTGACCTACTACTGGTGTCTGGCCTACTACTAGTGTCTGGCCTACTACTGGTGTCTGGCCTACTACTGGTGTCTGGCCTACTACTGGTGTCTGGCCTACTACTAGTGTCTGGCCTACTACTGGTGTCTGGCCTACTACTGTTGTCTGACCTACTACTGGTGTCTGGCCTACTACTGGTGTCTGGCCTACTACTGGTGTCTGGCCTACTACTGGTGTCTGGCCTACTACTGGTGTCTGGCTTACTACTGGTGTCTGGCTTACTACTGGTGTCTGGCCTACTACTGGTGTCTGGCTTACTACTGGTGTCTGGCCTACTACTGGTGTCTGGCTTACTACTGGTGTCTGGCCTACTACTGGTGACTGGCTTACTACTGGTGTCTGGCCTACTACTGGTGTCTGGCCTACTACTGTTGTCTGACCTACTACTGTTGTCTGGCTTACTACTGGTGTCTGGCCTACTACTGGTGTCTGGCTTACTACTGGTGTCTGGCCTACTACTGGTGTCTGGCCTACTACTGTTGTCTGACCTACTACTGTTGTCTGGCCTACTACTGGTGTCTGGCCTACTACTGGTGTCTGGCCTACTACTAGTGTCTGGCCTACTACTGGTATCTGGCCTACTACTGGTGTCTGGCCTACTACTGGTGTCTGGCCTACTACTGGTGTCTGGCCTACTACTGGTGTCTGGCCTACTACTAGTGTCTGGCCTACTACTGGTGTCTGGCCTACTACTAGTGTCTGGCCTACTACTGGTGTCTGGCCTACTACTGTTGTCTGACCTACTACTGGTGTCTGGCCTACTACTAGTGTCTGGCCTACTACTGGTGTCTGGCCTACTACTGGTGTCTGGCCTACTACTGGTGTCTGGCTTACTACTGGTGTCTGGCCTACTACTGGTGTCTGGCCTACTACTGGTGTCTGGCCTACTACTGGTGTCTGGCCTACTACTGGTGTCTGGCCTACTACTGGTGTCTGGCCTACTACTGGTGTCTGGCCTACTACTGGTGTCTGGCTTACTACTGGTGTCTGGCCTACTACTGGTGTCTGGCCTACTACTGGTGTCTGGCCTACTACTGGTGTCTGGCTTACTACTGGTGTCTGGCCTACTACTGGTTTCTTGCTTACTACTGGTGTTTGGCCTACTACTGGTGTCTGGCCTACTGTTGTTGTCTGGCCTACTACTGGTGTCTGGCCTACTACCGGTGTCTGGCCTACCACTGTTGTCTGGCCTACTACTGGTGTCTGGCCTACTACTGTTGTCTGGCCTACCACTGGTGTCTGGCCTACTACTGTTGTCTGACCTACTACTGTTGTCTGGCCTACTACTGGTGTCTGACCTACTACTGTTGTCTGACCTACTACTGTTGTTTGGCCTAGTACCGGTGTCTGACCTACTACTGTTTCATTGTGTTCAAACCTAACTGATATCAAGAAAGATGGCTGTTATTACCGTAACCTATTGTTGTTTTGGGCCTTTTTCCTGACACGAGGGACATGTCAGAATTTTGTGTCGTCCAAATTCTCGAGTTGCTAGGATTACAGTTGTGTTGCTAGGACTACAGTTGTGTTGCTAAGATTACAATTGTGTTGCTAAGATTACAGTTCTGTTGCTAAGATTACAGTTGTGTTGCTAAGATTACAGTTCTGTTGCTAAGATTACAGTTCTGTTTCTATGACTACAGTTGTGTTGTTAAGATTACAGTTGTGTTATTAGGAATATAGTTGTGTTGGTATGGTTACAGTTGTGCTGGTAGGATTACAGTTATGTTGCTAAGATAAGAGTTGTGTTGTTAGGAATATAGTTGTGCTGCTAGGATTACAGTTGTGCTGCTAGGATTACAGATGTGTTGCTAGGATTACAGTTGTGTTGTTAAGATAAGAGTTGTGTTGTTAGGAAAATAGTTGTGCTGCTAGGATTACAGTTGTGTTGTTAAGATTACAGTTCTGTTGTTAGGAATAGAGTTGTGTTGCTAGGAGTGCAGTTGTGCTACAGGGCTTACAGCTGTTCTGCTAGGATTACAGTTGTGATGCCAGGATTACAGTTGTACTGCTAGGAATACAGTTGTATTGCTCACTGGCGAGACACCTGAATCCGTTGAACCGAATTTAAGCTTTTCTCACATCACGTGTACGCTGATAAAGGCCGGCTGATGTCCTCCAGGCTGTGCTATGCTTGGATTAATCTGTGTGTCACGCTCACCTACCCGGATCCCGTGGATTCCCACCTCGCTAGACTGCCTTGACGCAGCCTGTTCCCATGCCTGCTGCCTGACCAGTATGGTTTGCCTAACTGGTCGTTAGTCTTCTGTGACCCATGCGTTAAAAAAACCTGAGATTTGTGCAGCACAAACAATCTTTCTGGCACATTCAATATGGATAATGTGGATAAAGGTTGCAGGGGTGGAGTGGGGTGGGTGAGGGGTGGGGGGGGGGTTTACATGTTAGATTAGATCCATGACGACCAGTGGATAACACTGCAGTCGATGAACTGAAGATCCACAGGCTGCAAGAACTTGAAATCAGACATGGGTCAGGCACGTAAGGGCGCCTGGGAGGACGAAAGACGGATATGAAGTGTTTACAAACGAGATACTGCAACCATAAGTTTTTATATATATATACAAACTAGACAACGAGCTAATCTCACAGACAGCATGTAGACTTGGCAGTGAGCTCATGTCACAAACGATATATAGACTGGATATTCAGTTCTTGTCATAAACAACATATAGACATTGTTCTCTTATCACAAACAACATATAGACATTGTTCTCTTGTCACAAACAACATATATACTGAACATTCAGTTCTTGTCACAAACAACATATAGACATTGTTCTCTTGTCACAAACAACATTGTCATGTACACCTACCAGTTCTCTTGACCAGTGTATCCGATCAGTGTTAACATTAGAACTGCTTTCTTGTGTTTTTGAAGTGTAATCCTTAAGTAAAGTGTATCTAATACATTAAAACTGTCGCAAGAAGAGCGACTGTGATATGCATAATGTGATTCAAATCTATACGGCCTTTGATTAAACTAAACAAAATCATTTCAGACTATAATTTATGTGAAAATGTTATAACAGCGACCCCGGCAGACATTTTTCAAGCGCGTCCCGCGTTTAGCGAGTTCGCGAAACGTGTAGGTAAAAACCTATTTCCCAAGATTTCTTGAAAAATCTATGGCTAGCGAACGATGTTTCCGCCATACTGCTTTTGTCAATTTGAGGTTGGCTAATGGTCGCTAATCCTGTTTTTTTTCAGACAACAAGAACCAATTAACTGAACTTAACTTCATTATACTCGTTTAGAAGGCTCTACAGAATCAGTATACAACTAGTTTATTCCATTCCATCGTTACTAAAAATAGCTGTTAGCACTCAATTAAATTGTTAATGCATTAACTGACCCTACCTCCACCACATTCTGTGCCAATGCATGCCAAGCATTCTCTAACTAAAAGAATATTTTCTCATTCATGCATTTAAAAGAATAATAGTGTATTCATAGTTTTTAACCAGTACCCTCTGTGGTTAGGAAGGAACCAGCACATGCTGAACAGACATGGGAAAAGAGAACCTTCATTCGCCGCACCATGACAGCCGAGGCCAAAAAGGCCCAGCGCCCAGGACGTGACGATCCAATTGTCTTGAACTTTTGGTCACAGGTTTTTACTCAGATCCAAGGCTACTAAAGAATGAACATTCTTAAGAAGTTTCATTTTCAGACCACTGGTCAGGTTCACGCCAAACTTTAAGGACATTGATGAAAGAGATCATAACCTACAGAACTCATCAAATGATGGACACGTGAAACCCCCCTCCCCCGCCCCCGCTCATAAACTTCCAAAGCAGCCACATCTCTTCGCATCTCAAGTGGTTCTACATTCCCATGAATTCCCCATGCCGCAGTTGGCGTCGTACCTCATTGCTCCATTAATAAAGCGCAGGGCATTGTTCTGCACTCTGTCCACGGATTCTATTTTAGTCTGTGAGCATGTTGTCAGGAGTGCACTGCTGTATTCTAAAGCAGAGCGTACATATCCAAGATAACAAGACTCTCAGAGTGTCCTCGATGCTTTATTTTGGACATGTTTCTTGAGGCTGAGCTGGTAAAGAAAGTGTAAACAGTCTTTTCACAGTTTATCTTCAGTTTCCACATTTAGCAATACTCATACAGTTTTCTCAGGTCTCCGTGTAATCTTTGTGCTGCACTTTCTATATCTTCGTGGCTCTGCCATATTGCCAGATCATCAGCATACATGGCTTTTTCAGCTTTGATGTGCTTGGCCTGGTCATTAATGTAGATGAAAAAAATAGTTCAGCCCAAAGTAGAGCTCTGTGGTAAACCTTCCTCTAAGACTTTTTTAGAGAAGACTGCATTGTTCATCTTTGTCTGGATTGTTCGGTCAATGAGGAAATAATGTTTCCAATTGTACAGCTTTCCGCTAATCCCCACATCAGTCATCTTCATCAAGAGACCTTTTCCCCATACTCGATCATGGGCCTGTTGTGTCGATAAAGATTGCTACTGTTTGTTTCTAATTTTGGAACTCATCGTGAATTTTATATGGTAGCCTTAAAAACTGGTCTTCTGTGCAACTACCTTTTCTGAAGTCTGCCTGTTCATGGCAAAGGATTTCTGAACTCTCAAGGAACCAGGCATGCATTTACTATTCTTTCTGCTACTTCTCCAAGACATTATGTTAATGAGATGGGGCAGTAGCTTTTTAGTTCATCTGGAGGTTTGATGCCTTTCATGATGGTTCTTCCAGTCTTTGGGCAGTAGTCCATTTCTCCAAGTCATGTTGATTAACTTCAGGACTGTTTCTTTCATTATCATTTTATTATGGATCATGTCTGGCCCAGGAGACTTTCTAGGTTTTAATTTCTTCAGACCTTGTTAACATTTTTGCATACTAAAGTCATCTTCAAATATGGAGGCACTAGATTTTGGGACTTTCTCTTGACGTTTCAAGTGTCCTAGACGTTCTTTGTCCAACTCAGAAAGCTTTCCTGCTCTATTCACAGAGGCAAAGTACCGGTTGAAGTGCTCAGCTTTTCTCCGGTCATCAGTTATTATTCCTCTACCGTCTATCACTGGCTTCAGATTTGTTCTCCTCCTGTTTCCAGTCAAATTGTCCACCAATGCCCATGTTCTCTTTCCATTGAGCATTAGGTCAAGTTTCACAAATGGTGATAACCACTAAACAATTTTTTGTATTCTTTACTTTGAGTTTGACATATGCACATATTTTGTTGTAGAGGACCTTTGATTCTTGTGATGGTGCTCTCACGAGGGCTCTTCTTGCTTCATTTCTTTCGGATATAACAGCTTGCATTTTTGTTTAGTGTAGAATGGTTTGTATGACTTCCTACTGCCCCTTGGGATGCCTTGTGATACTGCATTCAGAATAACTCTTGTCACCCCATTATTGAGTTTTTCTACACTGCTGCTGTCAAAATTACCAAGTAGGTAGTCAGATGATTTTTGGAATAGTCTCTAGTCAGCTTTACCAATGTTCCAGCGAGTTTTCTGTTTGTAGCATGCTGGGAATGGTTAGGGTGGTGAGGATTGGCCTGTGATCACTTCCAATTAGATCAAGAACTTGCAGGTTGCAAGAGTCTATCAAATCAGAGCATTAGTCAAGTCAGGTCGACTGAAAGAGAGAGAGAGATGGGCCCTGTGCAGCAGCGTTGGAGCAGAGTCTGCATTCTGCAATACAGACAAGTTGGTTGCATCGCAGAGCTCTTCTATGAATGTTCCTGTACTGCTGTGGTCAGTGTAACCCCAACGAGTCAAGTGTCCATTGAAGTCACCTGCAAGGAGTGTTTTGTGATATTGTGTTTCATGCAGGTCTGGCAGGTTGCAGGTCTGGCAGGTTGCAGGTCGTCTGTGGGGGAGAGTTATAAAAATTGTGTATAGTGTACTTTGATCCAGTGTGCCAGATATTGATTTTCTCTATGTCCGTTTAATCGGCTGTTAGCTGTGTAACATTTCCCTGAATGTCATTTCGGATATAGGTAACTATGCCACGCAGTCGGTGCACTCACAGGCATAGCTAGTGTATCCTATCAGACTCAGGTCGGTGCACTCACAGGCATAGCTAGTGTATCCTGTCAAGCTCAGGTCGGTGCGCTCACAGGCATAGAAAGTGTATCCTGTCAGGCTCAGATCGGTGCACTCACAGGCATAGCTAGTGTATCCTGTCAAGCTCAGGTCGGTGCATTCACAGGCATAGAAAGTGTATCCTGTCAAGTTCAGGTCGGTACACTCACACGCATAGCTAGTGTATCCTGTGAGGCTCAGGTCACACTGACATGAGGACATCCAGGGAGTCCTTCACTGACATGAGGACATCCACGGACCCCTTCACTGACATGAGGACATCCAGAGGTTTCTTCACTGATATAAGGACATCCAGGGAGTCCTTCACTGACATGAGGACATCCAGGGACCCCTTCACTGACATGAGGACATCCAGGGGTTTCTTCACTGACATGAGGACATCCAGGGACCCCTTCACTGACATGAGGACATCCAGGGGTTTCTTCACTGATATGAGGACATCCAGGGGTTTCTTAACTGACATGCGGACATCCAGGGAGTCCTTCACTGACATGAGGACATCCAGGGACCCCTTCACTGACATAAGGACATCCAGAGGTTCTTTTACTATGAGGACATCCAGGAAGTCCTTCACTGACATGAGGACATCCATGGACCCCTTCACTAGACTCGATAGTCTGGTAAGACAACTTCCATAAGAGAGAAAATTCTGATCATAAACAACTGCTGCCTTGCAGATAGGCTGGGGACAGCCAAATGCTAAGGAGGGCATCCCTACAGAAACGCCTGTTGAAATCGGATGCACGGGGCCGCAAGCCTAACAAAACAGTGCAACGTAAATCACAGTATGATGGCAGTACAACCTATTAGAAAAACGCATGGCGCTCATCCTGCGGAGTCCCGCCAGGTAGCGATAGTGCCGGGCCTCACGCCTCGAAGGGGCCCACCCTTGACTACTGGTGGTCACCCACCCATGTGTCGTGGAGTCAAGGCACATGGCTATGGGGCAACTTCTATTGGCCAAACCTCAAGACCCTCAAAATACTACAGTGGAATGCGGAGGGAGTCATTAACAAAAAAATTTCCCTAACACACCACCTGCATGAAGATAAGATTGACGTGGCATGTATCCAGGAAACGCACCTCAACAATAACCATAAATTCTCAATCAGAGGATATCAGACCTTCCGTCTAGATAGAGAAGGCCACAAAGGAGGGGTCCTGATACTGACCAGAAACTGCATACCGAGTAGCGCGGTATCTGTCAATCACACCGGACAAGCAGAAATTGTAGGAGTTGACATAATGGCTCAAGAGACGAAGCTCCGCATTTTCAATCTGTACGGACCACCAAATAGAGACCTATCGCTCTCGAGTATGGAGGTCAGAGACTCCAACTGCATAGTAGTTGGAGATTTCAACAGCCACTCGGAGAGATGGGGATACTCTGACACAGACAGCAGAGGTGACGAAGTGGAAGATTGGGAGATAGATGCAAATCTCTCCCTAATCAATAGGCCGGAGGATAGCCCTAGCTTCTATTCAAGAACATGGCATACCACCTCGACTCCAGATTTGGCCTTCTCCACACAGGACATACACCATAAATAGACTGCCAGGTGCTAAACCAACTGGCAGGTAGCGACCACAGGCCGATCAGGCTAACCATTGACATGGAAGTAGGCCCACAGGAAACAAAACCGCTCCCACGTTGGAATTACAAACGAGCCGACTGGGACAGATTTGCAATCCTGACAGATGGGCTGTGTGAAACCATCAACACACGAAACACCAAAATGAAGCCCATGGTGGAGAGCCTAAGCAAGGCAATAATGCAAGCCGCCACTGAAACCATCCCAAGAGGAGCTAGGAAAAACTATAAGCCCTACTGGAATGATGAGTTGCAGAAAGTGGAAGATGCAGTAACAAATGCTAGGAACATGGCAGAGCGAGAAAAATCCATGGAGGCAAACATCGCCCTCAAAGCCGCCGCGGCGAAGTACAAACACACTCTCAAGCAAACAGCAAGAGAAAGCTGGAAAAATAAAACGGAAAGTCTAAACCTGGACAGAGACGGGAACAAGCTATGGAAGCTAGTCAGAGCCATGAACGACGAAACCCCGTCAAATAAACAAATTACTATCAAGCAGGGCGAGAACTTGATCACAGGTAAGAAAGCCGCAAACGCCTTTGTCGATCACTATGCCAGAGCAAACCACATCGAGGTCCCTGCAGATAAGCATACAGACATTAGCGAAGAGCTAAAGGGACACGAAAACATAAATACGGCTCCTGAACAGCACATGATGGCCAAACTAACAATGCGCGAAATGGAAGAGGCTATGAGAACACTAAAGAAAAGGAAATCTCCCGGAAAAGACGGGATAACAAACGAAATGCTGATGGGGCTGGGCCAAACAGCGAAGAGGAAACTACTATCAGTCCTGAACCAAAGCTGGAAAAGGGGTATTGTAACCCCAGGCATGGAAAGACGCAATACTGGTACCAGTACCAAAAACAGGAAAGGATAAAACAGATCCAAATGGATACAGGCCCATCAGCCTACTGAGCTGTGTCGGCAAGCTGATGGAACGGATGATAAACACCAGACTGATGTGGCATCTGGAAGAAAAACGAATACTAATTCCACAGCAAGCCGGCTTTAGACAGCACAGATCCACTGAAGACCGGTCATCCTCATAGCCCAGGAGATAGAAGATGCCTACCAGGCACAGCAACACACAGTAGCTGTTTGGGTGGATCTGGAAAAGGCATTTGACAAAGTCTGGAAGGACGGACTTAGAGTCAAGCTAAGAAGAAGTGATGTCTGTGGGAAGATGTACAAGTGGATCAACCACTACCTCAAACAAAGAACGGCCAGAGTCCAAGTACAAGGGCATATGAGCAAAAAGGTGACACTCGAGCAGGGAGTACCCCAAGGGGGAGTATTGTCACCCACACTCTTCCTGGTATATATAAACGATATTACAGAGAATATACCAAGAAGAGTCCATAGCTCAATGTTTGCAGACGATCTGGCTATGTGGACCTCTGAAAAGAATCTCACCATAGCAAGAAATCGGATGCAGACGGCCCTAACATCGCTGGAAGAGTGGGCGAACTCATGGCTGGTCAAAATAAACGAGGAGAAAACCACATGCACAATAGTATCGCTTTCATTAAAACCCCAAAGTACCAAATTAAGTCTAAATGGCAAAATCCTGCAGCCAAACGACAACCCAACCTATCTGGGAGTCACATTTGATCGGCGCATGACATGGAAAAGTCAGATTGAGAGAAACCGAATGAAAGCCAGAGAAAGAATGGCAATCATGAGGAAACTTGCTGGCACAAGCTGGGGAGCAGACGAAGGCATACTAAAGAAACTGTACACTGGAAGAGTGAGACCAGTTCTCGAGTATGGCATTGCGGCATGGACAACAGCAGCGAAGGCGAACTTCGATAAAGTTAACAAACTTCAAAACCAAGCCATGAGAATTATAACAGGTGGCATGAAGTCAACGCCAATTGTAGAACTTGAAAAGATTACAAAACTGCAATCCATGACCGATAGAAGAGACTGCAGAGCCCAGCTGCAGTCAGAGAAACTCCGAAGACTGACGGACCATCCAATGTACCAGAGACTAAACAATTTGGGAAATGGGAAACTAAAGCGGAGAAACTTTGCAGAAATAGCCAAAGAAAAGATGCACGAAGATCCCATAAACGCACTAACAACACCAAAACCCATCACTACTGTACGAAAACCTACATGGAGGCAGGATATATTTCCAGAGGTGGTAGAAAATATACCAGGTATTGCAAACAAAAACTGCCAGACTGAAAAAGAAAGGAGAGATACTACCCTAAGCTTCATAACGAAAAGCTACCCAAGCATGGACTGGACCCATGCATACACCGACGGTTCTGTAACAAACACTACACAGAACGGAGGGGCAGGAGCATTCCTGAACCTACCAAATGGCAGAAAAATAACACTGTCATTCGCTACTGGTAAGTACACAAGCAATTTCAGAGCGGAGGCAGAGGCACTGAGGGCGGCAGTGGAAGAAATGGTGACACACAGTGAAAATGAGAGCCAAATTGTCCTGCTGACAGATGCTCTCGCCGTAGTCACAGCGCTAAAAAGCCAGAAAAACACTGAGCTTAATGACTTAAGAGCAGCACTCTGCAAACTGTGCCAGCAGTCCGCACCAAAAAGGATAGTGGTACAGTGGGTTCCGTCACACTGCAACATCCAAGGCAACGATGAGGCAGACAGACTGGCAAAAGAAGGTGCAAGACTACCACAAACAGATACCAGTATGACGTACGAAGAGTCAAAACGGCTTATCAAAGCCAGATACATGACCAAATGGGAAACCGAACATACTGGTTACACCAAAAACGATGCCTATTACCAGTTGAACCGAAGAGAGCAGGTCGTTGTCTTCAGACTTCGCACTGGCCACAACAGACTGAGGTACCACCTATTCAACAAATTGAAGATAGGGTGTACCGACGAATGCCCGTGCGGTACTGGTAAAATGACCACTGAACATCTGCTGCAGAACTGCCCGACATACGAGGATCAGAGAGAGCAGATGTGGCCATTACCAGTGGAACTGCAAGACAAGCTCTATGGCAGTGGCGAGAGCCTCAGGATGACCGCCGCTTTTTTCGAAAAAATAATGGTTACTGTCTGACTGTGTACGCAGAAGAAGAAGGACCCCTTCACTGACATGAGGACATCCGGGTGTTTCTTCACTGTGAGGACATCCAGGGTTTTCTTCACTGAAATGAGGGCATAGGGGTTGCTTCACTGATATGAGGACATCCAAGGACCCCATTCACTGACATGAGGACATCCAGGGGTTTCTTCACTGACATGAGGACATCCAGGTGTTCCTTCACTGTGAGGACATCCAGGGTTTTCTTCACTGATATGAGGACATCGAGGGGTTTCTTCACTGATATGAGGACATCGAGGGGTTTTTTCACTGACATGAGGACATCCAAGGACCCCATTCAATGAAATGAAGTCATCCAGCGGTTTCTTCACTGAAATGAGGACATCCAGGGACCCCTTCACTGACATGAGGACATCCAGGGAGCCCTTCACTGACATGACGACATCCAGGAACCCCTTCACTACTATTAGGACATCCAGGGACCCCTTCACTAATATGAGGACATCCAGGGACCCGTTCACTGACATGAGGACATCCAGGGAGCCCTTGACTGACATGAGGACATCCAGGGACCCGTTTACTGACAAGAGGACATTAAGGGGTTTCTTCACTGATATGAGGACATCCAGGGGTTTCTTCACTGACATGAGGACATCCAGAGAGTTCTTCACTGACATGAGGACATCTAGAGACCCCTTCACTGACATGAAGACATCCAGGGAGTCCTTCACTGTCATGAGGACATCCAGGGACCCCTTCAGTGACATGAGGACATCCAGGGAGTCCTTCACTGACATAAGGACATCCAGGGTTTTCTTCACTGACATGAGGACATCCAGAGGTTTCTTCACTGACATGAGGACATCCAGTAACCCCTTCACTGACATGAGGACATCCGGGTGTTTCTTCACTGTGAGGACATCCAGGGTTTTCTTTACTGATATGAGGACATCGAGGGTTTTCTTCACTGATATGAGGACATCCAAGGACCCCATTGACTGACATGAGGACATCCAGGAGTTTCTTCACTGACATGAGGGCATCCAGGTGTTCCTTCACTGTGAGGACATCGAGGGGTTTCTTCACTGACATGAGGACATCGAGGGGTTTCTTCACTGATTTGAGGACATCCAGGGGTTTCTTCACTGACATAAGGACATCAAAGGACCCCATTGACTGACATGAGGACATCCAGGGGTTTTCTTCACTGACATGAGAACATCGAGGGAGCCCTTCACACTCATGAGGACATCCAAGGACCCCATTGACTGACATCAGGACATCCAGGGGTTTCTTCATTGATATGAGGACATCCAGGGGTTTCTTCACTGACATGAGAACATCGAGGGAGCCCTTCACAGACATGAGGACATCCAAGGACCCCATTCACTAACATGAGGACATCCAGCGGTTTCTTCACTGATATGAGGATATCCAGAGGTTTCTTCACTGACATGAGGACATCGAGGGACCCCTTCACTGACATGAGGACAAGAATTATTTCTCTCACCTGGCATGAGGACATCCAGGGGGCTCCTTCACTGACATGAGGACATCTAAGGACCCCATTCACTGACATGAGGACATCCAGGGGACCCCTTCACTGACATGAGGACATCCAGGGACCCCGTCACTGACATGAGGACATCCAGGGACCCCTTCACTGACATGAGGACATCCAGGGATCCCTTCACTGACATGAGGACATACAGGGACCCCTTCACTGACATGAGGACAAGAATTATTTCTCTCACCTGACAGGAGGACGTCCATGATTTCACTCATGATTTTTCTGACATGAGGACATCCAGGGACCCCGTCACTGACATGAGGACATACAGGGACCCCTTCACTGACATGAGGACCGCTGACGGGTTCTAAGACTGTTATGAGAACATTCAGACGCTCTCTCACTGACTTCAAGGCTTCTTTGACGTTTATATTTTTTTAGTTTTTTGTTTGTTTTCGTGTTCGAATTATTTCTTTATTACCTAATGCGGTGTGCGTTGCACTTTGTTTTTATTCTGCGCCTGTCCGTCGAGTTCATCCGACTTCAACATACATTTTATGTAAGGATCTGCTTCCTCCTGCATTTTCTAAGGTTTTGCTTCCCCGGGGTAACGGCCGGTGTTCTGCTTGGGAAGCGAACCCAGCACCTTCGGGTCCTGAGTCGTGTCACTTAAGCACTAGCCGGCGCCGTCCCCTTCTGACTGATATGAGAACATTCAACACTTCTCTGATTGACGGGATAACATTCAAGACTCCTTTCACTGACAGGACATTCGTGACTCCTTTCACTGACAGGACATTCGTGACTCCTTTCACTGACAGGACATTCGTGACTCCTTTCACTGACAGGACATTCATGACTCCTTTCACTGACAGGACATTCGTGACTCCTGTCACTGACAGGACATTCGTGACTCCTTTCACTGACAGGACATTCACTGACAGGACATTCGTGACAGCTTTCACTGACATGACATTCATGACTGCATTCACTAACAGGATATTTATGACTGCTTTACATGACATGAGAACATTCAAGACTTATCTTAACTAATTAAGTCAGAGAAGGCAACTGTAGTGGCAACCCAACGTACCTTGGAGACAGAGAAGGCAACTGTAGTGGCAACCCAACGTACCTTAGAGACAGAGAAGGCAACTGTAGTGACAGTCCTACGTTCCTTGGAGAAAGTGATTGATTTTCTCCATGTTCTGTGCCCATCACACAGTCTCTCATTTTCTTGTAGTTATCTTCGTGTCTCATTATATCTCCTTAATATTTTTGTAAGACTGCCTTAACGTCATTTGATTTCGGATTTTTCATCTTCATTCCATGTGTGATCTCCTAGTCAACTTAGATTTAGGGTCGAAAAAACATATTATTCTCACTCTCAATCTAGGAGCAAGAATGTTAATGTGTTTGTCAAACGGTAAAAAAGTAATGTAAAAAAACGAAAATAGATTGATAAACGGAAATGATAAATTAAGAGAGACAAAAGGGAAGAAGCACTTGAAAGGAAGATGAAAAATTAAAAAACAGCGTAAGTGAAGACATAGAAGATATAATTATAGAACAGACAAAAAAGAATGAAAGAAAGAACACGTATAAATGAAAAGAAAGACATAACAAATGGAAAAATTTAAAGACATGAAAAAAGACATACAGGAATGTAAGACAGAAAACCAGACTTATATACAGGAAATAAATTAGGCATTAGATTGTTTTGGATGTGGAATGTCGTAAATCTTAAATTGCTTTAACTATCCTTTTTTATAAACCTGTGGCTCTCAGCCGGCGAGCATACACACCCGGTCAGTTAGTTTTTGTCTGTTAACATTCCTGAGATCTCAGAACTTGACCAGATAATTGGCACAATCTGATGTTAATACAGCCCTTGCAGGCTTTAGAGAAAGCCAGTCTCCAAGAAGAGTCTCTTAGAAGGGCAAATTATTTAAGTGAATGCCAAATGCATGAATAGAATATATTTGTTGAATGTCTGTGGTTCCGGTTGGGGTGTGTTTATCTGAAAATTATGTTACCTGAAGACCAAGTGATGCCATATTTGTTATAGTCTTAGATCTCTACAAGGAACCAAACGTTAACATTGAAAACGGATGATTTTGAAAGAAAGTTGTTCTGCAAAGCTGTTTATCACACAAAAATGGCGGCGATTTATAAACGTTTGGGAAAATATTGAGAATTCTAAGCATTTGGGTAGAGAGATGGAGGAATTAATGATTTAAAAAGGAATAGAAGATGCAGTTTGTCGGCTTAAGATAATTTTTCTGGGATGGAAGTATCAATCTCCAGTTGTTTGCTTTCTCATCTTTTCTAAGAGTTTAATGTTCACAGCGATAGTTGGACATCGCTTCTAAAGTGTTCACAGTGAGGGTTGAACGTGGATTCTATAGAGTGTTCACACCAAGACTTAAACATCGATTCTACAGAGTGTTCACACCGAGGGTTGGACATTAATTCAACAGTGTTCACAGCGAGAATTGAACATCGATTCTACATGGTAGACGAAGTCTGATACTAAGAGTTTAACATTAATTCGACAACGCAGATTGCGTGTGCTACAGAGATGAACGTCAATTCTAATGTAGAGGAAGTGTTCACATCGAGGTTTGATAATCAATTTTACAGAGCAGAGAAAATGTTTAGACCGGGAGCTGAACATCGATTCGAGAAAGTAGATGAAACCTTCCCACCGAGAAATGAACATTGGCTCTGCAGTGCAGTTGAAACCTTCACATCGTGGTATCAGCATTGGCTCTATAGAGCAGATGGAATGTTACACTGATAGCTGAACCTGATTCCACAGAGCACGAGAAATTTTCACAACATGAACATAGACAATGTTTAGAATATGTTCTGTGGATCAAATGAAATGTGGCACTGAAAGTTAAGCACCGATTCCAAGGAAGCTTTATAAATGTTTGTACAAGAGGTTGAACACAGTTTTTATAGATCAGACAGATCTATGTGGCATAGAGTTTAACAACAGTTTTTCAAATCAGGCGGAATGTAACATTGACAGTTGGCCACCAGTCTACAGAGAAATAAGGTTTCAGACATATTTGAACATCAGTTCTACAAGGAAGATAGGATGTGACACTGACAGTTGACCATCAATTGACAATAGCAGCCTCACCTATCACCTTTATTTTTGTATAATATTAAAATCTGAACATATCTCATATCTTTAGATATTGTAACCTCTTTCAAGCACTAACATAACATCATATAGAGCGGTTGCAAAATTGTGTCTTTACAGCGTTTGATCAAATCAGGGGACATACCGTCGCTGTCTGGTGCTTTTCCCAAGGCCAAGCTGTCAATAGCTTCATTTAGATCTTCTATGTCAAGCTTGTTTATAATGGGATAAATTTTGACTGCTTCAAGGGCTGTGGGGATGACTATATTGACACACGAGTAGAGCTCAGAATAGTGCTCCACCGATCGTTCCATCTGCTTTCGTTTATCTATTTGTAGCAGATCCCACTGTTTGCCCTAGGGTTATTTTAACTTAGAACATTATCACACTCATCCACATCATTCTTGACCACACACAGCAAATGACAGCACACAGCAGGTGGCATATTTATTATATAATACTCATACCAGAAAAATGAGTAGTGAAATTACAAACACAATACATATAATTTTACTAAGTATTCCTACATTATATATATGTTAATATATTAACTAAAGCGGAAATTGTAAGCAGTAGCTATTGATGGAATTCGAAACTACCAAAACCCAGTTCTATTGCCGTACACACATCACACACCCATCTAGATCTCACCTAGTCGATCTACACACTCGCTTAACTCGTCAGGACATACCTCGTTCACAATGTGTCCTGGGTACAACACACGTTCAGATTATAAATTAATATAAGACGCCCACACACACCTATTTGAGCGATCCTGTTCTATCTCTAACATTCGTGCAACAGTCTATCAATCGCTCCTCTATCAAATCGGTGAGCTATACAGACTCCTATCTACATTCACTCATCCCCTCTCCATGCCAGCCTGCTTGAGCTAAACTTTGTCTAGCGTTATATACTCTCAAACAGTATCAGAGCTGACCAATGGATCTCAGGGGGATGGCTCTATTCAGTCGTTATTGGAACGAAATACTTTTGCACACCTGTCACTCATCTATCGCAGCAAACTCCACTGCCCTCCCGTCTGTCACTCACCACCACTGCCCAAATCGAAACTCCAGTGGTCAGTTCCTACCTGTATATTCTTTCCCCAACTCCGATTTCCTTTGTTGAGACGGTGTGACCTTGGCGTAGTGACCAGACAGAGAGTGACCTTGGCACGCCTTCGTGTACCTTTGTCCTCATCACATCACCCCTGCCCTAAACTCTCATGCTCGCTGTGGAACTGTTACATATTATTTTCTCACCAGAAGTGGATTTGAGCAGTGCTGTTTTCTTACTCGCAGGGCCAATAGCTTTTTTAGACCATCGTACATTTGTCTTATGTTCGCTTTTTGAACTGCAGGCAGGAAACGCACCTCAACAATAACCATAAATTCTCAATCAGAGGATATCAGACCTTCCGTCTAGATAGAGAAGGCCACAAAGGAGGGGTCCTGATACTGACCAGAAACTGCATACCGAGTAGCGCGGTATCTGTCAATCACACCGGACAAGCAGAAATTGTAGGAGTTGACATAATGGCTCAAGAGACGAAGCTCCGCATTTTCAATCTGTACGGACCACCAAATAGAGACCTATCGCTCTCGAGTATGGAGGTCAGAGACTCCAACTGCATAGTAGTTTGAGATTTCAACAGCCACTCGGAGAGATGGGGATACTCTGACACAGACAGCAGAGGTGACGAAGTGGAAGATTGGGAGATAGATGCAAATCTCTCTCTAATCAATAGGCCGGAGGATAGCCCTAGCTTCTATTCAAGAACATGGCATACCACCTCGACTCCAGATTTGGCCTTCTCCACACAGGACATACACCATAAAATAGACCGCCAGGTGCTAAACCAACTGGCAGGTAGCGACCACAGGCCGATCAGGCTAACCATTGACATGGAAGTAGGCCCACAGGAAACAAAACCGCTCCCACGTTGGAATTACAAACGAGCCGACTGGGACAGATTTGCAATCCTGACAGATGGGCTGTGTGAAACCATCAACACACGAAACACCAAAATGAAGCCCATGGTAGAGAGCCTAAGCAAGGCAATAATGCAAGCCGCCACTGAAACCATCCCAAGAGGAGCTAGGAAAAACTATAAGCCCTACTGGAATGATGAGTTGCAGAAAGTGGAAGATGCAGTAACAAATGCTAGGAACAAGGCAGAGCGAGAAAAATCCAAGGAGGCAAACATCGCCCTCAAAGCCGCCGCGGCGAAGTACAAACACACTCTCAAGCAAACAGCAAGAGAAAGCTGGAAAATCAAACGGAAAGTCTAAACCTGGACAAAGACGGGATCAAGCTATGGAAGCTAGTCAGAGCCATGAACGACGAAACCCCGTCAAATAAACAAATTACTATGAAGCAGGGCGAGAACTTGATCACAGGTAAGAAAGCCGCAAACGCCTTTGTCGATCACTATGCCAGAGCAAACCACATCGAGGTCCCTGCAGATAAGCATACAGACATTATCGAAGAGCTAAAGGGACACGAAAACATGAATACGGCTCCTGAAGAGCACATGATGGCCAAACTAACAATGCGCGAAATGGAAGAGGCTATGAGAACACTAAAGAAAAGGAAATCTCCCGGAAAAGACGGGATAACAAACGAAATGCTGATGGGGCTGGGCCAAACAGCGAAGAAGAAACTGCTATCGGTCCTGAACCAAAGCTGGAAAAGGGAAATTGTACCACAGGCATGGAAACATGCAATACTGGTACCAGTACCAAAAACAGGAAAGGACAAAACAGATCCAAATGGATACAGGCCCATAAGCCTACTGAGCTGTGTCGGCAAGCTGATGGAACGGATGATAAACACCAGACTGATGTGGCATCTGGAAGAAAAACGAATACTTATTCCACAGCAAGCCAGCTTTAGACAGCACAGATCCACTGAGGACCAGGTCATCCTCATAGCCCAGGAGATAGAAGATGCCTACCAGGCACAGAAACACACAGTAGCAGTTTGGGTGGATCTGGAAAAGGCATTTGACAAAGTCTGGAAAAATGGACTTAGAGTCAAGCTAAGAAGAAGTGATGTCTGTGGGAAGATGTACAAGTGGATCAACCACTACCTCAAACAAAGAACGGCCAGAGTCCACGTACAAGGGCAGATGAGCAAAAAGGTGACACTCGAGCAGGGAGTACCCCAAGGGGGAGTACTGTCACCCACACCCTTCCTGGTATATATAAACGATATTACAGAGAATATACCAAGAAGAGTCCATAGCTCAATGTTTGCAGACGATCTGGCTATGTGGACCTCTGAAAAGAATCTCATCATAGCAAGATATCGGATGCAGACGGCCCTAACATCGCTGGAAGAGTGGGCGAACTCATGGCTGGTCAAAATAAACGAGGAGAAAACCACATGCACAATATTCTCGCTTTCATTAAAACCCCAAAGTACCAAATTAAGTCTAAATGGCAAAATCCTGTAGTCAAACGACAACCCAACCTATCTGGGAGTCACATTTGATCGGCGCATGACATGGAAAAGTCAGATTGAGAGAAACCGAATGAAAGCCAGAGAAAGAATGGCAATCATGAGGAAACTTGCTGGCACAAGCTGGGGAGCAGACGAAGGCATACTAAAGAAACTGTATACTGGAAGAGTGAGACCAGTTCTCGAGTATGGCATTGCGGCATGGACAACAGCAGCGAAGGCGAACTTCGATAAAGTTAGCAAACTTCAAAACCAAGCCATGAGAATTATAACAGGTGGCATGAAGTCAACGCCAATTGTAGAACTTGAAAAGATTACAAAACTGCAATCCATGACCGATAGAAGAGACTGCAGAGCCCAGCTGCAGTCAGAGAAACTCCGAAGACTGACTGACCATCCAATGCACCAGAGACTAAACAATTTGGGAAATGGGAAACTAAAGCGGAGAAACTTTGCAGAAATAGCCAAAGCAAAGATGCACGAAGATCCCATAAACGCACTAACAACACCAAAACCCATCACTACTGTACGAAAACCTACCTGGAGGCAGGATATATTTCCAGAGGTGGTAGAAAATATACCAGGTATTGCAAACAAAAACTGCCAGACTGAAAAAGAAAGGAGAGATACTACCCTAAGCTTCATAACGAAAAGCTACCCAAGCATGGACTGGACCCATGCATACACCGACGGTTCTGTAACAAACACTACACAGAACGGAGGGGCAGGAGCATTCCTGAACCTACCAAATGGCAGAAAATTAACACTGTCATTCGCTACTGGTAAGTACACAAGCAATTTCAGAGCGGAGGCAGAGGCACTGAGGGCGGCAGTGGAAGAAATGGTGACACACAGTGAAAATGAGAGCCATATAGTCCTGCTAACAGATGCTCTCGCCGTAGTCACAGCGCTAAAAAGCCAGAAAAACACTGAGCTTAATGACTTAAGAGCAGCACTCTGCAAACTGTGCCAGCAGTCCGCACCAAAAAGGGTAGTGGTACAGTGGGTTCCGTCACACTGCAACATCCAAGGCAACGAGGAAGCAGACAGACTGGCAAAAGAAGGTGCAAGACTACCACAAACAGATACCAGTATGACGTACGAAGAGTCAAAACGGCTTATCAAAGCCAGATACATGACCAAATGGGAAACCGAACATACTGGTTACACCAAAAACGATGCCTATTACAAGTTGAACCGAAGAGAGCAGGTCGTTGTCTTCAGACTTCACACTGGCCACAACAGACTGAGGTACCACCTATTCAACAAATTGAAGATAGGGTGTACCGACGAATGCCCGTGCGGTACAGGTAAAATGACCGCTGAACATCTGCTGCAGAACTGCCCGACATACGAGGATCAGAGAGAGCAGATGTGGCCATTACCAGTGGAACTGCAAGACAAGCTCTATGGCAGTGGCGAGAGCCTCAGGATGACCGCCGCTTTTTTCGAAAAAATAATGGTTACTGTCTGACTGTGTACGCAGAAGAAGAAGAAGAAGAACTGCAGGCTGGATGTTTTCACTAAGCTGTAGCCAATACTAATTTGCACACCGACGAACTGTTTGTTGCACCTTGCTTCTGGCAGACTAGAAGTTGTACAAAGTACCTGCGTTTGGAAGCTGCTTGTATTTAATCAGAGCAGCTCGTTTGGCCTCAATGACGGGTGTCATGTCCTCCACCTTCGCTTCAAACCAGTCAACTGATATAGCAGTTCTTCTTCCAAATGTAGCAAGTACAGGGTTGTGTATGACATTTGGAAGATGCTGCCTGGTCTCTGTAACAGTGGTGTCACGATGTTAGATATTGAAAGTTTTCTGAAAAGCATACTGAAATCTCTGAAATCTGCAGAGTCCAACATTCTACTTGCGTCGATGCGCGGTTTGCGTTTGCTTCTGGTGGGATGGAACTTCTTTAGCTGCAATTTTATTTTACAGCGAACCAAAGAATGATCGGTGTCACAGTCTGCACTATTGTAAGTGTACGTCAGGAGCACATACTTAAGGAGAGATCTTCTGACAAGAATTAGATCTAGCTAATGGTAGGTGTACGTCAGGAACACATACTGAAGGAGAGACCTTCTGACAAGAATTAGATCCAGCTGATGGTAAGTGCGCGTCAGGAGCACATACTTAAGGAGAGATCTTCTGACAAGAATTAGATCTAGCTAATGGTAGGTGTACGTCAGGAACACATACTGAAGGAGAGACCTTCTGACAAGAATTAGATCTAGCTAATGGTAAGTGCGCGTCAGGAACACATACTTAAGGAGAGATCTTCTGACAAGAATTAGATCTAGCTGATGGTAAGTGCGCGTCAGGAGCACATACTTAAGGAGAGATCTTCTGACAAGAATTAGATCTAGCTGATGGTAAGTGCGCGTCAGGAGCACATACTTAAGGAGAGATCTTCTGACAAGAATTATACCCTGCTGATGTCAATGCTTTGCTCGTGGGTGCATCCACGACACCTTAAGTTGGATTTTAGTCTGAAAATAAGAGTTGGTCACACAAAGTTCATGGTAGGCATAGAGCTCTAGGAGTCGCTGGTCATTTTCATTAATTTGTCCAACTCCAAACTTACCAAGACATGAATGCCACGAGCCGTGATCAGCGCCCATTCTAGCATTGAAATCACCTAATAGAACAAGCTGTTCTTGACTATTAACGCTTTCAATGATCGCTGATAAATCATAGAATTCACCTTTGACTTCAGGTGTGGAGCACAAGGTAGGTGCATATACACTGACAAGGGTGACGAAACCTACTGTAGTATGAAGACGAAGTGTAAGCAGATGTTCTGAACCATTATCACTTGATTCAAGCATATGTAATAAATACTTTTTAACTGCAAAGCCTACACAGTGCTCTCTCTTTTCTGCAAAATGATTGTCAAACACAGTGTCTAGAAAAGAGAAGAATTCGAGGTGACTTATTACAGATTTATAAGATAATCGCAGGTCAGGTCAGGTAAAAAATTAGATTATAACAAGTTTTTTTCAAAATACAACCACCAAAGAGAAAATTATGGTACAGATGCTAATTAACTAAAGAAAGGTCCAGATTGGATATTTGGAAATATATTTTTAGTCAGAGAGTGGGCAGTGATTGGAACGCAATCCTTTAGAATGTAGTGGAGGCAGGGATAGTTAATGCATTTGAGAATAGATTGGATGCGCATAGCTTTTAGAGCAGTGTAATGCAAATGTATCTGGTTATATACAGACTCTGATGAGTCTTCTAAACGAGTATAAAAATGTTTTGTTAAGTCAAGTTAAGTTAATTACTAATTACATGTTCTTTAAGAATATGTGTCATCACATTTGTAGATCCATCATTGAAGAAACAGAGAATTTGATATTTTCCAAAGATACATAGATACAGAGGGATTACGATCAAACTGCATTACAGAGGAAATGGTTTGTTAAAATCTGCATGGGTTGAAAGTGGATAAATGTCCAGTGCAAAATGGTATTCATCCAAAATTGCTGTTTTAAATTAGAGACCAACTAGCAAAACCATTGACTATATTATGTTCTCAATCACTTGCAAAAGCAATTGTTCCATGAGATTGGAAAGATGCAGGAGTGATCCCCTTATTAAAAATGGCAAAATATCAGACCCAGCAAAATACAGACCGGTGAGTTTAATTAGCATAGCATTTACATTTTTAGAGTCAATAATCAAAGAAAACATTGTAATGCATTTAGACAAGTTTAATCTAATCAGAATTAGTCAGCATGCGTTTACTAGAGGGAGATCGCGCTTAACAATTCTATATCATGCTTAACAAACCTATTAGAATGTATGGAGGAGGTTACTAAAATGATAGATAAAGGGGAGCCAGGGGATGTTATTTATGTACATTTTGCTTATGCGTTTGATAGGGTACCTCATCACCGATTATTTAGAAAGTTAAAAGCATATGGAATACGTGGGGAAGTTGCCAAACGGGTTGAAAATTGGTTAACGGAAAAAAGGCAGAGTGGGTAAAAAAAAAATAGTGCTCTGAGGGGTGGTAGGTCAAAATTGACGTGCCACAGGGCTTGGTTTTGGGACCAATTTTGTTTATTGATATATATATATACACGATTTGAACATTGATATCGGATCCATGATTGCAAAATTTGCGGATGACACAAAACTATGCAGTAGTGTCTCATCTAAAGCAGAAGTGGATATATTGAGGTCAGATTTAGATAACATTGGAGAATGGTCTGCGAGCTGGCAAATGGAGTTTAATGTAGATAAATGTACAGTCATCTACATGGGTAGATCCAATATGGCACATAATTACAGAATGGGCGAGAACAATATTAGAATGAAAGAATAGGGTAAAGGAACCTAGAGGTTATAATAGATCATACAGGTAAGGTGAGTGAGCAAGTCCATGTAGCAGTGAAAAAGGCAAATGTAATATTAGGTATGATAAAAAGAAATATTAAACAAAGGAGCAAGACAGTGATAGTCAAACTGTATAAAGCTTTGGTTAGACCTAGATTGGAGTACTGTGCGGAGTCCTTATCGTATAGGGGATATAAAGATGCTGGGACGGATACAGAAAAGAGCGACAAAGCTGATAGTGGAGATCCAGAATTACAGTTATGAGGAAAGAAAAGTAAGCTTACAGTGTTAAGAAGAGAGATGAAGTCGAGGTAACTTAAAACAGGTTGTTTGTTTGTTTTTGTTTTTTTGCGTTTGCCTTATTTCTCTGATCCCCAAGGCGGTGTGCGTTACACTGTGGTTTTTATTTTGCGCCTGTCACTTCAGTGCATCCGACTTCAGCATGCATTTTATGGAAGGGCCTGCTTCCTCCTGAATTTTCGAAGTGTTTTCTTCCCCGGGGTAACGGCCGGTGCTGTGATGGGGATCGAACCCAGCACCTTCTAGTTGTGAGCCGTTTCCCTTAACCACTAG
Organism: Ariolimax columbianus; assembly: GCA_036924085.1. NCBI lineage: Eukaryota > Metazoa > Mollusca > Gastropoda > Stylommatophora > Arionidae > Ariolimax > Ariolimax columbianus. The sequence continues at coordinate 139,942,865 of JAVGWX010000003.1, forward strand.
TCCACGCCGTCCCCTTAGTACAGGTTTATAAGATAATCAAAGGAAAGGATAAAGTAGACTATGACACTTTTTTTTCAAAATACAGCTACCTACAAGAACAAGAGTACATAGCTACAAATTAATTAAAGAAATGTCCAGATTAGATATTAGAAAATATTTTTCTTGTCAGAGGGTGGTAAATTCTTGGAATGCATTGCCACATGAAGTAGTCGGTGCAGGGATAATTAATGCATTTAAGAATAGATTTGATGCACATAGCTTTTAGACATCTAAAAGAAAATGGCTGTTTACAGAATCTGCATAGTCTTCTAAACCATTATAAAAACGATAAGTTAAAACATTACCAAAGCTATTCATCAGGATCACCAACACAGCCAAGAATGTTAGGATCACCAACACAGCCAAGTATGTTCAGGATCACCAACACAGCCAAGTATGTTCAGGATCACCAACACAGTCAAGAATGTTCAGGATCGCCAACACAGTCAAGTATGTGGTATCAATGAAGTATATTGACTTAAAACTATAACAATATCCACGACCCCAAATAATCACATGAATGTGCTGATTCTTGCAGAGGTCAAGATATCAGCAAAGGGTGAGGGTAATTAGTGCTGAGAAACCTGATGCAGATATTAATCCAAGACTCTACGACATTGTGATCAAATATATGATCCTTCTGAAACGTTTAATAGCAGATCAGCCTACACAGTAGAAACTGTGTGTGTCAAAAACTGCCACAAGCAATTTGTAGATCCAACTACAGAAATTGGTAATGGTTACCTCATTTACAGAACAAGAAGAAATAAAAGTGGTGTTCGTATTGAAACGTGATATTATTATCTATATCATTGTGGTCTTTCTTGAATTCTTCACATTATTTTCATTAGATTTCTTCCATGTAATAGATACAAAAGACTATTTTCTGAATCATGTGACTACAATATATTTTGTTCCAAATGAAATTATAAACCCGATATTGCAATGGAAAACTTTGTTTGAGAAATTCTAAGTTGTCAAATAAATGTATTTGACTGCGATATTTGCACCTTTCGGTCCGACACATCAGTCTACGGCAACGATAATGGTACTATCAGTAGTCATAAGTAAGCAAGGTTTACAGTTTTGTTGGAAATAATATCCTAAATGAAATGTAGACGTGGCTTAACCGGGTGTAGTTAATGACGGAAAGATACTGGGCAAGACTTCACATTTTAACACATCCTTCAGAGGTGTTGAGGTCACTAACCAGCATAATTAATCTTACAAAATGCACATGTTCCACAACCGATCACATAAAGTGTCAATGCCACAATTACAAGTATAAATAATCATACAAATAATAATTAGTCCATAAAGGCGTTGTCCAAAGTTCATTATTTCATTCCATCGCACCATTAGCACTCACTGAATAGAGTTGCAGCTTAAGTGTCATTTGTAAGTGTCAACAACAGATATATCTGCGTGCTTGTAGAAGCTGAAGCGATGGCTCTAACAAATGACATTTATTATACTGAAAGCAATTACACTGAAAGTTTATATATATTTCTTAAAAGAAACTGAACGAGGCAATCTTTTACAAATGCTATCAAACCCGAGAAAAAGGACAATGGACGCCTTGGATATTTCCAAAAGTACCTTTTCATTGTGGGTTAGAATGAAAGCCAGTCGTATTTAGAGAAGTAAGAATGTGCTAGAAAGGAAAAGGAAATTAGATAGTTTCCACAACGAGGTAATTATAAATGTTGGTATTAACAAGTCAAGTTTTAACACAACGCAAATTGAAAGATTCCATGAGAAGAAACAATAAAATGCACATCTGTAAATGTACATCACTAAATGTACATCACTAAATGTACAATGTGGAAGACTGTACGTGCAGCAGGTTTTACATTTCGGAAGTATGCGGGGTGTAGAACTGTGATATGGGAGAAAACTCAGCTTGTTGTTTCATACCTTATGGATTCTACGACTGGTACACCAAGCGCACAAGTGACTCTATAAGCTCTAACTACCGAAGAAAACCACGGTAGACAAACCGCTCTACAGCCGTGCATGTATAATCGGGAGATGGAAAGGCTATGGGACACAACCCAAAACAGAAAACTCAACCCGGCTTGCCGGAGACGGAGTGGAGTGTATCAGCTATGACGCAGAACCGGGAATAATCAAGGCACACACGCAACAACAGGATATTGTCATGCGACAGTCTACCCTATCGTCATGGTTTTGCTCCTACAAGTTACAACCAGGGAGGAGCGGTGCCGGGCCCGCAGCCTCGAGGTGACCTACCCAAACAACCGGTGCCTCTGCTAACATAATGGTCAAGTTTAGACTAAGTAGTACCAGACCTGGGCAGTGTGCAGAGCTGAGACAAAAGCTGTGGGTAGCCGCTCTGACCTGATGTTCACTGCAGACTTCATCATGGCGACTGACCTGCACATATAAGTAGCATAACCACAAATCCTGGACGAAAAGAGGACATACAAGAAGCCGGTATTTACGGGAGTTAAAAGACATACCTGCTGCAAATTACGACATGGTGTTTCTTTAGGAGACATGGATTCATGTGAATATCACTTGCAGTGGCTTTATCCGGAAACGCTGCCAAATAAAAAAGGATACCTGCAAGTCTACCGAAACAATGTTCCTGTATCATTTGACATGAATTGCTGATGGCCACACGTTTTCTAAAAGTCATCATCATCAGGTGCCCTGCCGGTTGGCGTTCATGAACCCCCATCCATTTCTATCACGAGTGAAAGTCTGTTGATGAATGTCACCCATGTCATTGTCTCAGGCTGTCCAGCATCGTCTTTCTCGGTCCTCTTCTGTCTCCTTTTCCTGCTATCTTTCTGGTTGTCACCACTCGCTCTAAGCCACCTCCTCTCACAATATACCCGAGAAAGGCTGGCTGTCCCGTTCTGATCTTTGCAATAAGCCGTCGTACATAGCACAACCACCTGGATGATAGCGGTCCACCTTTATCAAGATGCTCGGGTTATGTGAGGAAAGCTACTACAAACAGGAGAGCTACCACAACCAGGAAAGCTACTATAACCAGGAAAGCTACTATAACCCAGGCCACCTACTACAACCAGGAAAGCTACCACAACCAGGAAAGCTACCACAACCATGAAAGCTACTACAACCAGGAAGATACCACAACCAGGACAGCTACTACAACCAGGAAAGCTACCAAAACCAGGAAAGCTACCACAACCAGGAAAGCTACCATAACCAGGAAAGCTACTACAACCAGGAAAGCTACCCCAACCAGGAAAGCTACTACAACCAGGAAAGCTACTACAACCAGGAAAGCTACAACCAGGAAAGCTACTACAACCAGGAAAGCTACCACAACCAGGAAAGCTACCACAACCAGGAAAGCTACTACAACCAGGAAAGCTACCACAACCAGGAAAGCTACTACAGCCAGGAAAGCTACCACAACCAGGAAAGCTACTACAACCAGGAAAGCTACTACAACCAGGAAAGCTACTACAACCAGGAAAGCTACCACAACCAGGAAAGCTACCACAACCAGGACAGCTACTACAACCAGGAAAGCTACTACAACCAGGACAGCTACTACAACCAGGACAGCTACTACAACCAGGACAGCTACCACAACCAGGACAGCTACCACAACCAGGACAGCTACTACAACCAGGACAGCTACCACAACGAGGAAAGCTACTACAACCAGGAAAGCTAATACAACCAGGAAAGCTACTACAACCAGGAAAGCTACCACAACCAGGAAAGCTACTACAACCAGGAAAGCTACAACAACCCGCGACTTAATGTCCTTTTCAGGACGCACAAAATAAAACGCTTACTCAATGCATGCATTAAACAACAAAACAGAAACAACCTAACGTCCTTCAACAACAAGATCTCCGCTATTTTCGGGATATATACGGAAAATGTCTTCCTATCAGTACACAAATTTAAAAAAACATGCTTATTTAACATATAAGTCAGTCTCAAATTGCCATCCCTTTCTGTCAATTAGTTTTCGAGATATCCATATTCAGACTGGTCCCACGATTTTATGGACTGACTATAATGTCTTCCTGGATTTTGAGTCACTGGACAGCGGTCTCAGCAACGGAAAACAACTGAGAACTTGCATTTTTCTATTAGTTCACAAAACTCAGAAAACCCTGTCCAGAGGTGTATCTTTTATCCAGTATCCTTTTTCCTGGCGCCAATTTATGTAATCATTATTTTGAATCCATACCTCGATCGTGTTTCGGTAACATCTACAATCCATAATGTTTCTTTGCCTTCTCTTATATGATCCACTTTGAGTAGGTCTGTAATTCAACACTACAGAGTAGCTTACTGAAGCATGCGTGTGCGTGTACATGTGTGCTGTTTTAACTTGAGGTATGTAATTCAACCTTATAAAGTAACTTGCTGGACTGTGCATGTGTGTATGTGTCTTGTCTGCCTAACAAAGATCAGAAAATAAATCGTCTAATGTGTCCACAGGTCAAATATAGTCAGAGTCAAGAAGTGGTCAGTGTGAACAGGAATGGTCTTTATGGCTAAATATTGTGGATGAATGGCAAAAGCCAAATTGAATGGCTAATACTGTTTATTGCAGTTGTTCTGGAATATGCTCTTCATTTATATCAAAAGTCGCCCTTTCAAACAATATATTTTAATTTAACTAAATTTAAGGTCTTTATACTGGTTTAGAAGCTCGACCAATTGGCTGGTAGCGACCACAGGCCAATTAGGCTAGAAATTGATATGGAAGTTGATCCCCAGGAAATAATACCGCTGCCACGTTGGAACTACAGACGAGCCGACTGGGACAGATTTGCAATGCTGACAGATGGACTGTGTGAAACCATCAACACACAAAATAACGAAATAACAATATGAAACCTATGGTGAAAAGCCTAAGCAAAGCAATACTGCAAGCAGCCACCGAAATCATCCCAAGAGGGGCAAGGAAAAACTACAAGCCATATTGGAATCGTGAACTGCAGAAAGCGGAAGACGAAGTCTCAAATGCTAGGACCATAGCAGAGAGAGAACAATCTATGGAGGCAAATATCGCCCTCAAAGCCAATCACTACGAAATACAAAAGAACACTAAACCAAATAACAAGAGACAGCTGGAAAAAACAAACAGAAAGCCTAAATTTAGACAAAAAAGGGAACAAACTATGGAATTTAGTCAGAGCCATGAATGACGAAACACCATCAAATAAACAAATTAACATCAAGTAGGGCGACAACATGCTTACCGGAAAAAAACAGCAAACCCCTTCATAGAACATTATGCCAGAGCAAACCACATTGATGTCCCTACAGACTGGCATACAGACATTAGTGAAGAGCAAAAGAGCCACGACAACGTCAAGATGGCACCAGAGGAGCACATGATGGCAAAACTAACAATGAATTAAATGGATGAGGCCATGAGAACTTTAAAGAAAAAGAAATCGCCCGGAAAAGATGGGATAACTAACGAAATGCTGATGGGGTTGGGCTAAACAGCAAAGAGGAAGTTAGTATCAGTCCTGAACCAAAGCTGGAAAAGGGGAATTGTACCTCAGGCATGGAAAGATGCTGTACTTATACCAGTACCAAAGAAAGAAAAAGATAGAACAGATCCAAATGGATTCAGGCCTATCAGCCAACTGAGCTGTGTAGGAAAACTGATGGAGCGTGTGATAAATACCAGACTGTTGTGGCATCTGGATTTAGAGAAGGCATTTGACAAGATGTGGAATGAGGGACTTAAAGTCAAGCTACGAAGAAGTGAAGTTTGTGGGAAAATGTACAGATGGATCAGCCACTACCTCGGAAACAGAACAGCCAGAGTTCAAGTACAAAAGCAGATGAGCAAAAAGGTGACACTTGAGCAGGGAGTACCCCAAGATGGAGTACTGTCACCCACACTTTTCCTGGTGTATATAAACAACATCACGGAGAATATACCAAGAAGAGTCCACAGCTCCATGTTTGCAGACGATCTGGCTATGTGGACCTCTGAAAAAAAATCTCACCATAGCAAACAATCGGATGCAGCAGGCCCTAACATCGTTGGAGGAGTGGGCGAACTCGTGGCTGATCAAAATAAATTAGGAAAAAACATGTACGATATTCTCGCTTTCAAAAAAAACCCAGAACACCAAAATAAGTCTCAATGGCAAATATCTGCGGCCAAACGACAACCTAAACTACCTGGGAGTCACATTTGATCGGCGCATGACATGGAAAAGTCAGATTGAGAGAAACCGAATGAGTACCAGACAAAGAATGGCAATCATGAGGAAACTTGCTGGAACAATCTGGGGAGCAGACAAAAGAATACTAAAGAAACTGTACACTGGAAGAGTGAGACCAGTTCTCGAGTATGGCATTACGGCATGGACAACAGCAGCAAAGGCGAACTTCGATAAAGTTAGCAAACTTCAAAACCAAGCCATGAGAGTTTTAACAGGAGGCATGAAGTCAACCCCAATTGTAGAACTTGAAAAGATTACAAATCTGCAATCCATGACTGACAGAAGAGACTGCAGAGCCCAGCTGCAGTCAGAGAAACTCCGAAGACTGACAGACCATCCAATGCATCAGAGACTAAATAGATTTGGAAATGGGAAACTAAAGCGGAGAAACTTTGCAGAAATAGCCGAAGCGAAGATGAGCGAAGACCCTATGAACACTGTAACAATACCAAAGTCCATCCCTACTGTATGCAAACCTACGTGGAAGCAGCATATCATTCCGGAGGTGGTAGAAAATATACCAGGATTTGGAAACAAGAACAGCCAGACTGAAAAAGAAAGAAGAGATATAACCCTGAGGTACATAACGGAAAACTACCCAAGCATGGACTGGACCCATGCATACACCGATGGTTCTGTAACAAACACAACACAGAACGGGGGGGGGGGGGGGGGGGGGGGGGGGGTTATTCCTGAGCCTACCAGATGGAAGAAAATTAACACTGTCAGAGGCAACGGGAAAATTCTCAAGCAATTTCAGAGCGGAGGCAGATGCACTGAGTGCTGCAGTAGAAGCAATGCTGACAGGTAAAAGGAATGAAAGCCAGATAGTCCTGTTTACAGATGCCCTGGCCGTAGTCACAGCACTAAAAAGCCAGAAAAATACTGAACTCAATGATTTAAGAGCAGTACTCTGTCAACTATGCCAGCAGTCCGCACCAAAAAGAGTAGTGGTACAGTGGGTTCCATCCCATTGTAACATCCAAGGCAACGAGGAGGCAGACAGACTGGCAAAAGAAGGTGCAAAACTACCCCAACCAGATTCTAGTGTGACCTACGAAGAGTCCAAAAGGTTTATTAGAGCCAGATACACGGCCAAATGGGAAACATAACATACTGGCTACACAAAAAATGATGCCTACTACCAGCTGAACAGAAGAGAGCAGGTCGTGGTCTTCAGACTCCGCACAGGCCACAACAGACTGAGGTACCACCTATTCAATAAACTGAAGATAGGTGGCACTGACGAATGCTCGTGTGGTACAGGGAAAATGACCGCTGAACTTCTGCTGCAAAACTGCCCGACATACGAGGACCAGAGAAAGCACATGTGGCCACCACCAATGGCAACACTAGACAAGCTCTATGGCAGTGTTGACAGCCTCAGGATGACTGCTGTTTCTTCGAGCAAATACAGGTTAACGTTTGACAGCGTACGAAGAAGAAGATACTGGTTTAGAAGACTCCACGGAGTCTGTATACAGCCAGTTTCTTGGAGGGTGGTTTTTACCGATGTGCGAGTCCATCTTAATAGACTCAAACGCTAGAGCTAAGTAGACACCCAGCCAGTTTCTTGGAGGGTGGTTTTTACCGATGTGCGAGTCCATCTTAATGGAGTCAAACGCTAGAGCTAAGTAGACACCCAGCCAGTTAGGCGTCACCCATAGCTGCTCTTAACAAACCAATTGGGAAAGGTACAAACAACCATTTTTTTTTTTAATTTGCATTTTGTCCGGGTAGCTGCCTTTAAACCAACTCTTTTTTATTTCCAACGGCCAACGATTTTTGAACGTGCTCGACACTGAACACAGCAGTCCGATCTCATTACCCAGAGATCTCTTTACTAGAAGATCCACGTGAAATCCAGGACTTCCCCGTAATTCGAACACTACGACCTCAGGCACCCGAGGCAGAAACCTTACCTCGATACCACTGAGTCCCCCACCCGTAATGGACACCTTACATCGAGACCACTGAGTTCCCCATCCAAGGCAGACACCTTACATTGAGACCACTGAGTCCCCCAACCCGAGGCGGACACCTTACATCGAGACCACCGAGTCCCCCACCCGAGGCGGACACCTTACCTCGAGACCACTAAGTCCCCCTCGAAGAGATGTCCTCAGAGCAGACCCAGCTACACGTATAATTCAGGAAAGGTATGTGTCTGCTTTCACGACGGTCACAAACGAACTGTTCAAACTGTTATCACGATATCATATAGTTCCATTCCTGTGATGTTGTTGGCCAGACTGCTATTGTTGTGCCTTATGTTTTCATTGAATCCTCCAGGTAGACCCAAGCGGTAGAGTATCAAAGGTTTTCATTTGATGATGATTAGCCAGTTCGATCCAAGCAAAACATTGAATCCTCCAGGTAGAGCCAAGCGGTAGAGTATCAAAGGTTTTCATTTGATGATGATTAGCCAGTTCGATCCAAGCAAAACATTGAATCACCCCTACAGATGACCTACTTTAAATGAGCTTGAATCCATTGGCAAAGACGGTCTCATTTAACACATGCCACGCAGGCTCCATAATAACCAATCCTGCAAAGTGTATGGGTCACCATTTCAGGTATTGTCCCCATGAACAACCCTCTTTAGTCACCTTTTATGACATGCATAGACAGCTACAGTAGTTCTATTCTTGTCTCAGATACTTACCAGGTGACAACCACATAAATAGGCTTTTAAGAGATTGAATTCTAACGCGTCATAGTTAAGTGAATGTTTACAATCTATTATCCATATCTTGAAAACGGCAAACATACAAGAAAAATGGTACACTTTTGTTCACATAATATATTCCAATGTGTAAACAGACATGACTGTGGAATAGTCATCAGACAGCAGATTATTGTTACAATTTATCCCGTTCTGACATGCTACACCTAGATAACTGACAAGTCTTGTTTGACATGCTACACCTAGATAACTGACAAGTCTTGTTTGACATGCTACACCTAGATAACTGACAAGTTTTGTTTGACATGCTACACCTAGATAACTGACAAGTTTTGTTTGACATGCTACACCTAGATAACTGACAGGTTTTGTTTGACATGCTACACCTAGATAACTGACAAGTCTTATTTGACAGACACGCTACACCTAGATAACTGACAAGTCTTGTTTGACATGCTACACCTAGATAACTGACAAGTCTTGTTTGACATGCTACACCTAGATAACTGACAAGTCTTGTTTGACATGCTACACCTAGATAACTGACAAGTCTTGTTTGACATGCTACACCTAGATAACTGACAAGTCTTGTTTGACATGCTACACCTAGATAACTGACAAGTCTTGTTTGACATGCTACACCTAGATAACTGACAAGTCTTGTTTGACATGCTACACCTAGATAACTGACAAGTCTTGTTTGACATGCTACACCTAGATAACTGACAAGTCTTGTTTGACATGCTACACCTAGATAACTGACAAGTCTTGTTTGACATGCTACACCTAGATAACTGACAAGTCTTGTTTGACATGCTACACCTAGATAACTGACAAGTCTTGCTAGTGTAAGTGGAACACTTGATGGCCTTAGAGATGCTTGTGAAATAAACATAGGAGGAGGGGGGGGCAGCACTGATGTATGCTTTGACTATTCTTGTTCAACATTTAAATGGACCAAATAACAATAGAAGTCGGCCAAACTGCAACTCCAGTAATGGAACCTAACTCAAACATGAACTACTCTTGTGCTGATTATTGGCTAGTAGTGCCAACAATTACAAGTACCGGTACACGTATTGATGTACTCAGAGAACATACTCATACACGAAAGAACTTAATCCCGAAACTTGTTTCTTGTAGCCAGGTGTTTTCGTCACTTGTGACCAGTATGACCTTATTACTTCCCATTTTTCTCTGCAGTTCAGCTTGTATGTTTTCCTAGTGCAAAAATACTGTATGTGATCATTGTCACTACTGAACTATTTTTCCTCAGTTTCCCTATTCAATATTTTCTATAAACTCGTTCATTCTCCCTGATTGCTTTGTTCACCAGACTACATACACCAGGGTGTGTTCAAGCAATGATACTCTTATATGTGCTAACATTACAGTAACAAACGTTCACACATGCTCCAATAATACAATTGTACAACACAAAAAAGAACATATGAAACAGCTGATAATTGTGAACAATTATTCATTTAACTTTTAATTCTGTGACAGGCAAAATCATGTAGGAATCACACTGCAGTAGAATCTGTCAAAGAATAAATCAGTAGTGTTTGTTTTTAAACTTGCACTTTCTTATTCACTGAACAAATATGGAAATAATCATTAGCTCCAACCAATAAGATTATCAGCACTCCACAACTATACACTACATACTTTGATGACTTAGTGGCGGCATACCAGAGAAATAAACACAGCATATACAGATGATGTCTTTCCTCTGCAGCACTAAAGGGCACACACAAAGTCACAAAATCCATTATTACAACTGGCAAGATCTTGCATTAGCAGACGACCTTTAACATTTCAAGTCAACTTGATGGCAACCAAATACAGCTGGAATTGTTACAATCTCAGCCGGACAATTACTGTTGGCTACAAGCACTGCCACTTTCTTGATGAAGTGTGTGACATGTGAGCTGATATGTTTGACTGCAAGTTCCATAACCACTCACAAACCACTGTCTGCATTGAAGGCAGTCTCACTCATGTAGACAATTTGCACTGTGGTAAAAATGTAATTAAAGGGGAATGGGGAAATCAAGCAGAGCAATGAGCTTTTATCTCCAGGTAATGAATAATGACCTCTACACACAATATGAAATGAAGCAAGCAAAGATTATTTATAGTGAAGTAATCATCAGCACTCAATATTATCAATAGAATCAAGCTACAGTCACAACTCATTGACCTAATGTACTATGATGCCACCAATTAAAAAATATATACAACTGTCCATATCACACATATTTAGCATGTATCTTTCAGCCAACAGTTTAGCCAACAGATTTTTGTCCACACTCACCTTCTCTAATGAAAGAAATGTCTTTGTAAAGTTGAACAGACTGGACAACATGTAGATCTGAATGATGCCTGATCCATTCACTAAATGAGACTAGTACACTAATAACGCAGCTTATTCATTACTCAGTATATACCATGTGACTTAGAATATTTTGAGGTAATGGATAAGTTTAACATTATTTAGTTTGGCGTCATAATAATATTCCTGATAAAACGTAATGTCCATAGCTAGCCTATTATTGAGGTCATAAAATTGAGGGTAACAAGAATGCAGGTCATAATATGGTCAATTATAAATCCTAGTACAGTAAATAAGTTATCACCATGTATCATGCGTTATAAAGGTGTTCAATATCAATTCCATCCTCAACCATTTGACCTTTTAGCAGCTCTGCATTATTCCGCCAGCCAGTTTTGTAATGTCATTGCAGACCTTTCTTATCTGACTTTCTAGACCTCTTCCATCCTCTCTATGTTCTGTTACCACAAACATTCTCAGGTCCTCATTTCAAAGTATGTATCCAATTTTCTGTACGAGCATGCATTTTTTTAAATTCAAATTTTCCTTGTAATACATCTTTATTTGGTTCATATCTGTCCTTCATTGGTGTTGTGTATTCTTCTCAGAACCCACATTTCTGTTGCACAAAGCAACTTGTACTTTTGTTTTATTCATTGCCCAAGATACTCATCCATGAACCAGTATTGGTTGCACATGTTGCATATTACCATATCTAGATGTAGGCAATAGATAATGTAGCAAAATGACAACACAAAAACAGCACATGGATGAATGTGTGGAATGGATCAAACAGAGAGCCAGGAATGTTATGTTGCCCTTGACAACATGGTGGTCTTGGATTTTGCAATCTCTGCTGCTTTACGTGTCGTTTCCTTGATCTTGCTACCTGTGAGCAGTGGGTGCTGTTTGAGGTGGTCTACTCGGAATAAATGGGTCAGCACATAATCAAATCCCTGAGCGGCTTTCGATGCATTGTTACGAAATCTCTGGCTGCCGAACATCTCAATGGCACCACCTACACCAAACAGTGCGGATGATATCCAGGCAGATTTCTCACACACCGTCCATGCTGGATTTTCACTGCTAACTCTGTACACACACTTTTCTTCCACACTCTGAAATAAAAACATCAACAAGCTCATAACAAAGGCTATTATATTTTCTTAAATGGTAAGAAAGGAAGGATTTCTCTGGTTCAAATTCTACTGGCTGATGGTGACAATGGAAGGTTGTTTCTGGTTCAGTCTAGTGGCTGATGGTGACAATGGAAGGTTGTTTCTGGTTCAGTCTAGTGGCTGATTGGTGACAATGGAAGGTTATTTCTGGTTCAGTCTGCTGGCTGATTGGTGACAAGGAAAGGTTGTTTCTGGTTCAGTCTAGTGGCTGATTGGTGACAAGGAAAGGTTGTTTCTGGTTCAGTCTGCTGGCTGATTGGTGACAAGGAAAGGTTGTTTCTGGTTCAGTCTGCTGGCTGATTGGTGACAAGGAAAGGTTGTTTCTGGTTCAGTCTGCTGGCTGATTGGTGACAAGGAAAGGTTGTTTCTGGTTCAATCTGCTGGCTGATTGGTGACAAGGAAAGGTTGTTTCTGGTTCAGTCTAGTGGCTGATTGGTGACAAGGAAAGGTTGTTTCTGGTTCAGTCTAGTGGCTGATTGGTGACAAGGGAAGGTTGTTTCTGGTTCAGTCTAGTGGCTGATTGGTGACAAGGAAAGGTTGTTTCTGGTTCAGTCTAGTGGCTGATTGGTGACAAGGAAAGGTTGTTTCTGGTTCAGTCTAGTGGCTGATTGGTGACAAGGGAAGGTTGTTTCTGGTTCAGTCTAGTGGCTGATTGGTGACAAGGAAAGGTTGTTTCTGGTTCAGTCTAGTGGCTGATTGGTGACAAGGGAAGGTTGTTTCTGGTTCAGTCTAGTGGCTGATTGGTGACAAGGAAAGGTTGTTTCTGGTTCAGTCTGCTGGCTGATTGGTGACAAGGAAAGGTTGTTTCTGGTTCAGTCTGCTGGCTGATTGGTGACAAGGAAAGGTTGTTTCTGGTTCAGTCTGCTGGCTGATTGGTGACAAGGAAAGGTTGTTTCTGGTTCAGTCTATTAGGGTGGTTCATAAAGTGTACTGGCTGTGAGTGGACTTCAAAGTGTACTGACTGTGGGTAGTCCATAAAGTGTACTAGCTGTGAGTGGTTTACAAATCGTATTAGTTGTGAGTGGTCCACAAAGCGTACCGACTGTGAATGGTCCACAAAGTGTATGGGCTGTGGGTGGTTCACAGCTGACAAAAAGTAGAAAACCGTGTTTGTATCTCAGCCATTATTAATAGCATGCCAGCTACCTAGGATCTAATCAAACAGATTACTGACAGTGGAAGTTATCAGGGATGCACTATCACTCAAAATACAGAGAATGTACACTTGAGATATGCTAAGTAGACATACCCTCCAATAAAGGCGTGGTATGATGTTATCATACCCAACACAACAAACTATATTGATTGTGTCAAGAAGAATGTATATGTGTTGATGAAACCCACTTTGCTGTGAACTAATTACGCTCCAGGCCCATAATGCAAAGCAAAAATGAAGGTTATGAGAAGAATCACCCTTTTCTCTTGCGAATGCTCAGCAAAGTCTATATATAACACGTTGACATTCATTTATTAAGTTAACTATATAATTAGATATAATCACTGAGTCCCAATAAGAATTCACAGTTTATATCACTCTTTGCTGACCTTACAATATTTCATCCTTGGCTTACAGCAAATGGTATATGCAAACTTGAGGAACAGTTTATATATATTGCAGGATAGATGAACGAGATAGAACATTTTCATCATCATCTAACAATCTTGGTCCCTTTATTATGAATACATGGATGGAGATCACAAAGATCTCTGTTGAAGATTTTAAACTTTTGCCACTCGATTTTACCATTTCTAATTTTGCATTTAAAATATTTTAATATATATAATAACATATAATATTTTAATAACTAATAAACTTGAATGACATTATAATTGATGCAAAAATATTCACTTTAGTACATAGTATAACCATTCTGTAACATTGAAGAGCATGATAAGAGTGGGCATAAATAAGGAGTACACAGGGCTCGGTTTCGGGACCAATTTTGTTCTTGATATATATAAATGATTTGGACATTGAAATGGGATCCATGATTGCAAAATTTGCTGATGACACAAAACTATGCAGTAGTGTCTCATCTAAAGCGGAAGTGGATATATTGAATTCGGATTTAGATAAAATTCGAGAATGGTCTGTAAGCTGGCAAATGGAGTTTAATGTAGATAAATGTACAGTCATCCACATGGGTAGATCCAATATGGAACATAATTACAGAATGGGAGAAAACAATATTAGAAAGATAGATAAGGAAAGGGACCTAGGGGTTATAATAGATCATACAGGAAAGGTGAGTGAGCAAGTTAAGGTAGCAGTGAAAAAGGCAAATGCAATGTTAGGTATGATAAAAAGAAATATTAAACATAGGAGCAAGGAAGTGATCGTCAAACTGTATAAAGCTTTAGTTAGACCTAGATTGGAGTACTGTGTACAGGTGTGGAGTCCTTATCATAGAGGGGACATAAACATGCTAGAAAGAATACAAAAAAGAGCGACAAAGATGATAGTGGGATTCCAGAATTACAGTTATGAGGAACGACTCAGAAAAACCGGCCTACAGTGTCTCGAAGAGAGAAGAATTCGTGGTGACTTAATACAGGTTTCTAAGATGATCAGAGGAATGGATAAATTAGACTATAACAAGTTTTTTTAAAATACAGCCACCTACAATAACACGAGGGCATAGCTACAAGCTGACTAAAGAGAGGTCCAGATTAGATATTAGGAAATATTTTTTTAGTCAGAGAGTGGTGACTGCTTGGAATGCATTGCCAGGGGAGGTAGTGGAGGCAGGGACAGTTAATGCATTTAAGAATAAACTGGATGCGCATAGCTTTTAGAGCAAGGTGATGTAAACGTAACTGGTTGTATACAGACTCTGCAGAGTCTTCTAAACCAGTATAAAGACGTTAAGTTAAGTTAAGATTTAGAACAACCATATGACAGAAGAGAGCAGGCTGACTGACCAACATTGCGCCAGAAATTGCAAAGAAGCATTACCATTTAGAAGCACCATGTCCAAATGGGGTTCATCAATATGGAAGACAGGCAGGGAGTGAAGGAGAGACATTGTAAGAAAGCATTATGCATCAAATTATGTTTCAAGGTGTCACTTATAGGACCTGTCATACAAGTGTTCAACAATATATCTATGTTATAACATACTCAAACCTATTACCATTTCTGTGACAATAACTTCAATGCAATCGAAGTTTACAGCCAACTACCTTTTGGAGCACAAATATAACCAGCATCATGTTAGCCTGAGAACTACAACGAATGCCTACATATAAAACCTTTAAAAGCTGAACATGGCAAGTATGCACACGTCATAGATTAATGATTTCATTGGTTCACACTTTTGCTCTAAGTCAAGCATAGGGCTTCAACTAAAGCTGACTCCCTTTACAGGAAGCCTGTACATGAGCAATCGCAGCGGCAGTTTCATTGGAATGGGTTTACATGATGAGGATGCTTGCCCCTTGCACAACAATCTTTGGTCACCTTCATGATATGCTAGATAGGTTACAGTGGTTATATGTTCGTTAACTCAAGTATCCCCTCGGTTTCATACACATATACCACCTTCATAATAGAACAATGACATGTACCAACCATAACTTTCTGCATTCCCATGTTGCGCGTGTATGTTGTCAGCGTCTTTTCCTTGGGGTCTACCACAGACTCTTCGATGATCAATATGTTTTTATTCTGGCCAACAAATCGTTCCCCCCAATGTGGAATTTTGTTAGTTTTTGTGAGAATGCGCAGGGACACCAACTTATGTCCATCTAATCGTCTGGACAACACATCTTCTGTCAAGACATGTTTGCTGAAATACATTCCAGACACAAAATGCTGTATTTATATAGCAGAAATTTGGTGTCTATGAAACATGAGCAACACAGTGTCAACCCTTGTTCTAGGCATTTGTATTTGTGGCATTGCACGTTTTTTGTGACTAAAATATCTATACTCCACTTTAATCACAGAAGGCTGCAATTTGGCATGCAACACCCTTTTAATCTGTCAATATTTTATGGATGCAGGTATGGACGATAACGAGCTTAAACATACATGCAATGAAGCGCTACAATGAATGGGCGATTAAGAACTAAATTGTATGAACAATATACGAGTATTACAAACCTTTGCGATTAAAGTGGAGTATAGATATTATAGTCATAAAAACGTGAAATATCACAAATACATGTGCCTCAATCAATGGTGCCAGAGTTGGCATTTAAACATATGGGCAATGAAGAGCTACAAAGTATAGATGATGGAAGAGCTACAATGTTGGATGATGAAGAGCTACAACGTATAAATGATGAAGAGCTACAATGCATAGATGATGAAGAGGTACAACGTATAGATGATAAAGAGCTACAACGTATAGATGATGAAGAGCTACAATGTTGGATGATAAAGAGCTACAACGTATAGATGATGAAGAGCTACAATGTTGGATGATAAAGAGCTACAACATACAGATGATGAAGAGCTACAATGTCGGATGATGAAGAGCTACAATGTTAGATGATGAAGAGCTACAATGTTGGATGATGAAGAGCTACAATGTTGGATGATGAAGAGCTACAATGTTGGATGATGAAGAGCTACAATGTTAGATGATGAAGAGCTACAATGTTGGATGATGAAGAGCTAACACATAAGGACAATGAAGAGCTAACACATAAGGACAATGAAGAGCTAACACAGGACAATGAAGAGCTAATACATATGGACAATGAAGAGCTAACACATAAGGACAATGAAGAGCTAACACATATGGACAATGAAGAGCTAACACATAAGGACAATGAAGAGCTAACACATAAGGACAATGAAGAGCTAACACATAAGGACAATGAAGAGCTAACACATATGGACAATGAAGAGCTAACACATAAGGACAATGAAGAGCTAACACATAAGGACAATGAAGAGCCACATCATATGGACAATGAAGAGCTACAACATTTGGATGATGATGAGCTGACAAAATATTGACGATGAAGGACTAAAATGTATGGAGAATAAAGCCTGATGCTGGTGGAACCAAAAATATCATCCTCACAAAAGAAAAGATCTGTATTTGTTTTGAAAATTGTCAAATATATAAACCAACAAATGAATGCATGGATTGTAATATCAATTCTGATCTCTAAGAAATAAAAACCCGCATTTGTTGGATTGGTCCAGATTTCAAAGTGTTCTCTATGAACGCCCTGCATCAGTTCTGGAACCAGCAAATGCTTTCACTGTTTACCAAGCTACAAGTTTACATGCGTTGTCCTCATGCTACTCAACAGTTCTTGATTATTCTGCAGGACAATCAGAAGCACATGAAAGCCGCCTACACGCAGCCAGAGGCACATTCTTGCAATCCGCTGGTATGACCGTGTCTTGAAAGACAAATCATCCAATACATAGGCCTCGAGAGCATACTCATCATTCTAAATCGTCGCTGTTTGGTCCTATATAGACATCTGGCCTGCATTGACGAGGATGTCCCCAACCCCCAGCTCTTAAAGTGTGTCAAGGACATCAAGGATGGGAAATTACCCTGGGACTCAGACACTCATCGTGATCATGTACAGTTGATGCAATGGGCCCTTGTCGCTTCTGCGGGCCACCTACCTATCTCTGTTCTTACAAATATTTTTTTCAGACAGTCAGTACTGAGCTGTGCATATTTTATTCTAAACTATTCTGAGGAGACTCCACGTCACTTCTTTTGTTTTTGTTTAATGTACTTCATGCAGATATAAATGTTTTCTATTCACAGCTTTATGGTTTATGGCTATAGTTGTCTCTTTTTTTCCTATTGTCCATGTTTGGCTTTTTCACAACATCGTGTAGGCATGAAGATGATGCAGATCTAATTTACTATAAACTACAGATACAAATGTGATATGTTATCATAATGTTACAGAAGCTTCTTCGTTCGTTTCTAATGACTTGTGTAGTGTGGAGGTGGTTGCTGATCACGCAGAATGACTTGTGTAATGTGGAGGTGGTTGTAAATCACTCAAAATGACTTGTGTAATGTGGAGGTAGTTGACACAGAATGACTTGTGTAATGTAGAGGTGATTGTTGATCACGCACAATGACTTGTGTAATGTGGAGGTAGTTGACACAGAATGACTTGTGTAATGTAGAGGTAGTTGATGCAGAATGACTTGTGTAATGTAGAGGTAGTTGACACAGAATGACTTGTGTAATGTAGAGGTAGTTGATGCAGAATGACTTGTGTAATGTAGAGGTAGTTGACACAGAATGACTTGTGTAATGTAGAGGTAGTTGATGCAGAATGACTTGTGTAATGTAGAGGTAGTTGACACAGAATGACTTGTGTAATGTAGAGGTAGTTGATGCAGAATGACTTGTGTAATGTAGAGGTAGTTGACACAGAATGACTTGTGTAATGTAGAGGTAGTTGATGCAGAATGACTTGTGTAATGTGAAGGTAGTTGACACAGAATGACTTGTGTAATGTAGAGGTAGTTGATGCAGAATGACTTGTGTAATGTGAAGGTGGTTGTTGATCATGCAGAATGACTTGTGTAATGTGAAGGTGGTTGTTGATCATGCAGAATGACTTGTGTAATGTGAAGGTGGTTGTTGATCATGCAGAATGACTTGTGTAATGTGAAGGTAGTTGTTGATCATGCAGAATGACTTGTGTAATGTGAAGGTGGTTGTTGATCATGCAGAATGACTTGTGTAATGTGAAGGTGGTTGTTGATCATGCAGAATGACTTGTGTAATGTGAAGGTGGTTGTTGATCATGCAGAATGACTTCCTGTATGCTGCTCATTGAACTCTTCTGATATTCTTCTCTCAATATTTTCATATGCTTGCCTGTGTTTGTCATATTCTTCTTCCTTCTCTCCATCTCAAGGTTTCATCATATCTAGAACAATTTTCATTGTAAATCACAATTATGTGTATTCTCTCATTCCCATGAAAAAATGATACTCAATCATCTATGAATGTACCTGTAAATATTTAACTGAGCAACAACTTTATTTATGCGCCAACATTAATTGCAGCACTAGTGATGTGAATGTGCCAGATAAGTGCTATATCTAATACAGTTGTTACCTGTTTGGGTTAGGATATCGCTGCCACAGTCCTGTAGCTACCTGGTCCCAAGTGAACTTAAACAAACTGTTAGTTGTCATAAACTTCACCATTGTGTTCTGTGGGACAAACACAACCAAACATGATTTTAATACAGAACAACAATTTACTGTATCATACATTCAGATGGTCTACTTCTTTAGAACAACAATTTACTGTATCATACATTCAGATGGTCTTCTTATTTAGAACAACAATTTACTGTATCATACATTCAGATTGTCTACTTCTTTAGAAGAAAGACAAAACCTCATTATTTAGTCACACACACCCTTGCAATGTATCTGTGGTCTTATACATATCTGCTATTATAGCTTCTGCTGCTACTCCATCTGGTCCTGCCACTTTCCTTTTCTGAGACTAGATAAAGGGTCTCCTCTGCTGGTAGGATGCTTGGTGTTTCTTGTGGTGGAGGTCTGTTTACGCATTCTTTGAAATACTCAACCTATCGATTCTGTTGTTCCTTCGATGATGTCAATATCTTGCCTTCTCTTTCTTTCATTGGCTCCTCAGCATGTCTGTATTTATCTATTTTCCATTTTCTTTGTAAATGAGTTGGAATCTCTCATATTTCCTCTCTCTGCTGCCCTTTCTGATTTCTATGCCAACTTGTCAATATATTCCCTTTTATTTTTCTTGATACATGTCTTGACCTCTTTGTCTGCATGCACATAGTTTATCTCTGCTTCTGCTTTTGTGGCTCGAGTTCAGCAATTGCAGAGTGTAGCTTTCTTCTTCCTTTTTTCTATTTTATGTCTATGTGCTGATCCATTCTTTGTGTTGGGCTATTTTGAATCTAACTTTTTCTCCACGTCTTATTCCAAACCTTTTTAGCCTGTTCCCACATACTCCTCATCCTTATGTAGCTATTGGTATCTGTTATTAAGTTTCATGCTTTATTCTGTCTTCCTTTCCTGGTCTTGTAAGAAGTGCACATTTTATCTCATTCTCCTTGCGTCCTGTTCTGGATGCTTTTTTAGTTTGAGCTGCAAGATCCCCAGCAACATGTGGTCCCAGCTGTGTCTGCACCTCACTTTACTCTTACATCTTGTAGTATGTTTCTGAAAGCTTGACCGACACATATGTGGTCTATCTGGTTTTCCATTATGTGGTCTGGTGATCTCTATGTGACCTTTTGTACCTTTTTTGTGTGAGAAATATGCTTCTTCCAATTACCATTGTTGTTTAGCACACATAGCTCTGCAAACATATCTCTATTTTTGTTCATTGGTTTCTTGTCTTCCAATAATCTTTTCTTACCTAGGTTGTGTGTTCCCACTTTAGCATTGACGTTCCCAATTAATATTAAAAGATCTTTCCTTATGGTGTGTCAAGGACTACTAACAATTCATTGTAAAACTTTTTGCTTCTTATCATCTTTGGTCGCTAGTTGAGGCATAGCACTGAATAATATTTTGTTCCTATTTCTAAAGCTTGCGTTCATGACTCTATTGGTAATAGTCTCCTACTTTATAAGCACCCTCTGTATCGCTCTAGAAAGCATCAGTACCACTCCATCTGTGTGTTAGGCTCAGTTCCCTTGCTCCAGAGTAAATTATCATTTCCTCGGTTGTCAGTCTCATCTTTTCTGATTGTGTCCCTTATTTCGCATAATTCTAGCACTGCCAGGTTGTAATTCCTCACCTTTTTAGCTATCTGTGCAGTTTTCCCTGACTGGTCCATTATTCAAACATTCCATGTTGCTATATTGGTTTTCATCTTGTTATTCAGAGGGGTAGTGAGCCACAAAGCTTCCTTGTGGCTTTCACTCAATTGTGTCATTCTTCTCCTTTTTGAAGGCAATTTCTTTCCCAAAGCCGTTTGCTTTTGCTCTGTTGTCAATTTTTTTATAACCGATTTACTTTTTATATAATTGAGTGGTCGGCCCTGATCTATTATACTCTTGGTGAGTTGATATGTTAGACATACGCCACAACTAATTTGAAAGTTGCTACATGATTCATCATATCATCATATTCCCTTTAGAAAACACCAAACTTGGAGCATGGGAGCCACCATTGCAGCCTGCCTCACTTTAGGAAGCAATGATGTGTTCTTGTAGTGGTGCCTTCTGTGATCCTTTGTTTGATGTCATGAGGTTGTCAGTCCCACACACAACCCTACTTTGAGCCCCCCCCCCCCCATATCACATGCACAATATGTGTAGTGGTTCTATTCGTTCCTCCTCTGTAAGGCGATCAGGAATCTGTGGATGGAATATGTTCATGAATCTATGGAGGGAGTATGCCTAGGAATCTATAGAGGGAGAATGTGATTCTGTGCTCTTCAAACTGAAAGCTTTTTAAGTACATGGAAAAGCCAACTGAGTGCTCAAAAATGTACTTTCCACCAAATTCACAAACTCTATTTCAAGAAACTGACATCATTATATGTTGTTACGAAATGCATATGTGCGTTCTATGAAAGTTATTTTGCAAACAATAGTTTCAATAATAATTTTTAACTACCTATTTTCCTATTATGTATAAAGGTGTCACATACTTGAAAAAAATAAAAATATTCAATTAGATTGTGCCTTTATGCATCCCATTCCTTCCTCTTTTGAAAGTGTATTTCCTGTTGCAGAAACAGCAGAGGATTTTGAATGTTATACCTCTGGTGGTGTCTTTCCTGGAGCCTAGATTTTGAAATCTGCTAATGTCTTGTGAGGAACTGTGTAAGCCCTTGACAAAGATATGTAAACTAACTATTGGATATCATTGATATCATGGGAAATCACATACCTGTCCAATTGATAACAGTGCTCCAACCACTTCATCAAATGGTTGTTGAGCTGTTTAAGGTTGTAACCAGATCAAGAGATGGGATCTAAACAAATGACAACAAGCAAAATGTAAAATAAGCATAAAACACAACAAATATATTGATAAAAACACCATCACAGTACATCAACAACTTAGAAACTTGTTTAGTCCTCACAACATGACACAAACCAACATATTGACAATAAACCATCAAACAGATGTAAATGTACAACTTGCCAGACACCTCTCAGAATAATACCATTGCTTTCCTCTAAATGGCCTATGGGTAAAGTGTCTTTCACAATTCCATCGCACCTGGTTCAAATCCCGCTCGCTGACATTTGGCAGATATGTCTTTTTTGTCGCTTTTCCACGTATGGAAAGTAATAGCAACCTACCATACTGCACACTTGCCTAAAAACTTATAACAGCCAAATAGGTTGGCGGTTATAAGAAGCGATGTTCTGGAAAGGACATGCACTTTACTTTTTTAAATTTGACTTTCCTCTAAATACTTAGAACCTCAAACGTTTACCTCTAACATAACACTCTCTACACTAATATATGCTAATGTAATGGACCGAGTAACACTGAGGCGAATGGTATTCAACTGGTCACATATTTCCCTACCCTATAATGTTCTTGTTCCAAGCTACTCCTGCTGCTATTCTTGACATTTCTTTGGTAGTGAGTTACAGTGGCTCTTCTTACATCTTAGGTGTAATGAAGAAGTCAGTCCTGGGGTACTCTTGGTTGTAGTGCAATGAAAGAATCCTTAGTAAGCTTATAACTATGGGGATTATAGTGTTGATCACCCCCTTCTTTGGCCAGACTGGTGTGATACAGTTTGTATCCATAAGCATAAATGAGAACATAGGATGAGATCTTGATCAGCATGTTTCACCTGACCCAAATTGCTTTTCACTCTTTCACCTTTAATAAATATATACTATTTGCTTCCCCTGAGTGGTACCCAGGTTGAAAAGAAGAGGACAAATGCAGCCTTCCAAGCATGTCACAAAAGAGGGTTGTTACTGGAACAAACAAACTTTACATCAAATCAACAGTTTTACCATTCAAATCAAGGTGTAGTCTACAGTGGTGGTATGGCAAAAATAGACTTGAAAGGTCTTGAGATAATGGTGCCATACATCTTTTGATAGCTTTGTATGCACTATGGCCAGGCCATGACAGGTGACAAACAGTGCATCATGGTTGTTATTCCGGAATTCCTTACAGACTGCGCGCAGTGTTTTGGGATTACTGGGATTCTGATTAACTATAATAATAACAATAGACTTAACATGTCCAACAGAATTGCACATGGACTTATCTCAAGCCCTCAAGGTGAATTAAGGCTTTGAAGTCAGCAGCATGTGTGGTTGCTGTCATGCTTCCCACTTCTGATAAAAACACTAGTTGGTCTAGAACAGTTGACTTGGTCAGTTTGAATCACAAACCTTGCACAGACTGAGAATCAACATGTCATTCTGCAACAACCCAGTCATGATCAAGCAGTTGTATCTGATATTCTAAGTGCATCAACAGTGGGGCTGCAGAATGCCCTATTCGGGGTATTGCTGTGTCATCCTGAGGACAAAATGTGCATTCAGGACACATCAATACTGCAATATCTTTTAGGATAGTTAATACTTCTGGAGTGAGTTTGCAGTTTTGAGCAGTTTAAAAGGAACTGTGGTGACATGTAGTTTACCTTCAGCAGTAGTGTAACTGCGTGACAGTAGACAAATGCATGTTGTGGAACAGATGAGATAATACTAATAGATATTATTAATTCACTGTGTAAATTATCTAGCCCATTCACTGTTTGTGTTTACATACCCCTTTCTCCTCCCTCTTCTGTGGAGGTCTTTCATGGATAGCTTATATATTGTATTGATAAAAATTTTATTAAAATTATTCCTTCTATTAGACTAGTAACTTAAACGTGCTAGTAATAATTTACTATTATTAGTAATAGATCTATAACTATAAGTATATCTATATCAATAAATTATTATAACTTTTTAACTCAAGTGTTAACAACAAATATTACCTGGCTTCTTCTTGTGTATTCAATTAGGAATTAGTATTAGTATTTACCAAATTATTGTCATACATTCAACATCATTCATCATGATGATGATCATGTGACATGTAGATTACGGTTTACTGTATATAATACACTGTATTATACAGTGATAGGGTACAAATCAAAACTTTCACACAGCAAATATGATTCGTGTACAATAGTGTACATTTATGCAGTGACAGAAGAAGTGTGTCAACTTGTTAGTTTAGTACTATCAATCACTATCACTACTATCAGAAAATGATGAAATAATTAAAGGTCTTTCCTAACTCTTAACTTCTTATGACTGATAATAAATTCTTGAAGAAGACTTTTTCTCAATTCGAATCTAACAACCCGACAGACAATGAGTAGTAACAACAGCGGAACTTACCCTGACAGGTCAAATTTATTGTAAATGTAGTTTTTATTGAAAGCACTTCAGTTTATCACTTTGTTTCATTAGTGATTAGTTTTTCTAGCTGTCACTCGCTGTATCTACGATGTAACGTGGACCTTAGAACGATTAAGATTTGAGAAAATCAGAAAAAAGTAAAATAGCTGAGAAATTAGGTCTCCGGACAACATCTTGCTACTTGCAAAGCCTTATTGCTTATTCAGGGTTTGGTAGTTGGAGATTTTGAGAACGAACGACGAGAAGGCTCAGAAGGACTGAGACGTCCAGACGAAGAATGCCGGCAAGTTGTCTTAGTAGTAGTACAATACATGTGCTGGAGTAACACTGAAGGTTTAAACTCTAACGGAGAAACGTCAGATTTTAATCTGATGTGCATCTTTAAGACTCACCTCTCTTCATATAAGCTATTGAATTAATAAGGAGAATATCCTTTCAATAACGTAGAAAATATCATGAGTTGGCTAGAGGGGAAATAAAGCAAAAGAACTGCCGGAAGTTTGGGGACGATGGAGAATGGAGTAAAGCCCAAAGGTGAACATATGTTCTTGTAATTTACAGAACTTACCAAAACATTTTAAATGCCTTTTTCTGAATGTCAACTTTGAATTAAATTAAGAACAAAATATAAATATGACTCCTAATTTGCTGTAGTCACTATGGAACAAATTTAATTTTATTATTTTCCTATGTATGTTTACACTTTGCTCTTTTTTTTATACGCTGCACTCAACGCAATTTTTGGTGCTCAGTTAAACTTTCCTGTTGTTACAATTTGTATTGTAGATTAACTAAAACCTGCAAAGCAAAAAAACTTACCTTAAAATAACGTCTTTATACTAGTTTAGAAGACTGCATAAGTCTGTATACAACTAGTTTCTTGGAGGGTGGTTAACCAATGTGGGAATCCATCTTAACAGACTCAAAAACTAGAGCAAAGAAAACCCGCAACCTGTTAGGCGCCATCTGTGCCGCTTTTAACAAACCACCTAACCATATGACCGGTATTATGTCATGTCACACAGTAAGTCGCCTCTTACGACACGCTTGCTGTGGGGCAATGGTGTTATTCTTTCCTTTGTCGTACACACATAATAATTTATTTATTTAAACTTAAACGAAATGTGGGCATATAGAAGATTGTGTTGCATTTCTTGGAAAGAGAATAAAACAAATTTGGAGGTATTGGAAAAGTTGGGGGTGAAAAGGAATTAATGACCGACTCGTGGTTAAACAGTTATGTTATTTTGGTCACATAACAAGACATACCTCCTTGTTAAAGACCATACTGGAGGATAAGGTGGAAGGCAGTCGTTCAAGAGGCAGACTAAGCTTTAAGTGGGTGGATAACATCAGGAGATGGACTGGAAAAAGTATCTCAGATTGCACAATAACGCCAAGAGATAGAGTACACTGGAGATCTATTGTAGCCGACCTTCGATGCAGAGATGGCACCGGAACTGAACTGAAGAAATTAGTAGGAGAAGAATTTTAAAATATGTGCTTGGATTACTAATAAAATAAATGTGGCTTATATACTTATTGCCTAAATTTATAAAGATAAGATGTAAATTTGGTAAATTTCTGAATAGGTTGTTAAGTTTTAGAATTTAGAATGAGAATGTAGTTTTTGAACTCTTCACGTGGGAGAGCTAACTTTGTCTGACCAGAAACGTCGTTGCGTGATGTGTTTACCGTTCAGCCAAATTGTAAACGTGCTATCAAGTTAACTTACTTAACTTGACTTAACGTTTTTATACTGGTTTAGAAGACTCATTAGAGTCTGTTGACAACAAGCCACATCTGCATTACCCTGCTCTAAAAACTATGCACATCCAATCTATTCTTAAATGCATTTAACTGTACTTGCTTCCACTACCTCCTGGGGTAATGCATTCCAAGCATTCACCACTCTCTGACTAAAAAAATATTTCCTAAGACCCAACCTAGGCCTTTCTTTAGTTAATTTGTATCTGTGTCCTCTTATTCTCGAGGTGGCTGTATTTTGAAAAACTTGTTATAGCCTAATTTTACATTTCCTGTGACTATTAACCTTAATTGAGTCACCTCGAATTCGTCTCTTTTCTTAGACACTGTAGCACGGTTTTTCTGAGTCTTTCTTGTAACTGTAATTCTGGAATCTCACTATCAGTTTGTCGCTCTTCTTTGTATCTTTTCCAGCATGGTTATATCCCCTCTAAGATAAGGACTCCATACATGTATACCGTACTCCAATCTAGGTCTAACTAATGATTTATACAGTTTGACAATCACTTCCTTACTCCAATGTTTAATATTTCTTTTTATCATACTTAACATTGCATTTGCCTTGTTCACTGCTACCTGGACTTGCTCATTCATTTTTAAATATATGCTCTATTATAACCCCTAGGTCCCTTTCTTTATCTATCATTCTAATATTGTTCTAAGTTACATCTTCTCTCATTAAACAGACATTACATGTCATTGTCCGTCCATCGCTCTAGTCTAGTAGATCTACGATCTCCTGTCATCGTCATTAGGTTGTGATGGTTTACTGTTTAGGTCAAAACATACCCTGTGTCTGCATGACAAAGTGCGTGTTTCCGCAGCAATCCAAACTAACAATTCGTAGCGCTGTATTTTGTACGCTGATCTGTGCCTCTGTTAAATTCTCATCAAGCCATCATATCTTTTCTACATACGTTGTTGCTCGATATGGTTTTAGCAATCTTTTGGCGAATGTACATTAGGCACCTTTTTTTCGACCACAAATAAATTTGTTGGGCTATACCAAAGCACGCAAGCCATCAAAGCTAGTCGCCAGTCGGTATTGTGCAGCGCTTTCGCTCTTTAAAAGGTGGGAGACCACCAGTATCGAGTAAACATTTCACAACATACACGGTTATCTTTCCACTGGCAATCTTCACGTAATGTGTTATGTCTTTTTTATACGACTAAAATATCTTAACCGTATTGCTGGTTTCGTTCATTAATTATCATTTTACCCGAAACCTCCCGGGAGGGGATACTAACGTCTTGTCAGGTATAATATACTGGTCAGGCATATTAGTCAGGGGCAGGCAAAATATACTGACCAAGACCCCCACCTCACATTAATGTAGTTCTCCCTGGAACAGTGTTGTATGATTGGCTGGCTAACGAGGTGTGGAATCGCCGTGATCCCCGTAGTAGTGAGGGATACGCAGATGATGACAAGCATATCACAGCCGTCTGGAGGACCTCGGTTCATCTACATCAACACTTAACTTAACTTCATTATACTGGTTTAGAAGGCTTTACAGTCTGTATACAACCAGTGCATTTCACTCCAAGGATACCCAAAATACTGTGAGCATCCAATCTATTTTTGAATGCATTAACTGGCTCTGCTTCCACTACATCCTGCGACAATGCATTCCAAGAATTCACCACTTTCTGACTAAATAAATACTTCCTAATATCTCATCTAGATCAGCCTTTTTGTAGCTGCGCCCTCTTGTTCTTGTAGCCAGTTAAAATTAGAATAGTCTAATGTATCCTTTCTATTTACTAATTTATAAACTTGTATTAAGTCACCTCGAATTCTTCTTTGTTCGAGACACAGAAGACCATTTATGTTAGCCTTTCCTCATAACTACAATTCTGAAACCATGCGATAATTTTTGCAGCTCTTCTTTGTACCCTTTCCAGCATGTTTAAATCCACTCTATTATATGGACTCCAGAGCTGAACACAGTCCACTAATTTAGGTCTCACTTATGATTTATATAGCTTGACTATTACTTCCTTGCTCTTATGTGAAATGTTTCTTTTTATCATGACCAGATGTGAGGAAAACTAGTGCAACCTGCCACTTAAAGCCCTTTTCAGTGCGTACAAAAAGGTAATCTTACTCATTGTGGACATTCAACAAGAACGACCTTTGGCCTCCCAAAGGCCATCTCATTTGTTCTCGATCAGCTCACATTGCGCCATGGCGAAGCCTACAGGCGTTACGTTATTAAGTAAGGTGGAAATACACCCGTGAGTGTGCCCGGCTCCCACCTACCCCATGTATTATATATGATGTGTGTACAAGTTCCCTATTGTACTATTGTGCGATAATTAGGATAATTAATAAGTAATCACAGATTGTGTGCGTTCATGGCAAATAGTGATACACTGTCAAATTCACATCACGTAACATCTACTTGTGTCAGGGAACAGGGTTTGCCTAGTTCAGTTGTCTGAGGTGCTTTGCTCCAATAAACCACATTCTTTTGGTCAGCGCAATGGAATTATTAACCTAATTTGATAGCAGGGGGTCACCATGTAATTATGGAGCAATATTTTGCGAGTTGAAAAAAAAACAACCCAACAGCCTTGACATTTCCTATGAGCTGAAGCTAAAGATACTCTGTTTCAAATGAGATATTTGTCCATGTGCAAGGGACATCACCTCTTGTTCAGTGTTTACAAAATAATAGGGTTATTTCCCTTTCAGTACATTTGTAAAGTCAAGTCAGTAAATGAATCACAAGTGTATATGTTTTTTGTTTAAACGATAATTGAGAAATGAACTTGCAGACCATTTACTATTCCACTTAAATAGTTTCTTATTTTTTAACATTATATCAAACATTGACACAACTATCATATTGCTTTTTTGGTGCACTTAAAGCCTGCTGCATAGAAGTCTTTGGTCTGCTGTTTCAGCCACGTTTGCACTTCACGTTCAACGTCTTTGACTACTGCCAAGGCTGGATCATGCATTATATTGTAGGCTGAACCATGTGAACACCCTATTGCAGTTACTGCACTGTCCACCATTACTCACCTCTTAGCTCCAATCATCTCCTACACAGCCGCACATAAGTTTCTGTTGCAATCGGAGCAGGATGACCATGTCGGGCTTCATTAGCAATTTTTTAGTGGTATTTTTATGGGGGTACCCATCTGCCGAGAGAGACCGAGCTAAAATGGGGAAAAAACTCGAGGCAATGAAGTCGCGCCCCCGCCCGTTAAAAAAATGGTTCGACCCTGTTATACAACCAATGATGCAACAAACACTTCTCCCCGTAAACAGAAAGCATTTCCTAATGGATATCCTTTGTAAAAAGTTCTTTTGCCAAAATAAAAGCACAACAGCACGTTGTTCTTTGATTGTACATTATGTGAGCACGAACGCCATTTTGTAAACCAGCTGCGCACCTGCAAGAGATGACTGTCGTCTGCTGCATACAGTAACTACAAAGCTGCATATTGCTGCCCCCTCGTGAGAACTTTAGAAACTTCTAAATACACTTTTCTGCCATCAGTTGGTGACCTACTTACTGACTTCCACTCGTAGTTAAACGGCTATTCTTTTTAAAGTTCCGTATGTACCTGTGTGGAACCTATTCAGAACATGTCGCACACGATTACGTAATGAGGTTGTTCGTGCAAATAGCAACATGTACAATAAAGTGTTAAAGAAACTATGACTGTAAGAACACAGACACAATCTTGCGCAAGGAGCCAGCTAAAGTCAGGAGGAAGACAGTTTCCCCATGTGCATTAAGCACTTTGTTCAACACCTGTACTACCAGACATTACAAGTCTGATCAATTTTGTTGTTCAGTCTTAACTTAGGATCAAACTTCAACAGACCGCATAGAAGACCACCAAGCCCACTTCACATACATGTAAACAGTGTCAAACTTAAACAGGGCCCCAAAGCAAAACACCAGGCCCACTTCACATACATGTAATCAGTGTCAAACTTAAACAGGGCCCCAAAGCAAAACACCAGGCCCACTTCACATACATGTAAACAGTGTCAAACATAAACAGGGTCCCATAGCAGAACACTAGGCCCACTTCACATACATGTAAACAGTGTCAAACTTAAACAGGGTCCCAAAGCAAATCACCAGGCCCACTTCACACACATGTAAACAGTGTCAAACTTAAACAGGGTCCCATAGCAGAACACCAGGCCCACTTCACATACATGTAAACAGTGTCAAACTTAAACAGGGCCCCAAAGCAAATCACCAGGCCCACTTCACATACATGTAAACAGTGTCAAACTTAAACAGGGTCCCATAGCAGAACACCAGGTCCACACAGGCAAACTGAACAATAGCACGTATTTGACATCAGTTGAGGAACTAACCAACAACTGATCAACAGGACATTTGTGCTAGCTGCCTATTGCTAATGTCAGACATGGTCTCTTAATACACTTAATGCCTAGAGGCTTTAATAGAGATAGAATGACGAATGATAACATTATGATAGTCATGTTGTGACGTTAGTTGGTTGGTTGTTTAGTAGGTTGGTTGGTTGGTTGATAATGCCCAAAATGGGTTGATAACCCTTTTGTGCGCTCTGAAAAGGAAGGAACTTTTGGCCAAATGTAGTAGCTTTCCTGACATCTCGAGCGTGCTGATGAAGTGGACCGGGGTCCTCCAGGCGGTTGTGCAATGCTCGGCTTCATCTGCGTGTAACTCACTATTACTGGGATCACATCGATTCTCACCTTGGTAGCCAGACTTTTGTTCTCGACAACAGCCCGTTTCCAAGACGACCAACGAGGAGGTCATGTGAGTGTCTTGGCCAGTATATTTCTTCTGATCCAGGCTAACATTCTCTGATCAGAGTGTTTTGCCTGACCAGACCATAGCCTCATCGTTTTTCTATGGTGAGAAGCAACCCTTATGGTGAACATAGACATAACTTAACTTAACTTAACGTCTTTATACTGGTTTAGAAGACCCTGCAGAGTCTGTATACAAACCAGTTACATTTACATCACCTTGCTCTAAAAGCTATGCGCATCCAGTTTATTCTTAAATGCATTAACTGTCCCTGCCTCCACTACCTCCCCTGGCAATGCATTTCAAGCAGACACCACTCTCTGACTAAAAAAATATTTCCTAATATCTAACCTAGACCTCTCTTTAGTCAGCTTGTAGCTATGCCCTCGTGTTATTGTAGGTGGCTGTATTTAAAAAAAAACTTGTTATATTCTAATTTATCGATTCCTCTGATCATCTTATAAACCTGTATTAAATCACCACGAATTCTTCTCTCTTCGAGACACTGTAGGCCCGTTTTTCTGAGTCGTTCCTCATAACTGTAATCCCACTATCATCTTTGTCGCTCTTTTATGTATTCTTTCTAGCATGTTTATGTCCCCTCTATGATAAGGACTCCACACCTGTACACAGTTCTCCAATCTAGGTCTAACTAAAGCTTTATACAGTTTGACGATCACTTCCTTGCTCCTATGTTTAATATTTCTTATTATCATACCTAAAATTGCATTTGCCTTTTTCACTGCTACCTTAACTTGCTCACTCACTTTTCCTGTATGATCTATTATAACCCCTAGGTCCCTTTCCTTATTTATCTTTCTAATATTGTATGGCATGAAAGAAAATAAAGTTAAGTAATCTCGTGAGTATAGCACGTGATCAACTACCATGTGCACGTGCAACAAAATAAGATGACAGATGGATGAAACATTTAATAGAAATCCCATAACACGAGTCGGGAATTACAAAAGGCTCTGATCAACACAAGTGGCCGGAAGCAACACTTATCTCATTGCGCCTCCTTGTAGGACAATTTAAACACGGTGAATGGCGTGGCTGGGTAATCCAGTGAGTGTCAACGTTAATGAACAATTAGTTTGTTTCTTTGTTTCTCCGCCATGTGCATTTTTTAAAAACTGTATAAAAGTAAAAAAAAAAAAACTGTCTTCCGGCTTTTTCCCGTTGCTGGGGAAGTGAAGAGCGTTTTAAGGCTGAGGACTACAGGCCGCTCTTCACTGGTGCCGCTACGTCGTGTGCTGCGGTAGTCGATGGGTTTTAGGGCCGAGGACTACAGACCGCTTGGCACTGCTGTCGCCACGTCGTGTGCTGGGGTAGTAAAGAGGTTTTAATGCCGAGGACTACAGGCCGCTCGTCACTGCTGTCAGCCCGTCGTGTGTTGGGGTAGTCGAGGGGTTTTAGGACTGAGGACTACAGGCCGCTTGGCACTGCTGTCGCCACGTCGTGTGCTGGGGAAGTGAATGGGTTTTAGGGCTGAGAACTACAGGCCGCTCGTCACTGCTGTCGCTACGTCGTGTGTTGAGGTAGTCGAGGGTTTTAGAACTGGGGACTACAGGACGCTTGGCACTGCTATCGCCACATCATGTGCTGGCTATGTTTGTTTATTTCACCCCGAACAGAAAAACAACATATGCCGTACATCTCGAACCGCTGCCCTCTTTGTCGGCAGGCAGGCAGTGAAACTATTCAGCCACGCGCTCTTCCTTATTTGTTGTTGTTGTTAATGTTGATTAAATTATTACTTTCATTTAAAAAAATAATTTTTGAAGGGCAAAATGGAACATTTAACGTTTTTTATATTGGACACCCCCCACCCCCACCCACACCCCCATTCAATAAATCGAAGATAGGTGGCACTGACGAATGCTCGTGTGGTACCGAGTAAATGACTGCTGAACATTTGCTGAAAAACTGCCCGACATACGAGGATCAGAGAGAGCAGATGTGGCCATCATCAGTGGCAACACTAGACAAGCTCTATGGCAGTGTCGACAGCCTCAGGATGACCGCTGCTTTCTTCGAAAAAATAAAGGTCGACGTCTGACAGCGTACGAAGAAGAAGAAGGACCCCCCCTCCCCCGCCACCCCCCCCCCCTCTGTCTCTCTGTGTGTGTCTGTGTGTGTCTGTGTGTGTCTGTGTATATATGTGTGTGTGTGTCTGTGTGTTCCTGTGTGTGTGCGTGTATGTGTGTGTGTCTGTGTGTGTCTGTGTGTATGTGTGTGTGTGTGTCTGTGTGTGTATGTGTATGTGTGTATGTGTGTGCGTCTGTGTGTGTGTATTTGTGTGTGTGTGTCTGTGTCTGTGTGTGTATGTATGTGTATGTGTGTATGTGTGTGTGTGTGTCTGTGTATGTGTGTATGCTTGTGTGTATGTATGTCTGTGTGTGTGTGTCTGTGTCTGTGTGTACACTCACCTTTTATTGCGACATGTTACAAGACATACGTCAAGACTACTCTTGGTTGAAGAACCGGAATACATTCATAATAACTGATAATATTTCACCATGCTCCCTCTCAGTCAATCAGCAGTAGGTCACCCATAGACAGGTGGCATGCTCCCTCTCAGTCAATCAGCAGTAGGCCACCCATAGACAGGTGGCATGCTCCCTCTCAGTCAATCAGCAGAAGGCCACCCATAGACAGGTACCATGCTCCCTCTCATTCAATCAGCAGTAGGCCACCCATAGACATGTGGCATGCTCCCTCTCAGTCAATTAGCAGAAGGCCACCCATAGACAGGTACCATGCTCCCTCTCAGTCAATCAGCTGTAGGCCACCCATAGACAGGTAGATGAATATTGAAGACGACGGTGCGTGAGATTAAGAGCAGTTATCTCAGATTGTAAAAGACAGTCACCTAAGATCTCCAATACTCTCTTTTTTCCGTGATTCTCTGGTGTGGGACCATTCCATGATTCTCTGATGTGGGACCATTCCGTGATTCTCTGATGTGGGACCATTCCGTGATTCTCTGGTGTGGGACCATTCCGTGATTCTCTGGTGTGGGACCATTCCGTGATTCTCTGGTGTGGGACCATTCCGTGATTCTCTGGTGTGGGACCATTCCGTGATTCTCTGATGTGGGACCATTCCATGATTCTCTGGTGTGGGACCATTCTGTGATTCTCTGGTTTGGGACAATTCCGTGATACATTAGCGTGTGGTTTGTTCTGCAGAGTTCTCTCTTTCCGAGCCCATGCTCATTGACATGTATGTCCGCTGCTCAACGAATTCGTGTTCGATGTCCTAAATTAAAATTGTGAATGGAAGATCTGCTGTCTTTGTCTCAGCCAGGGCCATATTTTTATTTGACTGCACATAATGTTATAGCGGAATTAAGATCACATCACGTGACCAGACTTTATTGAAGGAACATTTCAATACCAAATGAAGACTGTTTTGGCATGGCATTTTATGAATAATGAATAACTATTAACAATCGGTTTTGTCTTTCCCGTTAAAAGACGTGTCCCTTATTCCAGAATAATGCGTTTTCTGTGTGACCTCATTCCATTTGTCATGGCGCACGCACGTGAGTAATCCAAAAAATAGGATGTCTATTTCTGGTGGCCCTTCCATCTTTTATGCCACAGTTTGAGATAGTCTGCCAATATTTATGTGTACAAGTGATGTATAATGTTGTATGTAAATATTGCTGGCTGATCATGCCATTTGAATAATCGTTCCCCTGAGTATTCGGCTTTATTTGAAAATTATTACTGCGGAGTCCTGAAGGTTTATGTAACAGCACCGCACTGTCTAGTTAGATATTCATAACCGCAAGGGCGTGAACTTGCCTCGTGTTGACAAAATGGCCGCTGGTACTTGTTCTTCAGTGACCATAGTCCTCAGAGATGTAGCTACTCCGGTGGATTGCTCGGCTTGCAGTCACCTCAAGGACTAAGTACTTTTAAGCGCTGTACACGAATTCGAGCCCTGGTGTCGAATACTGAATATATATATATATATATATATATATATATAT
The DNA here is from genome assembly GCA_036924085.1 of Ariolimax columbianus. NCBI lineage: Eukaryota > Metazoa > Mollusca > Gastropoda > Stylommatophora > Arionidae > Ariolimax > Ariolimax columbianus. The sequence goes on from JAVGWX010000003.1 coordinate 139,978,220, forward strand.
ATAAGGCTCCGTGTCAGCAGTGAATTCAGTGCTTGTCTTTTGCTAGCAAACAAGTCAATACCTTTTATTCTAGTCTTTAGCCCATACATATATTTAAAGTAGTAAAACAATACACATTGGCAGACAGTTGTATTTCATTTTATGCCTACTCTATATCGCTGGAGATTTCTTGTAAGACAGGCCTCCTCCCAATATCAGAAACTTCTTGATCGCCGCCGAGTTTCTTTGTTCGGTCGTGTTGTAGGGCTGGGTCAGGAAACCCCTGCCCACAAGATACTACAAAAGTCGTTCCACAGCGCCAAATGTCTTCTCCCGACCAGCTGGAGGCGCAGAATAGGCCGACCCCGCACAGTATAGCTCCAGCTACAGCAGCATCTACCTTCGCTCTGGACGAGGCCAGGAACCACGCTGCAGCAGTGAGTCGTGGATATAGCCGACCGACGCAACAGGCCTCAGAGGCCTAAGCGAAGTATATTTATTATATCAGTACCCTACTTCCCTATTTTAAACAACATGAATCGACCTCGCCTTTCACCGTTTGATGAACGCAAGTTCAGAAGGTCTGCTTCAGCAAATAGTCTTAGTCGACCTGCACTTCTGCGGGGGTGGAGGTCCCTGTGCAGGTCCCGGTTAGTTGACCTGCACTTCTGCGGGGGTGGGTGTCCCTCTGCATGTCCCACTTAGTCGACCTGCACTTCTGCGGGGGTGGAGATCCCTGTGCAGGTCCCGGTTAGTTGACCTGCACTTCTGCGGGGGTGGGTGTCCCTCTGCATGTCCCACTTAGTCGACCTGCACTTCTGCGGGGGTGGAGATCCCTGTGCAGGTCCCGGTTAGTCGACCTGCACTTCTGCGGGGGTTGAGGTCCCTGTGCAGGTCCCGGTTCTGGCATGAGCTGGATGTACCCGGGAGGATGTTTTCCTGCTTAGTGGGCCAGGCTCGAGCAGCTTATAACTCGGCTGCGCTGGGAAAAGTGCCGCGGAGGGTGATTAACCGATGAGCGAGTCCATCTTAATAACTCACACACTAGAGCAAAGTAGACCATCAGCCTGCTAGGCGCTGTCTATGCTGCTCTAAACAAACCACCTAACCATGGCAAGTGTTATGCCATGTCACAAAGCTAGTCACCTCTTACGACATGCTCTATGTAGGGCAATGGTGCTATCCTTTTCCGTGTCATACACAAAGACCCCGACGTACCACTCGGGTAATATATAGCAAGTATAAAGCCTGACGTACAGTAAGTCATTATTGCCTAGGCGAGAAAAGGCACCGTTGTTTTATGTAGGCATACACATCATGATATTGTTTGCTTCTAGCCAATGAACGACGAGTATCTTTGCAATGTATAATTGCGATATAAAACTTAATCCTTAGCGACACACAGATAATTTCTGCAACTTGGTCACCGGAGAAGGAGCAGTTTAGACTTTTACTTACAAGTAGACAACCTATTTTATTAATTAGAAAAGATCAAATGTGTAGTACAATTGTAATCCAAATATTATTTTCATTAATTAAAGAATTTATCTTCAAAGTCTGCTCCAAAATTGTCAAATTACAATTGCAAAAAGCATGTTCATAAATTATTTTGTTCTGCCATGTAGTCCTAGCTAAATGCGTACTAATATTATAAAATATATTTTAGGGGTCTACAAAGGTTCAAAAGCATTTGTAAAGCATTTAAGGAAAAAAATAACCCCAACTACACCAAAATAGGTAATACAACATTTTTTACATTTACACACTCAACCCCAGACGACATTTTGAAAGGGGTTAGCCCAACACCCGAGTCCAGCAATCGTCGCTGACATCCGTATGTAATCCAAGCATTAGCAAGGTTTAGAAGAATGTGACCACTACAAGATAACAAGCATGTTGAAAGGAGAGCCTGAAGAGTGATGTTCAAAGGGCTATCAGTCTTATCCAGGCTGACCTACTGCTGGCAAATTGCCACTGTCAATTCTAGGATACTGGCAAATAGTCAACCGGACCCTGTGCTTCACGCGAATAAAAAGTACACATTTTACATACATAAAAACATTACATTACATACAAGCATACATTACATAACATTACATACATACATCCATGCAAACATTACATTACATACATACATACATACATACATACATACATACATACATACATACATACATACATTCACACACACACACACATAAATACATACATACATACATACATACATACATACATACATACATCCATGGAAACATTACATTACATACATACATACATACATACATACATACATACATACATACAAACATACATACGTACATACATACATACACACACATAAATACATACATACATACATACATACATACATACATACATACATACAGTCATACATACACACACACATATTTGCCAGTGTCCGGTATTAAGCATGGGAGATATAACTTTCAACTCAGCCACTGAAGGCTAGCAGTAAATTAAACATTATAAGCAAATGTTAGCCAGTAGGTAAGAAAGACATTCGTCTGAGAGCTCAGAGGTTAGGTACATCGGTCAATTCGATGAAAGCCGGTCTGGATTTTCATTGTCTAAAAAATTAGTCATGGCAAAGTTAGATAGTCACGATTTACTTTTGTTAATATCAAGAAGTTATTATCTAAAGTTTAGGTCGTTAGTTTAACACGTGATGATCATGTGATGATCGTCTGGTGATCGTTGCTAAGACTGCTAGTTAGATTGGTAGTTGGGTTCAAGATGCTGAGCAGCACATTGTCTGCAGTGGTTAGCGACCCATAGCTGACTGCTAGCGTCAGGGCCAGCGAACCATAGCTGCCAAGACCCTTCTACACCTCCACGCGGTGATCCTGGATACCAGGCTGCAGCAGGACAGACTGGCTAAGGAGAAGGGATCGAAGAGGGAATGCTAACCCGGTACTAAAAAAATGCTTGCTGAAGTCGGATGTGTTGGACCTTAAGGTGCAAATATCGCAGCCAAGCTATGAACTACGATACAACGCATTCCGTTCTCTGGACTACATTCTGCTACTTAAGCCCTTTCAGGGTTTGGTAGTGGGAGATTGAGAACGAACGAAGAAGATGAAGAAGAAAAAGAAGATTGGTAGTTAGTTTGGTGGAGGTTCAGAACAGCCTATGCGGTACATGAACATTGGTAAGAGTCGAGTTTCCTATGATTTGACGGAAAGATATCCAATTAAAAGTTGGTGGAGACTCCATAAATTTACCATATTGTTGACATATTGACAGGCATTACAGATACGAGGCCCACAACATCCAAGATGTTAATCTACTTGTATTGAAAGGATATAGACACAAAATGACCGGAGATGTGAATGTGCATTATATCCGGTTAATTACTTAAATTATTCGACAAGAGAATTTAGCCATAGTTAGATTATAAGATAAATGAAATTAATTATTAACCATGTTTTTATTATGAAATAATCGATTTTCAGTGTTTCCTTTGTTTTCATGAGATAGAGGAAATATTTCAGGTAAGGGAGATAAGTTAGAGAATATATTACCATACATCTAAATGACCTCAGTGACCAGCATCACGAGAATTGATGACTGACTCGATGTCATTTATATACATTGGTACTGCTCTCAGGGATGTCATGTTTGTTACATATAGATAAATATATATATACATACAAACAGACATACACTTACACGCACGCATGCACGCACACACACACGCATGTACATACGTACATACATACATACATACTCATATACATACATATACATACATGACGGGCAACTCTTCTCTTCTCTTACCTCACTCTGTTTCATTTGACTCTATCCTACAGTCACACCCTTGCACAACTTTCACACGCGCCCTCGTGGTAAAGCCCTTCCATTGCACTTTGGTTGGGCTAGCTTCTGAGGGCGCACAAACCTAGCATAGGTACATACAGATGCACACATGCATCCAAGCACTGGTTTATGCGTCCTGATATCGCCCAATTGACTACGGTCTGGGGTGGAAAATGGCGCGCCTCCGCCAGTAGAAACAAGTGAGGCAAACATCTAAGCAAAAAAAAATATATATACATACACACCCCCAAAAACATATAATGATTTAGACATCAGTTTTAGACTAATCTTCCGCTAAGATTGGCAGGAATAATTGACAGGAAACATGATGGGTTTTTATGGCAGTGGACTGGCAAAATCAATACCAGAGGTTAAGGTGAGAGGTCCTTAAGGAAGAAAATGGGCAACCTGTAGGCCAACTTTTAAAATTTGTCCTTGATCAAATATTTGTCAAAACTTTAAGCCCTTATGAAAAAGGGACATGCACCCCTTTAAATTAGAATATACATTGAAATCATATCAGTTCCTGTTACAATAGCCACCATCTCACTTGTGTGTCCATCTGACTTTAGACCTTTGCATTTGAAACTTGTTATCACGACTGTATGCATGTATGTCTATACGTACTGGATGTATACATATGTATACGTGTGTGGAAGTATGTATATGTACATGCATGTACGTTTGTAATGTGTGTGTATACGTGAATATGCATGTGTGTGTATAGATGAATAGGTAAGCGTGTATAAGTGAATATGTGTGGATGAATATGTATACATGTGTAGGCTTATCTTAGTTCTTAGTCGATCTGTACTTCTACAGGGGTAGATGCCCCCGTGCAGGTCCCACTTAGCCGACCTGTACTTCTACAGGGGCTGATGCCCCCGTGCAGGTCCCACTTAGCCGACCTGTACTTCTACAGGGGCTGATGCCCCCGTGCAGGTCCCACTTAGCCGACCTGTACTTCTACAGGGGCTGATGCACCCGTGCAGGTCCCACTTAGCCGACCTGTACTTCTTCAGGGGCTGATGCCTCCGTGCAGGTCCCACATAGCCGACCTGTACTTCTACAGGGGCTGATGCCCCCGTGCAGTTCTCACTTAGCCGACCTGTACTTCTACAGGGGCTGATGCCCCTGTACAGGTCCCAGCTGTGGTATAAGCTGGATGTAGCCGGGAGAAGGATTTCCTGCTTAGCGGGCTAGGCTTGAGCAGCTTAATAGTGCACTGCGTTAGGTGGTTAACCGATATGCGAGTTAATCTTAATAGACTCAAACACTAGAGCAAAGTAGACCCGCAGCCTGTTAGGGGCTATCTATGCTGCTCTAAACAAACCACCTAACCATGACAAGTGTTATGCCATGTCACACAGTTAGTCGCCTCTTTCGACATGCTCTTTGTGAGGCAGTGGTGCTATTCTTGTCCTTGTCATACACAAAGACCCCCTGCAAAACATTCGATTAAGCCTATTGCCTGCGCAAATACCTCATAAGAACAGGTGCATGTCTAATTTTTGTTTTAAATTAAATCATTTAAAATTGATGTTACCATTCACTTCACAGAATGTTAACTTCCACCATGTTTCATCTCATGGGAAATTTTCACATCATTTCACTTCACATCATACACAATTTTTTTTTTGAAATTAGTTATGTTCAAATTTGAAATTTTTGAAATTATTTATTATGTGCAATAAAGAATTAAAAAAAATTTTTAAAAAAAACAACCTTTGTCCATTACATGTGACTAAGATCACTATCTGTGTTCACCCGCGTGGTGAGTCCTTTCTCTTGCTGTGTCCGCTGAAATGGGTGACTTACGCTGTGAAATGGATTAAAGTGAGGAGAGAACTGCGATTTGTCAATCACACTCTCTGGTCCTGAGCTACCTTTGGCCAATGGCAAGATTTTATCGAGATGACTTGAGATAACACATGATGCATATTTTCCTCAGGTTTTCCTCCCGAAGCCTTTCCCGTAAACAGGTATCCCGCAAGGTAACAGACAGGGAATTGTGGGGGGGGGGGGAGGGGGATGACATTTATCGTTGTGTGTGTCTGGTATTTCCCATTGGCGCAAGAGGTCGTAGCCACATCACACAGTTGTGTGAGTGATGTGGTGAGCATCTTTCCCCGGCGTGGCGTTAGCTAGGGTATAGGGCGCGATCTCGTGAAGTTCAGTCGCGTACACTAGAACGTGGAAATACGATTCAGGTTTAACCGTAGTACTAATTCATATAACCGATGTCCAGGCAAGGCTAATCGGACGGAAGAAAATACACACACAACTGAACGAATTAACCAGTGGAAATGGAAAACAGCCACACGTTTCCGTGAACACAAGTGTAAGTCGTCGACTTTGTGTGAATTCCAGGCAAATCCGTGGCCTGGCGGCATACATAATTAGCTAAAAGACCAGAACAATGTTAAACCAACAGCCGGAAGGGCGCCATCTTTGCTGCTCTTATCGTGCACACATCATCATCATAGGCGTCTCAGCTTGTATAGACATGCGCGTGGAGCCCTGTAAGTTTTGTCCAACTGTCTCCTGTATTTCGACACTGTATGCTGTGGCTGTAAAGGCCGATCAGCGAGTGACAGTTCCTGCCACAGATCGTACAAACATACTGAGGAGGCTGGCTTGCCTGGCTGTTCCTTGATCTCTTCAGTCTTTCTCTTTTCTCTGCAGCCAGAAGACCTCTACGAGCGCCAGGAGTCACTATGCCCCCCCCCCCCCCCCCCCCAACTGACTGTCTCCAGACAGCTCGATCCTGCGAAATTTCATCCCAGCCCTCGGATGGGATGTCGCATGACTTCATGTCCCTCTTGTATACGTCCTTAAATGCAGCGTGGGACGGCCGATTCTTCTAACACCAAAGGCTAACTGTCCGTAAGGGATGCCCTTTCGCATAAAATAAACATGTTCCGAGGTTTCCACAAGGCAGTGGAATCGTTGCTAGTTACTCAAGACATGCGGTGATACTATCATCGTCACAGGGCTAGCCAGCACTACCGGGAACTTGTGGGCTTGAAATCATAGCTCCCCCTCTCCTAAGCGAACTGGCTAATGAGCTTCGTCTACCCGGGTTTAGAGTCAGAGTTTACCTACTCTTAGATTGGCTGCCAACCAAGGCTTATGAGCCCAATCTGCCCGACCAGTTATACCACCGGGTAATCAGTCGCGCCCCACAGCATGCTCTGTAAGAAACAGGGAGTCCCTAATGAAGGTGCTGCTGGGGACACAATAATGTAGAAGAGGTCATTGGCAGGGATACTCCTGAACGACAAGCCGGACAATGAATCCAGCGGCGATCTCTACACCTGGAAAGGAGAGGCTATATCAGACGCTTGACTTGCCTTTAACGAACGGGACGATCAGCTCGTACCTCGTTACCCTCCTACACACATACACACATACATACATACATACATACATACATACATACATACACACAAACATACATGCATTCACGCATTCACGTGTGTGTGAGGTAAATGTGTGGGCGTGGTGTGCGTGTTATGTGTGTTTATATGTGTGTAAATATGAACGCATATATGCGTGTGTCTACATCTTTTAGAAATTAATGTACCTACATCGTATTGGCATAGAAAAGCAAAATTTAGTTCTAATTGACTGCATATTTAAAAGCAAGATTGAAATTTTGGCGGCATTTTATCAATACGAACAACTGCTAGCATGTTTTGTGTAGTATTTCTATATCCACGCGTTACAATTCTGTTTGTTATTTTACATTATTATTCGATAAACACTAACTGACTCCAGGAATGTCAACGCGTGCTACTTGGGAATTCAAAATACTGTCTCTTCAGATAGCTGTACCTTGTATAATGACAGAGCCGGGGGAAGCACCACTTTGCAAGAATCTCTCAGCAGAGGACACCAAAGTTGAAACAGTTCAGAGTCAGTTTCAATTATTTGTTGTAACGTGACTTCTCTCTCCGTGTTTTTCCTGTTCTGTGCTCGCTGTACAGCCGTTGGTTTGGAAGTTGTTCTTTTTTAAATCGTGAATAAGAAGCCCAGTCTATTTGACGCGTGCTTTTTGTAGCAGATTATAGATACCCCAGAAGTTTAGCCCAGCTGAAGATCAGTTAGGTACTTTATCCAGCAGACTGATCCAGAATAGCCTATGGGAATAACCCTGCGATAACCAGATGGAAATATGCCTCCTGTCAACTGTGCTCCTAGTTCGTTATTCACTCCCTGTTTCTGCTGATTTTGGAACTAGTGAAATTATTTTAAGCTGTTTCGAATTAGTTAAGTTTCCACGTTTGCAGAGACAGCGAGTTTCCCCTTGGGACCAGATAAATCAAGTTACAGAGCAAACTCAATTTACATTATTTATGATGGCGTTTTTTTTCACGCAGAACCTGTCATTTATCATTCTTTCTATTCAGGACTACGTTCATCTAATATGCAAGCGCACGAAAGTTCAGTATGAAATGTATTTTCTTTCATTTCCACTTTCGTTTTTGTCAGTGCATCTCCTCTCAAATACTGTCATCTATCCTTCGACAATAGGTTTGACCTTTGTCGCCTTGTCCTCTCAGGAAACCACTCCCATGCACACGGAATGACCTTGTATCTTGGATATCACAATATAACTCTATTACAAACTCAATTTATGCAAGCACCGGATTGACTAATCAGCTCTCAGCCCCAGACCTGCGCCAGGAAGCGAACGTGCAGTGAGGAATTTAAAGTCACAAGTATAAGGTCAAAGAATCAAAGCATAGCTGATAGATTCTGCTCCTTATTTTAAAAAAAACATATCAGGTCTTGGACAGAATTATTGTTGACCTTGGAGCCATCACGCATCTGTTATTCCACTTGTTACCGAATTCAGTCAATAGATCTCTCCGTATTGATTGTTTTTGGAGGGGAAAAATGGCGCAATATGAATATGGCGCAAATTAAACTCCTTGATAGTCCTACAGTGTGCTAGAACTGCAGCCCAATTCACAGCAACATGCGTTTCAGGGCAGCATAAGTACTCAGAATGGGATATGGACTTGGATTTATTTAGCATCTCGCACTCTGATATAACCAAAAGGACTCGGTGTCTGTTGATGAAAGATGTATACAAACTATGGGACGGGACAAGCTATAATAAACAACAACATTGTTTCTGCGCCTCCTGATAATGAAGAGGAACGACCGGTAGTTCTCTGTTCTGTTAAGAATCGACGTCATTGCGCTCCGAGCAGACCAACAGATGCCCAGTTTCTTTCAGTAAATGTCAAAGAGAATAGATAATAATGATACCCACATCTCGCTGGTTATACACACTTCTGGTGAATTCTCTCTGGCGTCCATCTCTGTTGGATCTGCGTTTGATTTCAAATCTTGCCACCTGTACCGTGCCGGTTCACAGATGGCCAGTAGTTATCTGAGCAGCGGGTATACATAATTGATCAGAAACATGCACTAGGCGTGGATACATATAGTGGACAACGATCAGTAACATGCACTAGGCGTGGATACATATAGTGGACAAAGATCCGTAACATGCACTAGGCGTGGATACAAATAGGTTGACAAAGATCCGTAACATGCACTAGGCGTGGATGCATATAGTGGACAACGATCAGTAACATGCACTAGGTACTCGGCCACAACACACACAGGCGTTACCTCTATAAAGGCTTCACTTTCGGAAACAACGACTAACTGAACAATCGTTTACTTTTTCTTCCTCTTCTTCTTCTTCTTCTTCTTCTTCTTCTCTTTCTTGTTTTTTTTTCTTGTTCTTCTTTTCCTCTTGTTCTTCTTCTTCGTCTTGCTCTTGTTGTTTTTGTTGTTGTTGTTGTTCTTCTTCTTCTTCGTCTTCTTCTTCTTTTTCTTCGTCTGACTTACGGGAAGACGAGTTATTCGGTGTTTGAGACCTCTATTTATAAGGAGATGGGGTATATTTTCAAGAACTTTCATTCAAACCCAGAATCCTCCTGCATAATCGATGAGCTATGTCTATAGCTGTATGTGCAAAGTCATGAGTTGGTGAGCCCTCAGCTCTAGAGAGGCTAGACTGTAGTTACCGAGAACCACATACTTTCAGTGTGGCAGCTGTCCTACTGTCATCTCTGTCACACGTAAAGCGCTCCAGTAAATCGCCGTAGCAAGCAGGGGACACAATCATGTGCCACTACTTACTTAACGTCTTATCTAACGACCAGCGTGTAACTCTGGAATGTAGACCAAGTTCGATCACGGATCTACTCTATCCATCGTTCTATTATAAATATTTTCTTCCTCAATGGTGACTTTTTCTTTGATTTCAAGCACCCAATATTTATGTGTTCTTGCCTGTTAACCCGTTTCTTTATTTTTCCTTATCGCGCTGCCTTGATATCAATACATCTTTATTTAACCCCCCCCCCCCCCCCCCCTATCCATACCCCACCCCCTTTATTATGCGCTATATAACAGTTATTTATTTAATCTTTCAAATTGTGTTGTTTTTTTTGGTTCATTTTTCATTCTTACAACCACAAATTGTAAACTTGGCCAGCTATCCATTCATTTATTGCATTGCATTGCTCTTTGTGTGTGTTATGGTTAGTTTGATGTTTGATGTGTTATTGAATATTGTACATCTATTTACAACGTCTGAGTCGCATTGTAAAGGAGAACTCATTTCTGTGTTTCGTTCTCGTTATAGAAGCATCCCAGTTGACCCAGTTGTAATTGGTCATATGGCTTACCGTTAGGGAAGGAAAAGCAGCGAGGAAGGGAAATCGCCACGCCACCTCAGGAAACGCAAAGTCCTCGAACGATTAAGTTTATACTGCTTGATCCCCGATATTAGTGCCTGTTATAGGACAGTCGCTACCTCCACCTAACGTCTGTTTAATGATCTGTCTACACAAAAACCCAGCACGATATCTCATTCCTATCGTCCGGACAGGCAGAACATACTGATCAGACCTTGGTAGTCAGGGTCAGGCAAAACATACTAATCAGACTATGTTAGTCAGGGTCTGTCAAAACATATTGATCAGGCCATGACTGTCAGGTTCAGGTACAACATGCTGATCAAACTATGTTAGTCAGCGTCAGGTGAAACACTGTTTAGACGAGTGGTTCCTAGAACTATTCGGGCCACAACACCCTTAGTGTACTATCATTTGTCCACAACACCCTAAGTGTACTAGAATTTGCCCACGACAATCTTAGTGTACTAGAATGTGTCCACAACACCCTTAGTGTACTAGAATGTGTCCACAACACCCTTAGTGTACTCGAATTTATTAATGTACTATCATTTGTCCACAACACCCTTAGTGTACTAGAATTTGGCAACGACAATCTTAGTGTACTAGAATGTGTCCACAACATCCTTAGTGTACTAGAATGTGTCCACAACACCCATAGTGTACTAGAATTTGTCCACAATACCCTTAGTGTACTATAATTTGTCCACAACACCCTAAGTGTACTAGAATTTGTCCACAACACCCTTAGTGTACTAGAATTTGGCCACGACAATCTTAGTGTACTAAAATGTGTCCACAACACCCTTAGTGTACTAGAATTTGTCCACGGCACCCTTAGTGTACTAGAGTTTGTCCACAACACCCTTAGTGTACTAGAATTTGTCCACAACACCCTTAGTGTACTAGCATTTGTCCACAACACCCTTAGTGTACTAGAATTTGTCCACAACACCCTTAGTGAACTAGAATTTGCCCACACCACCCTTAGTGTACTAGAATGTATTAATGTACTAGAATTTGTCCACAACACCCTTAGTGTACTAGAAATTGGCCACGACAATCTTAGTGTACTAGAATGTGTCCACAACACCCTTAGTGTACTATAATTTATTAATGTACTATCATTTGTCCACAACACCCTTAGTGTACTAGAATTTGGCAACGACAATCTTAGTGTACTAGAATGTGTCCACAACATCCTTAGTGTACTAGAATGTGTCCACAACACCCTTAGTGTGCTAGAATTTGTCCACAACACCCTTAGTGTACTAGAATTTGGCAACGACAATCTTAGTGTACTAGAATGTGTCCACAACATCCTTAGTTAACTAGAATAGGTCCACAACACCCTTAGTGTACTAGAATTTGGCAACGACAATCTTAGTGTACTAGAATGTGTCCACAACATCCTTAGTGTACTAGAATGTGTCCACAACACCCATAGTGTACTAGAATTTGTCCACAACACCCTTTGTGTACTAGAATTTGTCCACAACACCCTTAGTGTACTAGCATTTGTCCACAACACCCTTAGTGTACTAGAATTTGTCCACAACACCCTTAGTGAACTAGAATTTGCCCACACCACCCTTAGTGTACTAGAATGTATTAATGTACTAGAATTTGTCCACAACACCCTTAGTGTACTAGAAATTGGCCACGACAATCTTAGTGTACTAGAATGTGTCCACAACACCCTTAGTGTACTATAATTTATTAATGTACTATCATTTGTCCACAACACCCTTAGTGTACTAGAATTTGGCAACGACAATCTTAGTGTCCTAGAATGTGTCCACAACATCCTTAGTGTACTAGAATGTGTCCACAACACCCTTAGTGTGCTAGAATTTGTCCACAACACCCTTAGTGTACTAGAATTTGGCAACGACAATCTTAGTGTACTAGAATGTGTCCACAACATCCTTAGTTAACTAGAATAGGTCCACAACACCCTTAGTGTACTAGAATTTGGCAACGACAATCTTAGTGTACTAGAATGTGTCCACAACATCCTTAGTGTACTAGAATGTGTCCACAACACCCATAGTGTACTAGAATTTGTCCACAACACCCTTAGTGTACTATAATTTGTCCACAACACCCTAAGTGTACTAGAATTTGTCCACAACACCCTTAGTGTACTAGAATTTGGCCACGACAATCTTAGTGTACTAAAATGTGTCCACAACACCCTTAGTGTACTAGAATTTGTCCACGGCACCCTTAGTGTACTAGAGTTTGTCCACAACACCCTTAGTAAACTACAATTTGTCCACAACACCCTTAGTGTACTAGCATTTGTCCACAACACCCTTGGTGTACTAGAATTTGTCCACAACACCCTTAGTGAACTAGAATTTGCCCACACCACCCTTAGTGTACTAGAATGTATTAATGTACTAGAATTTGTCCACAACACCCTTAGTGTACTAGAAATTGGCCACGACAATCTTAGTGTACTAGAATGTGTCCACAACACCCTTAGTGTACTATAATTTATTAATGTACTATCATTTGTCCACAACACCCTTAGTGTACTAGAATTTGGCAACGACAATCTTAGTGTACTAGAATGTGTCCACAACATCCTTAGTGTACTAGAATGTGTCCACAACACCCTTAGTGTGCTAGAATTTGTCCACAACACCCTTAGTGTACTAGAATTTGGCAACGACAATCTTAGTGTACTAGAATGTGTCCACAACATCCTTAGTTAACTAGAATAGGTCCACAACACCCTTAGTGTACTAGAATTTTGCAACGACAATCTTAGTGTACTAGAATGTGTCCACAATATCCTTAGTGTACTAGAATGTGTCCACAACACCCATAGTGTACTAGAATTTGTCCACAACACCCTTAGTGTACTATAATTTGTCCACAACACCCTAAGTGTACTAGAATTTGTCCACAACACCCTTAGTGTACTAGAATTTGGCCACGACAATCTTAATGTACTAAAATGTGTCCACAACACCCTTAGTGTACTAGAATTTGTCCACGGCACCCTTAGTGTACTAGAGTTTGTCCACAACACCCTTAGTGTACTAGAATTTGTCCACAACACCCTTAGTGTACTAGCATTTGTCCACAACACCCTTAGTGTACTAGAATTTGTCCACAACACCCTTAGTGAACTAGAATTTGCCCACACCACCCTTAGTGTACTAGAATGTATTAATGTACTAGAATTTGTCCACAACACCCTTAGTGTACTAGAAATTGGCCACGACACTCTTAGTGTACTAGAATGTGTCCACAACACCCTTAGTGTACTATAACTTATTAATGTACTATCATTTGTCCACAACACCCTTAGTGTACTAGAATTTGGAAACGACAATCTTAGTGTACTAGAATGTGTCCACAACATCCTTAGTGTACTAGAATGTGTTCACAACACCCTTAGTGTGCTAGAATTTGTCCACAACACCCTTAGTGTACTAGAATTTGGCAACGACAATCTTAGTGTACTAGAATGTGTCCACAACATCCTTAGTTAACTAGAATAGGTCCACAACACCCTTAGTGTACTAGAATTTTGCAACGACAATCTTAGTGTACTAGAATGTGTCCACAACATCCTTAGTGTACTAGAATGTTTCCACAACACCCATAGTGTACTAGAATTTGTCTACAACACCCTTAGTGTACTATAATTTGTCAACAACACCCTAAGTGTACTAGAATTTGTCCATAACACCCTCAGTGTACTAGAATTTGGCCACGACAATCTTAGTGTACTAAAATGTGTCCACAACACCCTTAGTGTACTAGAATTTGTCCACGGCACCCTTAGTGTACTAGAGTTTGTCCACAACACCCTTAGTGTACTAGAATTTGTCCACAACACCCTTAGTGTACTAGCATTTGTCCACAACACCCTTGGTGTACTAGAATTTGTCCACAACACCCTTAGTGAACTAGAATTTGCCCACACCACCCTTAGTGTACTAGAATGTATTAATGTACTAGAATTTGTCCACAACACCCTTAGTGTACTAGAATTTGGCCACGACAATCTTAGTGTACTAGAATGTGTCCACAACACCCTTAGTGTACTATAATTTATTAATGTACTATCATTTGTCCACAACACCCTTAGTGTACTAGAATTTGGCAACGACAATCTTAGTGTACTAGAATGTGTCCACAACATCCTTAGTGTACTAGAATGTGTCCACAACACCCTTAGTGTACTAGAATTTGTCCACAACACCCTTAGTGTACTAGAATTTGGCAACGACAATCTTAGTGTACTAGAATGTGTCCACAACATCCTTAGTTAACTAGTATAGGTCCACAACACCCTTAGTGTACTAGAATTTGTCCACGGCACCCTTAGTGTACTAGAGTTTGTCCACAACACCCTTAGTGTACTAGAATGTGTCCACAACACCCTTAGTGTACTAGAATTTGTCCACAACACCCTTAGTGTACTAGAATTTGTCCACAACACCCTTAGTGTACTAGAATTTGTCCACAACACCCTTAGTGTACTAGCATTTGTCCACAACACCCTTAGTGTACTAGAATTTATTAATGTACTATCATTTGTCCACAACACCCTTAGTGTACTAGAATTTGGCAACGACAATCTTAGTGTACTAGAATGTGTCCACAACATCCTTAGTGTACTAGAATGTGTCCACAACACCCATAGTGTACTAGAATTTGCCCACAACACCCTTAGTGTACTATAATTTGTCCACAACACCCTAAGTGTACTAGAATTTGTCCACAACACCCTTAGTGTACTAGAATTTGGCCACGACAATGTTAGTGTACTAGAATGTGTCCACAACACCCTTAGTGTACTAGAATTTGTCCACGGCACCCTTAGTGTACTAGAGTTTGTCCACAACACCCTTAGTGTACTAGAATTTGTCCACAACGCCCTTAGTGTACTAGAATTTGTCCACAACACCCTTAGTGTACTAGAATTTGTCCACACCACCCTTAGTGTACTAGAATGTATTAATGTACTATCATTTGTCCACAACACCCTTAGTGTACTAGAATTTGGAAACGACAATCTTAGTGTACTAGAATGTGTCCACAACACCCTTAGTGTACTATAATTTATTAATGTACTATCATTTGTCCACTACACCCTTAGTGTACTAGAATTTGGCAACGACAATCTTAGTGTACTAGAATGTGTCCACAACATCCTTAGTGTACTAGAATGTGTCCACAACACCCTTAGTGTACTAGCATTTGTCCACAACACCCTTAGCGTACTAGAATTTGTCCACAACACCCTTAGTGAACTAGAATTTGCCCACACCACCCTTAGTGTACTAGAATAGGTCCACAACACCCTTAGTGTACTAGAATTTGTCCACAACACCCTTAGTGTACTAGAATTTGTCCACAACACCCTTAGTGTACTAGAATTTGTCCACAACACCCTTAGTGTACTAGCATTTGTCCACAACACCCTTAGTGTCCTAGAATTTGTCCACAACACCCTTAGTGTACTAGAATTTGTCCACACCACCCTTAGTGTACTAGAGTTTGTACACAACACCCTTAGTGTACTAGAATTTGTCCACAACACCCTTAGTGTACTAGAATTTGTCCATGACACCCTTAGTGTACTAGAATTTGTCCACGACAGCCAAATTACAAAAATAAGCCTACCTAATAGTTTGCAGTGCGCAGTTGATGAAAATGTTGGAATGTGATTGGCACCTCTGTAAACCAGCCCCAGCATCACATCACACAGTTTAGGATCCACTGAATTCTACTATGTTAGTCAAGGTAAGCTGATACATACTGGTCAAGACCCTGACTACCATAGGGTACCATTCTTTACTGTTGAGCCTCGCAGAGGGACCCGGTTCACTTTCTCAAGTACGCACCGGGATGCTAGAAGAACCACTGTAACCTACCACTAAAGAAAGGCGTCAAAAATACCTAGTTCAAGTCCGACTGGCATAACAACAACATCTCGGAAGCAAGTGTTTGTTTATCGTTGCTAGAAATTTCCATTTTGTGAAACGGTCCATTTTGTCCCTTTCGTTGCTTCCAGTAGAACCGACTTGACTTTCACGCTGTCAGATAAGGAAGAAAATAATAAGGATGTCCAATCTTTGCTCTGTTGTCGTGTCTCGCTGGCCAACTGAATAGATCAGCCAAATTGGGTAGACGATCCAACCCGTCAAGGAGGGAAGACAATTTCTGGAAGTTGTCTTTGAGAAATATATAAGAGGGTTCTGTGTGTCGGATTTTTGTCTGGTTAAATCAATATTTCAAATCTTTCCTTTCACAAAGTTAATATTTAAAATTGTGTGTTTGATGAAGTATAATTTCACGTTTTTCTATCCATTGAATATTTCAAATGTTGTGTTTTGCGAAATTAATATTTAAATTTGTTCTTAGTCTGATAAAATTAATATTTCAAATATATTGTCTGATGAAATCAATATATCAAATATTTTATCTGACAAAATCAATATTCAAAACATTTAGTCACATGGAATCAATATTTAATCCTGGGTCATCACTTCCAGTTCTGTCCATACATAGACCCCCCACCCCCCCCCCCCCCACCCCCCAATTCCTGCTTCCTTTATGCGTGTCTGGAATTCTAATCTCTGTGTGTGTTTTGGTGGGCCTCTACGTCTCTTGCTTTAAGGATCTCATAACAGAGACTTTCTTGTAATGCTTTTATCTAGTTTCCTTAATGTTTATCCTGCCCACCGCCAGCGCCTTCTGCTCACTAGATTATTCCATTGATGTTTCCCTGGCTCTATCCAATAGTTGCACATTAATGATCTCATCATAACGATTCAATCTCTCTTTACCTCACGTGCATTCATTTATGAAAGTCTATCTTGTTCGTTGTTCACCACGTTACAGAGCCCAATACAAGAATGGACTTCTACATTTGAGTTAAAGAGTTGAATTTATGTGTTGGACTTTATTTCTTTTGATTTTTATAATTGCCTAAATGCAGTGAAAGTTCATCTCGTCTATTGTACTCTTATTGTGATATCTACAGCATCTACTTTGTCTGTACTGCTGCCAAGATATCTGAATGGTGCCACATCATGTTTAAAAGAGTGTCTCACAACACAATAGCATTGTTGTTAATTGCATTTATTCTTACAATCTTTGGTTTTTTTTTCTTTTCTGTGCATTCCCAGTCTGAATTTCTCAAGGGGTCTTCTGTGGTCTTTGTGTTTGACAAAGACTAGAATAGCACCACTGCCACATAGAGAGCAAATCGTAAGAGGTGACTAACTGTGTGACATGGCATAACACTGGACATGTTTAGGTGGTTTGTTAAGAGCAGCATAGATGGCGTCTAACTGGCCGCGGGTCTACTTTGTTCTAGTGTTTTAGTCTACTATGATGGACTTACAGATTAGTTAACCACCTTCCACGACATTTGTCCCAACGCTGCGGAGTAATACGCTGCTCGAGCCTGAGAAAGTTTGTATAGAACCAAGGCCCAATTCATGCAGATGAAAAGCATATTTAACGTAGTTCCACATCATCAATAGGTAAATAGCGACCATCATTCATATTGAACTCTGCCATCATACACGTACAAATCTACCCTCAATCACATAGATATATGTCGTCACTCACGTAAATCTGTGCCCCAATTAATGTAAATCAATACCACATTTCAGGTAGATCCATTCTTCAATTTACGCAGATTAATCACACATTCACGTAAATAACCGCGCTAATTCACACTGAACCCTGCTCTGGTTCAGCTGATGTTTTTCCATTACGTGTGAAGATGATCACACTCTCTCTCTCTCTCTCTCTCTCTCTCTCTCTCTCTCTGTTCAGCTGTGTGGACAACCTTCCCCGTTTGCTCTTCCCGTAGAAATGGGTGACTTATCAATGTTCTGGATTAAATTTTGGGGGATTTGTGAACCTCACTCTCTCGTCCTGCGCTACTTTTAGCTTGTGGCAAGACATTATCAAGACGACTGCATATGCTGCAGATTTTTCCTTAGGGTTTACTCCTGACGCCTTTCCCGAAAACAGGAATACCACAAGACAGCGGCGGTCCAATAGGCTGGGAATGTAGAATGACCCGGACTAAATCTCTATGTTCATAGCAAATGGCACAGGAAAGTGTAAGTACCAAATAATATTCCAGATATTCACAAAGTGTTGTCACATAGTGAAAGTCAGAACCATCCATATAGTGATACATGCACTATGATTAATCCTGTTTTCCTGAAACCCACAGGAGGCAGGGGAGGTAATCCAGCCAAATTGTAAGGATTGGCAAAACAAAGAGACAAGTCATAATGACGTCATTAATAGAAATGACAACTGAAAAACTAGTCGATGGATGCTGGTAATCCCCTTGTGCAATCTTGACTATAAAATGTCACACGATATAAGGATGACAAATATCACAGACAAGGTAATCAACATTACAGTAGACAACTGTCAAATTCACATAATAGTAATGTTCATATCAAATTTCACAGGAAAATAACGATAAATGCATTAATCTGGCTTGCCTCTAAATGACGATATATACAACTGGTATTTCGTGTTCTCTATTTAAAAGTTTTATCATATCCAGTTTTTAACTTACGACAAACCAAAAAGATGATTATTAAAAGTCATTTGCGAAGTAAACAAGAAGGTCATGTTGGTTACTATGTGAGGTCACTTTAGGTGGCATCCTCGTCCAGGTACTACCATACTCAAATTCATGTAGATGTGAGGTCACTTTAGGTGGCATCCTCGTCCAGGTACTACCATACTCAAATTCATGTAGATGTGAGGTCACTTTAGGTGGCATCCTCGTCCAGGTACTACCATACTCAAATTCATGTAGATGTGAGGTCACTTTAGGTGGCATCCTCGTCCAGGTACTACCCTACTCAAATTCATGTAGATGTGAGGTCACTTTAGGTGGCATCCTCGTCCACGTAGAACCCTACTCACATTCACGTAGATGTGAGGTCACATTAGGTGGCATCCTCGTCCAGGTACTACCCTACTCAAATTCATGTAGATGTGAGGTCACTTTAGGTGGCATCCTCGTCCACGTAGAACCCTACTCACATTCACGTAGATGTGAGGTCACATTAGGTGACATCCTCGTCCACGTACAACCCTACTCACATTCACGTAGATATGAGGTCACATTAGGTCCCATCCTCGTCCACGTACAACCCTACTCACATTCACGTAGATGTGAGATCACATTAGGTGGCATCCTCGTCCACGCACAACCCTACTCACATTCACATAGATGTGAGGTCACTTTAGGTCCCATCCTCGTCCAGGTACAACCCTACTCACATTCACGTAGATGTGAGGTCACTTTAGGTCCCATCCTCGTCCACGTACAACCCTACTCACATTCACGTAGATGTGAGGTCACCTTAGGTCCCATCCTCGTCCACGTACAACCCTACTCACATTCACGTAGATGTGAGGTCACATTAGGTGGCATCCTCGTCCACGTACAACCCTACTCACATTCACATAGATGTGAGGTCACTTTAGGTCCCATCCTCGTCCAGGTACAACCGTACTCACATTCACGTAGATGTGAGGTCACTTCAGGCCCCCATCCTCGTCCAGGAACAACCCTACTCACATTCACGTACATGTGTGATTCCCATTAGCGTTGGTCTCTGCCCCCATTCACGTATAATCCTTCCACGCTGATCTGTGCCCTCACCCACGTAAACCTCTGCCCTCATCCGCGTAAAAATGTGCCCTAATTCAGATAAACCTCATTCACGTAAATATGCAATCCTTCCCGTAAA
Organism: Ariolimax columbianus; assembly: GCA_036924085.1. NCBI lineage: Eukaryota > Metazoa > Mollusca > Gastropoda > Stylommatophora > Arionidae > Ariolimax > Ariolimax columbianus. The sequence continues at coordinate 139,998,534 of JAVGWX010000003.1, forward strand.
TCTTTGCCCTCATTCATATAAATCTTTGCTCTCACCCACGTAAATCTCTGCCCTCATTCATATAAATCTTTGCTCTCACCCACGTAAATCTGTGCCCCCATTCAAGTAAATCTCTGCCCTCATCTACGTAAATCTGTCACCACACACGTAAATCTCTGCTCTCGTCCACGTAAATCTCTGCTCTCATCCACGTATATATCTGCGCTCATCCACGTAAATAGCTGCCCTCATCGACGTAAATATGTAGCCATCCACGTAAATAGCTGCCCTAATCATCGTAAATCTTTGCCTCCATCCACATAAATATATGCCCTCACCCACGTAAATCTCTGCCTCCATCCACGTTAATCTCTGCCCTCATTCACGTGAATCTTCACTCTCAATGACATTGTTTCCTGTCGTCATTCGCGTAGATATATGCCCCATTTACATAGAACACTGCGCTCTTCTATGTTAAACTCTTCCCCTATTCACATAGATCTCGTATATCTATGACCCCATTCATGTACATTTATGCCCCATTCACATAGAACATTCCCTCCCCCCACAATCCGCGTAGATCCACGTCTCATTTCGGTAGATCCACGACCCCCCATTGACGCAGATCCGTGCCCCCATGTAAGGAATTGGCTTCAATTTTCTCAATTCAGTCACTCTGATCTTAGCCAGACCACGGGTCAGAATAATCCACCGTTAACCCGATCGTGAGAAATGACGCACTGCCAGCCGAATCTCATTAGCCCTCGAACCCTTTGGGAACGTCCGTATTCAACCCTTTCTCATTTGATCTCGGTTTCCCCCTCAGAAAATTGATCAGAATCTTTAGACAGTCGCTGGCCATTATTCTGAATACCTTTCTAGCAATCCTTTTCTTGACTCCGTGCCATCAAGATGTGTGTTTGACTCCGTGCCATCAAGAAGATGTGTGTTTGACTCCGTGCCATCAAGAAGATGTGTGTTTGACTCCGTGCCATCAAGAAGATGTGTGTTTCAGTATGTACTCAACGTCTCAGCGTTTCCATTCTCATCCGCTGTTTTCTTTTACGTATCTTTACACGCTAAGCAGTTATCAGTTTTACACACGAAGCAGTTATCAGTTTTACACACGAACCAGTTATCAGTTTTACACACGAAGCAGTTATCAGTTTTACACAAAACAGTTATCAGTTTCACACAAAACAGTTATCAGTTTCACACAAAACAGTTATCAGTTTTACACACGAAACAGTTATCAGTTTTACACACGAACCAGTTATCCGTTTTACACACGAAACAGTTATCAGTTTCACACAAAACAGTTATCAGTTTTACACACGAAACAGTTTTCAGTTTTACACACGATACAGTTATCAGTTTTACACACGAAACAGTTATCAGTTTTACACACGAAACAGTTATCAGTTTTACACACGAAACAGTTATCAGTTTTACACACGAAACAGTTATTAGTTTTACACACGAAACAGTTATTAGTTTTACACACGAACCAGTTATCAGTTTTACACACGAAACAGTTTTCAGTTTTACACACGAAACAGTTATCAGTTTTACACACGAAACAGTTATCAGTTTTACACACGATAACAGTTATCACTAGAACCATACTCAGTCTTCACTAGTCATTCTAAAAATAAAAAGGTCAAAGTAACCCATAGCATTACTGCCGTAGGGGTGTGAAGTGTTAGCGACGTAAATATAAGTTAAGTGTCAAGTCTCGGTTACATGAGCCACGCCTCTCTCTCCGAGCTTTTAACTTCTAGGAATTAACCGGTACCCATTTAAGGCTTGGTCGACCCGGGATCCGTTGTGTCCTGGAAAAGTTTTTTCCGCCTCAACTGGGGAATGAATCCACTCAGATGCGAAGCCAGCTCGCTAACAACTGCGCTAAACGGCTCCACCTAGTCATTCTAGCCATCTATTTTTATAAATCTCATTAGCTAAAATATTTGAAACACCTATTGCCTGACAAAATATTTAAAACACAATCATTACCGGTCAAGCCATTTGAAATGCACACATCATCAGTAAACATATTTTGAATCAGCCATCAACTTGGAAGTATTTGATATTCAGCAATCATTAGACAAAGCATTTGACATAGCCAATCATCAGCCAAAATATCTGAAATAATCATCAATAGACACAATATTTGAAATGCAACTATCATTAGACAAAGTATTTGAAATACGGCCATCATTAGACACAATATTTGAAATACGGCCATCATTAGACACAATATTTGAAATTAAAACCATCATTAGACAAAATTTTAGAAATACGGTCATCATTAGACACAATATTTGAAATACAACTATCATTAGACACAATATTTGAAATTCGGCCATCATTAAACAAAATATTTGAAATACGGCCATCGTTAGACACAATATTTGAAATACGGCCTTCATTAGACACAATATTTGAAATACGGCCATGAATACAAAAAATATATCAAGTGTAGCAACCATGAGAAAAATGTTGAACAAGAGCCGCAATCAGGGGAATATTTGAAATGCATATTTGTAATGACAAAGCTTCACTGCTGGAACACAAAGGAGAAATAAAGAAACGGGTGAATGGAAATAAAACACATAAATACTTGGTTGTTTCAATTCAAGGAATGTTTCAATCAATTATTGAAAAGAATATTTCTTTTAGAAAGAACAGAATACATCTGAGATGCAACCAAGTCTAATCAATTGTTTCAGATTTCTTGCGTGGGTACTATTGAATCATAAAAGGACAAAGATGAGTGTATATATGATCAGACAACATGTTTGAAGTATTGAGTTCTTCAGACAATATATTTTGAAATATTTATTTCTTCAAACTAAATATTTTAATTGCTTCTTCTTCTTGTGATCGTATAATATATGTTTACACCATCAGGCGAGTTTCCGCGATGAATTCGACCGTTGACTGTAGTTGCTCTTTAGCTTATGGCCTGTACAAGAGCAAAACTGCGTCATCAACATATCGTATTTCCGGCATCTCCTTTCCTCTTATTGTGAAAGGATCAAAGGCTGTAGAAATCGCATCTGCCTTCACATTCATCATACTAAATATTTTAAATATTGATTACTTCAGGCTGAAGATTGTAAATTTTGATTTCATCAGACTAAGTATTTTAAATATTGACTTAATACAACTAGTATTTTAAATATTGATTACTTCAGGCTGAAGATTGTAAGTATTGATTTCATCAGACTAAGTGTCTTAAATATTGATTTAATATAACTAGTATTTTAAATATTGATTTCATCAGACAATATCTTTGAAATATTCATTTCATCAGACTTAAAGACAAATTTGAATAATAATTTCACCAAACACAACATTTGAAATATTCAATGGACAGAAAAACTTGAAATTTTAACTTCATCAAACACACAATTTTAAATATTAACTTTGTAAAATGAAAGATTTGAAATATTGATTTCCCCAGACAAAATCCGGCACACAGAACCCTCTTATATATTTCTCAAAAACAACTTCCAGAAATTATCTTCCCTCCTTGACGGGTTAGATCGTCTACCCAATTTGGTTGATCTATTCAGCTGGCCAGCGAGACACGACAACGGAGCAAAGATTGGACATCGTCATTATTTTCTTCTTTATCTGACATCGTCATTATTTTCTTTCTTATCTGGCAGCGTGAAAGCCAAGTCGGTTCTACTGGAAGCAACCAAAAGGACAAAGTGGATCGTTTCTTAAAATTGAAATTTCTAGCACCGATGAATAAGCAAGACTTCAAAAATGTTGTTGTCGCTAATACCAGTCATACTTGAGCTAGGTACTGTTGACGACTTTATTTGGTGACAGGTTACAGTGGTTCTTCTAGCATCATGGTGTGTAATTGAGAAAGTGAATCGAGTCCGCCTGGCTGTAGTGCAATGCGAGGTTCTACAGTAAACGCGCCCGTTTTGGGATCCAGTTTTCGATCCCCATCTCATTAAGATAGCTATGAAACATCCTGCTTGTAGGGTCAGCTGTTTGAAAGTGCTGTGGCGGTTTTGACCAGTATGTATCACCTGACCTTGTCTAACATAGTCGAATCCAGTGGTTCTCAAACCGTGTGATGTGGTGCTGGGTCTGGTTTACAGAGGTGCCGACCACATTCCACTATTTGTATCAACTGCGCACTGCAAACTATTAAGTAGGCTTATTTGTGTACTTGGGGAGTCGTGGACAAATTCTAGTACACTAAGGGTGTTGTGGACCGAAACGTCTGAGAACCACTAGTCTAATCAGTATGTTTTGCCTGGCCCTGAATAACATGGTCTGATCAGCACGTTTCACCTGACCCTGACTAATATGGTCTGGTCAGTATGTTTTTCCTGGCCCTAACTAACATGGTCTGGTCAGTATGTTTATCCTGACCCTGACTAACATGGTCTGGTCAGTATGTTGTGCCTGGCCGGACGGTAGAGTGAGAGATTTCCACGTAGACAGATCATTAAACACACGTCCTCCCTTTGTACTTATTTAATCTGTGTTTTGCTAGTTCATCTATTACCTCGTTGTCAAATAGCAGGATGTCATCAATTGCCCACCGTGTTATCAACTAGAAGAGAAGACTGATATCGATTACGGTGTTATCAACTAGAAGAGAAGACTGATATAGATTACGGTGTTATCAACTAGAAGAGAAGACTGATACCGATTACGGTGTTATCAACTAGAAGAGAAGACTGATATCGATTACGGTGTTATCAACTAGAAGAGAAGACTGATATCGATTACGATGTTATCAACTAGCAGGGTGATATCGCTTTCAGTGTTATAATCAAACAGACTGTACCCATTCAAGAGTCTCAGCTTGTCCACAGCATTAAATCTAATGTCCCCACTTCTGAAGATAAGTAATTATCGAAAGACTATAAATATGAGACAGAAACAAATATTGAGCACGTTCATTTAATTGAACTAAGGATGGAAAGTTAGAAGGTCTTTACGTGTTTGTGTGTGTGTATGTATTTATTATTATCCGATCAGCTCTGCCCTCCATCAGTTATTCCTGCAAGTATGGAGCACGAGACACGTCCCGGCCGACAGGCGCGATGGAAACGTTATCTCACTGTACAAAGGTTAGAGAAGTCGCAAAGACTGCAGTAATTACAGGCCTATAACACTACAATCAGTACAGGGGAAGGTGTTTGCCGACGCTCTACTGCCTAGACTCAAGTCTCTATTTAGCATAAAACGTCGCCCAGGAAGTTTGGCTTCACCCAGGGTCGTCTACAACCGACGCTATCTTTGCTCTGCGCCTCCTCGCTAAACTGCGCAGGGCCTTCAATCGCCCCTTGTACGCTGCATAAGTGGTCGTCCGCCTTCGACTCGGTTGATCGGCCGACTTATTGGAAAGCCCTCCGTCCGTTGAACCTGATCAAGGAGCTACACAAGAACACCAGCGCCATTCGATTGGATGGCACTCTCTGACAGATTCCCAACGACTTCGGGTGTCATTCAGGGATGTGTTCTTGCCCCGACCTATTGTTCCGGCAGTCGACTGGCTCCAGGACCGACTGAGCGCGCATCAGGTTGGTATAGCTAATGATCAGTCAATCTTCACTGATCTTATTTACGCAGACGACATTGTCCTGTTTGGCACAGACAGATCTGTGCTGCAGCGCTCTCTGGAAATGTTAAACAGCGAAACGCCCTCCATAAGGCCTGTCTAAATCCTGAGCCAAAGCTCAGAACCTCATTTCCGACACAGCACCCCCGGGTATTGAAACTCAAGGTCACACCGTGGAGGGCACCACCGAATTCATCTATCTGGGTAGCATGATATTATCCGATGGGCGCAGCGGTCCCGATATGTCAAGGTGGATCGGGCTAGCTAACTCTGCTATGCACGACCTCAGTAGTGTGTAGAGCAATTGCAAGATCTCATTTGAAACACAAATCTGCATCTACCGGTCCCGCGTGGCCCCAGTCCTGCTTTACGGCTCCGAAACTTAGAGATTACTGAAACATGAAATGCCGAGACTGGAAGGCTTTCACATTTGCAACCAGCGGCGTATCCTGGGCATCAGATGACTTTACTGCATCCGCAACGTGGAGGTCTCTGCTAAAACAGGTCTACACCTAATCTCAGGCACTTGACCGGCGCCGAGTTTCTTTGTTCGGTGATGTTGTACGTCTGGACCAGGTAACCCCTGCCCGAAAATCTGAACCCGACCGGCTGGAGGCGCAGAAGATGCAACCTCCTCCTCCGCCTGGACAAGGCCTGGAACCACGCACATCAGTGGGTCATGGATGTGGCCGACCGACGCAACGGGCCTCAGACGCTTAAGCGAACATTATTATTATGTATTTATTGAAAATGAAAATGATCTTTTCTTCTACTGAAAAGGAGTTACTCACCATATTCATCATCCAGCAGTTGATCAGCCCTACGACTGATTGTAAGGTTGTCTGAGTATGTCCCTCCATTTGACCCTATATTCTGGTTGGTCAGTCTTACAACTGATTGTAAGGTTGTCTGAGTATGTCCCTCCATTTGACCCTATATTCTGGTTGGTAAGGTTGTCTGAGTATGTCCCTCCATTTGACCCTATATTCTGGTTCGTAAGGTTGTCTGAGTATGTCCCTCCATTTGACCCTATATTCTGGTTGGTAAGGTTGTCTGAGTATGTCCCTCCATTTGACCTAATATATTCTGGTTGGTAAGGTTGTCTGAGTATGTCCCTCCATTTGACCCTATATTCTGGTTGGTAAGGTTGTCTGAGTATGTCCCTCTATTTGACCCTATATTCTGGTTAGTAAGTCTTAAGACTGGTTGCAAAATTGTCTGAGCAAGTCTCTCTAGTGACCATAGCCTCTGGTTGATCAGTCCTTAGACTAGCTGTAAGGTTGTCTGAGCAGGCATATCTTTTTGACCGTATCCTCTGGCTGGTAAGTTCTAAGACTGGTTGTACGGTTGTCTGAGTATGTACCTCCATTTGAGCCTATCATCTGGCTGATCAGTCCTGAGAATGGTTGTCTGAGCATGTCTCTCCATTGAACCCAATCCTCTGCAGCTCTCATAATTTCGGCTTAGGTTTCTACTTGACTGTCCCTGCATGCCGGAGAAGTAAAGGTGGTCTTGGTCGACCACTTTCGCGTTGCGTTTCTATTAATTCTTCCCTCTAGTATCTTCTGTAGAAGACTTTCATTTCTCATGTTGCGTCCCAGTCAACTCAATTTTCGTTTGTGTTTAATTTTCAAAATTTGTGTGTGTGCATACCTCAGTTAGGACATTGTTTTTTGTATCTTCTTTCTGTCCAACTCACTCGTTCCATTCTGCGATGGTACATTTCAATCGCTCCAAGCTTTTTTTTATTCTTCTTTGCCATAGACTATGTTTCAATCCCATATAGTGAAATGGGCCATATATGAGGGAGAATTACTCTTTTCCTCAGTTCTATTCTGATATCCCTTGAGGCTAGCATTTTCGGTTTTCTAATGAAGACCTTTTTTGCCAATGCAATCCTTGGTCTCCATTTTATTGCTGTCTAAATATGGGTTACTGGTATTATAATTTTTCTTCAATCCGGACAGGCTGCCCCAACGCTCAGCGTTCTAACTCTTCTCCTGTGTAGATGATAGTGTATGCATTGAAACGTCTTTAGCCTGAAAGGCGACGTCAGACTGCACTCATCGACGCCTTTTACGACATGCTCCCGGTTCGGCAATGACCCGATTCTCGTCTCTGTCGCACTGAGATCCTTTCTGAAAACCATGGATCGACCATTAAATATTCATAAATTCACTTTGGCAAATAAGGGCATTTCATCTAAAAACGAAAAGAAAACAGAGCCGTCGCAGAGTTCTCGACTTCAAACGGAAGCTTCAACATTCTATATTAGACGTCACGAAGATATCTTACAAATTGAGTCAATCTGCCTGTGTGCCTGTCTTTTGCGTCCTAGCAGATTATGGATTGATAATCGTGCGTATCCATAACTTCTTGTTTCTGGCATGTTACTGCATGCCTGTTGGCTTGTATTCCAACTTAACTTGTTTCAATGTTACCTCTATGACGTACACGTGACTAAACATGTACACTTGACTGATGGATAACTTTATGGCAAACAGAAAGTCATTCATGATGAATTTGTTTAGTTTCTTTGTCAAATTGGAACATTTCATTTTTAAGTTGTAGTGATTCTTATATTTGGGTTCTTATACGAGCACATATTTGAAGTAGACCGTGATGTTATAGACCAATTTATATATAGTGTTGTTATAGACCACGTTATACATAGTGCTGTTATAGACCACGTTATATATAGTGCTGTTATAGACCACGTGATGCATAGCGCTGTTATAGACCACGTGATGCACAGCGCTGTTATAGACCGCGTGCTGCATAGCGCTGTTATAGACCACGTGATGCACAGCGCTGTTATAGACCGCGTGCTGCATAGCGCTGTTATAGACCACGTGATGCATAATGCTGTTATTAACCACGTGATGCATAGTGCTGTTATAGACCACGTGATGCATAGTGATGTTATAGACAACGTGATGCATAGTGCTGTTATAGACCACGTTATACATAGCGCTGTTATAGACCACGTGATACATAGTGCTGTTATAGACCACGTGATGCATAGTGCTGTTATAGAGAACGGGATACATAGTGCTGTTATAGACCACGTGATGCAGAGTGTTGTTATAGACCCTTTTGCTAGTTCCTATACTTTTGAACTTTCTCGTTCATTTTTGTAACTGCAATAACTCTGAAAGTCTCATTGTTGATTCTTTAAGTTGCGTTTCCTTTGGACTGGATGTCGCATTGCTTATGTATTCTTCCGCCGTAGATTAGCTTTTTTTATCAGCAAACAAGAGCTTACAAATACACTTTGAGTAAGAAGGCCATATCTGACAAACTATGCCTTTGTTTGATGAGGTTATTCAGCCATCTCAGACATGCTACAGCTGTTATAATCTAGACCCACAAAGCATTATAATCCTGGGCTCCGTAGCAGACATTACAAATTCTCTCCCGTGTCAAAATATGACCGGCAGCTATTGTAACCGGCTTTGAGCTCTCGATAAACAAGTCACACATAGAAGATTGCATGGAACTCTTTTAAGAGCGTAGTTTAGAAAGTCCCGTTGTTGTGTGAAATAGGATTAGCGAATTAACGCTAAAAAGACAAGCCCTCGCCCAGCTAATCCATAAGACCAAGACATAATCCTCGAATAGCCGTTGGGGTGGAGCTAATTAGATTGCAGTAAGCTCTTATTTTGCCAAGAACAAAGGCCCATTCTCTCTCGGAGGGGAAGAGAAGCCACTGGGACAAGTTTTCATATCTTCGTTTACAAATTTAACAATGGAAGATATAGCTAAGGTCCGAGTCGTATCTGCCGGACTTAATCTCCTGGTTTGGCTACTTGTTACAACTTTCTGACCGTCTATCAATAGTGTCCTTACATACAATCAGCCGTACCCTTCTGTCCATCTAACGTGGGCATCCTGTATGCACACGGTAACGGGCTTTCATGTTTTGGGATACCCAGTTCAATTAAGAATGCTGCAACAACAGGTTGGTTGGCATATTTGATCTTGCCTGCTGTGTTCACTGCGTTCCTCCAGCGGCCGCCAGCAGAAAATATGCAAATAATCAAATAGAGTGCAAGATGAGACGTGCTAGAAGAAACAGCAGAATTTGATCCCCCTATTACCTTAATCAAGGGGAGGAAGACTAACGTCTGGTCAGTCAAAATATACTGATCAGACATGTTAGTCAGGATCAGGAAAAATATACTGATCAGACATGTTAGTCAGGGTCAGGCAAAATATACTGGTCAGACATGTTAGTCAGGATCAGGCAAAATATACTGATCAGACATGTTAGTCAGGGTCAGGCAAAATATACTGATCAGACATGTTAGTCAGGGTCAGCGAAAGCATACTGGCCTAGACCCTCACGCAGATGAAGTCACGCATAGCACAACCGCAAAGATGACCCCGGTCCACCTTCATCAGCACGTTTGGGATGTGAGAAAAGCTACTGCAACCCCCCCCCCCCCCCCCACTTAACGTCCTTTTCAGGGCACAGAAAAGAGTAACCTATTCGTTATGGGCATTCGCAAACAACAACAACAACAACAACAACAACAACCTTTAGCAAATCATTTAGTCAAAAAATGTAAAAGTGGGGCCTGTAGTTTATTATGAACAAGAAATAAGCAAGATGATATATTTAATTAACAAAGAAGCCGAAGATTTCAAAAGAAGTATCTGCAATACTCCCATAATTAAATCTACTGGCTGGTGAACCATACAACACAATCAAGAAAAGTGCAATCAAAATGAATATTATAGAGGAAAAGGTCGCTTCATTATAAGACTTTTATCACTCACATCAGTGAGACATATTGACCAAAATCTTACCTCACCTTAAGACCAAGTAAAATATACTGGCCAAAGTATCGCCTCACGTTTGAATCAAACAAAACATACTGACCAAAATCTTACCTCAAGTTAGGACCAAGTAAAACATATTGACCAAAATTGTATCTCACTAGAGGACCAAGTAAAATAAACTGACAAAAATATCACTTCACGCTAGGACCAAGTAAAACATACTGACCAAATCTTACCTAAATTAGGACCAAGTGAAACATACTGACCAAAACCCTACCTCTCGTGTATGTCAAACTCCTGGAAGCAGACTCTATTACAGCAGCCTGGCAAACGAGGCAAAGTCTAATACTGTCATACCAAAAAAAGGTAAACGTACTGAGAATCCCTGCATTGCACTATAGCCAGAAGAACCCAGGTCCACCTTTCTCATTATATCTCCCAATCATAGCAAGAAACAAGCTGAAGACAAGGTTATCGGTCATTGGGACACCTGAAAAGAACGCAACTAATAATAATGAAACACGACCTGTCAACAGCTGAGGTCCTTATGAGCAACAGAAGGTTTCAGCCATATTTTGGTAAAGTTTGATACGAAAAAAATGAGGAACAAATATCGGTCAATGGCGCCATCTTTTCTTAGTTGTGCGGTATCAAATAATTCCATCCACTTCCCTCGTCATATGCTGGGCTACCTCTCTTGTCACGTTAGAGTTTACCTCTTTAATAATCACAACTATTTTCATCCTAAACTTACTGGTCTGCCCCAGGTTTCTTTCATCACCATACAGTTTATTGCTCAAATAACCGCGTACTTCCCAAGTCTATCAGCTGAGCTTGTCACCATAAAATGAATCCATCAAATAACCGCGTACTTCCCGAGTCTATCAGCTGAGCTTGTCACCATAAAGTGAATCCATCAAAACACCGTCTACTTCCCTGGTCTATCAGCTGAGCTGGTCACCATAAAGTGAATCCATCACATAACCGCGTACTTCCCAAGTCTATCAGCTGAGCTTGTCACCATAAAGTGAATCCATCAAATAACCGTCTACTTCCATGGTCTATCAGCTGAGCATGACACCATAAAGTGAATCCATCAAATAACCGCGTACTTCCCAAGTCTATCAGCTGAGCTTGCCCCCACACAATTTAACGCTCAACTACACACATCTGTTTATCTTGTAAACTTGTAGTCTGTCGCGCGCTTTCCTCTGCACAATTCAGTAGATCTCTGGACGACTAACCATCATCTGTTTACCTCATAAACCTGGTAGTCTAAATCAGTCTTCTCACGATAGTTTATGTCTAAACTGGGGTTTTAAAGGTAATAATATCATTATGCTCCTCTCTGTTATTAGAGAAAGCTGGAGATTATAGTGTACCCATTGTCTGTTCTCCATTAACATGCTAAAGGCTCGAGAGTTGAATATTTGTATGCCAGAATTGTATGAACCTTTTGATGTTCTGCTAACCATCTGTGCGTTGTGTCACTAAACATCTCCTGGCTCTTTCAGTAAAGTAACAGTTAACGTGGGAGCTACTGACCTTACACGTGAACAGAGAACCAGAAGCAGGAAGCATGGAAGCTTTATATAGATCTCCAAGGATTGTTTGGACCTTCTGGTCCAGTGCTTCACAAACTTGGCAGTGGGACGGACTTACAGGTATTTATCAACTGCCGTACGGACCGATGCCTAATTGATTGATTATTGTTTTTGTTCAATCTCACGGAATTCAGGATTTCAATTCTGAACAATTATTTATCGAAAGAGTTCTATTCGCATTTATATGAAAAATATGGCGAATAAACTGTTTTCAGCGAGAGACAATCGTGCTGTTTTGTAGATCGCTCAAGTCGAGGAGACTGAAGTGAGAAAACGTGAATATTTGTTGTCCATTTCTTGATGCATTTTGCGGACTGGCGACTGATGGCTGGCGTACCAACAACGTTCCATTGACCATCACTTTGGAAAGTTTTGTTCTGTTAAAGTGTGTCTGGTAAGAAACGCTTGATAGTTCAGCGAGACAATAATCCTAGGAGATACATCTCTGACAACACAACAAACTGACGGCTTTTTAGTAGAATACAACAACCAAAATCTATGGAAGACGCCCCCCCTCCCCTCACCTCAATCCTACCAGCCGAAACAAATTCACATTGAAGATCGTTGCACTGTAAATATGGATATGCAATAATTGTATGGACCTTTGAGTTAAAAACTGTATAACACGTAGGTAAACATTACACATGCAACAGCTGATCCCATTCATACTGATGGATCAGCAACAGAGAATTGAGGTTACTGCCATTTTCTGAGCTTACAAAGAACAGGACACTAAGAAGGTTATCAGAAGCGACCGGAACATTGTCAAGCAGTTTCAGAGCAAGGCCTTGAAAGCTGTGGCAGTAGTTCTAATGACGCATGTCAGTGGTTGAGTCTGTAACAGTGCTTCTAATAACGCATGTCAGTTGTTGCGTCTATAACAGTGGTTCTAATGACGCATGTCAGTGGTTGCGTCTGTAACAGTGGTTCTAATGACGCATGTCAGTGGTTGCGTCTGTAACAGTGGTTCTAATGACGCATGTCAGTGGTTCCGTCTGTAACAGTGGTTCTAATGTCGCATGTCAGTGGTTGCGTCTGTAACAGTAGCTCTAATGACGCATGGTTGAGTCACCCGGGAGCGACAGACAGACAGTTCTAAAGGAACTGAGAGTTTCAATATAAACTATGTCATCTTTTTAAGAGAGCTGTGGTAGAGTGGATTCAATCTCTGAGCAACATTCTTGACAATGAAGAGGTTGACAAACTATCATGACAAGGTGTAATGTTGCCTCAACCTGACATAGGTATGACTTATGACGAGGCCACGAGCTTCAGCAGGTGTAGATACTGGAGCAGTGAGAAGTAGAGCACACAGGTCAGCAACCAGCTCAGCAGAGGTGAGCCAGTGGTAATCATGAGATTCCACACATACCACAACAGAATGGGATATAACATATCCAACAAGCTAAGGATAGCGCATACAGATGATTGTTTGTGCGGCACTGACAAAATGGCTGATGAGCATGTGCTATAAAAGTGTCCAATATACGAGGAACAGAAAGCTCGTATAGCCATTATCAATAGCATTCATGGAGATGTTACAAGAATAGGATCAAGCTGACCAATGTTAACAAAATATATGTATTAAAGTTGACCTATGAAGGTGAACGAAGTAGAAGAAGACAAAGAAGAAGAAGAAGAAGAAGAAGAAGAAGACAAAGAAGAAGAAGAAGAAATGGTATAGATCTTCTAAAGCATGAATCTTTCAGTATGGGTATGAAAGAATTGTATGGACCTTTTAGTGTAGAGTGAATCTTCTAGTCTTAAATAATTGTATGGACCTTTTACTGTAGCGTGAATCTTCCAGTCTGAAATAATTGTATGGACCTTTTACTGTAGAGTGAATCTTCTAGTCTGAAATAATTGTATGGACCTTTTAGTGTAGAGTGAATCTTCTAGTCTGAAAGAATTTTATGGACCTTTTATTGTAGAGTGAATCTTCTAGTCTGAAATAATTGTATGGACCTTTTACTGTAGTGTGAATCTTCCAGTCTGAAATAATTGTATTGACCTTTTAGTGTAGAGTGAATCTTCCAGTCTGAAATAATTGTATGGACCTATTAGTGTAGAGTGAATTTTCCAGACTGAAAGAATTGTATGGACCTTTTAGTGTAGAGTGAATCTTCCAGTCTGAAATAATTGTATGGACTCTTTAGTGAAGAATGAATCTTCCAGTCTGAAATAATTGTATGGACCTTTTAGTGTAGAGTGAATCTTCTAGTCGGAAATAATTGTATGGACCTTTTAGTGTAAAGTGAATCTTCCAGTCTGAAATAATTGCATGGACCTTTTAGTGTAGAGTGAATTTTCCAGTCTGAAAGAATTGTATGGACCTTTTAGTGTAGAGTGAATCTTCCAGTCTGAAAGAATTGTATGGACCTTTTACTGTAGCGTGAATCTTCTAGTCTGAAAGAATTGTATGGACCTTTTAGTGTAGAGTGAATCTTCTAGTCGGAAAGAATTGTATGGACCTTTAAGTGTAGAGTGAATCTTCTAGTCTGAAAAAATTGTATAGACCTTTTAGTGTACAGTGAATCTTCCAGTCTGAAAGAATTGTATGGACCTTTTAGTGTAAAGTGAATCTTCTAGTCTGAAAGAATTTATGGACCTTTTAGTGTAGAGTGAATCTTCTAGTCTGAAAGAATTGTATGGACCTTTTAGTGTAGAGTGAATCTTCTAGTCTGACATAATTGTATGGACTTTTTAGTGTAGAGTGAATCTTCCAGTCTGAAATAATTGTATGGACCTTTTAGTGCAGAGTGAATCTTCTAGTCTGAAAGAATTGTATGGACCTTTTAGTGTAGAGTGAATCTTCTAGTCTGAAATAATTGTATGGACCTTTTAGTGTAGAGTGAATCTTCCAGTCTGAAATAATTGTATGGACCTTTTAGTGTAGAGTGAATCTTCCAGTCTGAAATAATTGTTTGGACCTTTTACTGTGACTTGAATCTTCCAGTTTGAATGAATTGAATGGACCTTTTTATCAATCTTGACAGACGGTTTAACGCATGAAATTTGTCTGCACCAGCGGAAAGAGAGACGCTCAAATTATTCCTTGAGATACTTTCGAATACTTTATAGAATAAACATAATTTGAACGGCTCATTAAAAAAACTGGGTAAAGAGTTAAGAAAACAGATGACTAAAATAGCCACACAGTTACCAGGATAATGTTTTTGTTTGTCTTTTCCTGAACTTGTAAAAATATTTTACTTTTACAAGCAGTACATTGTGGATATTTGTTAGATTTAAAAGTGCGCCACACCTAGTCCATATCACTCTCTCTCTCTCTCTCCCTCTCTCTCTCTTTCTCTCATTAACTTTATCCTCTTTTATCTTTTTCTTTCTTAGTCTCGTTTCCTTTTTTCTCATTCTCCCTCCCCCCCCCCTCTCTCTCTGTCTCTCTTTCTTTCTCTCTCTATCTAAACAAACATTTCTCTTTTCGACAGCACCAATCTCCAAATTCCATTTGTCCATAAGATATTATAGCAAGGGATGTCTCAAATACAAAATATAGAAATTAACACTGTCTTAGAATGTGTTATTTGTACTTCTACACGAGGTGAGGAAACGACGTGATCTCCGTAGTAATGAGCGACACGCAGATTAAGCCAAGTATAGTACAACAGCCTGGAGGACCCCGCTCCACATTCATCAGCACGTTCGTGAAATGAGGATAGCTTCTGAAACCCGCCACTGAAAGTCTTTTTTCAGGGCGCACAAAAGAGTAAAAATTGTTTAAAGACAGGTCCAGATTAAATATTAGGAAACATATTTTTAGCCAGAGTGGTGAATTCTTGTAATGCATTGCCGCAGGATGTAGTGGAGGCAGTCAGTTAATGCATTTAAAAATAAATTGCATGCTCACAGTATTTTTAGTTTCGGTGGAATGGAATAAACTGGTTGCATACAAACTCTGTAGAGCATTCTAAACCAGTATAATGAAGTTACGTTAAGTAAATTAAACCTACTAAACTGTTTTTGGAACCACGCAGCACTTCTCGTATTTAGTAAATAATGTCTGACACACTTGCCTAACCTTCATTAACACACATTAGGTACTCAAACCTCAATCAAACAACACATCGTGATAGACCACATTTGACCTATGGAATTTGAGACCCCAGCTATAGAATGTTGAGTTTTGTACCACATGTTACGGATGTCACACATTCTTGCCAAAACTATTAACTTAATATATCCCAGCTGTAATTTCCCTGAACGAACTCCAAATGTTCCTTCTAGATCAACTACTCTGACCTCTCCTTCTGGATAGTTGAATCCTCATGCGTAAAGTAAGGAAGGCTAAGGAGAATAATAATTCGTCCAAATTGTTGCATCATCTTTTTATTTTAAAACATAAATTTAGATTTCATCCTCAGAGCTATCAGATGTTGGGTCAATCACATGATTTTGATTGAATGTGCTATCATTGACTCAAACATTACCGATAGAACTCAAACTCAATTATGAAATAGTCTATTTTAGTATCAACTTTTCGATTTTGTTCATTTGTCTTGTTTATTTTTCACGCATTTTCTGTTCATTATTCTGCCCCTTCTTGATAATATTATCTGGTACTTATGAGATGATATTTGACTTGCTTGCACTTACCTTCGCTAAACCCGTTTACCTGCACATGTACTTTTGTTTCCCGCTTCCTACAACGATTCGCCATTTGTACAGTGACCAGAAACTTAATGACGGCGTGAGGCCACGCGTGGGGTATGACATGCCCTTTTAGACGAGGTAGACAAATGACCATCCGGTCCAAACTGATGGGTGTTGTCTTTAACTAGGTCTTCAGATGACCATCCGGCCCACACTGACGGGTGATATCTTTAACTAGGTCTTCAGATGACCATCCGGCCCACACTGACGGGTGATATCTTTAACTAGGTCTTCATTTGACCATCCGGCATACACTGACGGGTGATATCTTTAACTAGGTCTTCAGATGACCATCCGGCCCACACTGACGGGTGATATCTTTAACTAGGTCTTCATTTGACCATCCGGCCCACACTGACAGGTGCTGTCTTTAACTAGGTCTTCAGATGACCATCCGGCCCACACTGACGGGTGATATCTTTAACTAGGTCTTCAGATGACCATCCGGCCCACACTGACGGGTGATGTCTTTAACTAGGTCTTCAGATGACCATCCGGCCCACACTGACGGATGATGTCTTTAACTAGGTCTTCAGATAACCATTCGGCCCACACTGACGGGTGATATCTTTAACTAGGTCTTCAGGTGACCATCAGGCCCACACTAACGGGTGGTGTCTTTAACTAGGTCTTCATGTGACCATCCGGCCCACACTGACGGGTGATGTCTTTAACTAGGTCTTCAGGTGACCATCCGACCTACACTGACGGGTTTTATATTGTTAGTTATTACAGAGAAGCTGGTGCTTGAGTCGTATGGATACCTTTCTCTTTCAATCAAAGATACACGAAAAATATTTGCCTGTATACTGTGTGGAGACTGTAAGGGTCATACGCCTTTCTTCTCAGCGCTATATTTTTTTCCTAAAGTCTACAGCAACGGGTGAGCTGTGGCACTCATTGATTTATGAGCATATCAATGCCAATGCTGTTGTTTCCGCATGACGGATTATTAACTTTGGAAGGCCGTGTTATTTCAGATATTTCAGTATCTAATACCCAAAGTGGAAGAGATTTGTTGTTTACAATTTTATTTGCGCTTCGTGAAATTAAACCACTTTACATAATTGGCTTGGAAGATTTACGGAGCATCGTGTTTCTATCCATCAATTCTTACCCCTTCACACAACATCTGCTCCAAGCAGGCGTGAAATACGTTTCCGGTGGACAAGAAAGTTAAATAATGACAAACAAAAACGCCACAGCCACATCTGCTCCAAGAGTGAAATAGTATCATGGCTTCCGTAGGTCGTCTACGTGACGTGTTGACTGTTATGAATGTACCATGTAACCTTGGTTGTTTTGTGAAGTTTCTTCCACTACAACGACCACTGAACTCGAGTTTCTCCTGCAAAGGCATTCACAGTTTTACTTTCCAGTTTCCTCCAGAAGCTGCAAATCAGAAAGATAACTTAATTTGTGCTATTTTTACAGCTGATTAACATTCCTTCCACCTGACACTTATCTCCCCTAAATAAATGTTTGTTCTATTTTCTGTTTCGCTGGCATTTCCATTTTGTTCCTGCATGATCTTATTTTTTTTTACTGTACCCTGAATTAAAGATGGTTATTACGAGCCAACCGTACCTGTACTTGCTGTTGAAATAGGTCATGGCCGCACCACACTCGCATCAATGGCATTTGGAACACCACTTCTTGATGTTAGAGCTTCCTGCACACATATCATATGAATGGAGTGAGAAAGAAAGCTATGCTGTGCTGCATAGTGCCGGTTCAATGATATGACAACACATAATCGTCTCTTATGAACATGCAATGTTACTAGAGGTAACAGAGTTATTGTTTTACAGAAGAGTATTATGAACACAGTTGATGTTTTCAAATAAGTAAAACTTGAAAAATACAAATATAAGAAAGAGATCATGTACTGTTTTTTTGTGATTTAAATAAAAAGCAATTGGGGGCGGTGGGAGGGGGTGGGGGGGGGGGGGGGGTTTGGTTAAAGTAAGAATGTTAGTAGACATTGAAATACAAGACCACATTTTCTGAAAAAGATACATATACTGCTGCAAATATAACAGCTATTGGACAACTTAAGAGCCCACCCATAAGAAAAGTCAACAATAAAATTAAAAAACACTAAGTATTAAACATTGTAAACAGACACAAGCACTGCGCAGCGGGCATGGCACTAAGAGAAATGTAATAGTTCCAGCCGGAGCAAGAAAGTTTAGGGCAGAGGTGATGTGGTTGACGACTCAGAACAAAGGTACATGGACGCGTGCCAAGGTCACTCGCCGTCTGGACACTATGCCAAGGTCACTCACCGTCTCAACAAAGGAGAACGGAGTTGAGGCAAAGAATGTGGATAGGTAGGAACGGATCACTGGCGTTCCGATTTGGGGAGTGGGGCGTGAGTGACAGACGGGACGGCAGCGGAGCTTACTGCGATAGATTAGTGACAGGTGTTCAGAGTAATTCGTTCCAATAACGACTGAATAGAGCCATCCCCCTGAGATCAATTGGTCAGCTCTGATACTGCTTCAGTGTATATAATACGAGACAATGTTTTGGTCAAGAGGCTGGATGGAGAGGGGATGAGGCGAGAGAGAGACTGTAGATAGGAGTTCGTTTAGCTCACCGATTTGATAGAGGAGCGATTGATAGACTGTTGTACGAATGTTAGTGATAGAACAGGATCGCTCAAATAGGTGTGTGAGTTTTGTATTAATAGATAATCTGAACGTGTGTTGTAAGCAAGACACTGTGAACGAGGTATGTCCAGATCGCCCACCTGAGGGGATTTGAGTGAGGAAGAGTTTTTGATAAGGTGTGTTGAGGACGCAGTTAAATAGATGTGTGTGTGATGTGTGTGCGGCAATAGAACTGGGATTTTGATAGTTGGGAATTCCAGCAATAGATAATGCTTAAAATGTCCGCTTTAGTTAATATTTATATCAACATATATATAATATAGGAATAGTTAGTTAAGATGATATTAATTGTATTGAGTTTGTAATTTCACTACTCATTTTTCTGGTATGAGTATTATATAATAAATATGCCACCTGCTGTGTGCTATATTATTCGCAGTGTGTGGTCATGATTGATGTGGATGAGTGTGATAATGTTCTAAGTTAGAATAACCCTAGGGCAAACAGTGAGATCTGCTACAGAAACAACATTTTATCATATGGATCATAGAGTAGTTAACGTACGAGAATGTTTGTAGAGTTATTATGGAAAAGATAAGAAAAGTCTTCTAGCCGCGATGAGCTATTATTATGGCAGTGACGTCATACTTTCGACATTATATTTCGTGTCTCATTTTGAAGAAGAAGGTCATCATGTATAAACCGGTCTTGTCTCCCACTACCCATGCATGATCATCTATAGTCTAAACTATAGATGGACATGACCCACGGCCAAATGTCTCTAAATTAGGTCATGCACTACCCCGCAATGAACTTATTTGCATTTGACTCAACACGGCCAACACTGAAATGACTTACATGCCGAGACCACTTTCCTTGGGTCTAATATGGAACTGGTGCTGGATTTAGACCCTCGGAAATCTGGGGTCATGCCCTCTGTGGCTCGGTTGGTCTGCATCCAGTGTTTGAAAAAGGAATTGACGGAAGAGCACTATCAGGAGTGGAGCCTGCGGCTTAATTTGACTCAAGACGCAAGCAGTGTAGAACGACTGACAAATCGAGAGCACTTTCGTTGGGTCTAATAGTGAACGTGTGCTGGTATTAGACCCATGGAAGACAGGTCAGCTCTCTAACCTTCTTATGAAGGATCGCTACGGAAACCGTGCCTTAATACCGCGGAAACCGCAGGCTCCAGATTCCTGGTCATGGACAAACAAAAGCCCTCGATTAATTCGTCTTGGCCAAAAAATTAACGGGTGCTGGAAATAGACCATCGGAAGATAGGTCAGTTTTACCCTACAAATGACAGGGCGTTGCTACGGAAATCCTGCTCAACTCGAGAGGAACCGCAGACATTTGGTTCACGTATCAGGCTGATAAGCCAATGGCACGAGGCTACCATGTGAGGGATAACGGCCGGACGCTTGTTAGCCGGAATCCCGCCCAAATTCTCAGCACCACTGTAATGGGAGGCTTCGATATGGTCGGGACCTGGGGATCGCGCCTAAACCCTACCAGGTCGAGCCACAGAAAGAGGTCTCTTCCATCCGCTGATCAAAGCGGGCGGATAGCTGCTCGATATTTACCCTATACGGCGATGGGGTGCGAAACCACCAACATCAGACTTAGTTCCTGGTCGGGGTATCGAAAACAGTAGAGCAGCCACCTCACTGTGAACTGTCGAGACTCACTCATTGACCACGAGATATGTCCGCAAACCAGGCGAACAACATCTCCGTGACATTACCAGGCTTGTCCCCTGGTTAAATGCACCTCTGCTTCGATATCTACCTCTGTACGCTATCAGCCATACCAATGGACGCAGAAGAAATGCAGACCAGCGGACATTGCACACCTGCCCCACTGTGTCAACATCCCAGGCGGCGGGGAATGCTAGGCGTACCATCCCTGCATAGAAGCCAAGAAAAAAAAGGGAGAAAGAGATACCCCACTCACATGCAAATGCTACGTTTCTGGCAGGACGTGACGATCCTGGGGTACAGACACACTGGACTGCCTCTCTTCCGGGTAAACCAATCCATATCATATATCTCATATATCATCTCACATATCATCATCGCACCCTATAGACACGAGTAGTGAAGACTCGTTAGTCTGGTAAGACAACTTCCATAAGAAAGACAACTCTGATCATAAACAACTGCTGCCTTGCAGATAGGCTGGGGACAGCCAAAGGCTAAGGAGCGCATCCCTACAGAAACGCCTGTTGAAATCGGATGCACGGGGCCGCAAGCCTAACAAAACAGTGCAACGTAAATCGCAGTATGATGACAGTACAACCGATCAGAAAAACGTATGGCGCTCATCCTGCGGAGTCCCGCCAGGCAGCGATAGTGCCGGGTCTCACGCCTCGAAGGGGCCCACCCTTGACTACTGGTGGTCATCCACCCATGTGTCGTGGAGTCAAGGCACATGGCTATGGGGCAACTTTTATTGACCAAAAACTCAAGACCCTCAAAATACTACAGTGGAATGCGGAGGGAGTCATTAACAAAAAACTTTCCCTAACACATCACCTGCATGAAGGTAAGATTGACGTGGCATGTATCCAGGAAACGCACCTCAACAATAATCATAAATTCTCAATCAGAGGATACCAGACCTTCCGTCTCGATAGAGAAGGCCACAAAGGAGGGGTCCTGATACTGACCACAAACTGCATACCGAGTAGCGCGGTACCTGTCAGACACACCGGACAAGCAGAAATTGTAGGAGTTGACATAATGGCTCAAGAGACGAAGCTCCGCATTTTCAATCTGTACGGACCACCAATTAGAGACCTATCGCTCTCGAGTATGGAGGTCAGAGACTTCAACTGCATAGTAGTTGGAGATTTCAACAGCCACTCGGAGAGATGGGGATACTCTGACACAGACAGCAGAGGTGACGAAGTGGAAGATTGGGAGATAGATACAAATCTCTCCCTAATCAATAGGCCGGAGGATACCCCTAGTTTCTATTCTAGAACGTGGCGTACCACCTCGACTCCAGATTTGGCCTTCTCTACATAGGACATGCACCATAAAATAGACCGCCAGGTGCTAAACCAACTGGCAGGTAGCGACCACAGGCCGATCAGACTAATCATTGATATGGAAGTAGGCCCACAGGAAACAAAACCGCTCCCACGTTGGAATTACAAACGAGCCGACTGGGACAGATTTGCAATCCTGACAGATGGGCTGTGTGAAACCATCAACACACGAAACAACAAAATGAAGCCCATGGTGGAAAGCCTAAGCAAGGCAATAATACAAGCCGCCACTGAAACCATCCCAAGAGGAGCTAGGAAAAACTATAAGCCCTACTGGAATGATGAGTTGCAGAAAGCGGAAGATGCAGTAACAAATGCTAGGAACATGGCAGAGCGAGAACAATCTATGGAGGCAAACATCGCCCTCTTCGCCGCCACGGCGAAATACAAATACACTCTCAAGCAAACAGCAAGAGAAAGCTGGAAAAACAAAACGGAAAGCCTAAACCTGGACAAAGAAGGGAACAAGCTATGGAAGCTAGTCAGAGCCATGAACGACGAAACACCGTCAAACAAACAAATTACCATCAAGCAGGGCGAAAACTTGCTCACCGGTAAGAAAGCCGCTAACGCTTTTGTCGATCACTATGCCAGAGCAAACCACATCGATGTCACTGCAGATAGGCATACAGACATTAGTGAAGAGCTAAAGGGGCACGACAACATCAATACGGCACCTGAAGAGCACATGATGGCCAAATTAACAATGAGCAAAATGGAAGAAGCTATGAAAACATTAAAGAAAAGGAAATATCCCGGAAAAGACGGAATAACAAACGAAATGCTGATGGGGCTGGGCCAAATAGCGAAGAGGAAACTGCTATCGGTCCTGAACCAAAGCTGGAAAAGGGGAATTGTACCCCAGGCATGGAAAGACGCAGTACTGGTACCAGTACCCAAAAGAGGAAAGGACAAAACAGATCCAAATGGATACAGGCCCATCAGCCTACTGAGCTGTGTCGGCAAGCTGATGGAACGTATGATAAACACCAGACTGATGTGGCATCTGGAAGAAAAACGAATACTAATTCCACAGCAAGCCGGCTTCAGACAGCACAGATCCACTGAGGACCAGGTCATCCTCATAGCCCAGGAAATAAAAGATGCTACCAGGCACAGAAACACACAGTAGCTGTTTGGGTGGATCTGGAAAAGGCATTTGACAAAGTCTGGAAAGACGGACTTAGAGTCAAGCTAAGAAGAAGTGATGTTTGTGGGAAAATGTACAAGTGCATCAACCACTACCTCAAACAAAGAACGGCCAGAGTCCAAGTACAAGGGCAGATGAGCAAAAAGGTGACACTCGAGCAGGGAGTACCCCAAGGGGGAGTACTGTCACCCACACTCTTCCTGGTATATATAAACGACATTACAGAGAATATACCAAGGAGAATCCATAGCTCAATGTTTGCAGACGATCTGGCTATGTGGACCTCTGAAATGAATCTCACCATAGCAAGAAATCGGATGCAGACGGCCCTAACATCGCTGGAAGAGTGGGCGAACTCATGGCTGGTCAAAATAAACGAGGAGAAAACCACATGCACAATATTCTCGCTTTCAATAAAACCCCAAAATACCAAATTAAGTTCAAATGGCAAATTCCTGCAGCCAAACGACAACCCAACCTATATGGGACTCACATTTGATCGGCGCATGACATGGAAAAGTCAGATCGAGAGAAACCGAATGAGAGCCAGAGAAAGAATGGCAATCATGAGGAAACTTGCTGGCACAAGCTGGGGAGCAGACGAAGGCATACTAAAGAAACTGTACACTGGAAGAGTGAGACCAGTTCTCGAGTATGGCATTACGGCATGGACAACGGCAGCAAAGGCGAACTTCGATAAAGTTAGTAAACTTCAAAACCAAGCCATGAGAGTTATAACAGGAGGCATGAAGTCAACGCCAATTGTAGAACTTGAAAAGATTACAAAACTGCAATCCATGACCGATAGAAGAGACTGCAGAGCCTAGCTGCAGTCAGAGAAACTCCGAAGACTGACTGACCATCCAATGCACCAGAGACTAAACAATTTGGGAAATGGGAAACTAAAGCGGAGAAACTTTGCAAAAATAGCCAAAGCAAAGATGCACGAAGATCCCAGAAACGCACTAACAAAACCAAAACCCATCACTACTGTACGAAAACCTACCTGGAGGCAGGATATATTTCCAGAAGTGGTAGAAAATATACCAGGTATTGGAAACAAAAACTGCCAGACTGAAAAAGAAAGGAGAGATACTACCCTAAGCTTTATATCGAAAAGCTACCCAAGCATGGACTGGACCTATGCATACGCCGACGGTTCTGTAACAAACACTACACAGAACGGAGGGGCAATAGTATTCCTGAACCTACCAAATGGCAGACAAATAACACTGTCATTCGCTACTGGTAAGTACACAAGCAATTTCAGAGCGGAGGCAGAGGCACTGAGGGCGGCAGTGGAAGAAATGGTGACACACAAAGAAAATGAAAGCCATATAGTCCTGCTTACAGATGCTCTCGCCGTAGTCACAGCACTAAAAAGCCAGAAAAACACTGAGCTTAATGACTTAAGAGCAGCACTCTGCAAACTGTGCCAGCAGTCCGCACCAAAAAGGGTAGTGGTACAGTGGGTCCCATCACACTGCAACATCCAAGGCAACGAGGAGGCAGACAGACTGGCAAAAGAAGGTGCAAGACTACCACAAATAGATACTAGTATGACGTACGAAGAGTCAAAACGGCTTATCAAAGCCAGATACATGACCAAATGGGAAACCGAACATACTGGTTACACCAAAAACGATGCCTATTACCAGTTGAACCGAAGAGAGCAGGTCGTTATCTTCAGACTTCACACTGGCCACAATAGACTGAGGTACCACCTATTCAACAAATTGAAGATAGGTGGTACCGACGAATGCCCGTGCGGTACCGGTAAAATGACCGCTGAACATCTGCTGCAGAACTGCCCGACATACGAGGATCAGAGAGAGCAGATGTGGCCATCACCAGTGGAACTGCAAGACAAGCTCTATGGCAGCGGCGACAGCCTCAGAATGACCGCCGCTTTTTTCGAAAAAATAATGGTTACTGTCTGACTGCGTACGAAGAAGAAGGAGAAGAAGAAGAAGAACTTATTTGCAATCTCCGGACTCGCTTTTATGACATCCCCCATGAAGAGTAAGTCAAGATAGAGCGATATCTTTACACCGTGACTCGTGGTCCAGAACGGCTCTTGTTCAGAGTCAATCAAAGTGCTGAAATTCAAAGTGAATCAAGGTACTGAAATAGGCTTACGTGTCAATCCTTCCAAGGCAGCATTATCAAATGTTTATTGCTGATCCCAGAAATCAAGGTGCTCAAATAGGCTTACGTGTCAATCCTTCCAAGGCAGCATTATCAAATGTTTATTGCTGATCCAATAAAGCAAGGTACTGAAATAGGCTTACGTGTCAATCCTTCCAAGGCAGCATTATCAAATGTTTATTGCTGATCCAAGAAATCAAGGTGCTGAGATGTGTTTACCTGTCAATCCTTCCAATGCAGCATTATCAAATGTTTATTGCTGATCCAAGAAATCAAGGTGCTGAGATGTGCTTACGTGTCAATCCTTCCAATGCAGCATTATCAAATGTTTATTGCTGATCCAAGAAATCAAGGTGCTGAGATGTGCTTACGTGTCAATCCTTCCAATGCAGCATTATCAAATGTTTATTGCTGATCCAAGAAATGAAAAGCTGTTGGCCTGGGCGCATAATTCTTGTGGGGCAGAAACCTTTTTAGAAGATTATTTTCTTACAACACAAAACATGTGCTTGGGAGTTACAGGGTTACATACTGGCCTACTGGAAGAGACACGGGCGCAATATTTGCCTTGCCCAGGCGTTGGCAACACGCGCTACGTCCCTGACCAAACCCCAGGCAATGTAAGATTGTTGTCTTCAATCTCTTCCTACCATTAACACCCCTGTTTTACCTTCCAAAACAAAAACAAAAACGACTGATTTTTCGAAACGATGACTTTCACTTGGTTAGATCAAAGCGATTTGTTCTTTCTTCCATTTAATATTTTCAGTTAATTTAGAATATAATGAACGTTTATGACCTCTCAACACTTGTAACAGTTTCATCTGAAGTATGTACATCTTTATAACGTACACATAATAAGGGGAGTATACTCTGGTTGTTTTTTTAATTAAATGGATATATTCCAATTCTGTTTTTGTTTTCAGCTTCAAAGTCATTTCTTATTTACATTATTTGACAGGGGAGGATACGGTGTATCCCCGCGAATCCTAAGAAAAACCAAGGCTCTTATATTTATATATATATATATACACGCCAGATTGCTATTAATAATGAAGAAATCCAAAATGTCACACATTTAGAATATCTTGGCTCTACGTTATCAAACGACGGAGACCGTTTAAAAGACATTAGAAGACATTTGGCCATGGCGATGCAGAAGCTAAACAAAATGCACAATGTATACCATAATACTAACAAGCAACTAAAACTTAAGATCCTGCTAACATGCATATTTCCAGTAGCACTGTACGGATGTGAGACATGGACAACGACATAAGTAGCACAGAAGGAAATTGGAACGTTCGAAACAAAATGTTACAGAAGAATCCTAAACATTCCTTGGATAAAGAAAGTGACAAATAAAACCATCCTAGAAGACCTGAATGTTGAAGAAATCTGGCTCATAAACAATGTTATGTTTCGGGAATTCAATTTTGTTGGCTACGTCAAACGTCGTGACGGGCTGGAAAGAACGGTCATGGAGGGCGTTGTACCTGGAACGTGACACAGGAGTCGACCAAGGCGAAGGTGGATACAAGATATCAAGGATACTCTAAACATGAACATGGAGCAGGTGGGAAGATGGAGCAGGTGGGAAGATGGAGCAGGTGGGAAGATGGAGCAGGTGGGAAGATGGAGCAGGTGGGAAGATGGAGCAGGTGGGAAGATGGAGCAGGTGGGTAGAGCAGGTGGGTAGAGCAGGTGGGTAGATGGAGCAGGTGGGAAGATGGAGCAGGTGGGAAGATGGAGCAGGTGGGAAGATGGAGCAGGTGGGAAGATGGAGCAGGTGGGAAGATGGAGCAGGTGGGAAGATGGAGCAGGTGGGAAGATGGAGCAGGTGGGAAGATTTCCTGCAGACCGAGATTCATATCGGCTGGCTGTGATAAGAGCGACGTTCTACATAAAACACGCTACATGATGATGATGATGATGATGATGATGATATATGGAGATGCTTATTCAGGCTGTGTGGGCGAGTTAAAGGAAGACACCGTGCTCATCCCAGGGACGACCTTGGGGCCGCCCTCACAACAGCTGGCTAAAACAGGCCACCACCTCCCCAACAGAACTGCAGGCCGCCTGGGACTTGACCATCAGACTTGGTCAAAGACATGGTCATTCGACGAGACGGGCCCAGGTCGCCTAAGCGTACTATTGTATTGTATATGGCGAACTGAGACCCTAGTCCGGTCAGGCATAACATGCTGACAAGGACCACTATCCATCTTCCATTTAGCGTTCCCTGAAAAACAGGCTGCATTAAATGCAGTCTGGCTGACAAGATGTTTATCGACGTGATCCTTGTAGTAGTGATCGTCAGGCAGATGAACCAAGCACAGCACAACTGGCTGGATGACCGCAATCTAACTTTAGGGATCTGATTTTGTTAAATATTTGAATTGTTCTTTGTTACTTACCAACAACCTTTTGTTCGTAATGTAGGTTTCTGTGATGGTAAGTTCCGACTCGGTAACTGGGCAACACTTGTGCATGTACTTGCAATCTTCTTTTACTAATCTGGCCTTCATATATGTCAAGTAGCTGCTCATTAAATGAATACAGCTGAAGCTACTGGTCGTATCCTCCACACAGATCAAGTAGATGCTCCTGGCCTCCACACAGATCAAGTAGATGCTAATGGCCTCCACACAGGTCAAGTAGATGCTCCTGGACTAAAGACAGCTGAAGTTACTGGTCTTAGCATCCACACAGATCAAGTAGATGCTCCTGGCCTCCACACAGATCAAGTTGATGCTTCTGGCCTCCACACAGGTCAAGTAGATGCTCATGGCCTACACAGGTCAAATAGATGTTCCTGGACTGAAGACAGCTGAAGTTACTGGTCTTAGCCTCCACACAGATCAAGTAGCTAATCATGGTCTCAAGACAGATCAAGTAGCTATTCATGGTCTCAAGACAGATCATGTAGCTTCAACTGCTCCTGTTTCCATTTACATTGCGGAAGCTGTTGCCATGTATGACCTGCTCCGTTAGTTAGGGATCTTACTGCTTTTCTAGCTAATAATTTCATCCTGCTTTCTCACTAAAGAAAACGGACCTGTCACTACGTATGTCGGGTTTTGTTCCATGTTACAGATCTGTCACTACGTATGTCGGGTTTTGTTCCATGTTACAGATCTGTCACTACGTATGTCGGGTTTTGTTCCATGTTACAGATCTGTCACTACGTATGTCGGGTTTTGTTCCATGTTATAGATCTGTCACTTCGCATGTCGGTTTTTGTTCCATGTTACAGATCTGTCACTACGTATGTCGGGTTTTGTTCTATGTTATCTTTGAACCTCTTTTCTGTTGAATTCAGTTGCACGTGTGCTCGTTTCCTCTAAGACGGCATGAATCTGCTTCCAGGCCGTAACTAAGACAGACGTTTGTCCAGTACAATCTCGTACTATCCTCCCGGATTGTCGTCTAGTCTTACGAGCGGCCACGTGTAATCCCGTCCGTGAGTTACCAGGTCCGAAAGTGGAACAAAGAAGAAAAACAATTGAACCTTCCTGGCATGTCGCTAGCGTCTACTACTGAAGCCATTTATTTCACAAGAAAACAACTGCATCGCGGTCTACAGAAGGAGTGACTAATTGAAGCATCGCTTTTAATCCAACGGAGAGCTTTTCAAATGAGTATCGAACTTTTTGGGGGGAGGTCGAATAGTTTATGTTTATTCTAAATGTAATGGAAGTTTACGATTTCTTGTCACTTTTTATCGTTAAATCTGAAATTCTGAAAGACTCCCCGATGACAGCATGATTACCTCCCTACGCCTTAAATGTAAAATCATGTTTGCTTTTTCTGACTAGACCTGACGAGAAACCTCTCAAATCTAGCTGCATCCATGACAGTATCGTTATATCACCATGGTGATGAATGTAGATCGGTCGCAGCAGAAATTGGTTTCGGGCCCAGTCTGAGGTGCGTGAGTCAGGACAACTAAATATAGATCTACTTTGCGACGTGAGCGTGCATAGGTTCAACATAAAAATCAGGGGCTTCCGTTGATAGAGAGATGTGCGTCCGTTCACACGGGGCTCAGGGGTGTCCGTTCTTACGGGGATCAGGGGTGTGCGTTCAAACGTTGATCAGGGGCTTCCGTTAACACGGGGCTCAGGGGCGTCCGTTCACACCGGGATCAGGAGCGTCCGTTCACACTGGTATTGTCAACACACAAAACCGCCCCGAACTTTCTTCCCATTTCTGGGGTAGTCGATGGGTTTTAAAAGCTGAGGACTACATGCCGCTTTGTCACTGCTGTCGCCACGTCGTGTGCTGACAATATTTGCTTATTTCACCACAACAGAAAAAAACCATGTCTTACCGGGGATTCGATCCCTTGCTCTACCTGTTAACAGGCAGGCATCGAGACCATTCGGTCACCCAAATACTCGTATTGTAGTCAGATTAACAGACCTCCTTATTTGCATCTGTCAATCTATTGGTTGTTATACATAGATTCTGGCATCTGTTCTTAACTCAACTTAGCGTCTTTATAATGGTCTAGAAGATTGTTTACGTCTATATACTCATATAACCAGTTTCTTTTACATTTATAATAATAACGTTCGCCTAGACATCTGAGGTCCGTTGCGTCGGTGTGTGACCGCGAACTACTATGTTCTCGAACCTCGTATCAGAGCTAAGATAATGAATTTTGGTCTTCGCCCATGAAATTGAAAGTCCCATATTTTGAGCTGTGCTATTCAGATACTCAAGAGATTGTTGCAGCTCTGTGCTATCCGGGCTTAGCAGGACTATGTCATCCGCGTAGACGAGGTCAGTGATGCACGTTTGGTCAATAGTGATTCCATTGTTCTGAGAACTGTGGCGGTCCAGGAGCCAGTCGACAGCCGGACAGAAGAGATCGGGAGCAAGGACGCAGTACTGTCTGACTCCAGTAGATGTTGGGAATCTTTCAGAGAGAGTGCCCCCCCTGAATTAAGCTTGCGCATGGCTGCCTGGACTTCTGACAGCGTTGAAGGGTCAGTGCTAGTCTGTGGATCGGGAGGAATAGCTACAGATTGATCATATGGGTCAAGGCAGGCCGTGGCTGGTGGATGGTTCAAGGCTTGTAGAGCTGACTTCACCAAGCCCCCCCCCCCCACTTCTTCATGCATTGTGCAGGGTGAGCCATCTACTTGTTTACAAACTCGACACTGTCGTGAGCCTCCATCTTACCTCCAGTGCGGAGAAGCTTTATGGTCTGGTAAGCGGGCCTGGGGTCGTTAGAACTGAGACCAACTTCGACCAAATCAGCAACGTCACTGAAGAAACGTTCCCTGTGGACTCTTGTTTTGTTGTCGTCGGCGCTCGACAAGGTCATGGGGGAACCTGGCAGCTTTCTTTTGAAGTATTCTGTCGTAGGTTGTGTCAGAGAGCCAAGGTTGACGTTTTGGTTGTTGTGATCTCTAAATAAATTTGGACGCATTTTATAGTTGACCATGCTACCTGGGAGGGTTCTGCAGCAGCGAGGTGACACCTGACAGCATCAAGGTATTTCTTGGTAGTACTCGGGTCGAGTTTGAGAAGCTGGGCGTTAATCTTGTGGGGCTGCACCTGTTTGAAAGAGGCATGGACTGATGGAGAACATCGCTGTCAGCAGGCTGTGGTCAGTGTTAGCTGGGGCCTCCGCGCCTCTAAACCGGTCGAGACTTCTTACCAGGATATGGTCGATTTCCTTCCTGGTTTTTCCGTCGTTGGAAATCTATGTGTGTCGGTGGATATGAAATCTATGTGTGTCGGTAGATATGCAATCTATGTGTGTCGGTGGATATGAAATCCATGTGAGTCGGTGGATATAAAATCCATGTGTGTCGGTGGATATGAAATCCATTGGTGTCGGTGGATATGAAATCCATTTGTGTCGGTGGATATGAAATCATGTGTGTCGGTGGATATTTAAACGACGGTACCACGACCCGGAAATCTCCAGGTTGACAGTAGCGCAGAAAGACAGGAAGCTTTCTGAGTTGTCGTTCACGATCCACTACCAAATGGGCACAGGACAGACTCGAAGAAACCGCCACTGGATCCTCAGACAGCGTTGAAATCGCTAAGCAGGATTAGTTCATCATGAGCAGGAACTGTGGTAGCAGAATTAGTTCATCATGAGCAAAAGGATTAGTTCACCATGACCAGGAGCTGCGGCAGTAGCATTAGTTCATCATGAGCAGCAACCGTGACAGCAGGATTAGTTCATCGTGAGCAGGAACTGTGGTAGCAGGAAGATTAGTTCATCATGAGCCGCAGAATAAGTTCATCATGAGCAGGAACTGTGGCAGCAGGATTAATTCATCATGAGCAGCAACTGTGGTAGCAGATTTAGTTCACCATGAGCAAAACTGTGACAGTAGCATTAGTTCATCATGAGCAGCAACTGTGGTAGTAGCATTAGTTCATCAAGAGCAGCAGGATTAGTTCATCAAGAGCAGCAGGATTAGTTCATCATGAGCAGCAACTGTGACAGAAGGATTAGTTCATTATGACCAGGAACTGTGGTAGTAGCATTAGTTCATCAAGACCAGCAGGATTAGTTCATCATGAGCAGCAACTGTGACAGCAGGATTATTTCACCAGGATCAGAACTGTGGCAGTTGCATTAATTCATCATGACTAGGAACTGTGGTAGCAGGATTAGTTCATCATGAGCAGGAACTGTGGAAGCAGGATTAGTTCATCATGAGCAGGAACTGTGGCAGCAGGATTAGTTCATCATGAGCAGCAACTGCGGTAGCAAGATTAGTTCATCATGAGCAGCAGGATTAGTTCACCATGACCAGAACTGTGGCAGTAGCATTAGTTCATCATGACCAGGAACTGTTGCAGCAGGATTAGTTCATCATCACCAGGAACTGTGGCAGCAGGATTAGTTCTTTAGAGTAGCAACTGTGACAGCAGGATTAGTTCATCATGGCCAGGAACTGTGGTAGCAGGATTACTTCATCATGAGCCGCAGAATTAGTTCATCATGAGCAGCAACTGTGACAGCAGCATTAGTTCATCGTGAGCAGGAACTGTGGAAGCAGGATTAGTTCATCATGAGCAGCAACTGTGACAGCAGGATTAGTTCATCATGAGCAGGAACTGTGGAAGCAGGATTAGTTCATCATGAGCAGCAACTGTGACAGCAGGATTAGTTCATCATGAGCATCAGAATTAAGACATCATGAGCAGCAACTGTGACAGTAGGATTAGTTCATCATGAGCAGGAACTGTGGTAGCAGCAGGATTAGTTCATCATGAGCAGCAGAATTAGTTCATCATGAGCAGGAACTGTGGCAGCACGATTAGTTCATCATGACCAGGAACTGTGGTAGCAGGATTAGTTCATCATGACCGGGAACTGTGGCAGCAGGATTAGTTCATCATTACCAGGAACTGTGGCAGCAGGATTAGTTCATCATGACCAGGAACTGTGGCAGCAGGATTAGTTCATCATGGCCAGGAACTGTGGCAGCAGGATTAGTTCATCATGGCCAAGAACTGTGGCAGCAGGATTAGTTCATCATGCCCAGGAACTGTGGCAGCAGGATTAATTCATCATTGGGCAGCAACTGTGACAGTAGGATTAGTTCATCATGAGCAAGCAACTGTGACAGCAGGATTAGTTCATCATGAGCAGCAGAATTAATTCGTCATGAGCAGCAACTGTGACAGCAGGATTAGTTCATCGTGAGCAGCAATTGTGACAGCAGGATTAGTTCATCATGAGCAGCAGAATTAGTTCATCATGAGCAGCAACTGTGACAGCAGGATTAGTTCATCGTGAGCAGGAACTGTGGAAGCAGGATTAGTTCATCATGAGCAGCAGAATTAGTTCATCATGAGCAGCAACTGTGACAGCAGGATTAGTTAATCATGAGCAGGAACTGTGGAAGCAGGATTAGTTCATCATGAGCAGCAAAATTAGTTCATCATGAGCAGCAACTGTGGCAGCACGATTAGTTCATCATGACCAGAAACTGTGGTAGCAGGATTAGTTCATCATGACCAGGAACTGTGGCAACAGGATTAGTTCATCATTACCAGGAACTGTAGCAGCAACATTAGTTCCTCATGACCAGGAACTGTGGCAGCATGATTAGTTCATCATGGCCAGGAACTGTGGCAGCAGGATTAGTTCATCATGGCCAAGAACTGTGGCAGCAGGATTAATTCATCATTGGGCAGCAACTGTGACAGTAGGATTAGTTCATCATGAGCAAGCAACTGTGACAGCAGGATTAGTTCATCATGAGCAGCAGAATTAATTCGTCATGACCAGGAACTGTGACAGCAGGATTAGTTCATCATGAGCAGCAACTGTGACAGCAGGATTAGTTCATCATGAGCAGCAGAATTAGTTCATCATGAGCAGCAACTGTGACAGCAGGATTAATTCATCATGAGCCGCAGAATTAGTTCATCATGAGCAGCAGCTGTGACAGCAGGATTAGTTCATCATGAGTAGGAACTGTGGTAGCAGCAGGATTAGTTCATCACGAGCAGCAGAATTAGTTCATCATGAGCAGCAACTGTGACAGCAGGATTAGTTCATCATGAGTAGGAACTGTGGTAGCCGCAGGATTAGTTCATCATGAGCAGCAGGATTAGTTCATCATGAGCAGGAACTGTGGATGCAGGATTAGTTCATCATGACCAGGAAATGTGGCAGCAGGATTAGTTCATCATGGCTAGGAACTGTGACAGCAGGATTAGTTCATCATGAGCAGCAACTGTGGCAGCAGGATTGGTTCATCATGACTAGCAACTGGTGCAGCAGGATTAGTTCATCATGACCAGGAACTGTGGCAGCAGGATTAGTTTATCATGACCAGGAACTGTGGTAGCAGGATTAGTTCATCATGACCAGGAACTGTGGCAACAGGATTAGTTCATCATGAGCAGCAACTGTGGCAGCAGGATTAGTTCATCATGACCAGGAACTGTGGCAGCAGGATTAGTTCATCATGAGCAGCAACTGTGGCAGCAGGATTAGTTCATCATGACCAGGAACTGTGGCAGCATTATTAGTTCATCATGACCAGGAACTGTGGCAGCAGGATTACTTCATCATGACCAGGAACTGTGGCAACAGGATTAGTTCATCATGACCAGGAACTGTGGCAGCAGGATTAGTTCATCATGACCAGGAACTGTGGCAACAGGATTAGTTCATCATGACCAGGAACTGTGGCAGCAGGATTAGTTCATCATGACCAGGAACTGTGGCAGCAGGATTAGTTCATCATGACCAGGAACTGTGGCAGCAGGATTAGTTCATCATGACCAGGAACTGTGGCAGCAGGATTAGTTCATCATGACTAGGAACTGTGGCAGCAGGATTAGTTCATCATGACCAGGAACTGTGGCAGCAGGATTGGTCATATCGTGATAAAAGTTTGATATCGGGCGAAGGACTACTGTGGAAAGGGGGGCTAGTGGCGTGTCTCGATAAATGTGGGCAATCTTCAGTGCCGAGGACAGTAGGAGCACTGCAGAATCCGTACTGGGCAGTGGGGGTGTCTACCGCGATCCCTGTAGGCTTCTGGGAGGGATCCAGGTACTCCGCTGCCTTGGAATGGGATCGCGAGAAGGGAGTGTTTGATGAGTTTTCCTTCTCCAAGTGTCGAGCCGGTGTCAGAGTCTGTCTTCTTCCCTTCCCGGGCTCCACCTCTGCATATTTTCCTCCTGCTAGGCGATGACATTTGTTCTCCGTCAAGAATACGGAGAACTGAGAGGATGCCCAGGTTTCCCGTGGGGTGCGAGTGACAACTGACATCAGGCTGTGAAGAAGATCCCTTGTATATCGTATCTTTGCTTGACCTGACGCAGGGGAGCAGCCTATAGACACAAGTGTTTTCATGTAGGCCTCGATTTCCGAGTCTAGGAGCTGAGCAATGTTCGACCGAAGATGACCATCTATACTAGACGATTCAAAGACCGTGAACAAAATGCATTGCAGCTTGCGAAATATACCACTCATGTGAACAAAAACACTCTTACAGTAAAGTAGCTCTGCGGCGCAGCGATCAGTCCAAATATGAATCCGTTCAGAAACTTGAGAACATTCGAAACATACACAAACAGCGGAGCTATCGTCAGCGCAGCTAAACGTTCTCCATTCCCATTTCGTTGATCTAAAAACTATGCGCACCCAATCTATTCTTGAATGCATTAATTGTTCCTGCTTCCACTTTTTCCCGTGGCAATGCATTCCAAGCATTCACCACTCTCTGGCTAACAACTATTTTCTAACATCTAATCTGCAGATTTCTTTAATAGTTTGTGGCTGTGCTCTCTTGGTCTTTTAGATATTTATATTTTGAAAAACTTGTAATAGTCTAATTTATATTTTCCGTTGATTATCTTATAAACCTGTATTAAGTCACCTCAAATTCTTCTATTTCCTAGACACTGTAGGCCGGGTTTTTATGAGTCTTTCCTCATAACTGTAATTCTGGAATCCCACTATCAGTTTTGTTGCTCTTTTTTGTATTCTTTCCAACATGTTTATATGATAAGGACACCACACCTGTACACAGTACTCCAATCTAGGTCTAACTAATGCTTTATACAGTTTGACGATCACTTCCTTGCTTCCCATTTTTAATATTTCTTTTTATCATACCTAACATTGCATTTGCCTTTTCACTGTTACCTGGACTTGCTCACCCACCGTGTGATATATCCTAACCCACAGGTCCTTTTGCTTTTCTATCTTTTTAAAAGTGTTCACTTCCATTCTGTAATTATGTTCCAAACTGGATCTACCCATGTGGACGAATGTACATTTATCTACATTAAACTCCATTTGCCAGCTCACAGACTATTCCCAAAATTTACCTAAATCCGACCTCAATATATCCACCTGCTTTAGATGAGACACTACTGCATAGCTTTGTGTCAGCGAATTTCGCAATCATGGATCCTATATCAATGTCAAAAACGTTTATATATATCACGATCAAAAATTGGTCCTCAAAACCAAGCCCTGGGGCACTCCCCTTTTTACTTCATATCACTCAAAGTACTTCTTATTTATGCCCCCTCTTTGCCTACTTCCTGTTAACCAATTTTCAATCCATTTGGCAACTTCTCCATCTATTTCATGTGATTTTAACTTCTTAAACAATCTTTGATGAGGTACTTTATCAAATGCCTTTGCAAAATCTAGATAAATAATATCTACCGACTCCCCTCCGTCTATCATTGTAGTAACCACTTTCATGAATTCTAATATATTTGTTAGGCTCGACCTCCCTTTTGTAAACCCATGCTGACTATTTCTGATTAGATTAAACTTGTTTAAACGCATTACAATGTTGTCTTTGATTATTGACTCTAACAGTTTACAGACTATGCTGGCAGACAGAGTGTGTATATATTTGATGGGGCTTCAGGTGAAAAGTGGGATAGAAATGAGACAAACCATGCCTTTGTATTGTAACTTGTTGATTTAGTTGCTAAGGATGTCACGACTGTCCTGCAAGTGCGATCACTGTGCAGATGAACATGATGTCATAATTCAGTCAAAAAATGGCCGCCCCACTATTGACATGTACCAAAGAGAAGTATCTGTTTGTTTAGCAGGCAAGGGGTTAAAACTATAGAA
This sequence comes from Ariolimax columbianus, assembly GCA_036924085.1. NCBI lineage: Eukaryota > Metazoa > Mollusca > Gastropoda > Stylommatophora > Arionidae > Ariolimax > Ariolimax columbianus. Next base: position 140,035,748 of record JAVGWX010000003.1, read on the forward strand.
ATTCATCGGTGAATGAAGATCCAGTACGGTGATGCATGCCTTTCACTCCGCCATTCGGCGATTTTCCTTTGCTATGCGGTCAACTGCTGCAATTGACTGTGGAGACCACTCAGTGTGCCTGACCTGGTAGTTAATAGTCTGTTACAGAACTCATGCCGTTTTGGAACTTCCTACTCCACTCATACACTTGCCTAAGTGAGATGGAAGCCTACACCCAAAGATAGAAGAGCAGCATATAAGTAAGATGGAAGACTCTACACCCAACGGTAGAAGAGGAGCGACTAAGAAAGTAAGTATTTGTTTTGTCTAAATTTCCTGAACTGGTTTTTAAATCTTTCATGAATAAACAAATCATTTATTTGTACTTCAGATTTTCCGTTCTTATGAAACCGTTTAATTAACAAATCCTCAAAATGAGAGAGAATGTTCACTCAACAAAAGATGCATATTAAAATTGACAACAACATCAACATATACAACAAAACGAACTTAACAAATGTTATATGTTTTTTATGTCATAAATATTTGATAATATATTATAATAACTACACATATGGAATAATAACATGAACCATTAACACATTTAATGAACCATGAACAACATTAAATCCCTAGCTTTCATGATGCCTCATAATATGAACAAACAAAACAAGCACAATCATTCAGATATGTCAAAAACTCACAATGTTAACAAAAGCAAAGCAAAACGAGTGAAAACAGTGATGGTTTGAACAAAGTGGCTTGCTTGTCTTTACAACTGTGTTAGCATTATTAATTTTGTTGCATCAAATATTACAATAAGAAATATTCTGATTTGTCCAAACTTGAAACATATGCCCCCTTCGTGGGGTAAATTAAATGAGCAATATGGCCTAGCATCACGAGTGTATACATTTATATATATATATATATATATATATATAAATATATATATATGTATATATTTATATATATATATATACATATATATATATTAATATATATATATATATAAATATATATATATGTGTGTTTGTGTGTGAGTGAATCTGGCGTTTTCATTTCTGGCTGCAAAAGTTATGATAAAATGCAAAACACACATAAAGAAAGACATACAAACCTATACACATACAGACACACTGGTATATATACTTACATTAAGTACACTGTCATTAAAATAGAACAGATTATCTATGTAAAGAACAAAAATATAATTTCTTTCCCGGAACTCATTTCCACCAATCAACATTTGCACCATCAGCCTCAACAGTCAGTGTGAAAGGATAAGAATACATTGGCGTTTGGCAAACACGTCTGATCGTAGGTGAAGGTAGTGCCATGACAGCGGCTTCTAATGGGGTGACTGGCGAGTGACTCTCCTCGCTGAATTCATCTTCTAATGGGGTGACTGGCGAGTGACTCTCCTCGCTGAATTCATCTTCTAATGGGGTGACTGGCGAGTGACTCTCCTCGCTGAATTCATCGTCTAATGGGGTGACTGGCGAGTGACTCTCCTCGCTGAATTCATCGTCTAATGGGGTGACTGGCGAGTGACTCTCCTCGCTGAATTCATCTTCTAATGGGGTGACTGGCGAGTGACTCTCCTCGCTGAATTCATCGTCTAATGAGGTGACTGGTCAGCTGCTCTCCTCCATTAATTTACTTTCCAGTAATTCAGCTACCCACTTACACAGAAGTCAACTAGCAAATGGGGGTCGAACTCAGCATCTTTGTCGTGAAAGCATAATCTCTACCACTCTAGTACTGTGTTATTCTTCTAAACACTGGCTGCTTCGTGTGTGTATATATATATATATATGCAATCTTGGGCCCGCTGACCACATGTAGAACTTTAAGAACATTGTATGTGACCCGCAGTCCGTGGAAACAATTTATTGAAAATATTGTATGCTTTTGTGGTAGATAACTAAAAATATAATTGTCATACAAATATTGTGTACATTAACATCTGTATTATTACTGTATGTATTACAACCCGATTGTTGCAAAAGTATTATTTATTTTATAGTACAAGCGCACTTTTGGTTGATAGGGCATACCTTTCGTGAAGTGGCCCAAAACTGGTTGGACAAAGTCGTAAAAGGACTGGTCACTGATATACAATATAGGTACGCAAGATAGTCTTTGACACTTGCTTTAAGCAATGTGTTTGAAAATTAAACACAATTTTTTTATAATGTCATTTGATCTCTGATGGAAACTAGGATCAGGTCTAAGAATGGTTTAACATCCATTTAATTTATCTTTTCTTTCACACTTGAAAATAACTTAATTACCCAACATTGTTGTTAAATAACATCACGCAACACCTTGTCAGCTCACGTGACAATCATTTTCTTCCCCTCCAGAGGGTCCCACTTTTCTCACGTGACAGGAAGTCGAGCAAGCGTCTGTTGATAAATGTGTTTGTCTAATTATAAATCCTAGCAATTATTCATGGACTGAGACAGAAGTGATGACCGGCACCGCCTTGTCCGGTCAGCTCAAATAATTTCTTCAAATATTATCACCTCTCTCTCTCGTCTCGTTACAGTCTTGATCTCAGTTGCTGGTGGCTACGATGAAAGTGGTTCGTGTGTCTCAGCTTCAACTTCCTCAGAGCTAGGATAAGCTAACTTTCTGTCCTCTCTCTCTCTCCCTCCGCCTCTCTTTCTCTCTCCCCCCCCTCCGCCTCTTTCTCTCCCTCTCTCTCCCTCCGCCTCTCTTTCTCTCTCTCCCCCCTCCGCCTCTTTCTCTCCCCCTCTCTCCCTTTCTCTCTCCCCCCCTCTCTCTCTTTCTCTCCCCCCCCTCTCTCTCTCTCTCATTATCTCACTATGTCTCTGGCGGGACAGTCATTGTTATAAAAACTGCCTTAAGTTTACACAGCAACTCACATCTTAGTTCTGGCAGGTGTGTATCGTCTTCTAACAAATCTGACAATTAAAATGTTTTTATAATCCTTAAATAGGTTTCTCCTGTTTGAAGAGCATCTAAATGCTGGAAGGGTGTAAGGCGGGGTGAAGATACGTACACTTTTTTACCGATGACACAGAGATAAGATTGTACACCTGCCAAGTCAAAGCAGCGGTAATTATTCTGCAATGATTGTCTGTCTTTTAGTGGTTTCAATGATTTTCTAACTGTCTCTTAGTGGCTTCAATGGTTTTCTAACTGTCTCTTAGTGGCTTCAATGATTTTCTAACTGTCTCTTAGTGGCTTCAATGATTTTCTGTCTCTTGGTGGCTTCAATGATTTTCTAACTGTCTCTTAGTGGCTTCAATTATTCTCTAACTGTCTCTTAGTGGCTTCAATGATTTTCTAACTGTCTCTTAGTGTCTTCAATGATTCTCTAACTGTCTCTTAGTGGCTTCAATGATTCTCTAACTGTCTCTTAGTGGCTTCAATGATTCTCTAACTGTCTCTTAGTGGCTTCAATGATTTTCTAACTGTCTCTTAGTGGCTTCAATGATTTTCTAACTGTCTCTTAGTGGCTTCAATGATTTTCTAACTGTCTCTTAGTGGCTTCAATGATTTTCTAACTGTCTCTTAGTGGCTTCAATGATTTTCTAACTGTCTCTTAGTGGCTTCAATGATTTTCTAACTGTCTCTTAGTGGCTTCAATGATTTTCTAACTGTCTCTTAGTGGCTTCAATGATTTTCTAACTGTCTCTTAGTGGCTTCAATGATTTTCTAACTGTCTCTTAGTGGCTTCAATGATTTTCTACCTGTCTCTTAGTGGCTTCAATGATTCTCTAACTGTCTCTTAGTGGCTTCAATGATTCTCTAACTGTCTCTTAGTGGCTTCAATGATTTTCTAACTGTCTCTTAGTGGCTTCAATGATTTTCTAACTGTCTCTAAGTGGCTTCAATGATTTTCTGTCTCTTAGTGGCTTCAATGATTTTCTAACTGATTTTCTAACTGTCTCTTAGTGGCTTCAATTATTCTCTAACTGTCTCTTAGTGGCTTCAATTATTCTCTAACTGTCTCTTAGTGGCTTCAATGATTTTCTAACTGTCTCTTAGTGGCTTCAATGATTTTCTAACTGTCTCTTAGTGGCTTCAATGATTCTCTAACTGTCTCTTAGTGGCTTCAATGATTTTCTAACTGTCTCTTAGTGGCTTCAATGATTCTCTAACTGTCTCTTAGTGGCTTCAATGATTCTCTAACTGTCTCTTAGTGGCTTCAATGATTTTCTAACTGTCTCTTAGTGGCTTCAATGATTTTGTAACTGTCTCTTAGTGGCTTCAATGATTTTCTGTCTCTTGGTGGCTTCAATGATTTTCTAACTGTCTCTTAGTGGCTTCAATGATTTTCTAACTGTCTCTTAGTGGCTTCAATGATTTTCTGTCTCTTAGTGGCTTCAATGATTCTCTAACTGTCTCTTAGTGGCTTCAATGATTTTCTAACTGTCTCTTAGTGGCTTCAATGATTCTCTAACTGTCTCTTAGTGGCTTCAATGATTCTCTGTCTCTTAGTGGCTTCAATGATTCTCTAACTGTCTCTTAGTGTCTTCAATGATTCTCTAACTGTCTCTTAGTGGCTTCAATGATTCTCTAACTGTCTCTTAGTGGCTTCAATGATTCTCTAACTGTCTCTTAGTGGTTGCAAAAACAAGGAAGACCAATAAGAAAAGTGCAAGATCATCAATGAATGCTGGTGGCAGCTTGGCCAACGTTTCTAATATAAGTGAAGCACCAATATACATATGGGTAGACGTGAGCGTACTTAGTGGTACCCTGTATGGAAAGAATAGGAACGCTGTAATTTGCCAAGCATATCGGAAAATGGAACTGAAAAGGGATGTGCTTGAGACTAGCAACTTGATTCTGTTAGTCGAATCTCTACAGAAACCAAGACTAAAAAAAAGTATACTGGAACAGTCTTTCCGTAAGGGGCATCGGCAGTGGTGGCAGCTTTGTTTTTCTATAAGAAGAAGAAGAAGAAAAAGTAGAAGAAGACGAAGAAGAAGAAGAAGATGAAGAGGAGTGGAACCTGAGGCACTGAACTCTGCCCCTTTGCTTCTTCAGTATATATGTAAGGCATACCATGCCACTCATAAACATGACATATCACTTTTGACATATGGCTTGTAACTCATAAACGTTGCATTTCGCTTCCTATAGATGCCATGTCACTTCTGACGTTTCACTATTTATATATAACATCTCTCATAAACATGACATATCACTTCTTTTACATGAAATGTCCCTCATGACATTTCAATTCTTGTATATGACATGTCACTCATCAACATGGCATTTCACTTCGTATACATAACATCTTTCATGAACATGGCATTTCACTTCGTATACATAACATCTTTCATAAACATGGTATATCACGTCTTATACATGAAATGATTCTCATAAACATGGCATATCACTTTCTATGCAAAACGTTTTTATCTCGCATACTATTCTTTACATTTAATATATACATAATGTTTCTTCCCCCTGACAGACAATCGTGCACTGATATGATTTGCTTATTTGCTCCAAGTGAAGCCTAGTGGTACATCTACAACTGGCCCCTTTACAGGAAGCATGTATCTAAGCATTCATCACAACGGTATCAAAACAACGGCTTAAAATTTATATTTGCTAGTTTTAAAAGAAAATTGAACAATAAATTTGAGTTTTGCTCTAAGAAAAAAAGAATTTATAGGTTCAAAAAATTAAGAAACTTTGCCTCATTCATAGATTAAACATTTCACAGAAAATACTGAAACATGAACCCGATAAGACATCACACTGGAATAGAGAAAGGGGGGGGGGGCGGGGAATGATGGAGTGGATGAGGGGAAGGGTGTAAAACATATCACAGAAAGTAGGTCAAAGTTGAACAAAGCGCACGAGGGGTCAGTTCGTTAATCATTGCAACATTCGCATTGATGTCTCAGCAAAACGAAGAGCGCCTAAAAATATGCCAGGTTAGGTCTAGGTGACGCCCAATTATTAATTGGGGCCCGAATGGGAAGCAAACAATAATAATGCTGCAAACTGTCAGGCATGAAATCAGAGACCACTAAGGAGACCTGCGCATGACTGGCTACCCCATCCTGAAGAAACTTTGAGCCACAAAAACGTCAACAGATATAGACTGGCCAATAGTTGATGACTTGGCATGTATTTCGAGAAGACCTTCCCATGAGGCTTCAAAGGTTATGATTGATTTAGGTCTAGATCACAGATAACTGGGTCACGTGGATGCCATCTTAACATCCCAGCTTTCTTCGGCCACACACTTTGCCCTCGTGGGATGCGAAATTCAATATTCCCACGCAGCTGAGCAAAACAACTGCTTTCCGGTTGGACTCTACCAGTGTTAAGGTCACGCTGTTACTTCACTGTGCTGACAAGTGTCTCTTTATAGCTTCATGCATACATGAACACAAAGATTCAAGACTAAAAACTGGTTTATTAAAATGAATCAGAATTTTCAGAACCGAACTTAATGGCGATACAAGATCAAAGTGCCCTGACATATATAGACCATACAATCGCGTGTATAATACGCACCTGTTTATAATACCTCTGCTTGATTTAGCCCAACATTTTCTGATAAAATCAAAATTCCTGTATACTATGCATCATCACTTTTCAAGATTTTATTTTGTGAAAGATTTAACCTGAATGTATGTGTGAAGATTTGTTAAAATCTGAATGTACGTGTAAAAATGTCTTAAAACATGAATGTATGTGTGATTACAAACAGAAATGCGTAAGCAATATCTGAAATGTAGGTATTTTTGACTCCCTCATCCTCACGTATTTAAGAAAACACATGTCACATTCAATTTTGCGCCATTTTGCACTGTCAAATTGAGAAACTTTGCTATGTAGATTACTGTCTGTCTCGAAGATGGGGTCTCGCCCTAGTGTTCTGTCCAGGGCCAGCGGCGTCGCTGAAGTAGTCGTCTTCCCATTTCCTATCCATCTCGTTGTCGGTCTGCTACGGTTGCGAAGCCCCAAGTGTAGGCACACATGGGTAGTTGGTCAGATTCTCAGTAGGTATCTGAACCACTTGATTCTTTCGTCATCAATATATTCAGTGCAGGGCCTTGTTTCAACTGTGTTTCTTTATTGTCTCTCCTAGCTCCGTTGATGGTTTTCCAGAGGGATCTCATCTCACAACCATGTGGTGATCGTTCTCTCTAGAGATTTTGTTAAAAGTCCGCGTTTGGTAACGGTAAAAGATCGTTGACATGAATATACTGTTAATCAACATTATCTTTGTGGACATGTTTATGTTAGGGTGTTTCAATAATGATGACAGCTGGTAGGCAATTGCATTTGCTTTTTAGCACCTGATCTCAATGTCTCTGTCTAAACCTCCATCCTGTGTGAAAACACTGGCCAAGTACTTGAACTCCTGCACTTGTTTGATCTTGGTCTCATTTACCATAATGTTCATGTTTTCAGGCGATCTGCTTATCTGCATAGTTTCTGTTTTGGGTGTGTTAATTCTCATACTGTATCTTTCACATACAGAGTTGAGCCAGTCAGATGTTGCTGCAGATCATCTTCACTCTCGTCAAGTAGACATTGATCATCTGTAAAAAGGAATTAATCTAACTGATAGGTCTGTCCCTTTTTCATCGACATGTCTTGCCAAATGTTCGCTTTTGGCTACCAGCGTTATTCTGTCCATAAATGTCTTGAAGAGTAGGGGGCGACAACACACACCGTTGTCTCGCCCCGGTTGTTATCTCCATTGTTTCGGTCAGACCATCTGTTGTTCTTACTTTACTTTGACACCCTTGGTACAATGCTCTAATATTCTCTAATAGCTACTCGTGTACACAGTAGTCGTCTAGTTTATTTCTGTCTACTCTATCGAAAGCCTTTTCTTGATCTTTGAATGCAAAGTTGAGTTTCTGATCGCATTCGATGTTTGTTTCGCGTGGTTGTCTCAGGGTGAATTAAGCGTCGGTGCAGCTCCTACCTCGTCGCAAACCAAAATTGAGCCCCACTCAGCTGTGGTTCTAGGATCGGCATGATTCTTTCGAGTAGTTTTCCTCTGTGGCTTAGAAGTGATATTCCCTAGTAGTTATCGCACTCTTTTTTGATGCCTTTGTTTTTCCAGATTGTCAGTATGATAGTTTTCTGCCAGTCTTTATGACTGCTTGGCTCCCAAGAAAATATTCTATGTAACCGTTTTACGTCTAAGTCCACACGTTTTTATAGCCTCGCATTTGAAACCGTGAACGCCAGCAACTTTTCGGTTAGGGCTCTTTTTTCACAACTTCCTCAATCGCCTGGATTTAATATTTCAGGCCCCGTTTTTTTCTCTGTTTGAGCTGGTATATATTGAGTGCCCCTGCGCATCCTTCGGGCATTCATTTTTTCTGGATCGAGTATTTGTTATTTATAGATATGGTGAAGTTAAAACTCTCGTCCCTAACTCTCATTCCCCTGTCACTTCTGAAGAAATGTGTCGACTTCTTGCGACACATGCGCGCTAATTGTTCACTGTACTTGCTCCATGCGTCTGCTTTGGAATTCTTGATTACGTTTTTCGAATGCGTTCTTGCGTGTCGGTAAGTTGTGTAATCCTCTTGTGACTACGATTTCAACCCCTTCTTGTACAACTTCTTCTTTGCTTAAATTGCTCCCTGTACCTGCTTATTCCACCATGCTGTTCAAATTTTTTTGGATCGTCGAAGTTTTTTCCGACGGCATTTTTTTGCGTTCACAGAGTTATCAGTGCTGATCTGAACCACTGCCACTCATTCGATACATTGTCATATGTTACTGGCAGGTTCCCGTATATGTCTTATATTTCATGTTGTATGTCTGTGCGCGTGTCTTCCTGCTCTAGTTTTGTCATATATGTGACGTATACATGTCTTTGTAGTTGGATTAGTACTACAGGACGACAATGATGGGTGGCCATAGCGATGTTGGGGAACACTCTTGTAGCGGTTATTTCTGGTCTTTGTCTGTTTTTTTTTAGTACTTGTGATTTTTGCACTGCCAAAGTACTTGAATTCATGTAATTGTGTTTTTTAGCCGGCCAAAATGAGTAACAATTTTTACACAAGAATTTTGCTTTATATATATATATATATATATATATATATATATATATATATATATATATAACAAAAATGACTTGGTATGTCATTTAAAACGCCGTTCCTCGCCAAAAAGAAGACAACAATCCATAAGAACGACACCAAAACTCCATGGATCAGAAATGTAACAGAACAATGACTTGGTGAAACACAACAGACAATGAACACAATTTGACAGGTATATAACGGTTTTCTGGTTGTTATGCTGAAAACGGTGGAAGACATTTAGAAAATGGCCGAGGGAATCACAGCATAGCGAACTCAACATGCAATGATGGCGAGTAATGTAGAGCGTTGTAATATAACTGATTCTAATGTACAACATTGCAATGAAGACCATTATAGCATGGAACAGTGTGGTGTTGAACATTGCTGTGTAGCACATTGTAATTTCGAACACCTCAAATTAGCAACCCATATGTGAAATATTTTTCCACTTACAGATTACAGTTAATCACACACACACACACACACTCTAACTCTCTCTCTCTCTCTCTCTCTCTCTCTCTCTCTCTTGACCAAGGTATGACAAACTTCGTTCCGCAACCGGAAGGAACTGGCCTGCATTCCCGAAACTAAACAACATATCATATTCTCACCCCCCCCCCCTTTTTATAGTGGTAATACAAAATAATCCAACTGTGTATGTTATGTATTTGTCCGTATATAAATTTACATACAATACTAGTACTAACATGTCAGACATTTATGCGTCATAGTTGCTGTCAAAATGGCTCTAGAACTACAGTTTGGGTACTGCCTTTCCTTGATGATGGTTGCCGACCCTTGCACTAGGCCTACTTTCAACGTACGTGTAGCAGTATGAGTGCTTTGGTCAGATCATGTTGTGCTATTTTGCTCCTTGATACAGTGGAAGCCCATCACCTGTAATTTTTGTTATGTTTTTTTTGGTTTATAAGAACAACTAAGAGAAAAAATGTGTATATAAATTTATACAATGTCACGATATGCGAAGATGAACATGCTTATTCTGATATTTAACCCTAACCCTAATCTTTTAACCTTCATTGAATTCATTAACTAGGCGTATTTATTATCCGCCCACGAAATGCAAATACGACGAAAGAAGTTCACGAATAGTCAAACTTTTAATTCATAAACAAGACCCAAAGCAATTTTCTACAAAACTGTATGGCATATCCAAATGATGTTCCGCGTGCAACTTTGGGATATCCATGACGCTAATACATTGATATTATTTAGTCTATAGATGCTAAGAATTTTGCACATCGGCGAATTCCTCTGATCTTTTAGGACCATTGCAAATAAATGGAATTAAATTTAAGATTTTACAGTATGACAGTACGGAGCTGAATTTCTCGTCATATTTTGTTCATATGCGTATCTCCTTAATGGCTTGATAGATCAATTGATTATTTGTGTTGCCATTTATGTACAATAATAAAATGACACCAAATAAGCAACAGTTAGTACAGCCTTTCGGTCACCATCAGACCCCAACATTGTATCAACTGTTTCAGTTAATTTTATGTTGCTTAAAGCATTTGAATATTGAAATGTCTTTGTTGTCATTGTATGTACACTTAATTGTTTGGATAAACAAACGCTCATTCATCCAAGTCTTCTAATCAGTATGTCCACAAAAGATGATATTGATCATTCCGAGTCTGTCGATTCAAAGAGGTTAATAATTGTTACTGGCTGGACAAATTGTAATCCATCTCGTTGCCAGTACTGTACTTCTTCCCGGAGCACATGTTCGACACACTTCTTCAAGAACTGAATGTCAATTTTTGAAAGGTACTCGCGTGTCAGCATTTCAACATCACACATTTTAAATGTCCTGTTCTGTTCGACAACTTGTCCTCTGACTTTAGCCCACACAACCTATAAATGGTTTAGATGCCCATGATATGCAGGTGGTCGCAGAGAAGTGTGACCGCACTCTTCAAAGACTTTGTCAAAATGATACACCTTTGTCTTATTTGTCTTCCTCACAAGCTGCAACAACTCGGACTTCAAATATGTATTGTCAAAATTCACTTTTTCTTTAGCTAGCCATATCCTAATTTGATCTTTTGTATTTGATGCAGTTGATACTCTGTCTTCCTCCGATACTGCAATGTAGTAGGATGCATTGTCTATTACTAGGCATGACGGTCTATCCACAATTGGAAGCAGCTCATTCGTCATTCAATGCCTGAAAATGTTTCCATTCATTTTAGTGTGGTAGTCTCTACCGTCGGTACTTTTGGATTGGAAAATAAGTTCAGCGTAATGGAAAAGTCCATTTTCACTGCTCTCGGAACACGTTAGTATTATGCGATGCCCTTTGCTGCTTGAAATGTGTCTTTTCTGTTCACCGTCAACTGATTGTCATTCTTTACCAAAGATGTGGGGAACGTTGACGCAGGATTCGTCCAAGTATACAATATCATATCATTGCCTACGACGTTCACTTATCTGTCTCATGTATTTGCTTTTTGCAGCAATCAAATGTGGCTTTTGAGAACTTCAATACTGCAGTAGGACTGTAAGGTTAATTTTTAATTTCTAGTGAGTAACAAGTTGAACTTTAATAAACAGTTCCAAAATCTCCCGTTTGATGACACCTGTGTCGAAATCGTCACATTTCCTTTTCCTACCTTGCTTGATATATTTTTAAAGTTATTTTTGCGCTCGCCTTGTTTCTCTATTCCACAAGGCGGTGTGCGTTGAACTGTGTTTTCATTGTTGCGCCTGTCAGCTCAGTGCATCCAACTTCGGCATGCATTTTATGTAAGGGTCTGCTTCCCCAGAGTAGAGTATACAGCCGGTTATGTGATGGGCAGTGAACCCAGCACCTTCTGGCTGTGAGCCTTGCCACTTAACCACTAGCCCACGCCGTCCCATTAAACCTTGCTTGAAGTGCAATGAGGCCTGTCCAATATAACGATAAAAGGATTATCAATCCAGACCGAGCGCCAATTGTGTTCATTTCTCTGGGTCATGTATATCGCAATATAAATGACCGGTCTTAGATTTCCTGCGAAAAAACGAGTATAGTAAAACGGTAACCCTCTGCATTATTTTAAATGTACACTTCAAATTCTATTCGAAATTGATATCAATGTAAGTTTTGTAAAAGCAACTATATGTCACAAAAACAACCCCACCAAATAACGTGATACACCTATAACTGAACGACAGTTTCGCATGAATGATCTTGGTTGTTTTCCCCGCACCCGACAAAGTGTCTAATTTGGGCACGGGCGACTGTATACCATAAATATGTTTAAATTATGTCCAATTCAGTGAGGTTGCTTTTACTATAGCCTAATGAATACATTTTTTTCAAAATACATCAAATTTCTTAGAGAAACAAAATATTTACTTAACATCATGGATATTCTAAGGCTGCATGCGAAAAATCATTTTGATATGTCATGCAGTTTTGTAGAAAATTGCTTCGGTCCTTGTTTATGAATTAAAAGACGGACTATAAAAGTGTTTTCTCTGCTGTATGACCACATTAAAAGACGGACTATAAAAGTGTTTTCTCTGCTGTATGATCACATTAAAAGACAGACTATAAAAGTGTTTTCTCTGCTGTATGATCACATTAAAAGACGAACTATAAAAGTGTTTTCTCTGCTGTATGATCACATTAAAAGACAGACTATAAAAGTGTTTTCTCTGCTGTATGATCACATTAAAAGACGAACTATAAAAGTGTTTTCTCTGCTGTATGATCACATTAAAAGACGAACTATAAAAGTGTTTTCTCTGCTGTATGATCACATTAAAAGACGGACTATAAAAGTGTTTTCTCTGCTGTATGATCACATTAAAAGACGAGCTATAAAAGTGTTTTCTCTGCTGTATGATCACATTAAAAGACAGACTATAAAAGTGTTTTCTCTGCTGTATGATCACATTAAAAGACGAACTATAAAAGTGTTTTCTCTGCTGTATGATCACATTAAAAGACGAACTATAAAAGTGTTTTCTCTGCTGTATGATCATATTATCCCCTCTTCTCCCAATATGCTATGTTACGCTATGTATTTAGAAACGTATGGAGCAGAGGCAGTGGAGACGTGGGGCAGATAGTGCTGTCAAGTGTCACATATGATCTGTGCTATAGATGGCACAGTCTGGCCAACAGTAAGTTTTATAGTAACTGACATATTTGCGTGGTTCTAATCTAATAGCATATCTTTTGATGCCACCAAGGAGTCGTAAGATAGAGGTATTTGTCAATACAGGACACTGGTCAATGGAAGCTGGTGGAGAAAAAAAACAACTATCCAGATGATTTTGTATGTTTCGAAAATATGCAACACAGAACACTTTGTTGTCAAAGACTTAATTTTGGAGAAAAGATGAGATTATCATAGATAGTCCATATACAGGAGAGTTTAGACAAGGCCAAAAGTCAACAACAGAATGGTTAAATAAACATCACGAAAAGCAGGAAGTTGTAGGTGGACATGATCGCCTACGTCTGTCAACATGGCGGTCAGAAAGGATCAGAATATGCTGTTTTTTATTAGAGTCGTGAATTCATTGAATCCCCCAAGGCCCCCCCCCCCTCCTCGCATTTTCCCCCTTTAATTAATGCTGCTATACCAAGTACTGAATGATGAGCCGCCACTGTTGTGTGATTATATTTATCGTGAGAAATGGTGTGGAACAATACAACGAAACATGAAAGTAAGGAGAGCCTCTTTGGTATCACAAGAAGAAAAGCTTGGGTGGCAAGAAGAAAAGCGTTAACGTGCGACAGCTCAGGTCTTCCTCGTGTTTAACTTCTCAACTCTGACAAGAAATATGCACGAGGATAGAGACTGTCAGATTGTCCCATGTGGAATGCCTATTGTATGTTCCGAAAATGAAGCCGAGTGTCAAAAACGTTAGGCCGCGTAGAAGAATGCTCGTCTATGTCGGGGAACGTGATAACGATATTACGATGGCTTTAGCGTCCAAGACATTTGTCCAATTCAAATGAAAGAAATGTGCAGATCTTCTGTATTCATATGCAGACTTGTAATAATAACCACGGTACGTTTGAGGATATTTCGTGAATGTCTTGTCAGGCTAAACTGTTATAGACCTAAAACGGGGCACACAAAACGGAGGCCAAACAAATGTTTGTGAAGCCAATTTGGCTGACGTTGTTTGCCTGTCTGAGATGGACATCGATTATCACAAGCTTCAGTTTGTCTAATTGAGTTTGTGTATAATAATCCCCCGACAGCTGTCCTAGGCTTGTTGAAACTATTAGCTCAAATAAACTTAATAGGGAGTCTGGAATTCTTGTGTGTATCTGTAAGCCAGGTATTCGATAACCAAAGGAAGTGCCTCATGCCAGTTTTCCAAATGCGATCTTTAGACTTGGAGTACCGAGTATACTTTGTGGATATACAATTTGGTCTTCTAATATATCTAAACAGCTCCAGATTTTTATATGATGATCATTTCGACATTTTCCAGCCAAATTAACAACGAGTTCATCTGAGATAGCCTGTTCTTATATTTGGAAGGTTATTACAAATATTATATGGTGATATGAAACAATATGGCCGTTTAATATGTTTGTTTTTAACAAACAAACAAAAATGCAGATAATTCATAAATGTAAGTTATTTTATACTTGGGTTGATATGCAAATTAGTGATAAAATATATCATTTTATAATATAATAGTATTGAAACAGTAACATTACAAAATAAACTGCAGATAATATGACATTTAGCGAATACTCTTCATACAAATTATATAAACAAAAGAAAAGAGTTTAGAGGTTAACACATTGACATCCTTAGCTTTATGATAAAGGTAACAGGCCATGTGTGCCGGCTGATGGCAGCAAATATAGGTGGCCCTCTGCTTATTGAGTGGACTGAATACATACGTGCCACATGTTGTGTTTGTCACGTACATCTTGACCAACTAACAGAGGATCTAGTCCCGATAAAACAAACAAGATGCTACTAAGAACAACACACACATTCACAAATATTAGCAAAAGTCTCACAAACTCTCTTGTTCCCAGGAAAGTAGTCGTCGATTTTGAAATTAGTTTGGCAGTGTAATTATTATTTACTTTCGTTTTGATTGCAAATATATGTCACTGTAGGGATGTGACTGAGGGGATGTGACAGGGGATGTGACTGAGGGGATGTGACTGAGGTGATGTGACTGAGGAGATGTGACTGAGGGGATGCATCTAAACCAGTGCTCTTCAACCTGGGTGCTAGCGCCCACTAGTTTTTAGTTGGACGACAGCAGAATAATTACATGTATTAAAAACATATTATTATTATTATGGCAATGCAGAAGTTGCAGAACCTGGGAAAACTATGACAGAATATCAGCAAATCAACAAAAGTGTACATTTTGAGAACCTGATTTTCCTGTGATAACATACGGTTGTGAAACATGGACAGTTAACCAAACTTCAAGAAAGAACCAGGCAAGAGAGGCAGACGCAGACCAAGAAGGTGGTTGCACAAAATGTCAAAGAATGCTTGGGCATGAGTCTGGAGCATGCAAGATATCAAGTTTTCTTCAGATGGACTGTCATGGAGCTTCGTGATGCAAAGGAATGTCACACGATGATGATGATGTATTAAAAACATCCAAAATATACACTCAGTGGACAATCAAGGATTTTTCTTAAATTTAGATTTTAGTGGGCAGTAATTTACCCTCATGAAAGTTATAAAAGTAGGCACCAAGAATTAACAGGTTGACGAGCCGTGATTTAAACGATTCTTCAACACAGATGTACTACCACATTTATGGTGTTGTGGTTTCTAACAATAGTATATGACACACTATTTTTAAACCATGAAAATAGCCAAGCTTTGTTCTCTAAATCAAGATTAAAGCTTCAGAAACAATAAGCAATTCATATATTTGAAACATATTATAATATTAATCATTACAACAACAACACAACTCCTCCACTGTCAGGAAAGGTATTTACATACTATTACGTCTGCTATACACATGTTACACATCAGTTATGGCACTACAGCAGCCTCATAAAGAAAGCCAACAATCCAAAAAGAAGTGTTTAACAGATCAACTGACATCTTGACATGAACACATACTTTTCACCTTCATCAGGAAGTTCAAGGTTATGCAAAACTCTGTAAGTCACTGACACAGCAAGGATGGGACCATGACCAAGGTCGACGTTGTAGCAACAAGTTAACTAAATACATGGCAGCAAAGCTTTTCTAACAGACACACATCTCCACCAGACAGGATCATCAAACCACCTACACTTCATAAGACAGGATCATCAATCCACCAACACTTCATCAGACAGGATCATCAATCCACCTACACTTCATAAGACAGGATCATCAAACCACCTACACTTCATCAGACAGGATCATCAAACCACCTACACTTCATCAGACAGGATCATCAAACCACCTTCACTTCATCAGACAGGATCATCAAACCACCTACACTTCATCAGACAGGATCATCTAACCACCTACACATATCCACCAGACAGGATCATCAAACCACCTACACTTCATCAGACAGGATCATCAAACCACCTACATATCTCCACCAGACATGATCATCAAACCACCTACACTAAATGTGTTGCCTCATTCCAACCTGCTCTTGTATTTACACACCTCATGCAACATAAACAAAAACACAGCTGGGATTCTATGCAAAACAAAATATAAAAATCATGCACACAAAAAGACACCTTATACTTAACTGGATAATTGCATCTCATAGCAAACTAGTCTCTTTTTATAACAGCACAAAGATAACAAAATCCTAGAAACACTTCCGTTCATTATCAAATCTGTTTTCAAACAAACGTCTGGGAAAACATTAATATTTAAACACTTGTCAGAGAGGTATTCCAGGCACAAACATATCATGACTTTGACATTCAAATAAGCTATTAAAACACCCAGCATCTAGCAGATGAAAATGTATCTTTGGACTGATATAAAAGTATCAAATCGAAGTCTACATATGTGTATGCACTACTACAGTATTTATATGAAGCAATAGTTGCTACAGTGCTAGTGTACTTGTCTATAGAGCCAGTGTTGCCCTAAGAGCCATCATAGTCAGCTCTGGAGTTCAGGATGAAATTCTAATGAAATGCTTCCAAAACATCTGCAACACAGCCTCTGACAGCCCAAACCCAGTTCCTTTAGTGGGGCTCTTCCTATAAACAGGAGAATGACTTGTGACAGCCAAAACTCAGTTCTCTTAGTGGGGCTCTTCCTATAAACAGGAGAATGACTTGTGACAGCCAAAACCCAGTTCTCTTAGTGGGGCTCTTCCTATAAACAGGAGAATGACTTGTGACAGCCAAAACCCAGCTCGTACGGGAGCTGTTTCTATAAGCAGCAGAAAGAACATCCTGTAAGTTTCTGATGTCCTAAAACCAGAAGACCTTGGGTATAAGAAGCCTGTGAGTCATCTGTGGTAATTCATCCAGGAGAAGGCAACGACAATGCAATCCGCTATGACACAATGCAATCTGTTCACCGAACTAAATCTTGCTATTTACAAAGCACTTCAGGGCCTAGTAGCGGGAGATTGAGAACAAATGATGAAAAAGAACAACTATTCACTGTTACAATTTATTACACTTCCACAACTCAGCGGATTAAAGTTCCTTCTTGTACTTGAAGCATATGGATAATTCAAATGTTTAATGTTCTTCATCCAGAAGCACAGCCACACATCAAATGTACATACTACATGAATCTATACAGGACACGTACACATTCTATTCTTGTACTAAGGTTATACAGAACACGCATACATTCTATTCTTGTACTAAGGTTATACAGAACACGCATACATTCTATTCTTGTACTAAGGTTATACAGAACACGCATACATTCTATTCTTGTACTAAGGTTATACAGAACACGCATACATTCTATTCTTGTACTAAGGTTATACAGAACACGCATACATTCTATTCTTGTACTAAGGTTATACAGAACACGCATACATTCTATTCTTGTACTAAGGTTATACAGAACACGCATACATTCTATTCTTGTACTAAGGTTATACAAGACACTCACAAATAAAATGTTGAATACTCCTCTCAATTCATGAAGCACAGCCACGCACCAAACCTCAAGTTATTTGCAACATCCACAGACCGAATTTTGAATGTTCCTCTCAAATCATATCCCACATACACAGACCGAATGTTGAATGTTTCTCTCAAATCATATCCCACATCCACAGACCGAATGTTGAATGTTCCTCTCGAATCATATCCCACATACACAGACCGAATGTTGAATGTTCCTCTCGAATCATATCCCACATCCACAGACCGAATGTTGAATGTTCCTCTCAAATCATATCCCACATCCACAGACCGAATGTTGAATGTTGAATGTTCCTCTCGAATCATATCCCACATCCACAGACCGAATGTTGAATGTTCCTCTCAAATCATATCCCACATCCACAGACCGAATGTTGAATGTTCCTCTCGAATCATATCCCACATCCACAGACCGAATGTTGAATGTTCCTCTCAAGCTACATATTCCTTGCAATCTTCTTGCGAGTTTTTACTTACAATTCCATTATAAACTTTCTAAAACGGTTTTCAGAATAAAACCCTGCAGACCGAATGTTGAATGTTCCTCACAAGCCATTTGCCACATATACAGACCAAATGTTCAATATTCATCTCAAGTTATAAAGTACATCTAAATCTTAAATGTCTAGAAACATTTTTCCTAGCAATGAAGCTTATCCACAGATGAATGCAAACATTTTGTCTTACGTTCTTATTTGCGGCTATCAAATAGGCAGCTCTTACAGCAAAGTCCCTAGTTATTGTCTTTGTGTAAGACCATCACAAGATGACACAGGCAAGTCATAAGTAGCTTGTCTCAGAAGTCTTCATCTGCTACACTTAACACAAATATCAGAGAGTCAAGTCGAGAACATCCTGAAGATCTGCAATGTTAAATGGGGATTTCCAATGTCTGCTTTAAATCACCAAACAGAAGTCAGATAGCAGAAATAAATCCCCATGAAATGAGAGCAATGAGAATCCTTTCACAGTATTCAACAACGTGACATTTGTACATGGGTAAAAATTGTAAAAATAGATCTTAGGCAAAAGTAGCAATCTTCTTGCAAGTTTTTACACTCACAATTCCATTATGAACTTCCTAAAACAGTTTTCAGAATAAACATTTTTTTTTAAACTGTCAATTCAACATTTTCCCATTGCTGGGGTAGTCGAGGGTTTTTTTTTAGGCTGAGAACTACAGACCGCTTCGCCACTGCTGTCGCCACGTCGTGTGCTGGCAATGTTTATTTATTTCACCCCCAGCAGAAAAACAACACATGCCTTACCGGGATTAGAATCCTCCTTGTCAGCAGGTAGGCGCCTTGAAACCATTCGGCCACACGCTCCTCAGAATATATTGCATTATTTAAACACTTCTTAAAACTGTTTCCAGAACAACAATTCTTCGAATAACTTCAGAACCACAAGTTTATTATGAAGTTCCTAAAATGGTTTCCAGGACTACAATTTCAAAGTTAAATAAACTTTCTCAAACGGGTTTCTGGACTACAGTTTCATAGTTAATCTTCTGGTTTTTAAAGGTGTAATTTCATAACAAACGCCTGGAAATTTGTGTGAGTCTGGCCAGAAAGTTTGAATCCTAAGTGTTGGTCTGGAACTTATGTGCGAGTCTGGAACTTACGTGCGAGTCCGGCCAGGAAGTCTGGAACTTATGTGTGAGTCTGGCCAGGAGGTTTGGAACTTATGTGCGAGTCTGGCCAGGAGGTTTGAAACTTATGTGCGAGTCTGGCCAGGAGGTTTGGAACTTATGTGCGAGTCTGGCCAGGAGGTTTGGAACTTATGTGTGAGTCTGGCCAGGAAGTCTGGAACTTATGTGTGATTCTAGAAATTAAGTGTGAGTGTGGCCAGGAAGTCTGGAATTCAACATAAACAGATCACTGCTCAAGTTTCTATGACATGCTCACACAATATAATGCAGTTGTCCAGATAGTGCGCACCTTAAATGAATAAATGGTCCATCTTACCAAGTTTTGTGCAGTGGATTATATGATAATAATAAGAGCGAGTGAGAGAACTATCTGACAGAGCTGTTGTCATCACATACAAATGTGGCACACTAAAGTCTGTGCAGGTCTCATAGTTGGGAACAATCACTGCAAATAGTGCAGACAGCTACAGGTAATTCAATTACTTCCTCAGCTCGGATGTGACCTGCACCAGGGTCAGATTTTCCTTGTCCACTGTCATGATATACTTCTGGTGAGCCCAACAGTTTGTGATGACATTAGGTATGATGAAAACACGAACTAGACATAAACCTTATTGGACTTAGTCATTGGCTTTGTCTCTGTGTTGGTTTTCCCAGGGTTGACTCCGACCAGGTGGTTCATTTGTTTTGGCGTAAGATTAGAGTGATCAGTGTGGAAGTAAGGGTTGTCACCAGATGACAGCCTGTTGCGGCCTCGCTGGAGAGAAGAGTAGTTTCGGTCGTAGAACACATTGTCTCTATCCCGTGAGTATCTGCATCTTTGGAACATGAAGCCAATGAAGAAGCCCAGCACCAGCGAGCAGATGATGGACACAATCACTGCCACGATCACAATCTCCAGGGCCAACCCGGAATTCTGTGAAGTGGTTCTTGCTGCTATAAGTCCTTCTGGGGAAGATCAATCATATAAACTTACATTACTCTTCTCTTTTTTTAGAGAATTAAAAACATTACTTCTCTTATTTTAGACAATTAAAAACATTACTCTTCTCTTTTTTTAGAGAATTAAAAACATTACTTCTCTTATTTTAGACAATGAAAAACATTACTCTTCTCTTTTTTTAGAGAATTAAAAACATTACTTCTCTTATTTTAGACAATTAAAAACATTACTCTTCTCTTTTAAACAATCATGAACATTTCTCTTCTCTTTTAGACATATACACAACTTGTTTCTTTAAAACAATAATTCACATGAATTTTCAGTTCAGAAATGAAAAATCGTCAATAAAACTGACTTCATTGCACCAGTGCAACCCAAATTTGTTTAGTCCCTTTCATATCACCAGTGCACCCCAAATTTGCTCAGTCCCTTTCATAACACCAGTGCGACCCAAATGTGTTCAGTCCCTTTCATAACACCAGTACGACCCAAATTTGTTCAGTCCCTTTCATAACACCTGGGCGCCCCAAATTTGTTCAGTCCCTTTCAGAACACCTGTGCAACTCAAATATTTTTCAGTCCCTTTCATAACACATGGGCGCCCTATGTGCTCAGTCCCTTCATCGCTGAAAGTGCCGACTGCAGATCACGAACTCCGTAGTTCACGCGCAGCTCATAAATATCCACCCCCCCCTCCCTGGCTTCATCAGGTACCAATTTACAGCTGGATTGTCTAGCAAAAGTGGTCATACCATGAGAAAAAAAACCACTTTCTCGATCTGTCAAACTGATCATGACGTGATTTGAACATGTTTCGTTGGGATTGTAAACCAAGGTCACAATCGCATAAGCCACTGAATCTCCCGTTCAAGACAAATTTATACATTAATGTTCTCTTTAATATTCTCTTCTCTTCGGGACAGTCACATACATTACTCTTATCTTTATGACTTTATGACAGTCACATACATTACTCTTATCTTTATGACTTTATGACAGTCACATACATTGCTCTTCTCTTTATGACAGTCACATACATTGCTCTTCTCTTTATGACAGTCACATACATTGCTCTTCTCTTTATGACAGTCACATACATTGCTCTTCTCTTTATGGCAGTCACATACATTGCTCTTATCTTTATGACTTTATGACAGTCACATACATTGCTCTTATCTTTATGACTTTATGACAGTCACATACATTGCTCTTCTCTTTATGACAGTCACATACATTGCTCTTCTCTTTATGACAGTCACATACATTGCTCTTCTCTTTATGACAGTCACATACATTGCTCTTCTCTTTATGACAGTCACATACATTGCTCTTCTCTTTATGACAGTCACATACATTGCTTTTCTCTTTATGACAGTCACATACATTGCTCTTCTCTTTATGACAGTCACATACATTGCTTTTCTCTTTATGACAGTCACATACATTGCTCTTATCTTTATGACTTTATGACAGTCACATACATTGCTCTTGTATTTATGACAGTCACATACATTGCTCTTCACTATAATGAAGGGCGTTCCATTGTCTTCAAATTGAAGGACCTTGTCAACCAATCTCATATAAGCTTCTAGAGCCACTTATGCTACAAATGTATGTACGAGGCATGTTGATATGCAACTGGACCCAGTGACTTTATTACAAACATATGAAATTTACATCATCTGGTGGGATAGAATTAAATATAGCAATTATTATGAAGCAAACATGCCACATGGTTAGTTAGAAAAAGTCGCCATAGGCATTCAGACACGCATTCCACTGCTTGGGTAGATGGCGGATGCCGTCCGAAACAAAATGACTTTGGTTGCTCTTTGAAGCACTTGGTCACTGAAGTCATGACGTCTGCATCAGAGTCGAATCTTTGTCCCTTCATAAATTTGTTTACGGTCCGAAAAATTGGAAGTCATAAGGAGACATATCGGGGCTATAGGATAGGTGTGGCAGTATTTCCCACCTTTTCTGTGCTAACGCTTTCTAAAGGTGTGGACGCATTGCCTTGCTACAGAATCACACCACGCGAAAGCATGCGAGTCATTTATTCTTGATTGCTGTATGCAGCTTGTCTAGTGTGGCATTGTAGAGGATGGCATTGATGTTCACGCCAGGCTCTTTAAAGTTTTGTCTACTAACAAAAGTACATCATGGTCAAAAAACGCTGTTAGCATAAGCTTACCAGCGGAAATATGTGACGAATGTTTTGGTTCCGGTGATCCGGGATGTTTCTATTTTTTTGTTTTGTTTTGCTTTCGCCTTATTTATCTATTCCCCAAGGCGTGTGTGCGTTACACTGTGGCTTTTATTTTGCGCCTGTCGGCCCAGTGCATCCGACTTCAGCATGCATTTTATGTAAGGGTCTGCTTCCTCCTGCATTTTCTAAGGGTTTGCTTCCCCGGGGTAACGGCCGCAAACCCTTAGAAAATGCAGGAGGAAGCAGACCCTTACATAAAATGCATGCTGAAGTCGGATGCACTGGACCGACAGGCGCAAAATAAAAACCACAGTGTAACGCACACACGCCTTGGGGAATAGATAAATAAGGCAAACGCAAAAACAAAAAATAAATGTTTCTATGGCACGCTAGCAGTTTTTCTGCTCGGCTAAAAGTGGTGGCACCACGACTCATCATCTGCCACTATGCGCAAAAGAAACGAATCACTCTCTTCGTATCGCAGCAAGTGGTTCAAACTCCATCTCATTTATTTTTCCTTATGGTGGATGGTCAGCAACCGAAGTACCCATTGTGAACACACTTTCTGATACTTCAATTTCTTGCTAACCACCATTTGAAATGTCCCTAACGACACAGCAAATGCTTCTGCTAGCGAACGTAAGCTCCGGCGGCGGTCCACACGAATTGCTGCATTAATTTTGGCGATGGCATCTTCTAACGCAACAATATGTGCCTGACCTGGTCTAGGAAGATCTGTCGTTAACTCACGTCCTTTTTTAAACATCGTTGACCAGTTCTTCATTGTTATCTTCGACAAACATTTGTCCCCATACACTGCCTGCATTCTGTCAACTGGCCGACATCCTTCAGCTGTTTGAAACCGAATTCCTGCTCGCTGATCAACTCTGGGCGGCTTCCGTATCACACCCGCCATGTTTTGAACGGTCTGCTGAGGAAACTATGAGCCGGAGGATAATGACATTGTGCAAAGGTGACGGTTGGTATGTGCTGTTTACACCAGAAAGGACGTCATCATACGCATCGTACGTATGTTCACTTGTTGCAGTTAGGTCCGGTTTTATTTGAACACTCCTCGTATTAACAATATTAGCATGGGAAGAGAAGACTAACGTCTGGTCAGGCAACACCTTCTGATCGGATAATGTAAGTCAGGGTCGGGGAAAATAATTTGACAAAGACACTACATCACTACTACAATGAACTTCACTCTGGGATATGTTCAATATCTATAATGAATCCAGAATTCGGTCGATCTTATAAGGGTGAATATATTCATAGAGCTGAGTTAAGTCTTGAATTGGAACCGGAAACGTCCACCGCCTCATGTTTAAACGGTAATCCGGCCCGACATTTCTTCGCTCGCCGAGACACTCAAACTCCCGAGGTGGAGAAAAAAAAACTAAACCACTCTGACGTAATACTTTCGTCCCATTTAGATGAAAACAAATCGTTCACGCGTTCAACTAGTCGTGAGTGGCAGAGTACGGAGGAGGCAGCTGGAGTTGGAAGTTATCTATGTTATCATTGATAATGCTTTTAATTTCATTTCGTCACCTGAAACGTTATGTTACCACGTAAAATAAAACAACATTAATACAACACTTTTTTCCAACACCAGAAAAACCAAATACAAAATGGTATCGATGGAATAATACTGGTATATCATACCAAATAGACTACATATTAGTCAGAAGAAGACAAAGACCAGCAATTACAGAATCAAGAGTGTTTCCCAACATCATTATAGACACCGATCATCTTCCTGTTGTATTAACGTGAAATGAATGACATTTATGAGCCCTGGCAGTAACAACTGGCAGTGTAACGAATGAGTATGGCAGTGGTTCAAATGATGAACACAGTGAACGCAAAATGGGGTAGAAAGAAACTTTGACAATTCCAAAAGAAAAGAACAGCCAGGTGGAATCAAGTACAGGAAGCAATACAAGCTAAGAACACATTATACAAGAAGTGGTTGAAATCGAAGACACAAGAAGATTACATAATCTACAGACTCGTAAGAACGCATTCGAAAACCTTCAAAACTTCAAAGCAGACGCAGGGAACAAATATGGCAAACAATTAGTGCTCATGTGTCGCAAGAATCCCGGAGATTTCTTTAAAAGTGTCAGGTCAATGAGAGTTAGAGACGACAGCTTTAACCCCACCACAATTATAAATGACAAACACGGGAAACCGATTTTCGATCCAGAAAAAAGTAAGCCACGATGGAGAGAGTATTTCCTAGAACTCCTAAGCCCAAATGATACTCGGAGTCTCTCCACTCAAACGAGTTTATACACAGGAAAAACAGAGCCCGAAATATTAATCCAGGAGATCGATGAAGTCCTTAAAAAAAAAGACAAAAATTGTAACGCTGCAGGTGAGGATGGAATAACCTGCGAGACAATTAAAGCTTGTTGATACTTAGCAGTAAAATGGTTACATAGAATATGACGAATATTCTCAGCAGCTTGGGAGAAAAGTAGAGTCCCTGAAGACTGGCAAAAAGCTATGATTGTGTCAATCTGAAAAAAACAAAAGGCAACAAAAAAGAGGGGATACCTACCGGGGGATGTGGCTAATAAGCCAGAAAGGAAAACTGTACCCGAAAATCCTGGAGCAGAGAATTCGAACTATCCTAAAACCACAGCTGAGTGGGGCTCAATTTGGTTTCCGATGAGGTAGGAGCTGCACAGGCGCTCTATTCACCTTGAGACAACTAAGCGAAACAAACATCGAAAACGATCGGAAACTCAACGTGGCTTTCATTGACCAAGAAAAGGCTTCCGATAGAGTAGACAGAAATAAACTGTGGGTCATCCTAGACAGGAGCGCGAGTATTAAAGAATATTAGAGCACTGTAACAAGGGTGTCAAAGTATAATAACAACAGATGGTCTGACCGAAACAATGGAGATAACAACCGGGGTGAGACAAGGTTGTGTGTTGTCGCCCCCTACTCTTCAACACATTTATGGACAGAATAACGCTGGAGGCTAAATTGAAGCATTTGCCAAGAAATGCAGATGAAGGACAGAGACTGATCAGTTAAACGAACTGCTTTTTGCAGATGATCAATGTCTACTTGACGAGAGTGAAGATGATCTGCAGCAACATCTGACTGGCTCAACTCTGTATGTGAAAGATACAGTATGAGAATTAACACACCCAAAACAGAAACTATGCAGATAAGCAGATCGCCAGAAAACATGAACATTATGGTAAACGGGACCAAGATCAAACAAGAGCAAGAGATCAAATACTTGGGTAGTGTTTTCACACAGGATGGAGGTTTAGACAGAGACATTGAGATCAGGTGCCAAAAATCAAATGCAATTGCCTACCACCTGTCATCATTATTAAAACACCCATATATAAACATGTACACAAAAAGAATGTTAATCAATAATATATTCATGCCAACTCTCTGTTACCAGCGCCAAACATGGACTTTAACAAATATTAGAGAGAGAAATATCACGACATGTGAGATGCCTCCGGAAAACAATCAACGTAACTAGGAGAGACAGAATGGGCAATGAAGATGTGAGAGAAATATCACGACATGTGAGATGCCTCCGGAAGACAATCAACGTAACTAGGAGAGACAGAATGGGCAATGAAGATGAGGCAAGAGCCTGCTTGGAATATATTGATGAAGTGAGAATCAATTGAATCGGCCACCTAAGGAGAATGCAGCCTGGCCAACTACCCCT
The DNA here is from genome assembly GCA_036924085.1 of Ariolimax columbianus. NCBI lineage: Eukaryota > Metazoa > Mollusca > Gastropoda > Stylommatophora > Arionidae > Ariolimax > Ariolimax columbianus. The sequence continues at coordinate 140,062,422 of JAVGWX010000003.1, forward strand.
GTGCGCCTATAACTCACGACGTTCGGGTTTTGGCAACGTGGCAGACCGCGAACTAGATGGATAGGAAATGTTGCGGATATTCTAAATCGGGCATGAGGTGACAACCACTTCAGCGACACGTCTAGCCCTGGACAGAAAACTATGCCCCCCCCCCCCCCCCTCCTCGTCGCAAGTGGACAAGACAAGGCCAACCAACACATAGATAATGAAGAACTGAACATTCCACTTTTAAATAGTATAATCATTACAGTAACAAACAAGCAATGAGTTATGATAAATATTTTCTGCAGAAATAATACCACTTTCTGAACGGCAGGTAAGCAGTAGCGATAAGAGAAACGTGTAATTGTTTCTTGTCTGTTCCTAGTGTTATCATCACAGGTTAAACTTTGCTTGCATGTTGTTTCCGTAGAGGGATCACAATACCTCTTAATAAGGAGGGGATAACAGAACCACTGTTTCCGATTTTTGCATGTAGTATAAGGCGAGAAGTAGCAGTAGTGTACATGGGGGTAGCAACCTCATCATGTAAAATAAACTACCACAGTAGGTGCCTCTACCTGAGCACATACGTACTTTCACGGAGGCTTCCTGAAAGATGTCTCTATGGCCCTACTAGTAAGTTCATTAAGTCGTCTAAGGCCCGTTGATTCGATCGACCACACACTTGACCCACTGTTGCGGCACGGCTCCATGCCTCGTCCAGATCGGTAGAGGCTTCTGTCTGCCGAAGTCATACGGTGCGGGGATGACCTCTTCAAGTCGATCTGGGAAAGACTTTGGTGATGAGGAACGATTTATGGAGATCTTGAGGATCAGTGTTTCCTAGTCCAGCCGTATGACATGGCCGAACAAGGAGACATGGCCGAACAAGGAGACATGGCCGAACAGGGAGACTTGGCCGAACAGGGAGACTTGGCCGAACAAGGAGACTTGGCCGAACAGGGAGACATGGCCGAACAGGGAGACTTGGCCGAATAGGGAGACTTGACAGAGGTTCAACATTTCAAAAAACGGAGGGAAAAAAGGTTTTTGATGATTTTATGAATATTATTGAAACGTGTTGTAACTCGAGTTTACTGCATGAAGATATTATAACCGAATGGAAATGTGGGGTGAAGATATTATGAACCGAATTGAAACGTGGAATGAAATTATGAACCAAACTGAACTGTGGGAGGAAGATATTATAAACCGAATTGAAATGTGGGATGAGGATTTTATGAGCCGAATTGAAATGTGGGATGAAGATATTATGAACCGAGTTGAAATGTGGGATGAGGATTTTATGAACCGAATTGAAATGTGGGATGACGATTCTGAGCAGTGTAACGAGCTGCACCGGGCAGCTCCCACAGCTCAATGTACAGTCAGGGCCAGCGAACCAGAGAGGCCAAGACCCTTCTACACTTCCACATGGTGATCCTGGATAACAGGCTACAACAGAGCAGGCTGGCTAAGGAGAAGGGATCAAATAGGAAAGGCTAACGCGGTACTAAAAAATGCCTGCTGAAGATGGATGTGTCGAACCAAAAGGTGCAAATATCACAGTCAAGCTGTAAACTACGACACAACGCATTCCGTTCTCTGGACAACATCCTGCTGCTCGGAAAACAATTTCCAGGGCTTGGTGGCGGGAGATTGAGAACGAACAAAGAAAAAGAAGCAGTATTCAAATGTCATAGTCCGAACTTACCGTCAATTGTATCAACTTTCTCCTTAGAAGCTTCAATTGAGGGCATCTTTCCGTGTTTACCTTTCTCTTCGTTACCTGTTTTGCAAACAAACAAAAAACGAAGTATAATAAGCGCAAAAAACATAGTCCACATTACATCTACATGATAACCATTAGAATACAAAATGATCCAGCAAATCAGGGTGTGAATAGTACGAAGACCTCGCCTCTATGGGTTAGTTGCAACACATTGACCAAGATCCAACCTCACGTCTGGGCCAGATATAACTAATAGCCCATAGCCACACGCCAGTGTTAGGTACTACATGCTGAACGTTCCCGCCATGCGTCTGGAAATAGGATGTGCTATGCCAGCCTGACCAACCAGTAGGGGATATATACTCTATGCCCCTTAGCTTTAGCAGTGAGCATACTGAGACGTGTCCCATTGCACTACAAAAAATGTGGGCTGTGGTAGCGCAGTGGTTAGTGCACTGGTTCGGGATTTTTGTTTCCGATGGCTAACCGACTCCCTGTGGTCGACCCGCCCTCAACAATTGGTTACCAGAGCAATCTGAGAAGTAAAGGTGGCGCGGTGATACTAACCCTATCAGCCATTATATGCCGTGGGTCACCAAATAATTTGGCTCTAGCGTCATTTTCCCATTCACCGCATGGCGTCAGAAGGAATATCTACTCCCGCAAGGAATACCCAGACCCATCTACTTCAGTATTTTTTACTTTTTTTTGCGTTCGCCTTATTTCTCTAATCCCCAAGGCGGTGTGCGTTGCACTGTGGTTTTTATTTTGCGCCTGTCGGCCCAGTGCATCCGACTTCAGCATGCATTTTAAATAAGGGTCTGCTTCCTCCTGCATTTTCTAAGGGTTGGCTTCCCCAGGGTAACGGTCGGTGCTGTGATGGTGATCGAACCCAGCACCTTCTGGTTGGGAGCCGTGTCACTTAACCACTAGCCCGCACCGTCCCCTTTCTTCTTTATGATATAGGATATAGTACGATTCACTCCAGTACACTACAAGCGAACATCCATCCCGAGTTGAAACCTCAACAAGTGGATTGTGATCAGTAACACTGTATGCACCAAGGGACATGGCACTCGTGAGCACTGAACGGCGGCTTCTGAGGGTGTGCATGATTACAGCAAGTCCACCATGTCAAATAAATGACTAAAGAAACATCTCAGTTGTTAGAAGTAACGCACATAAAACGCTAACGCGCATGTTTCCGGGAAGTGACCATCTGCAATGGTGGTCTTTGCACAAGGGGAAGCGGAAAAGGTCACAAAATATTATAATAAATATGAGCACAAATTCAACCAAATTAAACTTATGAAGGGGAAACCCCTTATCTGTATGTAAAATTGCTAGCCATATTGTCTGCATCTATAAATATTAGCCTTATTGTGTTGGTTTTAGCCTAAACCTTAGTTACAGCACCTGTAGCAATGGTCTACTTAAACACTTCTGTTACCCTAGATTTATATATATATTTATGTATATGTATGTATATGTATGTATGTATGTATGTATGTATGTATGTATGTATGTATGTATGTATATGTATGTATGTATGTATGTATGTATGTATGTATGTATGTGTATGTATGTATGTATGTATGTATGTATGTATGTATGTATATATGTATGTGTATGTATGTATGTATATGTATGTATGTATGTATATGTATGTATGTATGTATGTATGTATGTATGTATGTATGTATGTATGTATATGTATGTATGTATGTATATGTATATATGTATGTAAGTATATGTATGTATGTATGTATATGTATGTATGTATGTATGTGTATGTGTATGTTTGTATGTATGTATGTATGTATGTATGTATGTATGTATGTATGTATGTATGTATGTGTAAAACTCTTATTATCTACATATGATACATACTGGCCTATCTTAGGACTCGTTAAGTAATAGTTCCACACTCTGCATCTGAGTGACAACAACTAATTATATATCAGTGTCCAAGTTCTATGGTCAGTACATGACGTCTTTCTGTGGCTAAGTTCTATGGTCAGTACATGAAGTATGTCTGTGCCCAAGTTCTATGATTAGTACATGTCTTTCATGTGTCTTTCTGTGTTCAAGTTCTAGTGCCTATATATGAAGTCTTTCTGTGTCCAAGTTCTAATGTCTATATATGAATATGACGTCTTTCTGTGTCCAAGTTCTAGTGTCTATATATGAATATAGCGTCTTTCTGTGTCCATTTCTTGTGTTTATATATGACGTCTTTCTGTGTCTGAGTTCTAGTGCCTTGTGTCGTGGTTTACAGCGTGGCTGCGATATTTGCACCTTTCGGTCCAACACTTCCGACTTCAGCAAGCACTTTTTGAGTACCGGTTAGCATTCCCTCTTCGATCCCTTCTCCTTAGCCAGTCTGCCTGCTGCAGCCTGTTATCCAGGATCATCGCGTGGAGGTGTAGAAGGGTATTGGCAGCTATGGTTCGCTGGCCCTGACGCTAGCAGTCAGCTATGGGTTGCTGACCACTGCAGCTCATGCGCTTCTCAGCATCTTGATCCCCTTTCTGTGTCCGAGTTCTAGTGTCTATATATGACGTTTGTAATTGTGTATACTGATTATGACACGGAGAAACTCGTGTTACATATCATCCGTGATTAAAGAAAACAAATCTATATTTTCAGACACATTAGAGCATGGCACACGTCAACAAATAGGAAGGGCAGTATGCTTTATGTGTGACTGACAACTGACCATCAAGTTCCTGATTGGATGATCCATACGCGGTTTCACTGGGACACGCGCACAAAGTAGACTTTATCACTGAAGGTGTTGCCATGGATACTACTTCCTCTGATAAAACAAAAATTCGGAATACAGTAAAAACACATATAGAGATGATATTTATCAAATATTCAAACACAAAGCAAAACAATTTGTAAATGAGCATAGCACACAAAGCAGGTTAGGATAAAATAATGCCACATAGAAAATAAAGCAGCAGTGAAGGATCTTTTTGTTTTGGATAGCGTTTATAGATAAAAAATGCATGTGCAATACTTGGATCTTTATGTGTCGTTAAACCGAGTGGGGCGATACACACGTGTGTCTGTCGTGTGGCCGTTAATCATTTCATTCAATGCCTCTATAATGGTGTTTTTAACACCTTCGGTCCACCTTTTTCTTGTTCCTCTACTTGTTTTTAAGTCCTGTTGTATGTTGTTATAGGCTCGAGCGGCTGAACTATTTGGAGACATTACTGTCACGTGGCCGAAGAATTCCATTCTCTTTCTCTATAAACGTCATACAAACGTTGTTCCTACGTCCTGTCTGTCTATAAACGTCATACAAACGTTGTTCCTACTTCCTGTGTCTATATACTTCATACATACATTGTTCCTACTTCTTGTCTGTCTATATACGTCATACACATTGTTCCTACTTCCTGTCTGTCTATATACTTCATACACAGATTGTTCCTACTTCCTTTATGTCTATATACGTCATACACATTGTTCCTACTTCCTGTCTGTCTATATACGTCATACACAGATTGTTCCTACTTCCTTTATGTCTATATACCTCATACATGCATTGTTCCTACTTCCTGCCTGATTCCTTCAGTTCTCACTCTATCTCTTTTAGTGGCCCTTACTTCTTTTCACAAGCACCTGATTCCACATGTTGTGATCTTTCCTTCTGTTATCTCAGTGAGTGTCCATGTCTGACACCCACTGATAACAGAAAGCTGATGTGAATGTCGGGTCAATCATTTGTGATTTTGTCTCTATGCAAATGTTTAGGTGTCTTAGTCATGTACTATCTGGTATGTCATCGCATTTACTTTTATAGAGTTCTCACTTCCCTCACCGTGTCCATTCTGTTGTTTGTCTGTGAGCCCACTTCCATTCTGTTGTTTGTCTGTGAGCTCGCTTCCATTCTGTTTTTTGTCTGTGAGCCCGCTTCCATTCTGTTGTTTGTCTGTAAGCCCGCTTCCATTCTGTTGTTTTCGGTCAGTCCACTTCATTCTGTTGTTTGTCTGTGAGCCCGCTTCCATTCTGTTGTTTGTCTCTGATCTCGCTTCCAAGATATGTAAAGTCTTTAACATGATGGAATTCTATGTTTCTGACGTGAATGGACTTTTTGTTCAAATGACTTTCATTTCCTCCGCCGTTTTTGCTGTTTATTTGTGATATTACATTACACAATAGTTGATGCAATATTTATTAACATGAAACTACGTCTTCATTCCGTGGGCTGTCGAAGCCCGAGCAATGAGCATAGAAAAGTAACAATGTAACATACCAGGCATGACATGACTCAAGAGACGATTATATACTGTAGCACCTATAAGCCATAAGACACGAAATGGCCTAAATGACTATGGTAAACGAGGAGCGACTGAGTGAAAGCAAGTTATGTCTCTTCAAGAGTTAACAAGCGGATTCATTGATAATAAGAACATGATATCTCGGCGTTAACCTAGCACGGATCTTGGACAAAGATTTCCACACACACTTTTCCTAAAATAATAAAATGTCACTAGAAAACAAACAATGAAATAAATCCTTGGAACATGTCTAAATTTACCATTGAAAAAACAATTCATTTGACGTCATAACTTGTTGTTGCTAGGAATTTACTAGCTTATTATCACAACATTATCTGAAATATTGCAGAATATGATTAAGTCGTTCATCTCAAATGTTGTAGAACAGCGATTAAACCTCTCATCTCATGTTGTGTATGCACATCGCTGGAACGTTTGCTAGTTGCAATCTTCTTTTAAACCAATTGCATGAAAGTTGTTTTTAATGTATGCCCCTGTAGTTGCTTTAATGTCATCAGGCCGTTTTATTATTTTTTATAATTTTTTTTTTTTAAATAATTTAATTATTTGTGTGTGTGTGTGGGCGGGGGGGGGGGGGGTGAGGTTGTCTTATCAGTTTCAGTAAGTGACATGACATCAATATTATTATTCTTTGTTTACACGCTGCCAAGCCCTGAAAAGAGTTTTGCAAGTAGCAGAATGTCGCCCGAAGAAACTAAGTGCATTGTGTAGTAGTTTACAGCTTCACTGCAATATTTGCACTTTTTGGTCCGACACATCCAACTTCAGCATGGCTTTAATGGGTACCGGGTTAGCCTTTCCTCCTCGATTCTCTCCCCTTAGCCAGTCTACCTTGTTATCCATGATCACCACGTGGAAGTATAGAAGAGTCTTGGCAGCTCTGGGTCGCTAGCAGTCAATTTTAGGTCTGTGACGGCTGCAGCTAATTCGCTGCTCAGCATTTGACACCCCCCCCCCCCCCCCCACCAATATCAGTAATTGAGACTACAAGAAACTAAAAACTCTTCTTAGCCACTATATCATTTTCATAGGACAATTAACTTTGAAGAAAATTTCTTGAAATCTAATTGAATACAGTAATCGCTCATCAGATAGAATGGATCAAGTATTTCCAGAGCATACTAAACTAGATCTATGAAATACATTTCCAAACATGCTAGAGAAGTTCTTCATAAAAACTGTCACTGCTAACGACAATGTCAACAAAATAAATTATATCTACATGGTATCTGTTATCACCAAAAACAACAACAACAAAAAAAAGGCTTGTGATGTCCACTTTTGCGACGAGCGAAACAAGTCAAGAAAATCATTGATCAGAACTAAGATCATCAGCTTAGAAATTTGGTACGATTGTGTCATACATAAATTATAGTCATAAAAATTTAAAATCGATACTATATTTCACTAACTAATATTATCAAATATATATATATTTATATATATATATTTACATTTAATTGAACCTTTTATGCCAGATTTATAGACCAGTCCCCTTATTTCACGACGCTATTTTATTACGAGTTATGGGTAAAAGATTGGTTATATAATGTTTACCGGCAAATAGAAAATTCAGGATTCAATTTGCTTGGCATGGGTGAGATACCATGTAACATTTAAATCTCGGGCAACATTGTTACCTGTTTACTGTCACGATCTATAGGGAAACACGTGTCCGAATTGTTTCTATGCCTACATGCTGACAAAAACGGCAGTAGATCAAATCCCCCGACACTACTATTTAAATTTACTGCCGAATTGAGTCTAGTAAAAATATGTTACTTCTCTCCAAATAAAATAATTTTCAGACCAGAGGAAGTTGGCGCAATTCTTAAAATGAAAACATTGGGACAGAGATCGACAGAGAGAGAAAATATTGTACAGCTCGAATGAATAGCATGGGAGACGATCAACCGTGGAACTGACAAACGACACGCGTTTTAACTGGAAGTGGAGATCCGTGATCATAAACGTTAGCCGACAGGGAACAGGATAATGGGGATGAGAGATGGACGGATTAACAAGGGGAAGAAGTTTGTACAACAATAAGATAGGAATACAATAAGATAGAAGTACAATAAGATAGAAGTACAATAAGATAGAAGTACAATAAGATAAGACTACAATAAGATAGAAGTACAATCTTGAAAGGAGTACTTCTTATTCTCCGTTCGTTCTCAATCTCCCTCTACCAAACCCTGAAAAGGCTTAAGTTGCAGAATGTAATCCAGAGAATGGAATGCGTTGTGTCGTAGTTTACAGCTTGGCTGTGATATTTGCACCTTTCGGTCCAACACTCCGACTTCAGCAAGCATTTTTTTGAGTTTAGTTAGCATTCTCTCTTCGATCCCTTCTCCTTAGCCAGTCTGCCCTACTGCAGCCTGTTATCTAGGATCACCGCGTGGAGGTGTAGAAGGGGCTTGGCAGCTCTGGTTCGCTGACCCTGACGCTAGCAGTCAGCTATGGGTTTCTGACCACTGCAGCTCATGCGCTGCTCAGCATCTTGATCCCAAAAGGAGTACAATCTTGAAAGAAATACAATCTTGAAAGTAGCACACAGAGGGGTTGTTGTTGTTGTATGAGTAGATTTACTCTTATGTGCGCCCTGAAAAGGGCGTTAAGTGACGGGTTGCAAATTTACTTTCTTCACATCTCGAGCGTGCTGATGAAGGTGGACCGGGGTCCTCCAGGCGGTTGTGCTATGCTTGGCTTCTTCTGCGTGTCGCTCACTGCTACGGAAATCACATCGAACCCCACCTTGTTAGCCAGACTGTTGTCCTCGACAACAGCCCGTTTCCAGGACGACCAACGAAGAGCTCAGGTGAGGGTCTTAACCAGTATATTTCTCCTGAACCTGGCTAACATTGTCTGATCAGTGTGTTTTGCCTGACCAGACGTTAGCCTCATCGTCCCACCCAGAGGGGGAAATGTTACCATTCCAAGCATTCTGCTTATTCCATCCGATCTAAAAATTACGTTATATCCGGTGCAAAACCGGGCACTACAGCTAATAGCTCATCGAGCAGACTTCATTACACCTGGGTGTCCTAGCCCCTTACATTGCAAAAAGTGACGACGAGAGGGCACAAATCCGTAGCTCCGGAGTATCTCCTTAATCTTCCAACAACTTCGCCATGTACCCATTTACAGCTGGGTCGACTGGAAAAAGCTGTCATGACATGTAAACGACACATGCCATGCCCAGTCTGTCAAACTGAGGGTGATGTGACTGGCTCACCACCCATAGATCCCCAGAATGAAAGCAAACAAGGCTGAAATAAGTCTGAATATACTAATAGATTGGTAGGGCCAGTGAAATCAGTCTACAAGCTGAAATAAGTCTGAATATACTAATAGATTGGCAGGGCCAGTTAAATCAGTATATAAGCTGAAATAAGTCTGATTATGCTAACCTATTGGCAGGTCCACACAAATCATTCTACAAGCTGAAATAAGTCTGAATATGCTAACCTATTGGCAGGTCCACACAAATCATTCTACAAGCTAAAATAAGTCTGAATATGCTAACCTATTGGCAGGTCCAACCAAATCATTCTACAAGCTAAAATAAGTCAGAATATGCTAACCTATTGGCAGGTCCACACAAATCATTCTACAAGCTAAAATAAGTCTGGATATGCTAACCTATTGGCAGGTCCACACAAATCATTCTACAAGCTAAAATAAGTCTGAATATGCTAACCTATTGGCAGGTCCACACAAATTATTCTACAAGCTGAAATAAGTCAGAATATGCTAACCTATTGGCAGGTCCACACAAATCATTCTACAAGCTGAAATAAGTCTGAATATGCTAACCTATTGGCAGGTCCACACAAATCATTCTACAAGCTGAAATAAGTCTGAATATGCTAACCTATTGGCAGGTTCACACAAATCATTCTACAAGCTAAAATAAGTCTGAATATGCTAACCTATTGGCAGGTCCACACAAATCATTCTACAAGCTAAAATAAGTCCGAATATGCTAACCTATTGGCAGGTCCACACAAATCATTCTACAAGCTGAAATAAGTCTGAATATGCTAACCTATTGGTAGGTCCACACAAATCATTCTACAAGCTAAAATAAGTCTGAATATGCTAACCTATTGGCAGGTCCACACAAATCATTCTACAAGCTAAAATAAGTCTGGATATGCTAACCTATTGGCAGGTCCACACAAATCATTCTACAAGCTAAAATAAGTCTGAATATGCTAACCTATTGGCAGGTCCACACAAATCATTCTACAAGCTGAAATAAGTCAGAATATGCTAACCTATTGGCAGGTCCACACAAATCATTCTACAAGCTAAAATAAGTCTGGATATGCTAACCTATTGGCAGGTCCACACAAATCATTCTACAAGCTAAAATAAGTCTGAATATGCTAACCTATTGGCAGGTCCACACAAATCATTCTACAAGCTAAAATAAGTCAGAATATGCTAACCTATTGGCAGGTCCACACAAATCTTTCTACAAGCTAAAATAAGTCTGAATATGCTAACCTATTGGCAGGTCCACACAAATCATTCTACAAGCTAAAATAAGTCTGGATATGCTAACCTATTGGCAGGGTCACACAAATATGTCTGGATATGCTAACCTATTGGCAGGGTCACACAAATAAGTCTGGATATGCTAACCTATTGGCAGGGTCACACAAATAAGTCTGGATATGCTAACCTATTGGCAGGTCCACACAAATCATTCTACAATCTAAAATAAGTCTGGATATGCTAACCTATTGGCAGTGTCACACAAATATGTCTGGATATGCTAACCTATTGGCAGTGCCACTGAAGTCATAGAATCTAGAGATAATACTCATTGCTGATGATGGAGTTAAGTCACATTTTAAGGAGAAATAAATAGATCGTAACTGCAGCGATTCTGAGGCTAATGGTTCACTGACCGTCCCAGGACCTAAAACAGAATGAGAACTATCAAATGGACACATGATCTTCGACAGGGAGAAAGAAATTTGTCTTGTTGTATATTGTCATTTGTTAGTTGTGTTTTATGTTGTCATTTGTTAGTTCTGTTTTTATGTTGTCATTTGTTAGTTGTTTTTTATGTTGTCATTTGTTGGTTGTGTTTTATGTTGTCATTTGTTAGTCATGTTTTATGTTGTCATTTGTTAATGTTTTATGTTGTCATTTGTTAGTTGTGTTTTATGTTGTGATTTGTTAGTTGTTTTTTATGTTGTCATTTGTTGGTTGTGTTTTATGTTGTCATTTGTTAGTCATGTTTTATGTTGTCATTTGTTGGTTGTGTTTTATGTTGTCATTTGTTGGTTGTGTTTTATGTTGTCATTTGTTAGTGTTTTATGTTGTCATTTGTTAGTTGTGTTTTATGTTGTCATTTGTTGGTTGTGTTTTATGTTGTCATTTGTTGGTTGTGTTTTATGTTGTCATTTGTTGGTTGTGTTTTATGTTGTCATTTGTTAGTTGTGTTTTATGTTGTCATTTGTTAGTTGTGTTTTATGTTGTCATTTGTTGGTTGTGTTTTATTTTGTCATTTGTTAGTTGTGTTTTATGTTGTCATTTGTTGGTTGTGTTTTATGTTGTCATTTGTTAGTTGTGTTTTTATGTTGTCATTTGTTAGTTGTGTTTTATGTTGTCATTTGTTAGTTGTGTTTTATGTTGTCATTTGTTAGTTGTTTTCACCAATTCTTTATCCCGACGAAGGCCTTGTGCTCGCAATGTATGAGACGTTTTGTTTTACGTCCTGGTGAGGCCACTGTCCCATTACCTGAATGTGTTTGTATTGATATATTCCACTTTATTCTACTTCTCACCGAGTGAAGGATTTTAGAATGACCTTCAACTTGAAACTAATAATTTGCACTGCATTTTAAGAAATAGCAACATAAGCATGCTTATTATTTGCTGTCAATCTCAGTGATAAATAGGTTATCAATGGAAAACATATCATTGTGGTCGGCACGGAACTAACACACGTCGGGACTGACAGATTTGGTGACACTAAAAGAGTAAAACTGGTTCTCATCTAGAAGCAAGAACATCGCATACTTTAGTTAACAGCTTTTATAACTAAGCACACATACACATCACACATTTATATGTCGGCAGCAAGGTAAACTATGTGAGCTATACTCAACAGCATCAACGTAGACACGACCGACGTCGAACATTAACACTGTAGATAAAACAGACGGGGACAGATATACACATAGACAAGACACATAGACATACACACCGACAGACACATAGACATACACACATAGACAGGCACATGACATACACACATAGACAGACACATATACATACACACAGACATACACATAGACATAGACATACACATATAGAGAGACACATAGACATACACACAGACAGACACATATAGACATACACACACATAGGCATACACACATAGGCAGACACACATAGACAGACATTCACATAGACAGACATACACATATACAGACACACAGACAGACACACACACATATAGACAGACATACAGAAACATTGCACTCGCAGACAGACACACACACACATAGACAGATACACACAGACATACACAGACAGACATACCTACACAGACATACACAAACACAGACAGACAGACACACCGACATACACACACAGGCATACACACACAGACACACACGAAGACAGACATACACACAGGCAAACACACACACAGACAGGGACGTAAATGGCGTCACTAGGTCTCACCTATAGTCTCATCTCTACAGCTGCTGTGTTTGCCTGATGAGATGCTCTGTAAGCTGAGGACAGACAGTCATTGATAATATGTTTGTAGATCAGAAAGCCAAGTAAAGAAATTGATGACATGTTTGTAGATCAGAACGCCGAGTAAAGAAATTGATGATATGTTTGTATATATGAAAGCCCAGTGAAGTTATCAGTGATTGTAGATATGAAAATCTAGTGAAGGTGATGATGATCTACGTATGTTTGTAGATGCTGTTATATGTGAGCTAGACAGAGCATGATGCGCCTCATAAATGATAGTTTAAACAATTCAAAACCTTATGATTTGAATTTCACCAGAACATGACAGACATCTTAATATTGCTTTTATTGACCAGGTAACAGCTTTTGATAAGGTAAGTATCACTAAACTGTGGACGATATTGAAGGATTATGGAGTGGAGCTACATGATATTGTGAGTGCCCTGTACAGTATGTATGAAAACGTCATTATAATAATCAATGGCGTCACATATGGTTTTCACAGAGTGTGTGGGCTAGGAAAGTGTGGGCTAGGAAAGTGTGGGCTAGGACAGTGTGGCCTAGGAAAGTGTGGGCTAGGACAGTGTGGGCTAGGGAAGTGTGGGTTAGGGAAGTGTGGGCTAGGGAAGTGTGGGCTAGAACAGTGTGGGCTAGGACAGTGTGGGCTAGGGAAGTGTGGGCTAGTGAAGTGTGGGCTAGGACAATGTGGGCTAGGGAAGTGTGGGCTAGGGAAGTGTGGGCTAGGACAGTGTGGGCTAGGGAAGTGTGGGATAGGACAGTGTGGGCTAGGGAAATGTGGGCTAGTGAAGTGTGGGCTAGGACTGTGTGGGCTAGGACAGTGTGGGCTAGGACAGTGTGGGCTAGGGAAGTGTGGGCTAGGACAGTGTGGGCTAGGGAAGTGTGGGCTAGGACAGTGTGGGCTAGGGAAGTGTGAACTAGGACAGTGTGGTCTAGGGAAGTGTGGGCTAGGGAAGTGTGGGCTAGGACAGTGTGGGCTAGGGAAGTGTGGGCTAGGGAAGTGTGGGATAGGACAGTGTGGGCTAGGACAGTGTGGGCTAGGACAGTTTTGGCTAGGACAGTGTGGGCTAGGGAAGTGTAGGCTAGGGAAGTGTGGGCTAGGACAGTGTGGGCTAGGACAGTGTGGGTTAGGACAGTAGGGGCTAGGAAAGTGTGGGCTAGGACAGTGTGGGCTAGGACCATGTGGGCTAGGGAAATGTGGGCTAGGACAGTGTGAGCTAGGACAGTGTGGGCTATACAGTGTGGGCTAGGGAAGTGTGGGCTATACAGTGTCTGCTAGGACAGTGTGGGCTATACAGTGTGGGCTAGGACAGTGGGCTATGACAGTGTTGGCTAGGAAAGTGTGGGCTAGGACAGTGTGGGCTAGGACAGTAGGGATGGTGACCAGAGCCCCTTTTACTGGTGACCAGATCCCCTTTTATTGGTGACCAGATCCCCTTTTACTGGTGACCAGAGCCCCTTTTATTGGTGACCAGATCCCCTTTTACTGGTGACCAGATCCCCTTTTATTGGTGAATAGAGCCCCTTTTACTGGTGACCATAGTCCCTTTTACTGGTGACCAAAGCCCTTTTTACTGGTGACCAGAGCCCCTTTTACTGGTGACCAGATCCCCTTTTACTTCTGACCTGATCCCTTTTACTGGTGACCAGAGCTTTCTGTACAAGATGAGACCAGAATGCAAAAGCACATGACCGAGCTTCACGTGAAAAATATAAAATGCATGGAAGACATGGACTATGTGAATTGGTAGAACAGATGGTCCACTCAAAGTATATGTAATCAATATGGATTACATATAAGCTGGCCCAGCAGCTAAATTTCTGTTTAGCAGATAGCAAGTACGATGGGACATCGAGACTAGTTGTCTGATATCATCTTTTGGGACATGTCGCCACTACCTCTGTATCAAAACAACAGCTTCGCTACAAAGCGGCAGTTAATAAACAATATATTGATATGGACTCTGTGGTACTAAACCAATCTGGTCTTTATCAAAGATGTGTGACAATAGAATTTCAGCGAGTGAAATGACGTATTTGAGAAAGGTCATCAGTGTCACCAGGAGGTACAGATTGCGAAAGGACGACACGGGCTTACGACGACCAACGCATTGCACTTAGCCCTAGACAGACAACTTAAGCTTCCCACCACGCGAAACGACTCAAGTTGATGGAAAACTAACTAAAAGCTGTTTTTCTTCTTCTGTTGCTTGTAGGTAGTCGAATACTGTCAAGTACCATCTCTCTTGTCAGTGTTAGTATGTAGTCGAATACTGTCAAGTAGGATCTCTCTTGTCAGTGTGTTAGTATGTAGTCGAATACTGTCAAGTACCACCTCTCTTGTCAGTGTGTTAGTATGTAGTTGAATACTGGCAAGTACGATCTCTCTTGTCAGTGTGTTAGTATGTAGTCGAATAATATCAAGTACGATCTCTCTTGTCAGTGTTTGTTAGTATGTAGTCGAATACTGTCAAGTACCACCTATCTTGTCAGTGTGTTAGTATGTAGTCGAATAATATCAAGTACGATCTCTCTTGTCAGTGTGTTAGTATGTAGTCGAACACTGTCAAGTACCACCTCTCTTGTCAGTGTGTTAGTATGTAGTCGAATAATATCAAGTACGATCTCTCTTGTCAGTGTTTGTTAGTATGTAGTCGAATACTGTCAAGTACCACCTCTCTTGTCATCGTTGTTACATGTTACCACAGTTAGTATTAACCAATGTCATCTGCTAAAAGAGGACGTCCCATAGCAGTTAATGTCTTAGGACAGTCTGTAGTTGAGGGGAGTCTGTGGTTGAGGAGAGTCTGTGGTTGAGGAGAGTCTGTGGTTGAGGAGAGTCTGTGGTTGAGGAGAGTCTGTGGTTGAGGAGAGTCTGTGGTTGAGGAGAGTCTGTGGTTGAGGAGAGTCTGTGGTTGAGGAGAGTCTGTGGTTGAGGAGAGTCTGTGGATGAGGAGAGTCTAGGGTTGAGGAGAGTCTGTGGTTGAGGAGAGTCTGTGGATGAGGAGAGTCTGTGGTTGAGGAGAGTCTGTGGTTGAGGAGAGTCTGTGGTTGAGGAGAGTCTGTGGTTGAGGAGAGTCTGTGGTAGAGGAGAGTCTGTGGTTGAGGAGAGTCTGTGGTTGAGGAGAGTCTGTGGTTGAGGAGCAGCAGAATGCTCACTTTCTCACAGTAGAGGTATCGAGTTCAATCCCTGTTGACACTCTCCAGTTCACTCAGCTGCACACGGGTACCTAGCATACTATTAGGGAAGGAGCGGAAACGACGATTGTATTTGCCCACCACACCTCATAAAAAATGGGAGGCCTAGTACAATGAAGTCTCTAATACTTGATCCACGACATGGGATAACCTTGACATTATTACCTGTGGTTGACAGGTAAGTCTCTTTGCTCTACCGAAGATAAACTATACATAAACAATAACCACAGATGCAGAAACTGAAATCGTGAATCAGAGCTGGGGTATGACAGGAAGGATGGCCGCATATCGACTAGTGGATGAAAATAGTTGACGGACTAAAATACTAAATAAGGTGTAATGGTTGCAAATTGCTTCTTCCGTCTTCCATCAAAGATTAGAGGAGAAGCAGAAGGGAAGAGGAAAAAGAAGAATAAGAAGAAGGGGGAGGAGGATAATTAAGAGGAGTAGTTGAGATATCTGGACACGATATCAGCAGAACATATTTGGCTTACCCTGCCTGGGCGTTTATGCATTTCAGGTTATCATTCCAAACACAGTAGGGGTCTTGCAAGGCCACGCACGCGCTGTTAAATAGAAACAGATTACATCAATTTGATACAGTCAGAACTTGAATTTTTATTTTTAAATACATTTTTGAATAGCAACTTCTATATGGTGAACCTTTTTTTTAAAGTAAACAAAATGATTAAACTACACTTTGATAACAGAAAGCTTGAACACAAATATGGACATCTGGTCAATGTGTGTTTTTATCTGAATGGGTGGCATAACATGAAACGTAGGCTATGAATTCAGGTGATAAGGAACGGGAATAAGAGACAAACAAATTCAGGTGATAAGGAACGGGAATAAGAGACAAACAAATTAGCAAATGTCGTAGAATATATCAACATCAACAGAATATGAATCCATCATTAATGCCCATTATGTTGTTGCTGCTCAAAGCTACTTGTACTGAGTGCTTCACTCTTAATGATGTACATCTGGTAATTGGTTTACAGTGGCTCTTCTTAAATCCCAAGGTCTTCTGAAGAAGGTGAACCTGAGTCTTCCTGGAGGTATTGCAATGCTATGTTTCTCAGTGTGGGGATCACAGTATTGAACTTCTACCTCGTTGGTCATGATGCTCTATCACAGTGTTTCCAGGAGTACTAAGTGGATGTGAGTTCCGGTCTGGGTCGATATGTTTCCTGGGATCAAGATGCTGAGCAGCAGGTGAGCTGCAGTGGTTAGCGACCCATAGCTGACTGCTAGCGTCAGGGCCAGCGAATCATAGCTGCCAATACCCTTCTACACCTCCACGCTGTGATACTGGATAATAGGCTGCAGACTGGCTAAGGAGAAGAGATCGAAGAGGGAATGCTAACCCTGTACTCAAAAAATGCTTGCTGAAGTCGGATGTGTTGGACCGAAAGGTGCAAATATCACAGCCAAGCTGTAAACTACGACACAACACATTCCGTTCTCTGTACTACATTCTGCTACTTAAGCCCTTTCAGGGTTTGGTAGTGGGAGATTGAGAACGAATGAAGAAGAAGAAGAAAGAAGATATGTTTCCCCTGACCCTCAATGAGAATAAAGAATATACATCATCATCAGGTGTCCTGTCGGTTGGCGTTGGCGATCATGGACCTCCATCTACTTCTATGGCGTGTGTCGTTTACCAAATCTGTTGATTGTCGTCCGTGCCAATCTGTCAGACTGTCCAACATCTTCTTTCTTGCCTTCCTCTGTCTCTCTTTCCTGCTATCTTTCCCGTTGTCACACCGTGCTCCAAGTCCCCTCTTCCCCATAACATGCCGAACATACAACTACAATAGCATAAGGAAACGAAAACGTCAATATTATCGTTGCAGACGTCACAAATAGGTGCTCACCTGCACGACGATGCTCGGCTGCAGCGATGTAAAGGAATGGACACGACTTTCCGCCTGGAGACCACCACCAACAGAGAACCTTTATTGGTGCGGTCGCTGAGAATCTTCAGACTGACCACTGGGTCTCCTTTGTCCAGGACTTGAATGTCCTCAATGACCACTGACTCAACTTTGTCTGTCCCTTTGTTGATAGCTTTAATGATGCGACCATCATCTGTGTGAACCAGTAGAGCAATGAATAAATACCAGCATACAGTGAACAGTACAAGAATATTATACATCTAGTTACAGAGATTCTTGGCACGTCATATTTGGATCACGTTACAAACGAGTGCTCTTGAAATTGTTAGGAAGGAGTTAGGTCAATATAAAATCTTATTGACTAAAGTAAAAACAAGAAAATTGACATGGTATGGACATATTTCACGATCGGTGGGGCTGACCAAGACCATCCTGCAAGGCCCTATGCCTGGGAAGCGTGGGAGAGGGAGACCAAATAATAGATGGGAGGACAATATAAAAGAGTGGACGGGGAGGTCTATAGCTGAAACTAATACCCCCGCGAAACATCTAGACTTATGGCGGGAACTGGTTCGACAAACTGCAATAACGGTGCCTCAACAACCTTCTAGGTTACGGGATTGATGATAATGAATTACAGAGAAGAAGTATGAATGCTACAAGACAATACCGCTAGCGCCAAACACAACCCTGCTTGGTAGTTTCTTATGAAATTCTAGTTTGATCACAATGACACTAATTTGTGCGCCCTAATATCAGACTAAGTGATCAAGGCAGGGTTGGGTATCCAATTTCAGACCAAGTGATCAAGGACGAGATGGGCGTCCAATTTTAGACCAAGTGATCAAGGCAGGGTTTGGTATCCAATTTCAGACCAAGTGATAAAGGAAGGGTTTGGTATCCAATTTCAGACCAACTGATCAAGGAAGGGGTGGGTGTCCAATTTCAGACCAAGTGATCAAGGAAGGGGTGGGTGTCCAATTTCAGACCAAGTGATCAAGGCAGGTTTGTGTGTGTGTGTGCACTTTAGTCTAAAAACTTTGGTCTTTATTATCTTGTCTGTGGATTTTCAGGATTGAAGCTAATGGCTGCTTAACCCTACTGGCGCCACGTAGTGTGCAGACTAGGTTTTTATTTAACATTACAAATTTAAAAAAACCATGTACAGGAGCTTTGAATCTTGGTCAATAGACAGAAAACAGGTATCTAAATCGGCTATCCTCTACCCGTGAGTGCCTGACTTAACTAAATCGGCTATCCTCTACCCATGAGTTGAGTGCCTAGCTTAACTAAATCGGCTATCCTCTACCCGTGAGTTGAGTGCCTGACTTAACTAAATCGGCTATCCTCTACCCGTGAGTTGAGTGCCTGACTTAACTAAATCGGCTATCCTCTACCCGTGAGTTGAGTGCCTGACTTAACTAAATCAGCTATCCTCTACCTGTGAGTTGAGTGCCTGACTTAACTAAATTGGCTATCCTCTACCCTTGAGTGCCTGACTTACCTAAATCGGCTATCCTCTACCTTTGAGTGCCTGACTTAATTAAATTGGCTATCCTCTACCCCTGAGTGCCTGACTTAACTAAATTGGCTATCCTCTACCCTTGAGTGCCTGACTTAACTAAATCGGCTATCCTCTACCCGTGAGTTGAGTGCCTGACTTAACTAAATTGGCTATCCTCTACCCGTGAGTGCCTGACTTAACTAAATCGGCTATCATCTACCCTTGAGTGCCTGGCTTAAGTAAATCGGCTATCCTCTACCCCTTGAGTGGCTGACTTAACTAAATTGGCTATCCTCTACCCGTGAGTTGAGTGCCTGACTTAACTAAATCGGCTGTCCTCTACCCGTGAGTGCCTGACTTAACTAAATCGGCTATCCTCTACCCGTGAGTGCCTGACTTAACTAAATCGGCTATCCTCTACCCTTCAGTTGAGTGCCTGACTTAACTAAATCGGCTATCCTCTACCCGTGAGGGCCTGACTTAACTAAATCGGCTATCCTCTACCCCTTGAGTGCCTGACTTAACTAAATCGGCTATCCTCTACCCCTGAGTTGAGTGCCTGACTTAACTAAATCGGCTATCCTCTACCCTTAGTGCCTAACTTAACTAAATCGGCTATCCTCTACCCCTGAGTTGAGTGCCTGACTTAATTAAATTGGCTGTCCTCTACCCCTGAGTTGAGTGCCTGACTTAACTAAATCGGCTATCCTCTACCCTTCAGTTGAGTGCCTGACTTAACTAAATCGGCTATCCTCTACCCGTGAGTGCCTGACTTAACTAAATCGGCTATCCTCTACCCCTTGAGTGCCTGACTTAACTAAATCGGCTATCCTCTACCCCTGCGTTGAGTGCCTGACTTAACTAAATCGGCTATCCTCTACCCCTTGAGTGCCTGACTTAACTAAATCGGCTATCCTCTACCCCTGAGTTGAGTGCCTGACTTAACTAAATTGGTTATCCTCTACCCCTGAGTTGAGTGCCTGACTTAACTAAATCGGCTTTCCTCTACCCCTGAGTTGAGTGCCTGACTTAACTAAATCGGCTATCCTCTACCCCTTGAGTGCCTGACTTAACTAAATTGACTATCCTCTACCCCTGAGTTGAGTGCCTGGCTTAACTAAATTGGCTATCCTCTACCCGTGAGTGCCTGACTTAACTAAATTGGCAATCCTCTACCCTTGGGTGCCTGACTTAACTAAATCGGCTATCCTCTACCCGTGAGTGCCTGACTTACATTTGTCTTCGTTTAACACCATGTCCACCTTATATAAACGATAGCAGACGAGCATAGATTTGCAACTGCAGCAACTCAAAGTTAATATGGTCAACACTAGGCAAACAAATCAATGTCTATTTTAAGTGTTCTGGTCTTAGGTCAGACAAAGTCAACGATGGGTCAATCTCTCTCTCTCTCTCTCTCTCTCTCTCTCTCTCTCTCTCTCTCTCTCTCTCTCTCTCTCTCTCTCTCTCTCTCCGTCCTTTCATCAGATATAAGGTCAGGTAGTCTTACGGGAGAAATAGTTGTCGGGGATGAAGTGTACGGACATTGTCACAGATTGTTTATGGGGTGGGAATTACCAGTTACCTTACTCCTAACTAACCACACTCTCGACGCTCATCACACTCTCGACACTCCCCACTCTCGACACTCCCCACACTCTCGACACTCTCCACGCTCTTGACACTCCCCACACTCTCGACACTTCCCAGTCTCAACACTCCCCATACTCTCGACATTCTCCCCGCTCACGACACTCCCCACACTCTCGACACTCCCCACACTCTCGACATTCTCCCTGCTCTTGACACTCCCCACACACTCGTCGCTCTCGACACTCTCGATACTCCCCGCACTTTCGACATTCTCCTTGGTCTCGACATTCTCCACACTCTCGGCACTCCCCACACTCTCAACATTCTCCCCACTCTCGACATTCTTCTCGCTTTTGACATTCTCCCCGCTCTCGACATTCCCCACACTCTCAACATTCTCCCCGCTCACGACATTCCCCACACTCTCAACATTCTCCCCGCTCTCGACATTCTTCACACTCTCGACATTCTCCCCACTCTCGACATTCTTCACACTCTCGACATTCTCCCCGCTCTCGACATTCTTCACACTCTCGACATTCCCCACACTCTCGACACTCTCGACATTCTTCACACTCTCGACATTCTCCTCGCTCTTGACATTCTCCCCGCTCTCGACATTCCCCTCACTCTCGACATTCTCCCTGCTCTTGACACTCCCCATACTTTCGACACTCCCCACACTCTCGACATTCTCCTCGCTCTCGACATTCTCCCCGCTCTCGACACTCCCCACACTCTCGACATTCTCCCCGCTCCTGACACTCTCGATGCTCCCCACACTCTCGCCATTCTCCTCACTTTTGACATTCTCCCCGTTCTCGACACTCCCCACACTCTCGTCACTCTCCACATCTCCCCGCTCTCGACACTCCCCACACTCTCGACACTCCCCACACTCTCGTCACTCTCCACATCTTCCCGCTCTCGACACTCCCCACACTCTCGACACCCCCCACACTCTCGACACTCCCCACACTCTCAACATTCACCTCGCTCTCGACACTCCCTACACTCCCCACACTCTCGACAATCTCCCCGCTCTCGACACTCACCACTCTCTACACATTGTCCCCACTCTCGACATTCTCCACATTCTCCCCGCTCCTGACACTCTCCACATTCTCCCCACTCCTGACACTCTCCACATTCTCCCCGCTCCTCACACTCTCCACACTCTCGACACTCCCGACAATCTCCCCGCTCCTCACACTCTCCACACTCTCGACACTCCCGACATTCTCCACATTCTCCCCGCTCCCGACACTCTCCACATTCTCCCCGCTCCTGACACTCTCCACATTCTCCCCGCTCCTGACACTCTCCCCACTCTCGACACTCTCCACATTCTCCCCGCTCCTGACACTCTCCACATTCTCCCCGCTCCTGACACTCTCCCCGCTCCTGACACTCTCCACATTCTCCACGCTTCTGACACTCTCCATATTCTCCCCGCTCCTGACACTCTCCACACTCTCCCCGCTCCTGACACTCTCCACATTCTCCACGCTTCTGACACTCTCCATATTCTCCCCGCTCCTGACACTCTCCACACTCTCCCCGCTCCTGACACTCTCCGTATTCTCCCCGCTCCTGACACTCTCCCCGATCCTGACACTCTCCGTATTCTCCGCGCTCCTGACACTCTCCCCGCTCCTGACACTCTCGACGCTCCCCACACTTTCGACACTCCCTGCGCTCTCGACACTCTGCACATTTAACACTCTCCCAACAAAACTGGACACCATATCTGACCTGTTCCTACAAACATGACGTCATAGTATTTTCCGTCGGCGGCCAGTACCTGCCAATCCACAGCGATCTGAGTGAACTTTGACCTGTGAGGACAAAACAAAAGCAATTTGTGACTGAATGGTCACATTTTCGTGGGCGTTGAGTGGTCGAACGTGGCAGGGGACGCACCCAATCTCCGTCCATCCACAGGATTACCTGGATTAGAGACACTACATAACACTGGCATTGGTGAACTACCGGTCAGTTTTAGTTCGTTCACGGACACTTTTCTAAGTAATCCCCGCTATATAATCCCCGGATTTGATTCAATGGTGTGAAATGGAAGCATCACTCTTCTAGTGCTAGAAGGCGTGGTTAGATAAGAGTCAGAATACGTGAGATGCCATTGTGACAAGTCTATCACAGAGACACAAATGTGACATCCAACAACAATTTCTGAACTGTGTAAACAATATGTCAATCTTCTTCTTCTTCTTCTTCTGCGTACACAGTCAGACAGTAACCATTATTTTCTCGAAAAAAGCGGTGGTCATCCTGAGACTCTCGCCACTACCATAGAGCTTGTCTTGCAGTTCCACTGGCAATGGCCACATCTGCTCTCTCTGATCCTCGTATGTCGGGCAGTTCTGCAGCAGATGTTCAGTGGTCATTTTACCAGTACCGCACGGGCATTCGTCGGTACACCCTATCTTCAATTTGTTGAAGAGGTGGTACCTCAGTCTGTTGTGGCCAGTGCGAAGTCTGAAGACAACGACCTGCTCTCTTCGGTTCAACTGGTAATAGGCATCGTTTTTGGTGTAACCAGTATGTTCGGTTTCCCATTTGGACATGTATCTGGCTTTGATAAGCCGTTTTGACTCTTCGTACGTCATACTGGTATCTATTTGTGGTAGCCTTGCACCTTCTTTTGCCAGTCTGTCTGCCTCCTCGTTGCCTTGGATGTTGCAGTGTGACGGAATCCACTGTACCACTACCCTTTTTGGTGCGGACTGCTGGCACAGTTTGCAGAGTGCTGCTCTTAAGTCATTAAGCTCAGTGTTTTTCTGGCTTTTTAGCGCTGTGACTACTTCGAGAGCATCTGTCAGCAGGACTATATGGCTCTCATTTTCACTGTGTGTTACCATTTCTTCCACTGCCGCCCTCAGTGCCTCTGCCTCTGCTCTGAAATTGCTCGTGTACTTACCAGTAGCGAATGACAGTGTTATTTTTCTGCCATTTGGTAGGTTCAGGAATGCTCCTGCCCCTCCGTTCTGTGTAGTGTTTGTTACAGAGCCGTCGGTGTATGCATGGGTCCAGTCCATGCTTGGGTAGCTTTTCGTTATGAAGCTTAGGGTAGTATCTCTCCTTTCTTTTTCGGTCTGGCAGTTTTTGTTTGCAATACCTGGTATATTTTCTACCACCTCTGGAAATATATCCTGCCTCCAAGTAGGTTTTCGTACAGTAGTGATGGGTTTTGGTGTTGTTAGTGCGTTTATGGGATCTTCGTGCATCTTTGCTTTGGCTATTTCTGCAAAGTTTCTCCGCTTTAGTTTCCCAGTTCCCAGATTGTTTAGCCTCTGGTACATTGGATGGTCCGTCAGTCTTCGGAGTTTCTCTGACTGCAGCTGGGCTCTGCAGTCTCTTCTGTCGGTCATGGATTGCAGTTTTGTAATCTTTTCAAGTTCTACAATTGGCGTTGACTTCATGCCTCCTGTTATAACTCTCATGGCTTGGTTTTGAAGTTTACTAACTTTATCGAAGTTCGCCTTTGCTGCTGTTGTCCATGCCGTAATGCCATACTCGAGAACTGGTCTCACTCTTCCAGTGTACAGTTTCTTTAGTATGCCTTCGTCTGCTCTCCAGCTTGTGCCAGCAAGTTTCCTCATGATTGCCATTCTTTCTCTGGCTCTCATTCGGTTTCTCTCGATCTGACTTTTCCATGTCATGCGCCGATCAAATGTGAGTCCCATATAGGTTGGGTTGTCGTTTGGCTGCAGGAATTTGCCATTTGAACTTAATTTGGTATTTTGGGGTTTTATTGAAAGCGAGAATATTGTGCATGTGGTTTTCTCCTCGTTTATTTTGACCAGCCATGAGTTCGCCCACTCTTCCAGCGATGTTAGGGCCGTCTGCATCCGATTTCTTGCTATGGTGAGATTCTTTTCAGAGGTCCACATAGCCAGATCGTCTGCAAACATTGAGCTATGGACTCTCCTTGGTATATTCTCTGTAATGTCGTTTATATATACCAGGAAGAGTGTGGGGGACATATGTCAATCTAATAAGATTAATAGTGCACACACATATAGAAAAGAGCATAATACGACCAGATCAAAACAGGAAATCAGTATCACTTACTCTTTAAAAATAATGACAGAAACAACATAGCCCCAATTGAGGATAAACGTTGCTAGAAATGAAGAAGCATGCGGACCAACATGTGCATTCAAAATGTCAGTGACTTAAGAAATGC
Source organism: Ariolimax columbianus (assembly GCA_036924085.1). Taxonomy (NCBI): domain Eukaryota; kingdom Metazoa; phylum Mollusca; class Gastropoda; order Stylommatophora; family Arionidae; genus Ariolimax; species Ariolimax columbianus. The sequence continues at coordinate 140,087,605 of JAVGWX010000003.1, forward strand.
TGGTTGTGAAAAGACAAATGTTTTGTTTAAACTTCAGAAGCAACTCAATGAAGTGTGTTAAAGCTTAAACAGGGGGCAATGAAATGGCTTAATGCTAACAATGAAGATGGATAATGCAGGTTTTGTATTGTTAAATGTAACTTTTGTTACAGAAATGATACGTTAACATTAATCAATATATGTAAGTTATAATATTTATTCATGTATGCCATTTTTTTAACTGTTAATTTTTGTTAGTTTTAATTATCATAGGAGTTACACATTTTTACCACATGGTTTCTAATCCTGAAAAATTATTGTGCTAACAATATTGAACATATGCGGAAACTTCAAAATCAGGCCATGAGAGTTATAACAGGAGGCATGAAGTCAACGCCAATTGTAGAACTTGAAAAGATTACAAATCTGCAATCCATGACCAACAGAAGAGACTGCAGAGCCCAGCAGCAATCAGAGAAACTCAGATGACTGACAGACCACCCAATGCATCAGAGACTAAATAGATTTGGAAAACGGAAACTAAAACCGGAGAAACCTTGCAGAAATAGCCAAAGCAAAGATGAGCGAAGACCCTATGAACACCATAACAACACCAAAGCCCATCCCTACTGTACGCAAACCCACATCGAAGCAGCATATCATTCCAGAAGTGGTAGAAAATATACCAAGTATTGGAAACAAGAACGGCCAGAATTAAAAAGAAAGAAGAGACATAAACTGAGGTACATAGCTGCAAACTACCCAAGGATGGACTGGACCCATGCATACACCGACGGTTCTGTAACAATCACAACACAGAACGGAGGGAGAGGGGTATTCCTGAGCCTAACAAATGGTAGAAAAATAACAATGTCAGTGGTAACTGGAAAATTCTCAAGCAATTTCAGAGCAGAGGCACTGAAGGCTGCAGTAAAAGCAATACTGCCATGTGAAATTAATGAAAGCCAGATAGTCCTGTTTACAGATGCTTTTGCTGTAGTCACAGCACTAAAAAGCCAGAAAAATACAGAACTAAATGATTTAATAGCAGTACTCCGTCAACTATGCCAGCAGTCCGCACCAAAAAGAGTAGTGGTACAGTGGGTTCCATCCCACTTTAACATTCAAGGCAACGAGAAGGCAGTCAGACTGGCAAAAGAAGGAGCAAGATTACCACAACCATATTCTAGTGTGACCTACGAAGTCCAAAGGGTTTATTAGGGATAGGCGGCCAAATGGGAAACAGAACATACTGGCTACACAAAAAATTATGCCTATTACCAGTTGAACAGAAGAGAGCAGGTCGTGGTCTTCAGACTCTGCACAGGCCACAACAGACTGAGGTACCATCTATTAAATAAACTGAAGATAGGTGGCACTGACGAATGCACCTATGGTACAGGGAAAATGACCGCTGAACATCTGCTGCAAAATTGCCCGACATACGAGGACTAGAGAAAGCACATGTGGCCATCACCAGTGCCAACACTAGACAAGCTCTATGGCAGTGTCGACAGCCTCAGGATGACAGCTGCTTTCTTTGAACAAATTCAAGTTGACGTTTGACAGCGTACGAAGAAGAAGAACATATGCATAAAGGAACTCCGATTTACACTCCGTAAATAGTTTTGAGGATTGACAAAATGTTTACTTTTGATATTAATTGTAATGCTAAAATGAACTGAACAAACGTACCACGCGCCGCACATCATATGTCAAGGTGGGTACATGTGGTTCGTGAGCCGAGTTTGGTTAACTCTGATATGACATGTGCTTCTTGCTCTGATTCCCTTGTCTTTTCATTGTGGTATGACCTGTGATTTGGACTCTTGCTATTTTATGTTGCTTATCTTCAATGATGAATCCTCTCATCTACCAAGACTGATCATCAGACACGTTTATGTGTTTTCTTTCCGCTGTCATCATCCCAAAAGTAATGTGTGTAGTAGAATAGAAGTTATAGATAAACTTACACATATCTACACATACACACGTGCATCATGCTGATATGGCAGAAGGATCTCTGGTCTAATGTAGTACACACCTCCTGACAGGCGGAGTAACCCTTCAGGTTTCATAGAAAGATCTTGCAGCTACTCCTTAACTTCGATACCAGGGTTCAGAAGAGGCTGTGTCGTTTATGGGCACAATTCATGTACATCTTTACCTACATGCATACACTTTTCAATAAATGTAAACAGACTCTTACATAAATATTTATAAACTCTTACATAAATACATACGCACGTACATAAACATTTACATAAATACATACATACTTACACAAATGCATACACACTCTTACATCGTATCATATATATATATATATATATTTATATATACCCTTTCATAAATCCATCACCATTACATAAATGTATTCATTACATAAATTCATACACACATTACCATAGATGCATTCACACTATTACAAAAATACATGCATTCAATACATAACAGTATTCAGTCTTCTTTAAAAAAAAAAAATACTATTAAGACACTTACATACATTTACTTTCTTACATAAATACAATAGCAGACATATATAAACACACAGACCCTCTTATATAAACAGATACAAGCACAACTTGACATCCTGGAAGGAGTAAACAACGTTACCAAAATAAACCAACAGAAGGTGTACTCACTTGAAGCTGGTAAACGCCAGTATTGGCATACCACCTGTTGCCGGAACAGCCTCGTCCATCAACGGATGCTTCTTGATGAAGTTGAGAGTAGTGTACGACAGAGTCTGACTGTCGCTTGTACACTGTGAACATACCATCAGTTGGTGAATGGTGATGTTTGACCAGTTGGTGAATGGTGATGTTTCACCAGTTAGTGGATGGTGATGATTGACCAGTTAGTGGATGGTGATGTTTGACCAGTTAGTGGATGGTGATGATTGACCAGTTAGGGGATGGTGATGTTTGACCAGTTAGTGGATGGTGATGTTTGACCTTTTAGTGGATGGTGATGTTTCACCAGTTAGTGGATGGTGATGTTTGCCCAGTTAGTGGATGGTGATGTCTGACCAGTTGGTGGATGGTGATGTCTGACCAGTTGGTGGATGGTGGTGTTTGACCAGTTGGTGAATGATTATGTTTGACCAGTTAGTGGATGGTGATGTTGTTGGCGAGCCTATTAGATAATAGTTTGTGAAGAGGGGGGGGGGGCGGGGGCGGGGCTGATGATGTTGTGAAAACAGGGTGAAAAATCAGCTGAAGACTGACAAATGGTGGGATTCATAGACAAGTATATGTACGACTTCCATCCATTGAATTTCTCTTAGAACAAGCGATTATTCTCTACCTGTCACGAGTCTGATCTGACTTTTTTAGTCATGACAACGAGACCAGCCACAACGTCCGTTTTTCTTCCATTGTTCTTCGCCAGGTACTTACTGGCCTCCTAACTCGTTTCTTTCCACGTGAGATTCTAACCATGCATGTATGGATATTTTGCTGATTTCTTTCTGGAAGTGTGTTCTATCAATATCCACTTCATCTTCACAATCTCCAACTGTATTGATTATTAAGGAAGTGATGCTTTTATATACAGGTAAGAGATGAGCAACACAGGTAAGGAGAGAAGAGATGAGCGACACATGTAAGGAGAGAAGAGATGAGCGACACAGATAAGGAGAGAAGAGATGGTTAACCCAAGTAGGGACAGATGAGATGTCTGAAACAGCTACTGACACAGGTACGGACGGAAGAGGTGATTGACACATTGGGGGGTTGACACAGATAAGACTGGGCCAACTTATAGTTAACTAAAAAAAAGGTTACGTGGTTGATACGTTTGGTATGACAAACTCCTTGTTAGACGATTCACTGACTGGTGACTGTTACCGATATCAATACATGTGAATTCGTGGCGACAATTCTCTTCCCATTATTGTATGTTTGTTATCAATCAAATAATTGTTCCTCAGACTAGTCAGGTACGGCTGTTTCCATCACGAATCGAACCTTTGGTATGTATTAATACTGTTGAGGAAAAAATACTTCATTCGCTAAAGTATTTCACATGCATCAAATGCATGTCAATGCTAAAGTATTTCAAATGTATCCAATGCATGTAGAATTGAAACTCACCATTGCAGGCTGAGACTTGGGAGTTTCATCCCATGGAACGGGTAACCAGTTATGTAAGTAGGACTCTTGACCTTTGAACCGCCCCCTGAAGGTCTCCTCAATTTTGGAGTAACTGAAGGCACACACTGCAGAGCCTCGGATACCATTTCTGAAATACCGAAAGCACAGATTATTAATACTGAGATCATAACTTGTTTACCCTCACCAAGTAATTAGCTGCTACAATAACAACAACCTTAATGTTGCCATAGATTTCACTAACATAAATAACAGCTTAAGGAATCTTGAAATCAACAGCTGAACGATAACGATATTAAGAATAATATTAGCCAGAATAATAACGTGATAAAGTAACAAATGTAACGAATAAGATGAAAGCAAGTAGTACAACAACAGGTAATTATCAACAACAGATTGTGACATATTACCAACACTCACCGAGTAAAAAAAAACCAACACTCACAGATAAAAATACAACAACAACATAGAATTGAAATAGCTAGTAATAACAGTCACACTAATATATCAAACATAAACAGCTGATATTTAAAAACATAAGGGGCATAGTCTGACAGCATGGTCACAAACAGCCAATCAAGTGAGAGAACTTACTCTGGCGTGTTGAAGACACCGTATATCAGATCTGACCTATCTCCGCTGTCTGAGGTCGGTCTGTAGTTGCCTTGACCAAGTTCTGAGGTGGATTCTGAGAAATCAACATAAGTTACACATCAAATTTCGATCTCTTCACGGATCAATCAAATATCGATCTCTACACGGTTCAATCAATTGTCGATCTATAAATATATCAAACAAATATTGATCTACGCAAATCAGATACTGATCTCCACACATCAGACATTCACCTCAACACACCAGACACTCATCGCCACACATTAGACACTGATCTCCACACATCAGACATTGATCTCCACACATCAGACACTGATCTCCACACACCACAGACACGCATCTGCACACACCAGACATCCATCTCCACAAACCAATATTTTGAACTCAACACATTAGATACACAACTAGTCTCTGGTGGTTAGAGAAGATTATCGTTAGTGTCATGGTCTCTGGTGGCTAGAGGAGATGATCGTTAGGAGATGATCGTTAGTGTCACGGTCTCTGGTAGTTAGAGGAGATGATCGCTAGTGTCACGGTCTCTGGTGGTTAGAGGAGATGATCGTTAGTGTCACGGTCTCTGACAATTAGAGGAGATGATCGTTAGTGTCACGGTCTCTGACGATTAGAGGAGATGATCGTTAGTGTCACGGTCTCTGGTGGTTACATGAGATTATCGTTAGTGCCACGGTTTCTGGTGGTTAGAGGAGATGACCGATAGTGACGGTCTCTGACGATTAGAGGAGATGATCGTTAGTGTCAAGGTCTCTGGTGGTTAGAGGAGATGATCGCTAGTGTCACGGTCTCTGTTGGTTAGAGGAGATGATCGTTAGTGTGACGGTTTCTGGTGGTTAGAGGAGATGATCGTTAGTGTGACGGTCTCTGGTGGTTAGAGGAGATGATCGCTAGTGTCGCGGTCTATGTTGGCTAGAGGAGATGATCGTTAGTGTGACGGTCTCTGGTGGTTAGAGGAGGTTATCGTTAGTGTCACGGTCTCTGGTGGTTAGAGGAGATTATCGTTAGTGTCACGGTCTCTAGTGGTTAAAGGAGATTATCGTTAGTGTCACGGTCTCTGGTGGTTAGAGGAGATTATCGTTAGTGTGACGGTCTCTGGTGGTTAGAGGAGATGATCGCTAGTGTCGCGGTCTATGTTGGTTAGAGGAGATGATCGTTAGTGTGACGGTCTCTGGTGGTTAGATGAGATTATCGTTAGTGTGACGGTCTCTGGTGGTTAGAGGAGGTTATCGTTAGTGTCACGGTCTCTGGTGGTTAGAGGAGATTATCGTTAGTGTCACGGTCTCTAGTGGTTAAAGGAGATTATCGTTAGTGTCACGGTCTCTGGTGGTTAGAGGAGATTATCGTTAGTGTCACGGTCTCTGGTGGTTAGAGGTGATTATCGTTAGTGTCACGGTCACTGGTGGTTAGAGGAGATTATCGTTAGTGTCACGGTCTCTGGTGGTTAGAGGAGATTATCGTTAGTGTCACGGTCTCTGGTGGTTAGAGGTGATTATCGTTAGTGTCACGGTCTCTGGTGGTTAGAGGTGATTATCGTCAGTGTCACGGTCTCTGGTGGTTAGAGGAGATTATCGTTAGTGTCACGGTCTCTGGTGGTTAGAGGAGATTATCGTTAGTGTCACGGTCTCTGGTGGTTAGAGGAGATTATTGTTAGTGTCACGGTCTCTGGTGGTTAGAGGAGATTATCGTTAGTGTCACGGTCTCTAGTGGTTAAAGGAGATTATCGTTAGTGTCACGGTCTCTGGTGGTTAGAGGAGACCATGCAAGTGTCAATCAACGTCTTTCTTTCTTTGCTACAAAGGAACATTGGAAGAACATTCAATTTGGTCACGTGGCAGTTGGTCGGCTAATGCCTCGTCATGCATGCGCTCAAGAATGGTGTCTTGTAGTTTAACTTAAGAGTTTGCTAGTCTCACGAGCAACTCTACTTAGTTACAAGATGAGAATTGGAGGTGGAGACCTATTCCCTCCTCTCCAATAATGAATGAGCGGATCTAACCAGGGGACGCACATGTTAAAAGGTCAAGAGAAAGCGTGACGGTCTCTGGTGGTTAGAGGAGATGATCGTTAGTGTGACGGTCTCTGGTGGTTAGAGGAGATGATCGTTGTACTTACGTATTTCATCAAAGTAGAAGGGGTAGTCTCCGGGGATGGAGCAGTTTAGTCTAGCCTTGAAGAAGGATGTGAACGTGTTCTGGTGCCGAACTGAACCTCTGTCATTCTTGCACACCCGTGCTACACGCGAGAAAACAGCCTGCAACCAAAACAGTATACATATATACACAATACACACACACACACACACAAACACACACACACACAGAATCACGAAATTCCAATAGTGATGATGATGATGATATTCGTCCATTACATGTGATGAAGACCACTCTCTTTTTTCAGCCGTGTGGATAGTCTTTTCTCTTGCTGTGTGTGCTAAAATGGATGGCTTGCGCGGTGATTTGGATTAAAGTGAGGAAGAAACTGCGTCTTTTGTCAACCTCACTCTCTGGTCCTGAGGTACCTTTGGAAAGTGACAATATTTTATCGAGACGACTAGAGATAGCACAGGATGCAGAATTTGTCATCAGGGTTTACTCTCGAAACCTTTCCCGTAAACAAGTAAACGGCAAGCCAGTGGAAGGGTTGACGCCTGTCGTTGTGTGTCGTGCCTTATCCATTACCGCATGAGGTCGTAGGGGCATCTCTTTCGGGTCGTATTCTAGTCCATTATAGTCGTGTCTAAATTTCAGTCACACCAAAACCAACGCTGTTTGCAGCTAGGGCGAAGGTCGACAATCTCATGAAGTTCAGTTATGTGAACTAGACCGTGAAAATACAACATAGGTTTAAGCGTAGTGCTAATTCATATAGCCCATGTCCATACATATCAACACAATACACACGCACACACACAGAAACACACATAGAAACACACGAACACACGCAGAAACACACGAACACACATAGAAACACACGAACACACACAGAAACACACGAACACACACAGAAACACACGAACACACACAGAAACACATGAACACACAGAAACACATGAACACACAGAAACACATGAACACACAGAGAAACACACCAACACACACAGAAACACACGAACACACACAGAAACACACCAACACACACAGAAACACACGAACACACACAGAAACACACGAACACACACAGAAACACACGAAAACACACGAAAACACACAGAAACACAAACTTTCAATAACTCGGATACACTCGCTGAAATATATTGTACATAAACTCACACATAGTAAACAGGCATTATTTTCCAATCAGAAAGACAACAAGAAAAATGATCCAATAGTTTCAAAGCAGAAACATAAAAAACCCCATCATCAAATTATTATACAAACAAATACACGACTTCATATTCTTCCGATCAGGGCGTCATGGACGAGGCTCACCCTGGGGGCCACTCTTCCCCTTCTCTCTCTCTTACCTCACTCTGTTTCATTTGACTCTGTCCTACAGTCACACTCTTGCACAACTTTCACACGCGCCCTCATGGTGAGGCTCTTCCATTGCACTTTGGTTGGGCTAGCTTCTGAGGGCGCACAAACCTAGCATAGGTACATACAGACGCACACATGCATCCAAGCACTGGTTTATGCGTCCTGATATCGCCCAATGGACTACGGTCTGGGGTGGAAAATGGCGCGCCTCCGCCAGTAGAAACTAATGAGGCAAACATCTAAGCAACAAACCAAAAACATTCTTCCGATCCCAGATAAAAGAAGTCATTTATTATTGTACTCCTTCTGTGTATCCTTGTATCATATGTGGGATACTGTTTCTAGATCTGTTACCAAACCTTAATTTGAAGTCAACTCTGCACATTGAAGGCTTCTGGTCTATGCAAATGTTCAGGTGTGCAAAAGAATAGGTTAGTCGTGACTTAGGACAGGCTCTCAGTGTGGCAGTCTTCCTTTTCTCACTACTGTTACACACAAAACAAATCCAGACTCTCCCCCCCCCCCCCCCCCCCCACTCATGTAACCCACACTAATATACGCACACACACATATACACATGCGCACATATATGTGTGTGCGTGCATGTGTGTAAATAATATAATATATATATGAACGCGAACGCACAAAATACATTAGCTTATTACTAGGGCTTAACCATAAGAAATGGCAGATAAGCCATACATACCTTGCCACAGTTAATGTTCTCGACAGCAGTTTCCCGGAAGAAGAAAAACACTTTGTCATGTTTGTCATATGAGCTGACGAAGTTAGGCTCTGTTGAGAAGGTCATATTGTAGACAGTATTCTCGGTGATATTGGTGGTTAATGTTCGAGTTGATTGTGTACACAAGTTAATGTTCGAGTTGATTATGTACACAAGTTAATGTTCGAGTTGATTGTGTACACAAGTTAATGTTCGAGTTGATTGTGTACACAAGTTAATGTTCGAGTTGATTGTGTACACAAGTTAATGTTCGAGTTGATTGCGTACACAAGTTAATGTTCGAGTTGATTGTGTACACAAGTTTAGGCAATGTTTACGATGACATAGAAGAAAACTCCATAATGTTAGACATGGCCATGTAGAATAGTGTGCGCAGCGACATATATGGCAATGTGGAAGAGTATAGACGATGTTAGAGATGATGATGGTGGAAGAGTATAGACGATGTTAGAGATGATGATGGTGGAAGAGTATAGACGATGTTAGAGATGATGATGGTGGAAGAGTATAGACGATGTTAGAGATGATGTGGAAGAGTATAGACGATGTTAGAGATGATGATGGTGGAAGAGTATAGACGATGTTAGAGATGATGATGGTGGAAGAGTATAGACGATGTTAGAGATGATGTGGAAGAGTGCAGACATTGTTAGAGATGATGTGGAAGAGTATAGACGATGTTAGAGATGATGTGGAAGAGTATAGACGATGTTAGAGATGATGTGGAAGAGTATAGACGATGTTAGAGATGATGTGGAAGAGTATAGACGATGTTAGAGATGATGATGGTGGAAGAGTATAGACGATGTTAGAGATGATGTGGAAGAGTATAGACGATGTTAGAGATGATGATGGTGGAAGAGTATAGACGATGTTAGAGATGATGTGGAAGAGTATAGACGATGTTAGAGATGATGTGGAAGAGTATAGACGATGTTAGAGATGATGATGGTGGAAGAGTATAGACGATGTTAGAGATGATGTGGAAGAGTATAGACGATGTTAGAGATGATGATGGTGGAAGAGTGTAGACATTGTTAGAGATGATGTGGAAGAGTGTAGACATTGTTAGAGATGATGTGGAAGAGTGTAGACATTGTTAGAGATGATGATGGTGGAAGAGTATAGACGATGATGGTGGAAGAGTGTAAACATTGTTAAAGATGAGGGTGGAAGAGTATAGACGATGTTAGAGATGATGATGGTGGAAGAGTATAGACGATGTTAGAGAAGATAACGTAGAAGACTGTAGACGATGTTAGAGAAGATAATGAATTGGAACAGACATAGATAGGAGCGCGTGACCGAATGGTTTCGAAGCCTGCCTGCCGACAAGGAGGGCAGCGGTTCCAATCCCGGTATGGCATTTGTTGTTTTTCTGTTGGGGTGAAATAAACAAACATAGCCAGCACACGACGTGGTAACATCAGTGGTGGAGCGGCCTGTAGTAAAAAAAACTCTCGACTACCCCAACAATGGGGAAACAGTCGTATTGACAGTTTTGTTGTTGACAGACAGACATAGATATCTAAGACAAACTACGTAAGCATTAATATAAGAAGTAATTTATCAACAATATCAACATCCTACGTGTCGCTCCAACTGAAGCATTGGGCTACCATGGCAAATGGCAGTGACTATATAAAGCCGAGATCTATAACGGAAAGTGACTATACATTAGTGAAATATGGTCATGAGGTGGCGCCTTCTATCGTTCCGTACGCGCCGGCTTACTCAGAACAGGTACGGACGAGGTGGATTCGGCTGTCCAATTAAGACAAAACAAAGCATGGCGAATGGACATAGTCGAAGCTTAAGGTCACCAAAACTTTTGACATTTCTTGGCAACAGATGATCAATCTCTTTGTTAGAGATGAAGGCTGATCATTACGTCATGCCTAGAAGTCGCATAGATTACATTGAAAAGTAGTAACAAGCGAGCAGATAACAAGTCACAGAGGTTCAAGGCGGCAATGGGAGTTTTGCAATCAATAGCAAGAGTCAAGCGCCAACACTTGTGACCAGAAATCCGGCACAGTCCGAAAATCGCAGCGTGCAGTTGAACGTTAGGAGTCCACATAGTCTTGGAGATCTATTTGTGCGACAGACTATACATATCTTAGTCTGTTCGCAGACGCTGCTGATCACCTCTCATCTGTTTCACTTAGAAGTACCAATGGTTCCCTTCCAGTGAGGTCAAAACAGGGGAAAGTTGTTATTTGGTTGGTGACCTCACTTACGGGGTAAACCCCTACCAATTAAAGCACAGTACACATCACTGGATCCAGTGTGTGCTTATAAGCTGGACTCTGTCAATCAAGATGAAGTGTTTGGCATATGCTCCATCAATTGGGGCAGCTTATTATTATTTCAGACAATGACTATGTTTTTCTGAGATCTATAAAAGACAAGACTACGATTGTATTGAATCTATAGCAGACAGTTCATGTAAATATATGGAGTGTATAATTGACAATAGCTTTTACATATCATATCTATAACGGACAATGACCAAAAGTGTGTGGAATTTATAACATGCAGTGATTATAAAATATATAATCTATAACATGCAATTACAAAAAATATATGGAATCTGTAACACGCAATGATCATATATATATTTGGAATCCATAACAGGCAATATATATAAATATATTTGGAATCCATAACAGGTACAGCCTATAAATATAAGGGATCTGTAACAGGCAATGCCTATAAATATATTTGGAATTCATAACAGGCAATGACTATAAATATAAGGGATCTGTAACAGACAATGCCTATAAATATATTTGAAATCCATGACAGAAATTGCCTATAAAAATATTTGAAATCCATAACAGGTACAGCCTATAAATTTAAGGGATCTGTAACAGGCAATGTCTATAAATGTAATGGATATGTAATAATGATATAATCTACACATAGCAAGGTAAGGTAATGCGCAGCGATGGAGCAGACATGACCTGTTACATTTATACTTTACCTGTCATTTCCTACAATGTATAGGGAAACTGTTTCTAGAGCTTTCCTTTAAATGGAGATCAATTAACAATACAATGTATAGGGGAACTGTTTCTAGAGCTTTCCTTCAAACGGAGATCAATAAACAAAACAATGTAATTGGGAACTGTTTCTAGAGCTTTCCTTCAAACGAAGATCAATAAACAATGCAATGTATAGGGGAACTGTTTCTAGAGTTTTCCTGCAAATGGAGATCAATAAACAAAACAATGTAATGGGGAACTGTTTCTAGAGCTTTCCTTCAAATGGATAATCAATAAACAATACAATGTATAGGGGAACTGTTTATAGAGCTTTCCTTCAAACGGAGATCAATAAACAATACAATGTATAGGGGAACTGTTTCTAGAGCTTTCCTTCAAACGGAGATCAATAAACAATACAATGTATAGGGGAACTGTTTCTAGAGTTTTCCTGCAAACGGAGATCAATAAACAATACAATGTATAGGGGAACTGTTTCTAGAGCTTTCCTTCAAACGGAGATCAATAAACAAAACAATGTAATGGGGAACTGTTTCTAGAGCTTTCCTTCAAACGGATAATCAATAAACAATATAATGTATAGGGGAACTGTTTCTAGAGCTTTCCTTCAAACGGAGGTCAATAAACAATACAATGTATAGGGGAACTGTTTCTAGAGCTTTCCTTCAAACGGAGATCAATAAACAATACAATGTATAGGGGAACTGTTTCTAGAGCTTTCCTTCAAACGGAGATCAATAAACAATACAATGTATAGGGGAACTGTTTCTAGAGCTTTCCTGCAAACGGAGATCAATAAACAATACAATGTATAGGGGAACTGTTTCTAGAGCTTTCCTTCAAACGGAGATCAATAAACTCACCATTGAGAAAAATAGAGTCTCTCGTCTGCGTCCTTACTAAGTTACTGTCGTTGACCTTCTGCAATATGAGCGGGTCTCGCTCGTCTGCGTCACTCACTGTTGCTGCGAATACTTTCCCGTCTGAAATCCAAGAAAGAAAACGTGTGTTAACTGGGGCTCTAAACAGTGCAGTTGTACTGTAGTACACGTGTTTTAACTGGGGTTCTAGATAGTGCAGTTGTACTGAAGTACACGTGTGTTAACTGGGGTTCTAGACAGTGCAGTTGTACTGTAGTACACGTGTGTTAACTGGAGTTCTAGACAGTGCAGTTGTACTGTAGTACACGTGTGTTAACTGGAGTTCTAGACAGTTCAGTTGTACTGTAGTTAACGTGTATTAACTGGGGTTCTAGGCAGTGCAGTTGTACTGTAGTACACGTGTGTTAACTGGGGTTCTAGACAGTGCAGTTGTACTGTAGATTCTAGACAGATTGGCAGACCACTTCTGCAAATTACTAAACCACCCATAGTCCATAAATAAAGAGGCCATCCGGCGAATGCCGCAGGTGGAACTGAACCTGGCGTTGGATGAAGTCATTACTGAGGAGGAAGTCGACAGGGCAATCAGTTCACTATCTATAGGAAAAGCTCCAGGAGCTGATGCAATACCAGCAGAGGTATATAAGACAGCTGGCCCATCCCTCACCAGAAGGATCACTGAACTCTTCTGTCACATGTGGGCTGAAGGTAAAATTCCGCAGGAGCTAAAGGACGCCTCAATCGTTCACCTATACAAAAGAAAAGGCAATCGTCAGGAATGCGACAATCATCGAGGAATATCGCTACTCTCCGTAGTAGGCAAGATCCTAGCGCGCTTACTGCTAAACAGGCTCAACAAAAACCTTGAACAAAGCCACCACCTCCCAGAAAGCCAATGTGGATTCATAGCCGGAAGAGGAACAGTGGACACGATTTTTGCCGCTCGCCAAGTACAAGAGAAGTGTCGAGAGCAAAATCAGGCCTTGTACACCACATTTATTGATTTGACAAAGGCATTTGATACAGTAAACAGAGGAGGGCTGTGGATGATAATGTCTAAGTTTGGCTGCCCCAACAAGTTCATAACAATGGTGAAACAGCTACACGAAGGCATGTGTGCTCGTGTACTGGACAGCGGTGCAATCTCTAAAACGTTTCTAGTATCAAACGGAGTAAAACAAGGATGTGTACTCGCCCCGACTTTGTTCAGCATGATGTTCGCGGCCACGATGACAGACGCCTTCAGATCATTGGAGCTTGGAATACCCATAAAGTACCGCACAGATGGCAAGTTACTCAATTCCAGAAGAATGAAGGCCAAAACCAAAGTGGCTGGTGACATAATCAGGGAACTTGTATTTGCTGATGACTGTGCTCTAATGAGCAACTCAGAACTGAACATGCAGGTTGGAATGGACCAGTTCTCTGCCGCATGCGAAAATTGTGACCATAAATGCCAAAAAAACAGAGGTCATGTACCAACCAGCACCAGGCATGCCGAACACAAAACCAGAGACTACAGTCAGCGGGCAGACGTTGAATGCCGTAGACAAATTCACATATCTGGGCAGCACGCTGTCGAGATCTGTCAGCCTAGACGATGAGGTGGCAAGCAGAATAGCAAAGGCCAGCACAGCCTTTGGTAGAATGCGCTCGATGGTCTGGGCACGTCGTGGCATCAGCGTCAAGACCAAATTGAAAGTCTACCGTGCAACCATCATTCCAACCCTACTATACGCTTGCGAAAGCTGGACTGTATACTCTGGACATGCAAGGAGGTTAAACCACTTCCACACAGGTTGCCTGAGGCGAATATTCCATATCCGATTGCAAGATCGTGTCACTGACATCGAGGTTCTCTCGAGGGCTAACATGCCCAGCATACATGCACTGCTAGAAAAAGCACGACTAGGATGGGCCGGACACCTCGTCCGTATGTCAGACGAGCGGCTCCCAAAGAAGCTTCTCTACGGCGAGCTGAGAGACGGATGGCGCGAGAGAGGGCGCCCAAAGAAACGTTTGAAAGACGGTCTGAAGGACTCACTAAAAAGTTGCCAGATAGACTTCGACACCTGGGAATGTCTTGCGAAAAACAGATCTGACTGGAGAAGTGCAGTCAAATCGGGTGTAGCTGCCGGTGAAGATGACCGTGTTGTGAAAGCCCAGAACAGACGCGAGACGCGGAAATCCCGAGCAGCGGGAACACCATCCCCTTCTACAAACCTCGTGTGCCCGATATGTAGCAGATGTTTTCGTGCTCGCATTGGCCTGTTCAGCCACATGCGCACCCACATCCAACAGGGAAATCTGTGACAAGGATGATGTCGGCGGTCCTCATCGACAACGATGGACAGCTATTATTATTAGACAGTGCAGTTGTACTGTATGCTGAGTATTTGTGAGCCATTTAGCAACCTTCACATGCAATACAAAAGGTATAGATAAGACCACTGCAAGAGCACTCACAGTGGTGTTGGTACAGGGTTTATGCAACTAGCTTTCTGCAGTGGTGATCCTATGCTCGGTGGGGTGCGGAAAGGAGAAGACGCAAACAAAAATTCAGGTATTAGATCAAGATTCCGCTGACATCAATTTCTCACAGCAGTCACGCAAACTTACGATCAATCAGTCAATCAATCAATCCTGGAATAAATCGCAATTTGGTTTTGCTTGATATATCGTCGTTTCGCCACTGAAGCAGCTGTTGTGTTTGCACTGCAATACTTCACTGTTCGCTTCGAGTGGCGTGGGTGAGCGCATATGGCGTGTGAATGGTGCGTTACTGCGCGGAACGCTGCTAACACTTGCTCCTGAACGGAACTCTGGTAACAGAAACCTTTATGGCATGTTGCTAACATCAAAATGAGCGTGCATTAGTTGCCTGCACTCACGCAACAATGAGCAACAAACAGCACTTACACATATTTCGGCACTATAAAGCTGACACATTTGTCTGATTGTTTACGATAAGTTCTCATCAACTGCTGGTCTACATCTTCTCATTTCCACACGCAACAAAATAAAGCAGTTCAGCCAATATGTTATCTCTACATAACGAACCCGCTTGTGTATTCAGTGACTGTAGAAGTAAAACATGAATCGAAGAAATAGTGTTTGAAAGAGAAGGAAATCCTCGAGAAATTACAACTGCTCTGCCCGTTAACGACACTCTTGTGGTAATCTTCTGCATGAGAGCTCGCTCGTGTAACTCTCAGAAAGCAGCTATTGATTATATGATATTATGTAACAACAGCTATATTCATATAGGAAACTAATCAACAGAGAAACACAAACCACTGTAACTCAAGATCCCCCAAAACAAGCGGGTGGACAATATGGACAGAACAAACAACTTTAGGGGTGAAGGTAATACACGGTCACTCATTAACCACAAAACACCGGTTCACGTTAATCCCTGCACATTAGTGTTGCGCGAAACTTTAGAATTGTTCGAGAATATTTGTAAGTTATAAATACTAGATAAATTGCATTTTGTTCATTGGTTTTTCTTTAAATAATATAGCTTTAAATTACATAGCTTTGAATAATATAGCTTTAAATAATGTGCCTTTTAATAACACAACTTTAAAATAATATGTCGTTAAATAATATAGCTTTAAATAATCTCGATTTAAATAATATATCTTTTAATAATATCGATTAAATAATGTTACCCGTTACATGTCAATGCTTGTGATAGTATTTATACCACAATAATATACTACACATTAATCATTATCTAGAGTTGTTCTTGTTCCGAATGTCCACATTGAGGATGATTACGCTTGTACGCCGTAAAAAGGACGTTAAGTGACTGGTTGCAGTAGCTTTCCTCACATCCCGAGCGTGCTGAGGTTGTACTATGTCTGGCTTCATCTGAGTGTCGCTCACTACTACGGTGATAAGGTCGATACCTCACCTCGTTAGTCAGGCTGCCATGAATCAGCCCGTTTCCAGGAGGGCTACGGGGAAACCAAGGTGAGGGTCTCGGCCAGTATATTTTGTCTGACTCTGACTAACATGTCTGATCAGTATATTCTGCCTGACCCTGACTAACATGTCTGATCAGTATGTTGTACCTGGCCATGACTAACCTGTCTGATCAGTATGTTTTGCCTGACCCTGACTAACATGTCTGATCAGTATATTTTGCCTTACCCTGACTAACATGTCTGATCAGTATATTTTGCCTGACCCTGACTAACATGTCTGATCAGTATATTTTGCCTGACCCTGACTAACATGTCTGATCAGTATATTTTGCCTGAACCTGACTAACATGTCTGATCAGTATGTTGTGCCTGGCCATGACTAACATGTCTGATCAGTATGTTGTGCCTGACCCTGACTAACATGTCTGATCAGTATGTTGTGCATGACCCTGACTAACATGTCTGATCAGTATGTTGTGCCTGACCCTGACTAACATGTCTGATCAGTATGTTGTGCCTGATCCTGACTAACATGTCTGATCAGTATGTTGTGCCTGATCCTGACTAACATGTCTGATCAGTATGTTGTGCCTGACCCTGACTAACATGTCTGATCAGTATGTTGTGCCTGACCCTGACTAACATGTCTGATCAGTATATTTTGCCTGACCCTGACTAACATGTCTGATCAGTATGTTGTGCTTGACCCTGACTAACATGTCTGATCAGTATGTTGTGCTTGACCCTGACTAACATGTCTGATCAGTATGTTGTGCTTGACCCTGACTAACATGTCTGATCAGTATGTTGTGCCTGATCCTGACTAACATGTCTGATCAGTATGTTGTGCCTGACCCTGACTAACATGTCTGATCAGTATGTTGTGCCTGACCCTGACTAACATGTCTGATCAGTATATTTTGCCTGACCCTGACTAACATGTCTGATCAGTATGTTGTGCTTGACCCTGACTAACATGTCTGATCAGTATGTTGTGCTTGACCCTGACTAACATGTCTGATCAGTATGTTGTGCTTGACCCTGACTAACATGTCTGATCAGTATGTTGTGCCTGATCCTGACTAACATGTCTGATCAGTATGTTGTGCCTGACCCTGACTAACATGTCTGATCAGTATGTTGTGCCTGACCCTGACTAACATGTCTGATCAGTATATTTTGACTGACCAGACGTTAGTCATCCTTCCCATCATCTGATGCAACTGTCCACCATAAAAGGCAGTATGAGTCACTTTCACGAGGATGTCAGCAGCAAAGCAACCTTTATTTCCTGAAAAATGGTTTTAGTACCCGCTGTTATGCAAGTATTAAATTGTCAGGGGCCTCTTCCTTCCAGCCTTCCTAACCTTCACATCCCCACTGCACTTCCTGTCAGTCCCCCTAGAGTGTGACGTTTAATACAATATCTTAAGTGATGTCCAATTTAACCCATCAAACGCTTTGCACATCAAACTGCCCCTCCTTAAACTGACGCCACATCAAACTTTCCCACCTCAAACTCTCCCCACATCAAACTGTCCCTCCTTAAACTCCCCCCACATCAAACTGCCCCTCCTTAAACTCTCCCCACATCAAAACTGCCCCTCCTTAAACTCTCCCCACATCAAACTGCCCCTCCTTAAACTCTCCTCACATCAAACATTCTCACTCAAACTCTCCCCACATCAAATTGCCCTTCCTTAAACTCTCCCCACATCAAACTGCCCCTCCTTAAACTCTCCCCACATCAAACTGCCCCTCCTTAAACTCTCCCCACACCAAACTGCTCCTCTTTAAACTCTCACTACGTCAAACTGCTCCTCCTTAAACTCTCCTCACATCAAACTGCTCCTCCTTAAACTCTCCCCACATCAAACTGCCCCTTCTTAAACTCTCCCCACATCAAACTGCCCCTCCGTAAATTCTCCCCACATCAAACTGCCCCTTTTTAAACTCACCCCACATCAAACTTTCTCACTCAAACTCTCCCCATCAAATTTTGCACATAAAACTCCCCCTCACTCCTCAAACTTTCTCACTCAAACTAGACCCACATAGCACTTCCCCCTCAAACTCTTTGTACATCAATCTGTCCCTCCTTAAACTCACCCCACATCAAATTTTCCCCCATCAAACTTTGCCCATCAACCCCCCCCCCTCCTAACTCTCTCAGTCAAACTCTTCTCATCAAATTCTTTGCACATCAAACTGCCCCCCCCCCCATTAAACTCTTTGCATATCAACCCCCCCCCCCCACCCCACTCATCAAACTTTTCGCACATCAAACTGCCCCCCTCCCCATCAAACTCTTTGCACATCAAACTGTCTTCCCTCCAACTTTTCCTCTTAAGACTCCCCCCCCCCCCTTGCCCCATCTATCACATCCTCTTTGTCTATACATCTATCTCATCCTCTATATCCAGACATCTATCACATCCTCTTTACCCAGACATCTATCACATCCTCTTTACCCAGACATCTATCACATTCTCTCTGTCCAGACATCTATCACATCCTCTCTCTCCAAACATCTATCACATCCTCTCTTTCCAGACATCTATCACATCTTATTTACCCATACATCTATCACATCCTATTTACCCAGACATCTATCACATCCTCTCTGTCCATACATCTATCATATCATCTCTGTCCAGACATCTATCACATCCTCTTTACTCAGACAAGCATCACATCCTCTTTACTCAGACATGCATCACATCCTCTCTACTCACACATCTATCACATCCTCTTTACCCAGCCATCTATCACATCCTCTTTACCCAGCCATCTATCACATCCTCTTTGCCCAGCCATCTATCACATCCTCTTTACCCAGACATCTATCACACCCTCTTTACCCAGCCATCTATCACACCCTCTTTACCCAGCCATCTATCAACACCCTCTTTACCCAGCCATCTATCACATCCTCTTTACCCAGCCGTCTATCTTATCCTCTTTACCCAGACATTTATCACATTCTTTTTAACCAGACATCTATCACATCCTCTCTGTCCAGACATCTATCATATTCTCTTTACCCAGACATCTATCACATCCTCTTTACACAGCCATCAGTCACGTTATTGTTCCATACAAGATCATGTCTTTCTGCCCTCCTCGACTAATGGTTCATGATCTTCCCCGTACGTGTCAAACCTCAGAGCCCTAACGGCTCAGATTGTCTCGCGCTTCTGTATGTGATAAACACAATGCCTAGAAAGTTATTCAAGGCTTGTGTAGACCCATTATCTCTCCTTACTAGTACCAGCAGCTCAGAGTGAACTGGCCACCTCGCATGGCTGTGACTTAGTACAATAAAGGCTCTGACACTTCGTCCCCGGCGGCAGTTTCTGCTATGGCTCTATCTTTTCCATTATCTTCCAGCACGATGTTTCTTGTCGCGGGCAGTTAGTCACTGCACGATACACACGCTACTAGCATGACCGATCATCCTTAGTCTGGCTTGATTTAGCCGCTTCACTTGACCATAGGTGTAGAGTCTTCTACCATGAGCGTGGAAGTTATGTCTTTTTCTTGCGACAGATAGTTTCTACGGAATGAATAGAAGTTCCGGCCCAACATTTATGTCCGGTTACACACAGGTATTCTTATCGTTCGACCAAGAATAAAGCGAGTATCTCAATGAACAGACATTGTACAAGAGGGTAGATTTCTAGTCCAACAACAGGAAACATTGACATGGCTTTCTAGTCCAAAAACAGGAAACATTGACATGGATTTTTAGTCCTACAACAGGAAACATTTATATGGATTTCTAGTCCAACAACAGGAAAAATTGATTTGGATTTCTAGTCCAACTACAGGAAACATTGACATGGATTTCTAGTCCAACAACAGGAAACATTGATATGGATTTCTAGTCCAACAACAGGAAACATTGATATGGATTTCTAGTCCAACAACAGGAAACATTGACATGGATTTCTAGTCCAACAACAGGAAACATTGATATGGATATCTAGTCCAACAACAGGAAACATTGACATGGATTTCTAGTCAAACAACAGGAGACATGGACACGGATTTCTAGTCCAACAACAGGAAACATTGACATGGATTTCTAGTACAACAACAGGAAACATTGATTTGGATTTCTAGTCCAACAACAAAAAACATTGACATGGATTTCTAGTCCAACAACAGGAAACATTGACATGGATTTCTAGTCCAACAACAGGAGACATGGACACGGATTTCTAGTCCAACAACAGGAAACATTGACATGGATTTCTAGTCCAACAACGCGGAGACATTGACATGGAATTCTAGTCCAACAACAGGAAACATTGACATGGATTTCTAGTCTAAAGACAGGAAACATTGATATGGATATCTAGTCCAACAACAGGAAACATTGACATGGATTTCTAGTCCAACAACAGGAAACATGGATATGGATTTCTAGTCCAACAATAGGAGACATTGACATGGATTTCTAGTCCAACAACAGGACACATTGACATGGATTTCTAGTACAACAACAGGAAAAATTGACATGGATTTCTAGTCCAACAACAGAAAACATTGACATGGATTTCTAGTCTAACAACGCGGAGACATTGACATGGAATTCTAGTCCAACAACAGGAAACTTTGACATGGATTTCTAGTCCAACAACAGAAAACATTGACATGGATTTCTAGTCTAACAACGCGGAGACATTGACATGGAATTCTAGTCCAACAACAGGAAACATTGACATGGATTTCTAGTCAACAACAGAAAACATTGACATGGATTTCTAGTCTAACAACGCGGAGACATTGACATGGAATTCTAGTCCAACAACAGGAAACTTTGACATGGATTTCTAGTCCAACAACAGGAAACATTGATATGGATTTCTAGTCCAACAACAGGAAACATTGATATGGATTTCTAGTCCAACAACAGGAAACATTGACATGGATTTCTAGTCCAACAACAGGAAACATTGATATGGATATCTAGTCCAACAACAGGAAACATTGACATGGATTTCTAGTCAAACAACAGGAGACATGGACACGGATTTCTAGTCCAACAACAGGAAACATTGACATGGATTTCTAGTACAACAACAGGAAACATTGATTTGGATTTCTAGTCCAACAACAAAAAACATTGACATGGATTTCTAGTCCAACAACAGGAAACATTGACATGGATTTCTAGTCCAACAACAGGAGACATGGACACGGATTTCTAGTCCAACAACAGGAAACATTGACATGGATTTCTAGTCCAACAACGCGGAGACATTGACATGGAATTCTAGTCCAACAACAGGAAACATTGACATGGATTTCTAGTCTAAAGACAGGAAACATTGATATGGATATCTAGTCCAACAACAGGAAACATTGACATGGATTTCTAGTCCAACAACAGGAAACATGGATATGGATTTCTAGTCCAACAATAGGAGACATTGACATGGATTTCTAGTCCAACAACAGGACACATTGACATGGATTTCTAGTACAACAACAGGAAAAATTGACATGGATTTCTAGTCCAACAACAGAAAACATTGACATGGATTTCTAGTCTAACAACGCGGAGACATTGACATGGAATTCTAGTCCAACAACAGGAAACTTTGACATGGATTTCTAGTCCAACAACAGAAAACATTGACATGGATTTCTAGTCTAACAACGCGGAGACATTGACATGGAATTCTAGTCCAACAACAGGAAACATTGACATGGATTTCTAGTCAACAACAGAAAACATTGACATGGATTTCTAGTCTAACAACGCGGAGACATTGACATGGAATTCTAGTCCAACAACAGGAAACTTTGACATGGATTTCTAGTCCAACAACAGGAAACATTGATATGGATATCTAATCCAACAACAGGAAACATTGACATGGATTTCTAGTCGAATAACAGGAAACATTGACATGGATTTCTAGTCCAACAACAGGAAATATTGACATGGATTTCTAGACCAAAAACAGGAAACATTGATATGGATTTATAGTCCAACAACAGAAAAAAGTGATTTGGATTTTTAGTCCAACAACAGGAAACATTGATATGGATTTCTAGTCCAATAACAGGAAACATTAATATGGATATCTAGTCCAACAACAGGAAACATTGACATGGATTTCTAGTCCAACAACATGAAACATTGACATGGATTTCTAGTCCAACAACAGGAGACATTGACATGAATTTCGAGTCCAACAACAGGAAACATTGGCATGGATCTCTAGTCCAACAACAGGAAACATTGATTTGGATTTCTAGTCCAACAACAGGAAACATTGATCTGGATTTCTAGTCCAACAACAAGAAACATTGACATGGATTTCTAGTCCAACAACAGGAAACATTGACATGGATTTCTAGTCCAACAACAGGAAACATTGACATGGATTTCCAGTCCAACAACGCGGAGACATTGGCATGCATTTTTAGTCCAACAACAGGAAACATTGACATGGATTTCTAGTCCAACAACTGGAAATATTGACATAGATTTCTAGTCCAACAACAGGCGACATTGACATGGATTTCTAGTCCAACAACGCGGAGACATTGGCATGAATTTCTAGTCCAACAACAGGAAACATTGACATGGATTTCTAGTCCAACAACAGGAAACATTGACATGAATTTCTAGTCCAACAACGCGGAAACATTGACATGGATTTCTAGTCCAACAACAGAAGACATTGACATGGATTTCTAGTCCAACAACAGGAAACAATGATATGGATTTCTAGTCCCACAACAGGAAACATTGATAAGGATTTCTAGTCCAACAACAGGAAACATTGAAATGGATTTCTAGTCCAACAACAGGAAACATTGATATGGATTTCTAGTCCAACAACAGGAAACATTCACATGGATTTCTAATCCAACAACAGGAAAAATTGACATGGATTTCTAGTCCAACAACAGGAGACATTGACAATTGTTTCAGTGAAGCTGGCTAGAATCACAATGGCCTCCCTTGATATCACGAGGGGTGGCGGTGGTATTTGGAAGGTGACAGCTTTTACTATTAATCCTCAATCTTGTTACTTGTGGTTACGGTAGGTGCTCATGGGCCGTGTTACCTGCGAGGAGCGTAACACAGGTGTGCAGCAGGAGCTAGAGCGTGCAATATGTTCTACCAGGTAAACTTGCTTTCATCTACCCCACTTCAGTGCTGCAGAAAACTCAACAAAAATGTGAGGCTGCACTCTAGGATATGAGTTTTATATGGTTTCTCAGCGCTTAAAAACCAACACAGAAGAAAAATGTTTATTTAATAAACGTTTCTACCTGGCCTATTTTTTTTAAATAAGACGAGGAATAAGAACACTTGAACAGATTCGCAAGACTGCTTTTTGGAGATCTTTCTTCAGATGTGTTCTGACAACTAGTCCGGACTTGGTAGTTTGCTTTGTGCAGTTATTGTTCTGGTGTGTTGAATCTGTTGAAAGGTTGTTTTTTTTAAATTATTTTTACGAGTGAAGAGGCTATAAAAACAAAACAGGGAACTTAAAAATAGCGGATCGATACATGAAAACTGCCACGTCGCTTGTCCTAACAGTCTACAAAGCTTTAGGAATGAAGAAAATGCCTCTGATCTTAGCTGGCATTTGAAATGCTTCGATGGTTTCTTGTGAAACTGTAAACTCTCTCTCTCTCTCTCTCTCTGTTTCTCTACATCTCTCATTATACTTGGTACATATATAATTTAGCTGTAGCCTTTCACACTCCGGCAGGCCCAGCTTACTGGTGGCCTTCTCTCCGGAAGATTGCATGGACACATATACCTTCTCGTGCATATACAGACATGGTTTGTGTGGATCGTTATTATAAAGTTGCCAGCCCCACGCACAATCCTAATTACGACATACATAGACAGCGTGCAGTGGTGCTATTGTTTCCTTGGTAATAATTGGCTTGCCTCCCTACAGCAATAGGATCAGCACATAAGAGATATTTATGTATGTGTATGCGAGTGTGTAGAATGTAAGATGGATGTCCTTTACATAACGTCTCCTCTTGCAACCGCCAGCCTATTTGGCTCTTTTAAGTTCTTGGCTGGTGTGTAGTTCACTAACTTGCCATTACTTTCCGTACGTGCAGACGCGATCGTACCAAGAAAAAAACGCCGTTTAGATCATATATATATATGGAAAGAAATCTGAAAAATACATTGCAATGCCCATCACTTGGTGCGGATGAAATATATTTCATCTTGTGATGGGACCCGGGAGGGAGGGGGGGGGGGGGGGTGTGAGGCAGCAGCCCCTAATCGACGTGCGGGTGAGCTCGGAACGTGGCTTCCACCCACGCCATGCAGCAGCGCCTTCCCGGATATTGTTCGCGTCGGCTGGGAATATGGCTAATTAAACAAAGCATTTACCAGGGCAATTCGATTAACTTAAACACCGCATAAACAAAGCGCTGAGTGAAGATACCATAACGAGGGTGATTGGCAAAAAATAGATATTAAGGCCTCATTTCTAATAAGCGGTCCTGGGGCAGAACAACTGTCCCACATTCGGAAACTCGGTGCCCACATCTGAGAATCATAAGGACCGTGTAGATTTGGTCGCAAAACAGACGATCAATATATCCATCGCAAACTGCTGATCGCCTCTAAGCTGTCTCGCCTAGAAGTCCCACTGGCTCCCGTCCTAGGAGGCCGACACAGGCGAACAGGGAAGGTGGTGAAGAGGCTGGTGACCTCACTTTATCAAAAAGTTGCCAATAAAACCATACTAGAACTGAAAGGATCCAGGACTCCAAAAAAGCGAGATAGGACCAATCCAAATGCAGTGTTGGGGTGAGTGTCTATGCTCCGTAACTGGGGTACGGCTCTAGTATTAGGATTATAGATTTGGGGGAGAGAATTCTGCAGGCGTCTGTCTGTGCGTGCGAGAGTATGTGTGCGCGTGTGGGCATATGTATGTTAACGTCACGCGCATCAGGAACGTGCTGTTGTTTCAGTTACTCTATCGAGTCAAACCAGATGTACCACTTTCTTCATCTGCCCTAAATATACCCTTCGCCTGTCCATCTGCCCTTCGCCTGCCCTTCATCTGTCACCCTTGTCACGTTCTGTTACTATTCGTGTCTCTGTTCTGGATCTTGCTGGGATGTTGTTATTACGTTCTCTTTCTGTTCATCTCGCCACTCGCGCAGATCTTAATCACATGTTGGGTCTGCAAAATGAGATTTGAACGTTGGATGTGTAAGACATACACGGACAGTAGCAACGCCTTTCAATACTACAGCAAAGTATGTTAATCGTTATACTGTCAATTTATTGCCGGCCTAAGTCAGGAATGCCGATTTATCCAAATGTGACAACTGGTAGGCTTGTTCAGGCAAGCGCTACACACTCTGTATACTCATGTCACATTTGGGCTTTTTTTTACATCAGAGAAAATAGCAAGACAGAAATGGGTTCTTCTTTAAGTGCTTCTAAAGTAAGTTGCAAGAACCAAAATGTGCATGGTGGACAACCAGGGCCACGTCTGTCTCAATCGTCCAGGGCCACGTCTGTTTGTCTCAGTCGTCTAGGACCACGTCCGTTTGACTCAGCCGTAAATTCGCCTGGCCAATTAAACTGTGCCTCCTTCATGTGCACGTTAAATAAACGTACCAGACTGCCACGCCTGTGGAATATACATATATATCCCTCCCGGCCCTCTTTATCTATTTGTCCATGTTATTTTTAACCAGCTCCACTGTTGTTGCAACTTTCCTCCCGTAAATGAGAACCAGGTGGCGGCGACCTTATATTCACAAATATAACTAGCAACCCCCTCCCCACTCTGCTACTTGCCATCACAACATTATTTAACCGTATGCTCTGCCATGTCGTTACTGAAGGCGCGAGGAAGCCAAACCAAGTATCCTGTCGCCAGAAGGGAGACAAGTCTGCAACAAAATGGCCGCTTCTAGTGGCTGTTAGCTTTAACTGAAAGAGTGCAGACGACAAGCGATACATATGGCTGAGAATTACAATTGGTTGGTGAAAGAAACGCATAAATTGTTGGATAAAGAAAATAATGGGAATGAAGACGTGTGTAATGATGATATTGAGCTGGGAACCGGTTTTACTGATCCATGAACAACTAGATATTCTGTCTTTCTTGGTATCACATGGATTGTTTCTAGAACTTTCTTTCAATTCCAGAAGACCACTCCAAGATTAGTGTGGTTTTATCCGTGACAATGATTGAGCACTGGGAGAGAAAATTCATGACTTGGAGACTATTCTGTTCGAGAGGGTTTACAGGGAACTGTTATTCACCTCTGACGTCACGGTATCTGTGTGACAGTTGTCCTATCAATGTGACAGTTGTCCTACCAATGTGACAGTTGTCCTACCAATGTGACAGTTGTCCTACCAATGTGACAGTTGTCCTACGAATGTGACAGATGCCCTAACAATGTGACAGATGCCGTATCTGTATAGTAGTTGTCCTACCAATGGGACAGATGCCTCATCGGTGTCAGGTTGTCCTATCAGTGTGCCAGTTGTCCTATCAGTGTGTCAGTTGTCCTATCGGTATGCCAGTTATCCTGTTGTCCTATGGGTATGCCAGTTATCCTGTCAGTGTGCCAGTTGTTATGTCAGTGTGCCAGTTGTCCTATCAGTGTGCCAGTTGTCCTATCAGTGTGTCAGTTGTCCTATCAGTGTGTCAGTTGTCCTATCGGTATGCCAATTATCATGTCAGTGTGTCAGTGATCCTGTCAGTGTGCCAGTTGTCCTATCGGTATCCCAATTATTCTGTCAGTGTGTCAGTGATTCTGTCAGTGTGTCAGTGGTCCTATCAGTGTGCCAGTTGTCCTATTATTGATCCTGCCAAGAATGGAAGACGTCCCGGAGACTATTTGAGTAATCTGTGCTGGGATAACTGGCTTTTAAGAAAAGACGAGCAGAACTTTGTCTGACAGACTGTCACGATATCCGTGAGCTGTCACTTCCAAGACCAGCAAGCCAGATTAGAGATTTCATTCCAAACCATTGTACGGCATACAACCAGTAGTTATGACTTGCCTAGCGTCGGCTGCTCGAGACACTAACTAGTGCTGAAACCATGGAAACCAAAAGTGTATAAGATGATAGAAAACGTTGGTTATTGTTTAATTAAATAGACCGGCCGAACTGCTTGTTTTTTCGCAGCTAAAACTAAGTTCTCGTCGTATCTGTCATCTAGGTTATTACTTTATCGTCGTCGTACTTCCGTTGATTGTTGAATGGAGGTCATGATCTCTGACCCACCTGTAAGTAATTCCATCCTGTCTCGGCACGCAGTCGGAAGGTCCCATCTGGATATATCCTGACAGGAAAGAAAAGGGGTGGCACAATGCACATCCCCCGTCCTCCAAGGGTGTCTACTAACGAATCCACTGTATGCGCACAATGTACATCCCCCGTCCTCCAAGGTTGTCTACTAACGAATCGACTGTATGAGCACAATGCACATCCCCCGTCCTCCAAGGGTGTCGACTAACGAATCGACTGTATGAGCACAATGCACATCCCCCGTCCTCCAAGGGTGTCGACTAACGAATCGACTGTATGAGCACAATGCACATCCCCCGTCCTCCAAGGGTGTCGACTAACGAATCGACTGTATGAGCACAATGCACATCCCCCGTCCTCCAAGGGTGTCGACTAACGAATCGACTGTATGAGCACAATGCACATCCCCCGTCCTCCAAGGGTGTCGACTAACGAATCGACTGTATGAGCACAATGCACATCCCCCGTCCTCCAAGGGTGTCGACTAACGAATCGACTGTATGAAATATTACTCCTTTTCTTTCGGAAATAAATGTGTTTCGTTGTTAGTGTACCTTCGTGTGTACGATGCACAATTCAGTTACATGCAATCCGGTTAAACGGCGCACCTAAAATAGGCAACAATTGTATACAATAATATGATACGAAGTTTCTTCAACCTTCAATGACAAAAAAAAACTGTTTATGAACATTATTTAGTCCTGGTTAAAGGAACGTGTAGTTCTTGTGGACATTCCAGCCTTCTAGAAACGGCAACTGGCAGGATCAGATCACCAAAGTGGAAAAAATGAGGCTAACCTGAGATATATCGGAGACGCATCAAGTGCGGTCAAGGTATAAGATGACGATGAAGCCCACACAGAGAAAGTCGCGTGAACCTCCTGGACAATAGAGATCATGACACGCATACAATCATTTCTGAGAGGAAACATGGGAAGAGGATGGTAGGGACAGGCGATACAAAACGGGGGCACGTAGTGGGTGTGTGGACAGCGATTTGTCTGGGGGAGGACACGAAATGGGAAACTGAGATGTGAAGGAGTGCTGGCGTGTGTGTGGGAGCGAGAGAGAGACAGAGAGAAATGAAAAGAGAAAATGGAAAAACAGACTGAGAGCGAGAGCGTGATATAGAAAGAGGAGATAAAGATGTATATAGGGTGTGTATAAGAGAGAGAGAGAGAGAGAGAGAGAGAGAGATAGGGGGGGGGGTGAAAGACAGAAAGGGCATGTGCGACAGAGCGTGAGAAAGAGAATTGGGGATGCGTTTCTAGTGCAGCGACCACCGACTGGACTAGAGGTGCTAATGGCGAGAGGATGTGGTTGGTGATTGCATACATCTTCCTCACTTAAAGACGGTGGTTGGGGATAGCGTAGCTCTTCCTCACTTAAAGAGTGTGGTTGGTGATTGTGTAAATCTTCCTCACTTAAAGAGTGCGGTTGGTGATTGCGTAAATCTTCCTCACTTAAAGACGGTGGTTGGTGATTGCGTAAATCTTATTCACTTAAAGAGTGCGGTTGGTGATTGCGTAAATCTTCCTCACTTAAAGACGGTGGTTGGTGATTGCGTAAATCTTCCTCACTTAAAGAGTGCGGTTGGTGATTGCGTAAATCTTCCTCACTTAAAGACGGTGGTTGGTGATTGCGTAAATCTTCCTCACTTAAAGAGTGCGGTTGGTGATTGCGTAAATCTTCCTCACTTAAAGACGGTGGTTGGTGATTGCGTAAATCTTCCTCACTTAAAGAGTGCGGTTGGTGATTGCGTAAATCTTCCTCACTTAAAGACGGTGGTTGCTGATTGCGTAAATCTTTCTCACTTAAAGAG
The DNA here is from genome assembly GCA_036924085.1 of Ariolimax columbianus. Taxonomy (NCBI): domain Eukaryota; kingdom Metazoa; phylum Mollusca; class Gastropoda; order Stylommatophora; family Arionidae; genus Ariolimax; species Ariolimax columbianus. Next base: position 140,117,483 of record JAVGWX010000003.1, read on the forward strand.
TGTTGTGACAGCTCCAGCTGGAGCATGGACGTTTAGGCAGGGAAGATTGGGCTGGCGACTGTGTTCGCTAAGAATTAAAGGTTGCCTGAATGCGTTGTATGAACGCCAGGGTCAAGCACCGTTTCGACACTAGGTTGGCAAGGAAACCCGGGGTTAGGAACATGTTAGGTAGAAAACTTTGTCTGCTACAGCGGTTCTGCCAGAACTGACCACTCTGGCGTCAGACTTGACAAGACTGGTCGTTGTTGGCAGTCTGATACGTCCACGACAGGCTACCACATGCAGAATGACAGTGACTCGTGGATAGACATCCAATAATATTTAAACTGGGATAGTTTCAAATAAAATGGAGTGATAGTTAAATCAGCAAATCCACAGAAGACTATTGGACAGCTATGTTGTTCCTTGACACTATCAAATAGACCCCAGAGATAAAATGATATTTATGTGCGCGACTCGGTACTTGTTCAGAACAGTTGTGCTTTTGACCACATTGGGAATCTGACAGCGAGAACGACAACTCACATTGTCCGCTTGGACTTGAGACAAATAGTTTGTTTTTCTTTTTGATTTGATTTCTATTCCTGAGCCTACCACACATTCAACGATTAATTAAATGCGAGAGCTAGAGGGCACAGGTGAAACGAAGGATCTACAAAGTGGCACACAAATCAGTAAATCGCTTACAAGTTAGAATACATGGCATGCGATGGAAAAATATAGAAGAGCAGTTAAAACCTGATACACCAAGTCTAGACGGAAGGAAGTCAACACAGATGGGCCTCACAACAGAAAGAAGACCCTTTTCAATTAATTTATATGGTACTCTTAATTCTTATGTATCCAGTATATTGTTTGTTATTTTTTCCAAAAAATTCCATTTCATTCATCCTCGTTGTACACCTCACTACACTGCTATCTTCACAATTTTTTATAAAATGTATGATGGTGTTTTCTTTTTTTTTTAAAGGGGGGGGGGGGGCGTAAGGGGATATATATATATTTCAATCAGGAAATAAATAAGAGATCCGAATCAAGTATGAAGGAAAATAAATATACTCATTCCCAAAATGGTCACAGGAAAACAATTGTGCATATTGTGCACCAGAAACTCGACTGGGTAAACCGAGGAACACAAGAAAATTAAAAATAACAACCAAATACATACGAAGGACAACGATGATCATCAGATGACGAGGAACAACGGGAGGAACATCACGGAAACACAAGGCTAGGTACAAACAGATACACACACGCACCCAAGCATTGGTTTATGCGTCTTAATATCGCCCAAATTGACTACGGTCTTGGGTGGAATTGGCGCGCCTCCACTAGTAGAAACTAATGAGGCAAACACTTAAGATTTTTTGTTTAAACAAATATATGTTACAATAAGACAAATTGCTGTGACAATCAGACAAATAGCTGTTACAATCAGACAAATATCTGTGACAATCGGACAAATAGGTATGACAATCAATGTCACTTTGGCTATTGACAGCACGGGGCAGATAGATAAATGGCATAGCAAGAGTCATACAAGAGCACTACTGCCTCAAGACTAATTTATGGCCAACTCAATACTAGCTAGCGACCTACCTAACCCGAGCTTACGACGATCAACCCGAGCTTACGACTGACTCAATCCGAGCTTAAGGCTGACTCAACTCGAGCTTACGACGATCAACCCGAGCTTACGACTGACTCAACCCGAGCTTACGACTGACAACTCGAGCTTGCGACCACCTCAACACATTTCACCCAAGCGAGCAAAACCAGCTCTCCCCAGCGCAACCCTCAACAATCTCCGGGTTGCAATCAACCACACAAAAGGTCTAGAAACAAAAATCCGGTATTCAACCTAAGACCATGTACATCCATTAAATCTAGCACTAGTCGCTTCCACCTTACATAATCTTGATCTAATCCGGTGTTTTCCCTTATACTTACTCCTTTCTCTATCCTAATCGTTTGTACTGCCTGGTAGGACACTGCTTGTCAAGCAGAAGTGACAGCGGAAGGAAAACAACCTGCTGTATGTAGTTTACCTACCGTCCTCACCTCTTCGCGGCCATATTGTTGAATACCTTGCCCATCCCCTCTTCGCGTAGCCAGATTGCTGTGCCCGAGTCTTAAGCAGAGACTATACTAGCCGTAGACACTACGCAGTAAATACGGGCACTCCTGGTAGAGGAGAATCGCGTAAAGATATGCGCATTTACATAATTAAAAGTACAAGGACACGGTTATGGTTGAAATGGTCAGAGTTGTCATACTCAGAACACGTGCTTGATCAAAACTATCTTCTAGTAAACTGGTCTGTTTATCTGACAAGATTCGATAGGTCATAACAAGCTGGTATGTTTATCTGACTAGATATGATACGTCATAGCAAGCTGTCTGTTTATCTATGATACGATAGGTCCTAACAAGCTGTCTGTTTATATGACATGACATGAAAGGTCCTGATAAGCTGTCTGTTTATCTGACATGATATGATAGGTCACAACAAGCTGTCTGTTTATCTGACATGATAGGTGTTACAAGCTGTCTGTTTATCTGACATGATATGATAGGTCATATGAAGCTGGTCTGTTTATATGGTCAGTCTCGTTAGGTCCAGAAACTGGCTTTATTATGGAAATAATACAATAATAAAATAGCAACAAGAACATGTCAATTACATCCCTCACCACCATTACACAGACCACCATTACACAGACCACCACTACACTCACCACCACTACACTCACCACCACTACACTCACCACCACTACACTCCCCACCACTACACAGACCACCACTACACTCACCACCACTACACTCACCACCATTACACTCACCACCATTACACTCACCACCATTACACAGACCACCATTACACAGACCACCATTACACAGACCACCAATACACTCACCACCAGTACACAGACAACCATTACACTCACCACCATTACCCTCACCACCATTACACATACCACCACTACACTCACCACCATTACACAGACCACCACTACACTCACCACCATTACACATACCACTACTCCACAGACCACCACTACACTCACCACCACTACACTCACCACCATTACACTCACCACCATTACACAGACCACCATTACACAGACCACCATTACACAGACCACCACTACACTCACCACCAGTACACAGACCACCAGTACACAGACAACCAGTACACAGACCACCAGTACACAGACCACCAGTACACAGACCACCACTACACCTACCACCAGTACACAGACCACCAGTACACAGACCACCACTACACCCACCACCAGTACACAGACCACCAGTACACAGACTACCACTACATCCACCACAACTACACCCACCACCAGTACACAGACCACCAGTACACAGACCACCACTACACAGACCCCCAGTACACAGACCACCACTACACCCACCACCAGTACACAGACCACCAATACACAGACCACCGCTACACAGACCACCAGTACACAGACCACCAGTACACAGACCACCAGTACACAGACCACCACTACACAGACCACCACTACACAGATCACCACTACACAGACCACCACTACACAGACAACCACAAGAAGCACGATCGCACAGTTTGCACGATTCATTTCAAACACTCAATCAAACTTCGATGTTCAAAGCGTCAGCGTAACCTGACTATCGATCAGACCAGTGATTACTGTACTTCACAAACCCAATTAAACCTAAATTTACAACATAATCAATAGATTCGTGTTTCCCAATTTCATCGGAAAAGTTAATGAAGCGTGATTAACGCCAGAAACAAAATGTGGGAATGCCATATTTTTGCTGAGGTTACGTTTGACTGTCAAAGGTGAGCCAAACAGGTATCAATTTTTTAGTGAGTTTTTCAAGAGAGGTTAAATGAGTGGTTGAGAGGGCTAATATAATAAGGCAACTGTTTGTACCCCAGCTTGTCGTGAAAGTCGGATATAAGATGAGAGGTTTGAGGTTGTGCATGGTGCTTGCAACTTCATCATGTAAAAGTCATTGTTAGTGAAACCATACTTCAAGTTTCGGGACTTTTACCCCACCATCTGGATGGACAGGAAACAGAAGAGCCGAATCCAAAGGTTTCCACAGACTGTAAAATTTAAGTAAAATGTTTTCAGATGGGTCAAATGGGTGTCCATTTTTAGATGGGTCACATGGGTGTCCATTTTTAAATGGGCCAAATGGGTGTCCATTTTTAAATGGGCCAAATGGGTGTCCATTTTTAGCGAGTTAAGTCAGAAAGGTTACCATGGTTGGCTGTCCAAAGTGGGTCAACTACTCTTTGATCAGCTCCATCAGAGAATAGTCAGAACGTGGCTGCTTCTCACGTGAAACTTACTTTAGGTAGGTCATATAATACTTCAAGAGAACCAGCACAAAAAAGAATATAATAATATGTCATGAAACCCAGCACAAATAGGTATATAATAGATTGAACGGATTCCAGTACAAAGTAGTTTGTAATAATTTACGAGACCTAGTACAAAGCGGTCCATAAAAAACCATCACCGAATGCGGTGTGTGTTATGCAGACATCTTGACCCTTTTTTTTTTTGTACAACTGAATTTTCAGACAGGAACTTATCCACAATTTGCCTGCAGCCCATAGTGTATTTGCTCTCGATGATTCTAACTCAATAATGTCCGCAAGGCTGGGCTAGCACTGACTCCTGACAGCTATCAACGGGGGCAAGGTTAATCTTACATTTAACTCTACACGCGCTATCACAAGGCTGGGCTAGCACTGAGTCCTGACAGCTATCAACGGGGCAAGGTTAATCTTACATTTAACTCTACACGTGTTATCACAAGGCTGCTCTAGCACTGACTCCTGATAGCTATCAACACTGGACAAGGTTAATTTTACATTTAACTCTACACGCGCTATCACAAGGCTGGGCTAGCACTGACTCCTGACAGCTATCAACACTGGACAAGGTTAATTTTACATTTAACTCTACACGCGCTATCACAAGGCTGGGCTAGCACTGACTCCTGATAGCTATCACAGGGGCAAGGTTAATCTTACATTTAACTCTACACGCGCTATCACAAGGATGGGCTAGGAGCTGACGAAATCTGACACTAACCAGGTCCTAGCTCTCCACCTGTACACCAGTAGTTCTATAAGTATGTACATAAAACGACAGGAATTTGGCAAGGTCAATCTTGGTAGATAGTCACCAACCGATACAGAGACGGAATTAGGAGTGGGATCAAACGTGACACGTGAAGGTAGCACGTTGTGCATGCGTACGTGTGGATGTGTGTGCGTGTGGATGTGTGTGTGTGTGGGTGTGTGTGGGTGTGTGTGGATGTGGATGTGCGTGCGTGTGGATGTGTATGTGTGTGGATGTGTATGTGTGTGGATGTGTATGTGTGTGTGTGTGGATGTGCGTGCGTATGTGCGTGCGTGTGAATGTATGTGGATATGCGTGTGTGGGTGTGCGTGCGTGTGAATGTATGTGGAGGTGCGTGCGTGTGGATATATGTGGATGTGCGTGCGTGTGGATGCATGTGAGTGTGCGTGCGTGTGGATGTATGTGAGTGTGCGTGCGTGTGGATGTATGCGAGTGTGCGTGCGTGTGGATGTATGTGTGTGCGTGTGGATGTACGTGCGTGTGGATGTGCGTGCGTGTGGATGTGCGAGGGTGTGCGTGCGTGTGTGTACGCTTGCGTGCGTGTTTATATATATATATATATATACACACACACACACATATATATATACAAACAAGCATTTCATACATACATTGCTTGACTTCGTCCCTTCTCAACCTCCCGCTACCAAACCCTGAAAAGAGCTTAAGTAGCAGAATGTAGTCCAGAGAACGAATGCGCTGTGTCGTAGTTTACAACTTGACTGCTATATTTGCACGTTTCGTTCTAACATATCCGAATTCAGCAAGCATTTTTTTATTACCGGGTTAGCATTCCCTCTTCCATCCCTTCTCCTTAGCCAGTCTCCCCTGCTGCAGACTGTTATCCAGGATCACTGCGTGGAGGTATAGAAGGGTCTTGGCAGCTCTGGTTCGCTGGCCCTGACGCTAATAGTCAGCTATGGGTCACTGACGGCTGCAGCTCATGCGCTGCTTTACATATGGATACACACATTAAAAAAATATATACAAACAAATGAGGGGTGTTCAAGTCAAAAGTAGTCAAAAAGTAGTCAAAATGTAATTTAGTTTTCAGTATAATCTCATGTAACGTTTATGTATTTATCGCATCGTTTAAGTAATACTAGAAAAGCTTCAGTGTATAAAGATTTATAAGTATCTCTGAACCAATCCAGGACAGCCTGTTTCACTTCTTTGTCAGTGCTGAAATGCTGACCTCCCAGTAATTCTTTTAGGGGTCCAAACAGGTGGAAATCGCTTGGAGCAAGGTCTGAGTTGAAAGGTAGAATTATCCATAAAGTCACATTCTTTATATCAAGACGTTCCTTCAATTCAGTGCAGGTTTGAACTCTTCTCTTCCGATCAAAAGCGGAAAGCTGTCTTAAAACTTAACGTGCACTAATTTCCCCAACATGCAAATGGCCATGAATAATAGTGTTCAAAGTACCCATGGAAATATTTGTCTCTTGCGACAGGTTATGCGTCGATTTAAAGGATAAGGCGTTCCACAATAGGGATATTCACAGGGATGACTGTGGTGGGTTGAGAGGCACCTCGACCGGGATCATCACTCACGGATGTACGGTCTTCGCTAAAACCTTTACATCATTGAAATGTCTTACTGCGACTGAGTGTCTCATCTCACCGTATTGTGCTTGCAGTCTTCTGTAAATTTCAGTAACTTCAGACCTTCTTTCCCAAGAAACTTACACACAATACGCTGTTCCGTGCAAGCAGTGGTGTCTGCAATTTCAATTTATTTGTCACGTGAATGGCTGCCTAGCAGTAATAGGACACAAGTGTCCCTAACCAATGATAGTAGTTCATGAATAAAAAGTTCCTGTTTGACTTGAACGTCTCTTGTATGTATATATGCAACAAACAAACAAAAAACACACACAAGCGCGCACGCACGCACACACACACACACATATATATGTATATATATATATAAATATATATACGTTTATTTATCGCTGCTGGTTTACAGAGATATCTACAGTGGGTTATGTATTGTTTTTGCATTAACGCGGATGAAAATAGTATTGTCCATTAATATAAATTTAATCAAGAACAGTATTTTACGTGTTTGAGGAGGAGATTTGATTGGCTGATCAAATCACGTGTTCATGAAAGTCATCATCAGTGGCATGCGTGCAATTAAAACAAACGAAAAATACTGTTAAATTGTTAAACACTTTAGAGACATCGTGTAGTAGAAAATACGTTTAATAATTGAGATCGGGAAACAGCTGCGGTTAATTTATTTTCCAGTCATAAGTGCCCTTAAAATTTCCAAATTCGTAGACCTAATAACTCTCTCGTTTTCGTTGGTAATAAATAAAGCGAGATTATTTTTTACCAAATGAAATGTGTTTCTGTCTGTGTAGTCAAATATTGGTGTTGTCCGCAATGAGTTTACGCTTGTGCGCTCTGAAAAGGAAGTTAAGTGGCGAGTTGTAGTAGCTTTCCTTACATCCCGAGCATGCTGATGAAGGTGGACCGCGATCCTGCAGGCGGTTGTGTTATGCTTGGCTTCATCTGCGTGGCGCTCACTACTATGGGGATCAAATCGATCCACATCTCGTCCGGCAAACTGCCTTGAAAACAGCCTATTTTCAGGGAACGCTACATGGAAGAGAGATGGTGGTCTTGGTCAGTGTATTGTGCCTGACCCTGACGCGACGTACGTCATTGTCAGTATGTTGTGCCTGTATGGACTAGTGTCTCAGTTCCCCGTGTAGTTAAATAAACCAATACCGACACTTCCTTTGTAAACGTTTATGGCCAACCGCCTCGCTGGTCTAGGAGTATGATTCTCGCTTATGGTACAGAAGTCCCGGATTCAAATCCCACGAACCCTACTAGTATTTCTCATTCTCATGTTTTGTTTTAAATATAATCAGAACGTTCCTCATTTGACGTAATTTTCTGATAAACTTTCGGATGAACTTCATGAAAATTTGCACGAAATTGTACAGAGACAAGCATTGACTACTACATTTGTTAGAGTCATTGAAATCCGAAGACGAAGGAAAAAATGGAAAGAAGAAGATCGTAGTCAACAAAACCGTAAATGCACCTATCAGCACTAGAAATGAGAAAGAAGTGGAAACATGCAGATTACACAGGCAGGTAACAGAATGCTTGGCTGAGGGTAGACTTCTGAGAGGACGTCTTAAGGTGATGGGATTCATAAAGATTGATGAAATCAGTGTACGCTAATCAAGAAGCTGCAACACTTGATCGTAAAACCTTAAATCATATTCCCAAGTCTATGAAATATAAGCGAAACATTCCCAAAACGACATAATACTGTATTATCTACGGTAAAATCAAAATAGACGTGCCGTTTATTTTCACAATAATAATTGTATGGCCTGTGCTATTTTCCAAGCATTACTGATCTACATATGCACTTTTCGACTCTGCCCCATCTTTGAATATTTGTAATATGGTTAAAAATTGAAATAAAGAAGAGTTCTGTGTGGTTGGAGCTTGGGTACGGTAATTCCAGGGGAGATCCGGTGCAATATTTGGAATCCTGGTATTCAAACAGGCATGTTAATGTCTGTTGCCAGGTAGCCAAAGGCTTCTGTTATTCGTAGTAAGTATTTTTACCACTTCCTGCGGCTTACTAGGCCTGGGGGAAGACACAAATAATTTGGGTAGATTGTTAATTATAATTTGTTTCCGGGAAGCCGTCGTTAAGCCTACTCTTTTCGATTTCTAACTGCCAAGGGATTTTTAACATGCTCGACACTGAACACGGGAGTCCGATCTCACTACCCACAGATCAGGGGAATTTTTAGCAGAAATACCACGTGAAAAAATCATGGTGTCCACCGTGATACGAACCGGCGACCTCCGGTAATTGAGGCGGACACCTTACCCCGAGACCACTGAGCCCCTGAGATCACGTGCAAGTAACTAAATATGCTGAATGCACTATATGATGAACATTATGAACTTTATGTCAGCATATTGTTCACACTCCTATCATGGTAAATATGCTGAATGCACTATATGATATCTTCTTCTTCTTCATCGTACGCAGTCAGACATCAACCTTTATTTTTTCGAAAAAAAGCAGCGGCCATCTTGAGGCTGTCCACTATGTGATATGAACTTTATGTCAGCATATTGTTCATACTCCTATCATGGTAAATATGTTCCAAATGTATATGTGTGTTCGTGTCGTTCTTTTCTGTCCAATCATTTGGGAAACACTCTACTGTAGTTTCTTATTTTTGTCTTCTGTGTCTAAGGGAAAAAATGATTTCTCTATCGTATCCTGCTGTAAGTATGTTGTATTGTTCAAGAGCTTTCTGTCAAAGAATGCATGTTAATCCGGCTTTTAGCGTGCGCCAATGATAGGGCGCGCATGCCGAAGAACTCCAGTCTTCTACCCTATTGTTCTAAGCATTTTCAAAGATTATTTTTTCTTACGCCTATTTCTGGCTATTTTCCTATTCTATATATCTCTACGTAAGCCTATGAGTGGTAGAATGGTAGAGTGGTAGAGTAGTAGAATGGGCTATTGGTAGAGTAGTAGAATGGTAGAGTGGTAGAATGGTAGATTAGTAGAATGGTAGAGTAGTAGAATGGTAGAGTAGTAGAATTGTAGAGTGGTAGAATGGGCTATTGGTAGAGTAGTAGAATGGTAGAGTGGTAGAATGGGCTATTGGTAGAGTAGTAGAATGGTAGAGTAGTAGAATGGGCTATTGGTAGAGTAGTAGAATGGTAGAGTAGTAGAATGGGCTATTGGTAGAGTAGTAGAATGGTAGAGTAGTAGAATGGGCTATTGGTAGAGTAGTAGAATGGTAGAGTAGTAGAATGGGCTATTGGTAGAGTAGTAGAATGGTAGAGTGGTAGAATGGTAGAGTAGTAGAATGGTAGAGTAGTAGAATGGTAGAGTAGTAGAATGGTAGATTAGTAGAATGGTAGAGTAGTAGAATGGGAGAGTGGTACAGAAGTAGAATGGTAGAGTAGTAGAATGGGAGAGTGGTACAGAAGTAGAATGGTAGATTGGTAGAATGGTAGAATGGTAGGGTGGTAGAATGGTAGAGTGGTAGAATGGTATAGTGGTAGAATGGTAGAGTGGTAGAATGGTAGAATGGTAGGGTGGTAGAATGGTAGAATGGTAGAGTGGTAGAATGGTAGAGTAGTAGAATGGTAGAGTGGTACAGAAGTAGAATGGTAGAGTAGTAGAATGGGAGAGTGGTACAGAAGTAGAATGGTAGAGTGGTAGAATGGTAGAATGGTAGGGTGGTAGAATGGTAGAGTGGTAGAATGGTAGAGTGGTAGAATGGTAGAGTGGTAGAATGGTAGAATGGTAGAGTGGTAGAATGGTAGGGTGGTAGAATGGTAGGGTGGTAGGGTGGTAGAATGGTAGAATGGGGGAGTGGTAGAATGGTAGAGTAGTAGAATGGTAGAGTAGTAGAATGGTAGAGTGGTAGAATGGGAGAGTGGTAGAATGGTAGAGTGGTAGAATGGTAGAGTGGTAGAATGGTAGAGTGGTAGAATGGTAGAGTAGTAGAATGGTAGAGTAGTAGAATGGGAGAGTGGTAGAATGGGAGAGTGGTAGAATGGGAGAGTGGTAGAATGGGAGAGTGGTAGAATGGTAGAGTAGTAGAATGGTAGAGTAGTAGAATGGTAGAGTGGTAGAGTGGTAGAATGGTAGAGTAGTAGAATGGTAGAGTAGTAGAATGGTAGAGTGGTAGAATGGTAGAGTAGTAGAATGGTAGAGTAGTAGAATGGGAGAGTGGTAGAATGGGAGAGTGGTAGAATGGGAGAGTGGTAGAATGGGAGAGTGGTAGAGTGGTAGAGTGGTAGAGTGGTAGAGTGGTAGAATGGTAGAGTGGTAGAGTGGAAGAACGGTAGCGTGGTAGAATGGCAGAGTGGTAGAATGTTCCCTTCTTAGGCTAATGTGCTGTCTTCGATCTTAATTATTGACACGCCTCAGTCAATCTAAATGCAAATGTGAAACCAACTTACTGTTAGAAAAGCAAACACAGATAGAAAGAGCACTGGCCACTGCCACCTCATAAAACAGCGAACCAAGTACAATTCAGTTTCGAACACTACATCCCTGACAACAGTTCTATTTTTAGCTTAAATCCACAATAGCGTTCTTTGCTGTAATTTGTTTCACAAGAATAAAATTATCAATCAGGGAAACAAGAACATCAAGTTACCCGTTAGTTGTGTTTGCACACGAACCATGTCTACCGGTACTGGACAGGACAAGAAGGGGGCTAAGGCGGAATGGGCAGGACAAGAAGGGGGCTAAGGCGGAATGGGCAGGACAAGAAGAGGGCTAAGGCGGAATGGGCAGGACAAGAAGAGGGCTAAGGCGGAATGGGCAGGACAAGAAGAGGGCTAAGGCGGAATGGGCAGGACAAGAAGAGGGCTAAGGCGGAATGGGCAGGACAAGAAGAGGGCTAAGGCGGAATGGGCAGGACAAGAAGAGGGCTAAGGCGGAATGGGCAAGACAAGAAGAGGGCTAAGGCGGAATGGGCAGGACAAGAAGAGGGCTAAGGCGGAATGGGCAGGACAAGAAGAGGGCTAAGGCGGAATGGACAGGACAAGAAGAGGGCTAAGGCGGAATGGGCAGGACAAGAAGAGGGCTAAGGCGGAATGGGCAGGACAAGAAGAGGGCTAAGGCGGAATGGACAGGACAAGAAGAGGGCTAAGGCGGAATGGGCAGGACAAGAAGAGGGCTAAGGCGGAATGGGCAGGACAAGAAGAGGGCTAAGGCGGAATGGACAGGACAAGAAGAGGGCTAAGGCGGAATGGACAGGACAAGAAGAGGGCAGGAGTAGATGTCCCTGTGAAGTTCCCAGCTCTGGTGTGAGCTGGATGTAGCCAGGAGAATGATTTTCTGATTAGCGGGCTAGGCTCGAGCAGCTTATTACCACGCTGCTCTGAGACATGTGGCGCGGAGGATAGTTAATCGATGGGCGAGTTTATTTTAATAATCTCACGCACTAGAGCAAAGTAGACCCGCAGCCTGTTATGCGCCAACTATGCTGCTTTTAACAGACCACCTAACCATGGCCGGTGTTATACCATACCACACAATTAGTCGCCTCTTACAACATGCTCTCTGTAGGGCAGGCCAATGAGATGCAGGACTGGGAAGTAATATATATTATACAGGGAGAGCTTGCTGAAGTCGGATGTGTTGGACCGAAAGGTGCAAATATCGCAGTCAATCTGTAAACTACGACACAACGCATTCCGTTCTCTGGACTACATTCTGCTACTTAAGCCCTTTCAGGGTTTGGTAGTGGGAGATTGAGAATGAACGAAGCTAAGCCAAGCCAAGCCAAGCCATACAGAGAGAAGGGATTAATGGCGTACTCATCAAACATGCTAGTCAGAGTCAGGCAAAATATACTGGCCAAGACCCGCACCTGGACTTCCTCAGAGTTCTCCCTGCAAACGGGCTGTTCTTCTTGGCAGCCTGGCTAACGAGGTGTATGATCCCCATAGTAGTGCGCAACATGAAGCCAAGCATAGCACAGCCGCCTGGAACCTGTCACTTAACGTGTAAAGTAAACTAACTCATTATGAGCATTCTCAACAACAACCAACTATACATGAGACAAGCAAACAAACAAGATTAACAAGATTATTATTAGATTAACTCCATTCGCCAACAGTTTGAGAAGTGTCATTTTTCATCACGTAATCCCCCTCTACCCCACCCTTCCACCTGTGGAATGCCCATTACAGGAGTGAAGATGCCCAAAACTAGATACATATATTTGCTTCTTGGCTCAGTTTACAGTCAAGAAGCGGCTGTGCTGTTTCTTAACTTAGCACGATCAGGTTTAATATTTATTGAAGGCGGGGAATCGGGGCGTGTGTGTACGTTTTCATGTTGATTATTTGACAGGTGAAAAGATAAGTACTTAATGGAGAAAGTCACCGAGGTAATTGGCCAGGTGAAACACAGAATGTCGTCATCGACAATTAGATTCGATTTCACGGAAACTACGAGCGTATATTAAGCTGAAAAAATACTAAGAAAATGACTCGGCAAATAAATGAGTTCATTTATATTTTTTAATGAAAAATTTATCAAACTGTTTAAAAAAAAATTGCAGTGTCATAATTTTGTCTCCATATCTGAAAATACGGAACCATCTTTCAGGTATACCACGTGAACTGTTTCTGTGAAAGGAAGCTATTTATATCTTGTTGCCGGCTTATTTCAAATGTGTTTCTCTCTCTCTCTCTCTCTCATCTCTCTCTCCCTCCCCCGCCCCTCTCTCTCTCTCTCATCTACTCTGTCCCTCCCTTCCTTTCTCTCTCTCTTTCTCTCTACCTAACTTTGATAACTTACCAACATATAGGGCTGTTGAGTTGTGGTTGGGGTTGAACGGACTGATGCCAGTGCCGACTTCGTAGTCATTTCTAGGTTTGAGCTGGCCATTCTCCTGGTGATGAGACAAACAAGTCAATTGTGCAGACATCAAGACTGAATCATTCAGATGGAGTCCAAGATTCCACCAGCGATCGATATCATCGATCCCATATGGCTGAGCATGTATCGGCCATGACTCAATCAGGCTTGAAAGGGCACACAAGAACGACAGCAAGGTAAGAACGCGGGAAAGTGATTGAAGAGATCCCATGTGGCTGTAGTCAACGAACCACAACAGAAATGGATGCAAGCAAAGTCAGTTTTTATATCGCTAAATTACTAGGTTTCTAATGCCGTCATTCACGCTGGTGAAATGGATACAACGAGAGAGCAGTAAAGCCCGAGTGTCAATTCAGTTACCACGTAGAGCACAAACTATGTTTTGGCCATTTGCCTCCGATAGACGAACATGTCAAGGCCTTACTATGGTTTTGAACCGGATTCCTTCTTGATCGAGGGACCAGTACCATACTTGTTGCGTCAAACCCTAGTCAGTTTGTTTATGGCTTGCCTCAACTTGTTGTTCTGTGTGTAGACTAAACTTGTTAGTAAAGTCAATATTCAGTTTACAAGATAGCTGACATTGTTAGGCACATATATTCTGGACCAACAGCATACTGGGGTGATATGGTCAGTTTACTAAGGGTCATATGGTCAGCTTACTAAGGGTTATATGGTCAGTTTACTAAGGGTTATATGGTCAGTTTACTAAGGGTTATATGGTCAGTTAACTAAGGGTCATATGGTCAGTTTATTAAGGGTCATATGGTCAGTTTACTATGGGTGAAATGATCAGTTTATTAAGGGTCAAATGGTCAGTTTACTAAGGGTCATATGGTCAGTTTACTAAGGGTCATATGGTCAGTTTATTAAGGGTCATATGGTCAGTTTACTAAGGGTCATATGGTCAGTTTACAAAGGGTCATATGGTCAGTTTATTAAAGGGCATGTGGTCAGTTTACTAAGGGTCATATGGTCAGTTTATTAAGGGTCATGTGGTCAGTTTACTATGGGCAATATGGTCAGTTTATTAAGGGTGATGTGGTCAGTTAACTAAGGGTCATGTGGTCAGTTTACTAAGTGTGATATGGTCAACATTCCGCCAGCAGCCGTTATATCCCAGACATGTTCTTTTACCAACTTGTTCAGGCTGGTCTAATTCAGGAGTCGTTTTGTGAGCGAACACAATTTACTGCAGTAATTAGGCATTGAATCTAGATCGCTTGGCTGCCAAGCCAAGACACTATCCAGTCCACTTCTGTATTAATATATGGAAAAAATGTTCCTTACAAAAACCGTCTGGTCCTTCGACACTGAAGCTGTACTGTAGGATATTTGACTGAAATACTTACATCGATTCTAACATATCGACACCGAGGTTGGTAAGCGTATGTGCCACATATGTAGTAGAGGTGCTCATCCTCTTTCATCACCATGACTCTGATGTAGTTGTCACACTCTTTCTGTGGACATAGAGAAAAGAATTCACATATTTTTATTAACTCATATTTCACAAATAAACCAAAAAGACTGTGATAATCATTCACATATATGTATAAATTAGACGGAATGCAATTACAATTAAAAATTAAAGTGTTTATATACGAATAAATTGTAAGGACAAGAATATGCTTTATTATAGGCTAGCTGACGTATAAAGTCAATCAAACATTTACAGACAGGACAAAATATATAGACTGTAATTCATACGTTTTAGAAGAACGACATGTACGGACAATAATTCAAATGTTTATGGACAACACACATTGCCACGACATAAAATCACACGACTGAAGGCAAGAGAAAGTTTTACCACAATCATTCACAGATTTAAACGGAAGACAATTAAAGAACACAACACAGGGAGAAAAGGAAATGGTTACCACTCCAGGGAAAAAGCTGATCTGAAATCTGAACAATGAAGTCTCTCAAGCTTTATCAACGCTTCTTCTATTGTATTGACGGTCAATGCTTACATTAGAAGCCTCAACACAAACAATACTACAAAAGGTCTTTAACATCCTTTTATGTTGTTGAATATTGTAGAGTTTATGATAATGGATGTCCTTAGAATTGACTCTGACATCAATTGAGCGTTGTAATTTTGGTCAAATGTCAAGATGTCACAGACTGGACATAGACCAGGGTTTCATATTGTGTTTTGTTAAGAGAAGGGGAAGATACTTGACGTTGTGCAAGGTAATAATAGTTATACAAATGTTAACACGCATCTGAACGACGTCGAGAAATGTTCTTATATATAGATATGACTTATTGGCCTTCACAAACCTTTCTATGGTGTACACAAGGTGTTAGCAAATCTAATGGAAGGTAATTGCTGGACAGAGAAATTGTTAAAAAATATAGTTCTGTGTCATGACGAGAGGAAAACGCATTCGACATATTTTATTGACAACTTCTGGCTC
The DNA here is from genome assembly GCA_036924085.1 of Ariolimax columbianus. Taxonomy (NCBI): domain Eukaryota; kingdom Metazoa; phylum Mollusca; class Gastropoda; order Stylommatophora; family Arionidae; genus Ariolimax; species Ariolimax columbianus. Next base: position 140,133,487 of record JAVGWX010000003.1, read on the forward strand.
TTACGAAGAAAACCGACAATCTGTAACATGTCTTAATAATTTTTTAAATAATTAACAGATTACAAATATGAGACGTCTTGGCGTAGTTGCTAGAACATACTCGTGTAACACGAGGTGAATATGTTCTATGGGTTGAAATGAAAACATTAGAGTTGTTGGGCACCAGTCTGACTGAACTACAACAAATGGGTGCAATTATCGTCTTCATTCACAGAACATCAAGTATGGGCGGACAATATTCAATTGATGACAAGACAGGGTTGGGGCCGACACTTTCAATCAAATCATCCACTTCTAGAGAGTTCTAGTTGTCTTCTCTCTCGCAAGAAGGTTGCCCAGACTGATGTTCCCACAGTTTAGTTGACACAATTTGTTTTCACACGGTTTCATTGACATCATCTTGATCTGCAGTGTTTAATTAACATAATCTGTTTGAACAGTTTGGTTGGAACACCTACATTCCGACAAAGGAGTTAGTTCAGATGGTTCACTCAAGTGATACTGCCAGCTTGGTACACGCCACACAACCAAAATCGATCCGAATAAACATCTCGCACGTCACCAAGTACTATTGTGTATCTCACACCACAGTACGACCGTTAACTCTCTCGCACCTCACCAAGTACTATTGTGCATGTCACACCACAGTACGACCGTTAACTCTCTCGCACCTCACAAAGTACTATTACGTAACTCTCACCCCAACATTAACTGTTAACTCTATCACATTATAGAAGATGCTTTCAGCTTCTCTTATCACAATAAGTAGTCCAGGACCACACCAGGAAGTCTCACACAACAGTGGGAGCCGTCCATACCTCTACCACAACAGTTGGAGCCGTCCAATCCTCTGACACAACAGTGGGAGCCGTCCATACCTCTCACACAGCTGTAAGTCACGTCTATACCTCCCACACAGCTGTAAGTCACATTCATATCTCTCACACAGCTGTAAGTACCGTCCAGATATCTCACACAGCTGTAAGTACCGTCCAGATCTCTCCCACAGTTGTAAGTACCGTCCATACCTCTCACACAGCTGTAAGTACCGTCCAGACCTCTCCCACAGCTGTACGTACAGTCCATACCTCACACAGCTGTACGTACAGTCCATACCTTTCACACAGCTGTAGGTACAGTCCATACCTCTCACATAACTGTAAGTGTCGCTCGCCCGTGTCTCTGCAATCTGTGTCTTCCACGCAACAGTAATTGCCCATTTCCCTTATTCATCACTCAATTGTTTTCATTTCTATTTCTCCCTACATCCAAGAAATCTGAATGTTCCCAGCAACAATATATACCTGAGAGAGGACACCATTTACTGTTCGAACTAATAATTCTTTGCTCTCACAAAAATAGAGCTGTTTTCATTCTAATGTAAGCTTGGTTCTACGTGTTTCCGAGTTAAGCCTGCACTTCTACAGCCACTGTTTCTTGAAATCTTTCACTTCCTATAATTACCATAAGCTGGTGTGTGTTGGTTATGGATCAGGTGTCAATGACCCACTTTATTAGCCTGGGAATGTTTACTCGGTCAGCTGTGCCATTATATAACATAGTCAAATAGTGTTCTTTTTCTTTGTGTATTTTTTTTCTTATTTTTCTTCCACTCTCTCATCTCCGTCTCCCTCTCTTCCTGTTTGTAGTTCTGTTAGGTTCTCTCTTCACCCGTCTCTCTTTTCGTTTTTGATTTTCTCCCTTTTCGTTTCTATTGGTATCTCTCCCTCTTTCTTTTTTCCCCTCCTCTGTTCATCCCCCCTTATTTTCTCATACCCCCACCTCCCCCCTCCCCTCTACCATCACTACCCCACGCTAGCAATCTCTCCCTCTCTTTCTCTCTCCTTCTCTTTTCTCTCTCTTCCTTTCTCTCTCATTATATCGCTGTTTTTGGAATCTACTTTGAACCAGGTGAGTCACCGAGAAATGACTGTTTTACCTGTCAGCGGTGTAGTGCTGTCATTGTCACACCTGGGTAATAGTCAAATCTGGTACTCAAAGTTATCTCCCTGACGCACCCGGACTTCTGATAAATAAGCTATTACCGGATCCAGGTATCTGGATATGTGTTCCTCGAAGTGACACAAGATTGACAGGTATGTGACGGTGTCTGAACATGTGACTTCAGCAATATTTAGAGCTGTGCTTACAGTCACGTGGTCATTGTTAGAGGTGGTCGTTGCCAGAGCTGGCCGGAAGGTTGAAGGTTTCGTGGACCGTATCCGGTCAGTCCTGTCAACATGACCGTAGGTGTGTGCATGTGTTTAGCTTAGGTGAAGAACCAACGTCATTGCACACGGTTTAGCAAATACGTGCTCTGTTCTTCTCCGAGTTTTTGGAGAATCTCAGAACAATGAATGCACTATGTAGCACCAGTTAGGATACCATAATAAATTGGATAGATTTTTAACATCATTTGGAATTTTGCTCTGACAGCGGCCATTAAGTCTACTCTTTCCTATTCAAACTGACGTGCAGTTTTGTAGAAAATTGCTTCGGACCTTGTTTATGAATTAAGATACGGACTATACCACGGAGGCTACGACATTTTCCGTTGGTTTCGCCATATACCCATTTTCTGCCGAGTCAATTGGAGAAGCGGTAATACCATGAAAAAGACCACTACATGTGTGGTCTCTCAATACGAGCGCGACGTGTGGATTGTTTGTGATGACGGGTATATCTTGTGGTGACGGGTATATCTTGTGATGACGGGTATATCTTGTGGTGACGGGTATATCTTGTGGTGACGGGTATATCTTGTGTTGACGGGTATATCTTGTGGTGACGGGTATATCTTGTGGTGACGGGTATATCTTGTGGTGACGGGTATATCTTGATAGAATTAAGAAAGATGAAGACAGGATAAAGATATAGTGTTTGTGTGTGAAAGAGAGAGAGAGAGAGAGAGAGAGAGAGAGAGAGAGAAAGGGTGATACAGAGAGAGAGAGAGAGAGAGAGAGAAAGAGCGATACAGAGAAAGAACGGAGAGAGACCCAAAAAATGGGTTACATTAGTGTACCAATGCTATGTTTGCAGGATGTCTGCGTGTGAAAGAAATATTCGAGAATTGGACCTCTGCCACGCCGAGTGCTAGTCAGAAGAAGCGACTAACCACACAGTGAACTCTTCTGTGGTAAAAGACATTTTCACTCATCGCATTGTATCACGGCCATTCAAAGATGCCAACAGCCAGCAGTGTGTGGTGTTGCGGGGCAGCTATGGAAGAACCTCCTCAAGCAATATCTCATATATGATAGAGGAATAAGTCTACAATCCTCTTCTACCTCCCACTTCCCCCCCCCCTCGATTCCCCCTGCGTAGGTGTATTTCATTATACGTCAAATCGCGTGTGCAGACAAGCAGTTGATTAGTCTGTGCGTGATGGAGAGCCACTCTGTTTTGGTTTTCATGCCGGCCACCATTTTCGTTCATCACTGGAAGGGCTATACGCCGACCTGAACTACACGAGACCAGAGATGCTTATCACTTGCGGGACTTGAACCACTAAATGTTTCTCGCTTTCGTCTGTTTCTTGAAAGGCGAGCGCCTTACCTCTCAGCCGAAGCGATAATGAGAAAAGGCTACCCAGATAGAGTACAACCCGGATATAAGACGACCCAGAAAGAGGAAAGCCCAGATAGAAGACGACCCAGATAGAGAATGCACCAGATTGAGGATAACCCGAATAGAAGACGACTCAGACAGGACGACCCAGAAAGAGTATGGCCCATATAGAGGGTATCCCAGATAGAAGACGACACAGATAGAGGATGCCCCAGATAGAGGATAGCCCAGATAGAAGACGACCCAGATAGAGTACAACCCGGATATAAGACGACCCAGAAAGAGGAAAGCCCAGATAGAAGACGACCCAGATAGAGAATGCACCAGATTGAGGATAACCTGAATAGAAGACGACTCAGACAGGACGACCCAGAAAGAGTATGGCCCATATAGAGGGTATCCCAGATAGAAGACGACACAGATAGAGGATGCCCCAGATAGAGGATAGCCCAGATAGAAGACGACCCAGATAGAGTACAACCCAGAAAGAGTACGGCCCAGATAGAGGATAGCCCAGATAGAAGACGACCCAGATAGAAGATAACCAAGATAAAAAGAGACTCAACAAGAGGAATACAAAAGAAAATAAGTTGTTCTTTCCGTCGATAGGAATAACGATAGTATCCCCATTCTGTGGAGAGGAGGCTAATGTCTGGTCAGACAAAACATACTAATCAGACATGTTAGTCAGGGTCAGGCAAGACATACTAATCAGACATGTTAGTCAAGGTCAGGCAAAATGTACTAATCAGACATGTTAGTCACGGCTAGGGAACATAGACTGAGGAAGAATCTCACCTCATTCTCACGAAGGTCTCCCTAGAAATGGGCTGTCTTATGGCAGCTTGATTAAAGAGATGGTGGATCGACGTGATCCTGCTAGTAGTATGCGACAGGCAGATGAAGCCAAGCGTAGCACAACCACCAGGAAGATCCGGTCCACCGTCATCAGAATGCTCGGAATGTCAAAGTAGCTACAGCATCCCGACATGTGACGGCCTTGTAGGCCCGCAAAATAGTCACCTCAGTCATTGTGGGCAACAACAACCATTCTGCGTACAATGCGGCTAAAACATTAGCTGTTGTTTGTAAGCTACTCAGACTAGTTGCTAGTTAGTAGTACCGATATCACTCCGGACAGACTAGTAGGATATATACTGACACTCGCTTACACGCAATGTGCTTTTATCATATCATTGGCTATATTTCTCACAAACTGGACATTTCTAAAAGGTAAAGCAAACTCATAGCAGACATTGTCGTTGGGGAGAAAGTGGGGACTACCAATTGCTTCCTTACTGCATTACTTTTCCTAAATGAAACTCGGTTGCCCATTTACAGTTGGATAGACTAGAGCGTGTCGACATTGGGGGCTGAACCTGGTAGATTTCTTGAGAGGCGCAATTCTTCAAACCATATTACTACTCTGGATCTCCCTGACAAGAATGTATGTGTACAAGTGTCAGAGTTAGTGTTGGGGTCGAATAAAGAAGGTGTATTTGAGGTAGGAAGGTCAGCACGTATGTGTGTACCTGACAAACAGCATAGCTACAGTTTATCAGGCCCAGGTACAGGTAACAGAAGTAGGATAACAACGTTGAGGGTAACTGTCATTATATGTGATATGATAAGAGCGATAGGACTTACATTTTGGTCGTATCTGAATTGACCAGATATCAGCGCGATCCCTGGACTCTTCAGATCAGACAGAGAGCCGTCTCTGCAATGCCATTTTACTGTATTGGCTCCCCAATATTGGCGGTTTCTTGCTTCAATAATAGACTTTTGTTGGTCCATCTTTTGATATTTCCTTCCAACGTCTACTTCTGTCTGCCTCTTGTTTTCTAGTTCGGACACGTTCCTTCCAATATTGTTTATTACAAAGTGATGTTTCCTTATATATTCAAAATATGTAATTTATCTTTTTATTTTACCATGTCTTCAGTATGTTTATACAGTCTTAACGTTTTCATGTCTTCGTTAATTGGCAAGTTTCTTTCCATGAATTGCGCATATTCTTCAAAATGTGTTGTTTTTTTTTTAATTAAAAATTGCCTGGTGGAAAGTTAGTGTATTGGTTCCTCTTTGTGCTGTTAACAGAAGGATAGTGAAAGAAGGAAGCCTGTCAACAGATACATTCGTCCATCACATGTGATGAAGACCATTCTTTTTGTTCAGGCCGTGTGGACAGTATTTTCTCTTTCTGTGTACGCTGAAATGGGTGACTTGCTCTGTGATTGTAATTAAAGTGCTGAAGAAACTGCGACTTCTGTAATCCTCGCTCTCTGGTCCTGAGCAACCTCTGGCCAGTGGTAAGATATTTATTTGAATAACTGGAGATAGCACAGGATGCAGATATTTCCTCAGGGTTTACTCTCGAAGCATTTCCTGTAAACAGGTATCCGGGAAGGCAGCGGAAGGGGGGGGGGGGGGATGACATCTAGCGGTGTGTGTCGTGCCTTTCCAATAACCGCTAGAGGTCGTAGGGACATCACTCAGCGCGTATGTGACTTGGACATCTCTCCCAGGCTACATTTTTGTCTATTATAGTCGTTTCTAAATTTCACACACCGAAACCGACACTGTTTGCAGATAGCGTGGAGGGCGCCAATCTCGTGAAGTTCAGCGGATGAACTAGACTGTGAAATACGACACAGGTTTAAGCGTAGTGCTAATCACATAGCCGATGTCCAGATCAGGATAATCGGTTTCTGTTTCTAAGAATCGACGTCACTGTACTCCGGACATACCCATAGGTGCTCAGTCTCTCTCATCAAATGGCGTAAGGTATGGATGCTGATGGTCCCTGTAGCTCGCTGGTTGTACACGCTCCCGCGCCGCCCTTTCATGTGCCCTACTCCGCTCGAACCTCGTTTAATGTCGAAACTTTGCAGTCTGTGGATTGCTGCTTTATCTATTACGGTGTCCTCATCCAGCAGGCGGTCATTGATTGATTTCAAAATGTCACTTCTGTCCATCACCAATGTGCCTATGATGGGAGCCCATGAAGCCAAGATGTCAGCTTTTTCATTGCCCCCAACCCCGGCATGAGCAGGACAGTAGATCCAGGTCAGCGCCTGAAGGTTTGAGACCTCAACAGCAGCTATCCACTCGTACCTAAGGCATCTCTTCTGTACTTTCTGAAGTACGGCTTGCGCGTCTGTCACGATGACTGCCTTTGGTATAGAAGTCTCAAATATCCATTTCAGTGCTGAGGTCACTGCTTCCGTCTCCATTCTCACACTGGAGGTTGTTGACATGTATGCCCCACTGCGCTCAGCCACGACCTCTCCTCTCACTCTAGCCGAGAAACCCCATCCTGATGTCCCACTGCGCACGACTGATCCGTCGGATTTATATGACAGCGTCACTCTCCTGGGTGTTCTCGGTTATCAGCTGATGTACCTCGTGTTCTGCACTCTCGTTGTTTCGTTCTCTGCATTACTTGCCTAAGGTTACGATGACTCTCTTGTACTCTATCATTCTATCACCAGTGTGGACCCATTTCTCCCCTTTGGCTATCGTCTCAGCTGGAGTGACGTGTCCGATTGTTGTCTCAGCCTGTGCCATCCATGACGACCCTCTCTTGATTCTTGATCCCTTGATATCTGAGATACTACTGTGCAGAGGGTGTCGAGTGTCTGTGGTGACATGCATATATGCTTTGACTTGTGCCAGTTTATGTCTGGATGTCACCGATAACAATCCCAACATGTGCCGCATCATCACAATCGGGGTATCTCTAGTGCAGCCCAGAACCAGACGCATACCTTCATTCTGGATGCGGTCCAACCTTACACACTGTGTTCTTGATAGTGTGAGGATGCCGAGTCCATAATCGATGACAGACAACACGACCTGACGAAATAGGATGAACAGGAGGCGTTGTTCCAAGTCGGCAGCAGCCACGGTCTTGAGTGCTCCTAACCCTCTCTTGCATCTTTCTACGATGTGGTCAACATGGCAGTTATAGGAAAGACTACGATCAAATGTCAATCCGAGGTATTTCAACCTGTCACACCTGTCGATTGTGCAACCATCAAAAGTGATGCCCGGGAGCTCAGCCTTTACTATGGAATTATTCAAAGAGCACCACATCATGCAGGCCTTGTTCGGATCGATCTTGGAGCTTGAGTCGCTGCATCACTGTGAGATTCCTTGCAAGGTTTCCTGGACGTCTTTGACCAACAATTGCTTGTCTGAGCCAGTACTGTACGTTAGGATGTCATCGGCAAATGTCAACGTTCGCCCTGTCCCTGTGGGTTGAATATTGGCCACTTTTACTGTGTAAATGTTGAACAGCACCGGTGAGAGCGGAGACCGTTGAGGCAGTCCTGGACTTATTCGCCTCGGTTCTGATGTCCACGATCCCACGCGTAGCGCAACTGTTCTTTCCATCAGCGCAGCTGATATCCAACTAACCAGCCACTGGTTTAAACCACACTGCTGCAGACAGGCAATTAAGGTCCCAAAATCGACACGGTTGTATGTGTCTTCCAAGTCGGGTGCCACAGCGACTGTTTCTTGCTTTGACTGAAACCCCTCGTACACATCATGCGCGAAAGTGCCAGCGTTACCCCAGGTCTCCTTCGCTGTTCTATAACTGCCCAGCGTATCGCGTAGAAGCTGCTCCCGTTCAAGGTAGGCCATTATTTTCCTGGCCACTATCTTCTCAAGCAATTTGCCATATACATTTTGTATGGTGATTATTCGATAGCTGCCGAGAAGCGTGGAGTCCTTACCAGGTTTAGGCAGTGGGCATAGATAGCTATGAAGCCAGTCCTCAGGCACAGATGCCTTCTCTATAGTGTGGTTGAACTCCTTCGCCATATTTCTTATCTCTGTCTCATCCAACTGCTTGATGTTGCAAGCAGGATAATCGGACGGAAGGAAACACAAAAAAATAAAGAAGTGACCAGTCCAAATGGGAAACAACACGTTTCCGTGAACACAAGTGTAAGTCGTCAACTAGTGTGAATTCAAAGCAAATCCGTGATCTGTCGGCATCCATTATGAAATAAAACAGCAGTGCAATGTACACCCGCAGACAGTTACGGCGCCATCTTTGTTGCTCTCTAAAGTAACACATACCAGATTAAATATCAGTCTAAGGCGACAAATACATCGGGCAACATCTTCCCTGTCTTATTTGATCGTATGTTAAATATCTCTAATTCATGCAGTTGAATGTATTTTGGTCGTTCCTATAATCCATTCCGACTTTTATTTCTGCCAAAACTGGTACAACTTTCATAACTGACACAACTGGTGTAACTGACATAACTAATAGAACTGACAACTAATATAACTGACACACCTGATATAACTGACACAACTGATATAACTGACACAACTGATATACCTGATACTTTTTTTATTTTTTTTTGCGTTCGCCTTATTTCTCTAATCCCAAAAGCGGTGTGCGTTGCACTGTGGTTTTTATTTTGCGCCTGTCGGCCCAGTGCATCCGACTTCAGCATGCATTTTATGTAAGGGTCTGCTTCCTCCTGCATTTTCTAAGGGTTTGCTTCCCCGGGGTAACGGCGGGTGCTGTGATGGGGATCGAACCCAGCACCTTCGTGTCGTGAGCCGTGCCACTTAACCACTAGGCCACGCTGTCCCCTATATACCTGATATAACTGACATAAATGATGTAACTGACACAACTGATATAACTGACACAACTGATATAACTGATATAACTGAAATAGCTGATATAACTGACAACTGATATAACTAACACAACTGATATATCTAATATAACTGACACAACTGATATACCTGATTAAACTGACACAACTGATATACCTGACACACCTGAAATAGCTGATATAACTGACAACTGATATAACTGATATAACTGACACAAATTATATAACTGACATAACTTATATAAGTGACACAACTGATATAACTGACACAACTAATATAACTGATACCTTGAATGTAACTGGTATAACTGATATAACTGGCATGTGCAGATGACGCTAGACATGGCTATAGGGATGCTCAGATAGGACTGAGATGCTGATGATGTAAGACATGACCAGGTGTCGCAGAGCGGAGACGGAGGTTGTGGTTCAGGTATACAACCTGGAATCAATTGTAGAGTTGGTCCTGGTGAAAGACCTGCAGATATAGCTGGACTCTGAACACAGATGGAGAATAACAAACCTGTTTCCTGTCTTCCCATTTATTGATAAGATGAATTGTCTGCTTGCCAATAGCGTCATTAATCCTAAATCTAGGCACACTACCTCATGGCACCTGATTGGTTACGCGTGCCGACAAATGATGCATTTTGTTACTCTAGTTTCAAATTCAAATCAGAGTTCTCAGGGAACGGATCAAGGTTGTAAATGTGCACGTGTGTAGCCTGGTATACCTTTAACGACATTTCCTTTTATTCTTTTACCGACATTTGAATTCATTCTTGCTGATCTCTCGGACTCTTCGTTTAAGAACCGCTGGTGGATCTTATTTTTTTTTTAAAACTAAATCCTCTTCTAGTACTGGTGGCGTACGATCTGGTGGCCATGTAGGCAGCCCAAGATGACTAACCGTGTCATATTTGTGATCTAATTAGCAAGGGAAATAGGTGATCTGCAAATACGGCTATTTTTAGATCAGGGATGATTACAGGAGACACAAGTCGGTGTGTGATGTGCGGTCTGATCTATGTATCGGGTTATATCCTTGTCCTGTGAGTCAGTGGTTGCTTCTGTGTCGTGTTATGCTTGTTTGCTCTTGTTGTTGTGCTTCTTGTGCATCTGGAGACAATAGTATGATCTATGTTATATATGTCACACAGGTCAAATGTTTTCTGTCGCTGATTGCCTTGAAATAGAGACCATTTACCTTTAGCAGACTTGGACGTGAGCTGTGTACCTGCTCTGTCTCTGAGTGTGTGTGATAGAAGGTACACATGGGTAATACTCTGAGTGTGATAGAAGGCAAAGGTGGACAATACTCTTGAGTGTGATAGGCACACATGGACATTACAGTAGAAAGAAACTTAGCACACAAACAAAGTCGATCAGACAGAAATGTCAATAGATTCCAGTGCATGGGCAAGAAATAGAAACCATTTAAAAATAACGAAGTTGGTTGCTGTGTTTATTAGGGCCTCAACCTTCCTTGGCGAAGGTTCGCCTCTTTTGATCAGAGTCATTTTGGTTACATTTGATCGTGTATATTATCAATCATAGTAAATATCCTTGGCTTAACTCTTGTACAGCGCTAAAAAGCGTTGAGCTCCAATCGGGCTGCAAACCTGAAACAGATGTCACCTACGATAATTTTTGAACAAGAAAACCCGCCTAAATATGACTGGCAGGATAGCACAGACCTGGGAAAGTGTACCTGACATCTCGCACATACAATTCTCACGTGACTATCAATTGAAAACTCGGTGAGAGTTCATTACGTCATTACGTCCCGACGGACGCTTAGGCGTGTGAACCATCAAACAAATAAGCTCTGTCGCCCAGCTGGTCTACGTAACAGTAGGCAATTTGATCGTCAGAGGGGTATCTCCACTGAACCTCTTCCCCATCTAAAGGAGTCACTCGTGGGTCGTGACTCCCAAGTGCCAACTTCTTCTTGTCGTTCACCTTTCCAGATTTAGGAATGAGTCCGCTGCCACCTTGTTGCCATACTCAGTTTGAGACAATGACGAAACGAGTACCTTAGATATAGATTAACTCACTTTCCTACTTTCTATTGTCCCTTACCGCTGTTCCAATTTCAGCATGATATATTTGCAACTGTTTTGCCAAAGTCTGTCATTGCTGCGGCTCTTTGCTGTCGTTTCAGACTAAGTTGCATTATCAGGTTGTTGGGGGTGTATGGGGTGTCATGGAGGGGTAGTACCTCTAGTGACGGACATCCCGTGTCTTATCTTGCATAGTTTGTCCATTATCATCTGGCACTCAATACTCACTTGTGACTCCACGTAGCTGCCAGCACGCGGCAGAAGCCCCACCCCGGGCAACGGTCTCGATATGATCGGCTAAGCCAAGTGAGGGTAGCCGATGGGTCTAACGGTGATATAGGGCTTGTCTACCTAAGCATGTGAAGACTGGATTCCGCGAACTGTGCGAAAGAACTACTGGCTGGTCAACGGGCAGCAAGGCGACTACCAGCAACTCACTGTGGGGCATCAAGGCTAAACACAGAATATGCCCTGAACGTCCACGGCATCAGGATAACTGCCTCAGTCACCTTGATCATATCTTGCCACTGGATCAAATGGAATAAGGACGAGAGAGTGAAGGTGACGGTGCTCAACTCACCCTCACTTAAATCTAACTCACGCGACATATTGTAATTTCACAACACATAGATGGATTACAGTTCGGTACGGATGAAATCGATTGGAAGTTCTTGTGTCTAGTGATAAAAGGCTCGTGTTTGATATCAGTTCTCGGCACGCTCCAGTATGTTCAATTGTAAATGGATACCTAATATTTATTTATGGAATGCGTGTCACAGTCACCACCCCATTAATAGATGAGACCTAGTACAGTGTAGTCTAACACTTTATCCCCGACCGCAGCGCCTGTTCAAGGGTTACCTTTGTCTCTTACTACGACAGCTGGGTCGTGTTGTTGATACTTCTTCATACCTCTTTCCCTCCATCCAGAGTATTAGGGAACTACTGTGGTTGTCCTAATTTAGGATGGCTCTGACTTCATTACACTTTGGCGTCCTTGAAATTTGTTGCTAACACCATGCACGACCTGTTTCAGGGGATCTCTACATGGAAGAGAAGGTGGGGTTTTGGTCATTGTATTGTGCCTTATCCTATCACAACGTCCTGGTCAATAAGTTGTGCCTGACTCTGACGCAACGTCCTGTCAGTAAGTTGTACCTGACTCTGACGCAACGTCCTGGTCAGTATGTTGTGCCTGACTCTGACGCAACGTCCTGGTTAGTATGTTGTGCTTGACTCTGACGCAACGTCCTGGTCAGTATGTTGTGCTTAACCCTGATGCAACGTCCTGGTCAGTATGTTGTGCCTGACTCTGACGCAAAGTCCTGGTTAGTATGTTGTGCCTGACTGTGACGCAACGTCCTGGTCAGTATGTTGTGCCTGACTGGTCTAGCGTTTCAGTTCCCCTACAAATTATGTCACCGGAAGGTAATATGTAAACAAACTGATGGTTGTCATGCTCAGAGGTCGGGTTGTGCCTCATCAGACATTCGCCGGCGATGAAGTGGTACATACTTAACTGTACTGTGGTGGGGGGGGGGGGGGGGGGTTCTCTTCTTCCTTCATTGCAATAAGTCGGGTATCAAATTATAACAGCGTGTCAAGACAGACGATTTGAACAGGTTTCTTTAATGTGACTCGCTATAGCTCTAACCACTAATGATAATCAGACTAGGATGTCACATTACCCTCAATAAAATAAAGTAGCGCTGACTAACACATCCCTGTCAAGGCCTCGATAATCGTAAAACCCCTACAAGGTAACACTAGACGTTGTATCCGGAAAGGGAGAACAATGTCTAACACACCCAGAATAAGATAACCGGGCCTGAGGCATTACAAGATTAAACAGGACTTATTTCCTAATCCTGTCCGATTACCCGGTCCGAACACGACACCAGCAACACTCCAAACAGTTCAACGGTTCCTATCCAAAACATAAGTTACAAAACAACGCAGAAATGACAAATAGAAGATAGTAGCAACGTAGAAACCCAAAAGACCATTGACCACAAATATAGGAGAAGCTAATCCTGTTAGCCGGTGATAGTGGGTTCTCAAGTACGATTTAAACTCCCAGTAGGGGGAGACAGAAGGAGTGAGAGATAAGTAGAGAGAGAAAGAGAGTGAGGTAAAGAGAGAGAAAGAGAGTCAGGTAGCGAGAGAGAGAAAGAGAGCTATAGAGTGTTCGGTAGGGAGTGGAGTGTGTTTGTATGTACATGTTTGTTTACGGGGTATCAGTACCACTGTCTTCAGACACGCTTTTAATAGCCTGTGTCTTGAGCGGTTTCCACGTAGACTTAAACAGAATGTCTGTTGTGTTGTACTGTGCATGTGTCATATGTTGGTTGCTTAGCTAATTGTCTTTTTTATCTCATTTTTTTTATTACTTCCTTTTTTGTTTCTTTTTTCGTTTCTGCTTTCAATTTTCAATTAATTGATACTAATATTCCGTCAGTGACACTAAGTTCCTCGGCTACAACGGTATCAGCTTTATCTCCAACTATCTCTATCCTGGAATGCATCGCTCGCCAACAATTACATCGCTCGCCAACAACTACATCGCTCCCAACAACTACTTCGCTGGCCAACAACTACATCGCTGGCCAACAATTAAATCGCTCGCCAACAATTACATCGCTGGCCAACAATTAAATCGCTGGCCAACAATGACATAGCTCGCCAACAATTAATGTACTAAACTTTGAAACACTCCAGGCCTTACCGAGATTAATCCAACGTCGGTAGTTAGGCCTTTTCAGAACCATCTCCAGACCGGCAGGCTACGCAGCAACGATGATGACAAGCTTTAATATCACCAAAAGGAATCTGTTTGTGGTTGAAAGTGTCAGGACTCTTCAAAATGAGTAAAAAATATTTTTTTTAAATAATAAGAAATCATCGACCGTTCTGTGTGACGGAGATGTGGATGTGCCCAGTGAAACACCGATATTTTGTCGCAACACAGGGCTAGCAGTACGATATAATTCTACCAGGGTAGAAGATTCTCCAAGTAATGAGTTTGCCCATCTCGACATTCGCGCATGATAAACATCTACTGGATTACCGTTCTGCGTCTGACAGAAAGCTCGACCAGCAATACCGGCCCAAACATGTTACAGGAATAAACGAGTGGATAGCTGTTTTCACGAGAACATACAGAAGGAGAAGATGGTTATTAACAAAGCGTCAATCACAAAACGTCATTCCCAAAGCGCCTTTGATAAATTCAATCACAAATTGCCATTAATAAAGCGTCATTAACAAAGCGCAATTCACTGCGCGTCATTCACCAAGTGCTATTCACAAATCATTATTCCGAAAACCCCATTCACTTCACAAATCGCTTTTCACAGAGACCAAATGTTTGATGATTGTGCTATAACGTTCTGGCATTGAAGGATAGCTGTTGAAACAATGTGCTATCCATGGATACACAGGGGTAACAGAAACGTTTTCTCAGGGATGAGAAGAAGTAGGCGAAGAAGACCTCTCCCTCCACCCCCACCCCCCAACCAACAACCTTCCCAGCCTTTAGCTAGAAGTTAAAGCTCTGCATATTTACAAGCCCTTCATCTCATAAATCATCTCTGACACCAGCTCTGGTGATCTACTAATAATCCGGCACTAAGAAGGGTTGACTGTCGCTAGTCCTACCTGATCCTCGTTACTACAGCAAAATCTGAGCTGAGTCACGAGAGAAGGTCAACGACTATGCCCCTATTCTGTTAGATTTCCAGTTCGACACATGAAGGTAGTTCAACAAGTGGTGCGTTATAGGGACTGTGGTGCTACCAGATTTTATGTGGTAATTAAATGTGTACAATCTGGCATTCTCATCATATTATTGTTTTTAAACATTGCCATTGTAATCATTCACCGTACACGGTCGGGTACAGGAGCAAACCATGGGAATGATTGCATCTACTTGGAAACATGCTGACTTGAACAGGGCCAACTGTCACTTTTTCAAATCTGAGCAAAAAGGTCATTGAAAGAATTAATGTAGTTTCCAGTGGAGCGCGTGGCCGAATGGTTTCGATGCCTGCCTCCTGACGAGGAGGGCAACTGATCGAATACCCGGGAAGGCATAAGTTGTTTTTCTGTTGGGGGTGAAATAAACAAACATAGCTAGCACACGACGTGGCGACAGCAATGTAGTCTTCAGCCTTTAAAACTCCTCGACTACAATTGGAAAAATGTAGTACGACTGGTCAGATATGTTCAGCCGAGTGGTACCCGGGTTGACAGGAATAGAACAACCGTAACTTTACAAGCATGTCGTTAAATGCGACTAAATATTTACATTGGGCTAGCAGCCTCATCATGTAAAGCCATGGTTATTGGAACCATCACAAGAAATACTCAGATACAGGCTTCATCTAAAGTGGTCAGCTATAGTCCTACGCTTCATTTGGAGCGACGAGGTGATTCAATCAATCAATCAATGCGCCAAAGACTCAATCTAGTTCATATTCATGCTATGTTCTGTTATGATTTTATTTAGTTAACTCGGGCTCAGATTAGTGTTGCTCTACATGTGTATATATCCGGGCAAAGAGTGGCTAAGATGGCGCCCTATCGGCTGCGGGTCTACATTGTTCTGGTGTTTTAGTTCATTATGGATGTCACCAGGCGAAGGATTTGCCCGGAATTCACACTAGTCGACGACTTACACTTGTGTTTACGGAAACTTAACGCTGTTTTCAATTTGGACTGGTTAATTCGTAGGTTGTTTGTTTGGTTTTTTTGGGGGGGATGGGGGGGGGGGGTTTCTTCCTTCCGATTATCCTGGCCTGGACATTGGTTATATGAATTATCACTATGCTTAAATCTGTCTAGTATTTTCACGGTCTAGTTTATACGGTTTAACTTCCCAAAATTGGTGCCCTTCGTCCAAGCTGCATTTAGCGTCGGTTAGGGTGTATCTGAAATTTAGACACGACTATAATAGCGTAAAGCGCTATAGGCAACAATGAGGATCTATAAAATCAACGGAAATATTATAACGGTCCTTGAACACCTGTATGACAAAACGTCCAGCGCAGTTCTTGTGAATGGGAGGCGAGGGGACTGGTTTCGCACATCAGTTGGTGTGAGACAGGGGTGTACACTCTCTCTAACCCTTTTCAATATATTCCTTGAAGGAATTATGAGTGAGGCACTTGGAGGTCACGTTGGTACTGTCAAGATAGGGGGCCGGGCGATTAACAACCTTCGTTTTGCAGATGATATCGACGGGTTGACGGGTTCAGAAGCAGAACTCCAGGAATGGGTCAGAAGACTCGATGAAACAGCTCTTGACTATGGTATGGAGATACACGCTGGAAAGACAAAATTAATTACCAACAACGCCAAGGGCTTCAACAGCAAGATAAAAGCTAACGGTCAGGAACTCGAAGTGGTTGACCGTTTTAAATATCTTGGGTCGATTGTCAGTGATGAAGGATCAAAATGTGAGGTGTTGGCCAGAATAGCACAGACAATAGCGGCGCTTGCACGGCTTAACAAAATCTGGCAGGATAAACGGTTAGCACTAGGAACGAAAATCAGATTAATGCGTACACTGGTCCTGTCAATATTCCTCTATGCTTGTGAGACATGGACAGTTACAGCTGACCTTCACCGAAGGATACAGGCCTTGGAGATGAGATGTTTCCGAAGACTTTTAAACGTCACGTACAAAGATCGAGTTACAAATGAGGAAATACGAGATAGAATTACAACAGCAATAGGGCCTTTTGAAGACCTCTGGCAATTGTCAAAAGAAGAAAACTCGTTTGGTACGGGCACATATCGAGATCAAATGGTCTTGCAAATACAATCCTCCATAGAAAGGTGCATGGCAGACGACGCAGAGGACGCCCCAAAAAGAGATGGGAGGACAGCATAAAAGAAAGGACCAGTCTCCGACCAGAAGAGTCACAGGCAGCGGCCGCTGACAGAGAAGGGTGGCGTGCCGTTGTGAGGATGCCTTCATGTGTGCCTCAACGACCTCACTGGTTACGGGATGACCTGACCTGACCTAATTATGGACTAGAACACGGCCCGGCAGAGATGTCTCTACGACCTCTTGCGGTTATGGAAAAGGCACGACACACAAAGATGGATGTCATCCCCCTCCGCTGCCTTGTAGAATACCTGCTTACGTGAAAGACTTCGAGAATCAACTCTGAATAAAAATCTGCATCCTGTGCTATCTCCAGTCATCTTGATAAAATCTTACCACTGGCCAGTGTAGCTCAGAGCCAGAGAGTGAGGTTGACAAAAGCGCAGTTTCTTCCTCACTTTAATACAAATGACAGCGTAAGTCACCCGTTTCAGCGGACACAGCAAGAGAAAACACTGTCCGCACGGCTGGACAAAGAGAGTGGTCTTCATCACATGTGATGGACGAACCTCATGGACACAGCAAGAGAAAAGACTGTCCACACGGCTGAACAAAGACAGTGGCTTTCATCACATGTGATGGACGAGCATCATGGACACAGCGAGAGAAAAGACTGTCCACACGGCTGAACAAAGAGAGTGGTCTTCATCACATGTGATGGACGAACATCATGGACACAGCGAGAGAAAAGACTGTCCACACGGCTGAACAAAGAGAGTGGTCTTCATCACATGTGATGGACGAGCATCATGGACACAGCAAGAGAAAAGACTGTCCACACGGCTGAACAAAGAGAGTGGTCTTCATCACATGTGATGGACGAACATCATGGACACAGCGAGAGAAAAGACTGTCCACACGGCTGAACAAAGAGAGTGGTCTTCATCACATGTGATGGACGAACATCATGGACACAGCGAGAGAAAAGACTGTCCACACGGACAAACAAAGAGAGTGGTCTTCATCACATGTGATGGACGAACATCATGGACACCAGATAGACATCAGATCAGGGCACAAGATAGAGATCAGATCATAGCACCAGATAGACATCAGATCATGGACACCAGATAGACATCAGATGGCAGAGACATGTCAGAAATAAATAATGCAATAGCTCAGGTCACAATAGTTTTCAATGAAATGGCAGACATCTCGCAAGTATTTTGGTTAATGTAGCTTAATAAAATGACCAGTATTTCATAAAGTAAACGATGTCATATGAGAGCGAATCATGGAGATCACCAAACATGAAGTTGGTTGCTGGTCACAGGGTTGGAAGCACTAACAGGATATGAGTGTGTGAAGGTTCAAGCCCAAACAAAGAAGAAGCACCTTTGTGCGCCGGAATTTTATGAAAAGAAGAATGTTAGAAAACAGCGAAAATATAATTTGTAATTCAAATTATTTTGGAAAGAAACGGACGCCGGAATATACTTAGCAGCTGAGCATTGTGCCATCTGTATATGTAATAGACACCAATATTTGGTGTCAGAGTGGTAGGACCGACAGAGTGGTTAGCTCTCGAGGCAGAGGCACGTGATTCGACGCCATGCCTCGGCGACGAGGAAGGAAAGTCACGTGGCATCCGAAATAGAGCAAAGCTAATACAAGAAAGAGCCTCCCACTACAAGACCAACAGCAAAAACACAAGGGCAACTGCTTCTTCTACTGCTGCTGCTGCTACTGATACTACTAGTATGCTGCTACTGCTACCGTACCGTACTACACCACACCACACCCCACACCATCCCCCACCCCACACTACACCATACTACACCATACCATACAATACTATATTAATAGCTAATAATAGCTGTCCATCGTTGTCGATGAGGACCGCCGACATCATCCTTGTCACAAATTTCCCTGTTTGGTGTGGGTGAGCATGTGGCTGAACAGGCCAATTCGGGCAGGAAAACATCTGCTACATATCGGGCACACGAGGTTTGTAGAAGGTGATGGTGTTCCCGCTGTTCGGGATTTCCGGGTCTCGCGTCTGCTCTGGGCTTTCACAACACGGTCGTCTTCGCCGATTTGACTGTGCTTCTCCAGTCAGATCCTTTTTGCGCAAGACATTCCCAGGTGTCGATATCTATCTTGCAACTTTTCAGTGAGTCCTTCAGACCATCTAACGTTTTTTTGAGCGCCCTCTCTCGCGCCATCCCTCTATCAGCTCGCCGTAGAGAAGCTTCTTTGGGAGCCGCTCGTCTGACATACGGACGAGGTGTCCGGCCCATCCTAGTCGCGCATGGATGCTGTGCATGTTAGCCCCCAAGAGAACCTCGATGTCAGTGAAACGATCTTGCCATCGGATGTGGAATATTCGCCTCAGGCAACCTGTGTGGAAGTGGTTTAACCTCCTTGCATGTCCAGAGTATACAGTCCAGCTTTCGCAAGCGTATAGTAGGGTTGGAATGATGGTTGCACGGTAGACTTTGAGTTTGGTCTTGACGCTGATGCCACGACGTGCCCAGACCATCGAGCGCATTCTACCAAAGGCTGTGCTGGCCTTTGCTATTCTGCTTGCCACCTCATCGTCTAGGCTGACAGATCTCGACAGCGTGCTGCCCAGATATGTGAATTTGTCTACGACATTCAGCGTCTGCCCGTTGACTGTAGTCTCTGGTTTTGTGTACGGCATGCCTGGTGCTGGTTGGTACCAAAAAAAATACACTATATTATGCTATACTATACTATCACTGCGGCGTTTGATCCCATCGCTTCAAACCACCGGAAGGAATTATAGGGCTGTAGAATAAATGCATGGTGTCCCGACAATCGTCACTTACTGGACACGGTAGGTTTTGAGCGCACGTCTTCGTGATCAGTTGACGGACATTCAAACCGCTTGGTCAGCGCCCGTTGAAGGTTGGGTTAGCGCCCGTTGAAGGTTGGGTTAGCGCCCGTTGAAGGTTGGGTTAGTGCCCGTTGTTGGTTGGGTCAGCGCCCGTTGAAAGTTGTGTTAGCGCCCGTTGAAGGTTGGGTTAGCGCCCGTTGTTGGTTGGGTCAGCGCCCGTTGAAGGTTGTGTTATCGCCCGTTGAAGGTTGGGTTAGCGCCCGTTGAAGGTTGTGTTATCGCCCGTTGAATGTTCTGTTAGCGCCCGTTGTTGGTGTGTTGGTCCCATCGGTAACAATCTGTCGTAACTAGCCAGTACGTTTAAGTTCTATTACTTGACGTCATAACAGCCGCTAGGATTCACGTCATGTCACTTGGTACCTGAGTTAACAAAGACAGCGCCTAAATGGTACACCCTGTCCCGCATTAAGAATACAAATGTGTGGTTTGGGGCTATAATGACATCTCATTACACACATTTATCACGAATGTTCGTTTACTTAAGTAAAATAAGGGGGAAATGGTTAAAGACGACATGTGTCAGAGAAAGGTATAGAGGAGCCTTCCAAGATATGAACAGAGGTACAATGTGAACACATCAAGATAAAAAGGGATATAGAGGAAAAACATCAAGATATGAACAGAGGTTTAGGGGAATGTATCAAGATGTGAACGGAGGCATAAAGGGAAAAATAATCAAGATATGAAGAGAAACAAAGGGAATAAAACATCAAGATATGAAGAGAGATAAAAGTAATTAAAAACATCAAGAAATGAAGAAAGTCATACAGGAGAAAAATATCAAAATATGAAGAGAGACAAAAGGAATCAAAACATCAATGTCTTGGAATCATCCGACTATGTTCAAGTGAAAAATTAACCTACATGTTTGCTTTATGAGAAATAGAAGTCTCCATCTTACAGCTCCTAAAACACATTAACTATATTACAAAAGGGCATTATGTGGAACCTAATGGAGAAAATGTCATTCGAATTGGAGAGAATATGACTAAAGGATCATATTTCCCCCCAAAAATGTTCAGTAAATCATTTTCTCAAAGGACAAAATAATTCCTTTGCTAACACATATCAAAAGAACTATCCACTTTAAGAAAATGACACTACCTGACTCAATGTAAATTATTAAGTAATTGGGACATTGAAAATATAAGTTCACGTGCAAAAAATCACGCATATCGGTGTAAGTGTTATTGAGATATTAGGCGACAATTGACGGCAACCATTGCGAAACGGACAATAGTTGACACCTGAATGTTTCGTCATTTAGTCGTCGGTCTTTCAAGGGGGTTTTCCCGTGAGTCCGATATCCTATCTAAAGTAAACTATGGGTTAGCACGTCATGATGGTGTATTGTCTTCATGTGATGTATGTAACAAACTGGTGTAAAGAAGGAATGCTTATTGATATTCATAAGTTCTGTTGATCAGTGTGTAATGTGTTCCGTGTAATGTGCTCCGTTTAATGTGCTCCGTGTAATGTGCTCCGTATGATGTGCTTTATGTAATGTACTCTCCCAGTATTCTCCATTACCCATCTATTCAGCCAAGCCTCTTTGCTCGCAGTCTTCATAGTTGTTTGACTCTGTAGTGCTGTTGGTGTGTATTGTTGTTTTAGACTTGATCCCTTCTTAGCCAGTCTGCCTGTCTTGTCTGCCAGGCGTTTATGAGTGACGAGGGATCGATTGCATAACTATTCTGACGTCATAGTAAGCTTGACAGTCTCACTATTCAGCCTTCAAGCTCTGAAAGATGGTGGTCACAGTAAACTTGACAGTCTCACCATTCAGCCGTCAAGCTCTGAAAGATGGTGGTCACAGTAATATTGACAGTCTCACCATTCAGCCGTCAAGCTCTGAAAGATGGTGGTCACAGTAATCTTGACAGTCTCACCATTCAGCCGTCAAGCTCTGAAAGATGGTGGTCACAGTAATATTGACAGTCTCACCCTTCAGCCGTCAAGCTCTGAAAGATGGTGGTCACAGTAATCTTGACAGTCTCACCATTCAGCCGTCAAGCTCTGAAAGATGGAGGTCATAGTAAGGATCTCGGAGGTCAGCTGTTGCGGTGGACAGATGCTTTAAATGAAGTCAGCAGGAATATGATACAATATACTGAATGTGACTGCGAAGTATTCAACCTTTTGTACAAGCGCTTCGCCAATAACATTTGTTTCTGTAGCATTATGGGGGCGGGGTGGATTGCGGAAGTGGATGCATGGGATTGGAAGGAAGTGGATGAAGTGGGACGGGGTGGAAGCTGTGTGAAGAGGTTAGTATCATGGTATGGATTCGTCAGCCAGCTAGGCCCTGCCTCTATGGGAAGTTAACCCTTTTAATATGCATGCTGAAATCGGATGTACTGAGGCTTTAGGATGCAAAACACAGAACAACGCCCTGCGCCTGAGGACAAGGCCAACTAGACGTAGCGTCACACGTGGTGCTCGTGTAACAGCTGAGATTCGGAGTAAGAACGTAATCCCAAAGACCGGGAAGGTCAAACAGTGACTAAACCAAACAGTTAACAAATACGTTACGTGGCGGATAACTAACTGCACACAGTTCAGGCATGGGGAGCACGAGCGTCGTCAAGTCAACAGGTGAGTCATGTCCCTACCTTCAACCAACGGTGTGCAATGTCCCGGAGGCCCTGTCAAGTAAAGGTAGAGCCCCAATTGAAACGAGGTCACGTCAGGCTAACCCCAGGCTGTTAATAATCCCGGGTTGAAGGATGTAGGGTTCTCTTGAATGCCCGGTAATCTAAAGCTGGGGGGAAACGGTGGAGTGAAAGGGGAATGTTTGAGAGGGAAAGAATGAGCTACGTTCAGTAAGGCAAGGAGCAGAACAAGAATACAGGAGCGCGAAGAAATGATATAAAGTGCAGCACAGGGAGGGCACTGATAGGAAAATTTGCATTCAATTGTGTTTGCACTAGCGGACTGGAGCTGAAAATGCCCCAACCAACAAAGGAAATAGACGAGACGTTAAAAACGGGTAAAGAGAGAGAGAGGGGCGGGGGCTGAACGGTATACATACTGTCCTACCTAGATACGGCAGGCAGACGACAAGCGCTGGATCATACATCAGGGACAGGAACCAGGACACGAGGCGGGTCGCGGGTGGTGGACGGTTTCAAGATCTACTGTCTAAGTCGGGCGCTGGGGATATTCAGGGCACACCAGTTCCAGGGGGGGGGGGGGGGGGGGTGGTTGTGAAAACACCTGTCTTGAAAAGTGGCTAAAATTGTCATCTGTGCGTCTGTAAGTGGTCAGATGTTTCATGTACTCACTGAGGGTAGATGAAACTGTCATTCTTGTTCAACTGTCCCACTGACCTACGGTGTCAAAGGTGCTGAAAGCTCACAGATGTTCAGAAACTTCTGTTACCGATGGTAAAAAAGAAAATGTCTTTGTGTCTGGGGAACAGCTATCTATTCGATTCCTAATCTACGTGGCTTGGGCACGCTGCAACAATGAACCAGTACACCAGTATATTTGTCACCCTGGCTGGGGGTATTTGCTGTGACATATTGCTGTCCCCCAGCGCAGAAATGGATACATTACTCATTGTAACTATGTGCCGTTTTGTTGCCTGAACCGTCTAGACTCCAACAACCGAACCTAGCCCGTCATTCCACTTCTTGAATTATAGACCCAATACCGCGTTTGGCTTTCCTAACCAGTTTTAAGTATAGTCTGATTCCAGTCCTTTACACAAACGCTCTCTTTCTTCTTTCTCAAACTCTCGCTACCAAGCCACGAAAAGGGCCTTGCAAGTAACAGGGTGTTGGCCAGATAACTGAAATGCGGTGTGTCGTAGTTTACAGCTTAACATCTTTCGGTTCTACACATCCGACTTCAGCAGGCATTTTTGGATGCCAGGTTAGCCTTTTCGATCCCTTCTCTTTAGCCAGCCTGTTTTTCAAGATCACCACGAGGAGATATAGAAGGCTCTTAGCAGCTCTGGATCGCTGACCCTGGCGCTAGCAGTCAGCTTCGGGTGGCTGACCGATCTAGCTCATGCACTGGTCAGCTATGGGTCGCTGACCCTGACAATAGCAGTCAGCTTCGGGTGGCTGACCGATCCAGCTCATGCACTGGTCAGCTATGGGTCGCTGACCCTGACAATAGCAGTCAGCTTCGGGTGGCTGACCGATCCAGCTCATGCACTGGTCAGCTATGGGTCGCTGACCCTGACAATAGCAGTCAGCTTCGGGTGGCTGACCGATCCAGCTCATGCACTGGTCAGCTATGGGTCGCTGACCCTGACAATAGCAGTCAGCTTCGGGTGGCTGACCGATCCAGCTCATGCACTGGTCAGCTATGGGTCGCTGACCCTGACAATAGCAGTCAGCTTCGGGTGGCTGACCGATCCAGCTCATGCACTGGTCAGCTATGGGTCGCTGACCCTGACAATAGATGTCAGCTTCGGGTGGCTGACCGATCCAGCTCATGCACTGGTCAGCTATGGGTCGCTGACCCTGACAATAGCAGTCAGCTTCGGGTGGCTGACCGATCCAGCTCATGCACTGGTCAGCTATGGGTCGCTGACCCTGACAATAGCAGTCAGCTTCGGGTGGCTGACCGATCCAGCTCATGCACTGGTCAGCTATGGGTCGCTGACCCTGACAATAGCAGTCAGCTTCGGGTGGCTGACCGATCCAGCTCATGCACTGGTCAGCTATGGGTCGCTGACCCTGACAATAGCAGTCAGCTTCGGGTGGCTGACCGATCCAGCTCATGCACTGGTCAGCTATGGGTCGCTGACCCTGACAATAGCAGTCAGCTTCGGGTGGCTGACCGATCCAGCTCATGCACTGGTCAGCTATGGGTCGCTGACCCTGACAATAGCAGTCAGCTTCGGGTGGCTGACCGATCCAGCTCATGCACTGGTCAGCTATGGGTCGCTGACCCTGACAATAGCAGTCAGCTTCGGGTGGCTGACCGATCCAGCTCATGCACTGGTCAGCTATGGGTCGCTGACCCTGACAATAGCAGTCAGCTTCGGGTGGCTGACCGATCCAGCTCATGCACTGGTCAGCTATGGGTCGCTGACCCTGACAATAGCAGTCAGCTTCGGGTGGCTGACCGATCCAGCTCATGCACTGGTCAGCTATGGGTCGCTGACCCTGACCATAGCAGTCAGCTTCGGGTGGCTGACCGATCCAGCTCATGCACTGGTCAGCTATAGGTCGCTGACCCTGACAATAGCAGTCAGCTTCGGGTGGCTGACCGATCCAGCTCATGCACTGGTCAGCTATGGGTCGCTGACCCTGACAATAGCAGTCAGCTTCGGGTGGCTGACCGATCCAGCTCATGCACTGGTCAGCTATGGGT
Source organism: Ariolimax columbianus (assembly GCA_036924085.1). NCBI lineage: Eukaryota > Metazoa > Mollusca > Gastropoda > Stylommatophora > Arionidae > Ariolimax > Ariolimax columbianus. The sequence continues at coordinate 140,158,849 of JAVGWX010000003.1, forward strand.
CGCTGACCCTGACAATAGATGTCAGCTTCGGGTGGCTGACCGATCCAGCTCATGCACTGGTCAGCTATGGGTCGCTGACCCTGACAATAGCAGTCAGCTTCGGGTGGCTGACCGATCCAGCTCATGCACTGGTCAGCTATGGGTCGCTGACCCTGACAATAGCAGTCAGCTTCGGGTGGCTGACCGATCCAGCTCATGCACTGGTCAGCTATGGGTCGCTGACCCTGACAATAGCAGTCAGCTTCGGGTGGCTGACCGATCCAGCTCATGCACTGGTCAGCTATGGGTCGCTGACCCTGACAATAGATGTCAGCTTCGGGTGGCTGACCGATCCAGCTCATGCACTGGTCAGCTATGGGTCGCTGACCCTGACAATAGCAGTCAGCTTCGGGTGGCTGACCGATCCAGCTCATGCACTGGTCAGCTATGGGTCGCTGACCCTGACAATAGATGTCAGCTTCGGGTGGCTGACCGATCCAGCTCATGCACTGGTCAGCATCTTGATCTCACAGAGACACTCTCGGTGGTATTTTGTTGTCATGGTGACGTCAACCTTTTGAAGTCAGGGAGCAAACATCCCCCCCGCCTTTCCCAATGGAATTAAATGTGCCGTCCTTAGTGGTAGACTGGTACGTTAACAACATAGTTTCCCGGCCATCCGTTCCAATTGGTTGAAGATCAAGATATAGGAAAACTCATAGCCTGCACTGTCATCAGTGCTGAAGTGGTATAGGCTACATTGTTCTAGGTCTAAACTTATTTCTAAAATGGCCAGTGGTGTGCCTCGCCGCCTTGACCTAAGTCAAGTCTTCATTTACGGTTGGGTAGACTGCAGCGTGTTGAACTGGGGACTTTTAGCTTTAGAAGCAAACACTATATCCACTGCTACTCTTAAGCCGAGAAATGCAGACTCGTCTGGTCAGGCAAAACATAATGATCAGATATGTTAGTCAGGGCCAGGCAAAATATACTGGCCAAGACCATCACCTGGGCTTCCTCGAAGCCCTGCTTGGAAACGGGCTGATTTCGTGCAGCCTGGCTAACGAGAGGAATAAACGTGATCCCCGTAGTAGTGAGCAACAAGCAGATGAAGCTAAATATAGCACAACCGGCTGAGAACCCCGGTCCACCTCCATCAGCACACTCGTCATGTGAGGAAATCCACAACAACCCACCATTTAACTTCCTTCATTGTGTGCATTCAACATCTACTCTTACGCAGAGGAATGAAATTCGCGTATTCCTGCAGTCGCCGCGCAGTATACAGGTTTCGATTTTTAATCTACGATCGAAACAAAGAAACTAGGTTTTTCACAGTATCCGAACCCGTGTAGTCCCGACTAGACGGCCCATAACTTTAACCGATCTGCTTGGATGAGAACAAGTCCACGGTGTTTCTGGGCAAGGCGATAAACCAGTTGCTACATAGTAGTGTCCTACCTTGATGTGTTTCGTGTGTGCTGAGATCAGTGTGGAGGCTCGCTATATAGTAAACTGCTGGCACAGTTAAGACTCGATGTGAAGTCTGATGAAAAGGTCTTGACAAAAACTGTCCCATTTAATAACGAGATTTCATGTACAGTTGTATACGCTACAAATTTGTATGTAAGCCATATGGCATTATTAGCCGTTGATACAGAACAGCACCAGTGAAGTGTATATGTCAAGTTGATAACATGGCTTTGCTGTGAATTATCATGCATATTTGATATATCAAAGGGAATATTTATGGCCTGGCTTGGCTTCGTTCGTTCTCAATCTCCCGCTACCAAACCATGAAAGGGCTTCTTAGGTAGCAGAGTGTAGCCCAGAGAACGGAATACGTTGTGTCGTAGTTTACAGCTTGACTGCAATATTTGCACCTTTGGGTCAAACACGTCCGACTTCAGTAAGCATTTATTTTAGTACCGGGTTAACATTCCCTCTTTGATCCTTTCTCCTTAGTCAGTCTGCCCTGCTGCAGCCTGTTATCCGGGATCACCACGCGAAGGTGTAGAAGGGTCTTGGAAGCTCTAGTTCGCTGACCCTGATGCTACCAGTCAGCTATGGGTCGCTGACCACTGCAGCGTATGCGCTGCTCAGCATCTTGATCCTGGAACATTTATAAGTCCTCAACTGGATTCTAGTTGACGAATAACAGGAAAGGCAGGTCTTAAGTCCGAGTGTCAGACGTGTCGCTTTATCATCAGGTTTAGCGTTTTAGGCGCCAGATTGAGTGTTATGCGAGTTGGGCTTAGCGTTTTAGGAGCCATGATTAACGTGTTATGAGTCAAGCTTCGGGTTTTATGTGTCTGTCTCAGCAAATTAGTTAGCAAGCTTAGCATTTTATGACTAAGGCGTAGCGTTTTATACGTTAGGCTCAATGTTTTATGAGCCACGGTGGCATACGTTCCTGTGTTCTATCCCACACAATACTAAATGAAAATGATCTAACAGGTGGTTGATCTGTTAAGACAATGGATCTGTGAGATGATTGATCTTTTAACTGATCGATCTGTCATGTAATGAACCTAATATAGCACGGCTCTGCATAAAACAAATCTTTTATTGGATGAACAGATTTAAATGATGTGTCATGTCCTGTCCCAGCCCTTTTAATGTCGCTCTGTAGACTCTGATAGCTAGCCATGTTTACCAATCCAGTTTCATCATGCTCAGGCGACATAACGTATAGGAAGATTCATAAATTGGTGAGCCTGCACAGAAGTGTATTGCACTACAGCGAGGCGAACTCTGGTCCACCTTCTTCAGTACACTACAGTAGGTAATAATAGCCCTTGTAACCTACTACCAAAAAGCATTCGTCAAGACAGAAGATTTGAGATACGAGTCGCTTGCAATACATCTGCCACAACGACTTGTGAAAAATCATTTAAATAAAACGGATCAAGATGCTGAACAGCGCATGAGCTGCAGTGGTCAGCGACCCATAGCTGACTGCTAGCGTCAGGGCCAGCGACCCATAGCTGACTGCTAGCGTCAGGGCCAGCGAACAAGAGCTGAGCAGCACATGAGCTGCATTGGTCAGCGACCCATAGCTGACTGCTAGCGTCAGGGCCAGCGAACCATTGCTGACTGCTAGCGTCAGGGGCAGCGAACCATAGCTGCCAAGACCCTTCTACACCTCCACGCGGTGATTCTGGATCACAAGCTGCAGCAGGGCAGATTGGCTAAGGAGAAGGGATCGAAGAAGGAATCCTAACCCGGTGCTCAAAAAATGATTACTGAAGTCGGATGTGTTGGACTGAAAGATGCAAATATCGCAGCCAAGCTGTAAACTACGACACAACGCACTCCGTTCTCTGGACTACAATCTGCTACTTAAACCTTTTCAGGGTTTGTTAGTGGGAGATTGAGAACGAACGAAGAAGAAGAAGAAGATGAAGATTTAAATAAAAACAGACCGTTAAAACAGGGAGAAGCAATACAAGAACATTGTGAATGTATATAGCAAATATTACACATGAAAAAGTGTAAAAGGGACATATAATAAGTAATGAGAAACATACATTACAATGTTTCAGGATATCATTGCACGTAACAAAACACAACACTAGAGGCAAAGATCAACATCAATTTAGTCTTCTCCAAGACACATCTTTTGTGGGAAGAACGGCTGAGTGGGTGACAGCTTTGAGGATTCGTCTCTCGTGGCGAGGGTCAAGTGTTGGATTTCAAGTTTCGCCACTCCGCGGTCTGTGAATGAGTGCGGTCCCTCCTGTTAGCGAATGTCAGGCAGTCAGGAAGGTAACTGGCCACCACAATTTTTAAACAAGCAAATATTTTAAAAGGAAGTTTTCGGTAAAATCCTTTATTTATACTAATACACGTTTATGTTTTTGGACTTTACGGACAAACCTGCCACGAACTTTGACCCACAACTTCCTGAACCTACAGCGTGACGAGAGGTCACGAGACTATGAGCGAGTGCAAATAAACACGTGTGTGTGTGTGTGTATATATATATATATATATTCTCCCGTTAGACACACCGCTAACCTCCCCGTGGACACACCGCTAACCTCCCCGTGGACACACCGATAACTTTACCTTAGACACACTGCTAACTTCACCTTAGACACACCGCTAACTTTCCCTTATACACACCACTAACCACCCCTTAGACACATCACTAACCTCCCCTTAGACACACCACTAACCTCCCCTTACACACCACTAACCTCCCTTTGGACACACCGCTAACCTCTCCTTACACACACCGCTAACTTCCCCTTACACACACCGCTAACATCCCCTTAGACACACCACTAACCTCCCCTTACACACACCACTAACCATCCCTTACACACACCACTAACCTTCCCTTACACACACCACTAACCTCCCCTTAGACATATATCACTAACCTTCCCTTAGACACCCCGCTAACCTCTCTTTGCACACCGCTAACCTCCCCTTACAATCCTCCCAGTACACACACCGCTAACCTCCTCGTGGACACACCGCTCACCTCCCCTTAGACACACCGCTAACCTCCCCTTAGACACACCCCTAACCTCCCCCTGGACACCTGTGTCCAAATACAATTTCTGCTGTACAGAGCAATGACACTTTAATCCACCTAGACCAACTTTCAAAGAAATATCCTTTGGCCAGCTTTTCTGTCATTGACCCACATCAAAGAGAAAGACGTTCTTTGTGCAGGAGGTGGTGTAGATTGTCCTGAAACAAAAACGTTCATTATGCAGGAGGTGGTGTAGATTGTCCTGAACCAAAGAAGTTCATTATGCAGGAGGTCGTGTAGATTGTCCTGAACCACAGAAGTTCATTATGCAGGAGGTGGTGTAGATTGTCTTGAACCAAAGACGTTCATTATGCAGGAGGTTGTGTAGATTGTCTTGAACCAAAGACGTTCATTATGCATGACGTTTTGTAGATTGTCCTGAACCAAGGACAAAGACGTTCATTATGCAGGAGGGGGTGTAGATTGTCTTGAACCAAAGAAGTTCATTATGCATGACGTTTTGTAGATTGTCCTGAACCAAGGACAAAGGCGTTCATTATGCAGGAGGTGGTGTAGATTGTCTTGAACCAAAGACGTTCATTATGCAGGAGGTGGTGTAGATTGTCTTGAACCAAAGAAGTTCATTATGCATGACGTTTTGTAGATTGTCCTGAACCAAGGACAAAGACGTTCATTATGCATCACGTTTTGTAGATTGTCCTGAACCAAAGACGTTCATTACGCATGCCGTACGTAGTTTGTCCTGAACCAAGGACAAAGACGTTCATTATGCATGACGTTTTGTAGATTGTCCTGAACCAAAGACAAAGACGTTCATTATGCATGCCGTATGTAGATTGTCCTGAACCAACGACGTTCATTATGCATGCCGTACGTAGTTTGTCCTGAACCAAAGACAAAGACGTTCATTACGCATGCCATATGTAGACTGTCCTGAAACAAAGACGTTCATTACGCATACCGTATGTAGATTGTCCTGAACCAAAGACGTTCATTATGCATGCCGTTTTGTAGATTGTCCTGAAACAAAAGACGTTCATTATGCATGACGTTTTGTAGATTGTCCTGAACAAAAGACAAAGACCTTCATTACGCATGACGACGTGCAGATTGAAAATGTTGATTGACGTCCATACACCAAATTGTCTCTGAGGGATATTCATTTTATACAATGGATTGTGCCCACTATTTTTACCTGAAATCTCAAGAATGCCCTCGGCTACATTAAGAAATAACTTGCGAGGCCTGGGACCAGTGCTAATTAAAGCAAGAATAGACTGGCACCAGCCGATGACGGGTTATCTTAATGAGATCGAAACTGTAACGCCCGCGTGGGTGTTACGTAAGTTCGTTGGTTGAATGCGTGCAACCCGTCTACTTCTAGCCATCAAGTGGTCCCGTTCAAGGCGTGCAAACTGTAACGAACATGTTCTGCTCAATGTTATTTAGCAGTTCTCGTTTCCAGGAAGGCTGTGAGTGGGTCAGAAGCGTAAATAGGTTCACTACCACGCTGATAGCATCGCGTATGAGGAGAGTAAAAACAGATGATGTCTAAAACGTAGTATTATATTTTCCACCATTCAAACAAGCTAAAGTCTACTTAGAGGTGAAAAACATTCTGAGATTGATACAAAGCCTTACAAACAATACATCATATATGGCGTAGGAATAGAAGAATGTTCAACTCTTTTCCCCGAAGATGGAACGAAGAACGTTCAAGGCATTATCTTTCTAGTTTAGGTCGGTACTCGCTGGTAGTGACAAGGTAGGGGTCTAGGGCACATTTGAATTATCCAAACAGAAGAACTGATTAGTACAGACGATTATAGTGAGTAGAGTAACGATATACAAACACCCGCTTTACCAACTCTCACACACGCAAACCTCTTCAAATATAATCGGTACCGTTACATTCGAACACGGGAGTTGACTCTTAGAAACTTTTTCCGAGCATGACTTTTAAAACCATGAGTTGGATCAAGATGCTGAGCAGCGCATGAGCTGCAGTAGTCAGAGACTGATAGCTGACTGCTAGCGTCAGAGCCAGCGAACCAGAGCTGCCAAGACCCTTCTACACCTCCACGCGGTGATCCTGGATAACAGGCTGCAACAGGGCAGACTGGCTAAGGAGAAGGGATCGAAGAGGGAAGGCTAACCCGGTACTCAAAAAATGATTGCTAAAGTCGGATGTCTTGGACCGAAAGATGCAAATATCGCAGTCAAGCTGTAAACTACGACACAATGCATTCTGTTCTCTGGACTACATTCTACTACTTAAGCCCTTTCGGTGTTTGGTAGCGGGAGATTGATAATGAACGAAGCTAAAATCATGAGTGGGTTTCAGTCAAAATTGTATGCCTGGCATGTTTTCCCAATTTTGAAGGAAGTGAAAAGTCGATTAAATGCCACAAAATTTGATTACACTGAAATATTTCTAGAATAAATACATAGACCTCAATACCACAAACTGTATTGAATTAATGTTTTTAAAAGAAGTAATCTTCACATCAATCATCAGTCACAACTAACCGTTCTGATTCAGAGCAATCATCATCTGCATCTGTAAGAGCGCAATTAAATTATTGATCATCTCCTGTCTGATCACCATCAAATTACAGATCCTCTCCTGTCATATCACCATCAAATTACAGATCCTCTCCTGTCAGATCACCATCAAATTACAGATCCTCTCCTATCAGATCACAATCAAATTACCCATCAGCCCCTATCAGATCACCATCAAATTACCCATCAGCCCTGTAATATCACCACCAAATTACCCATCAGCCCCTGTAAAATCACCATCAAATTACCCATCAGCCCCTGTCAGATCATCAGCAAATTACATTCAGCCCCTGTAAGATCACATCAAATTATCCACCAGCCTCTATAAGATCACCATCAAATTACTTATCAGCCCCTGTAAGATCACCATCAAATTACCCATCAGCCCCTGTAAGATCACCACCAAATTACCCATCAGCCCTGTAATATCACCACCAAATTACCCATCAGCCATGTAAGATCATCATGAAATTATCCATTAGCCCATGTAAGATCACTACCAAATTACCCATCAGCCCTGTAAAATCACCACCAAATTACCCATCAGCCCCTTTAAAATCACCATCATTATTACCCATCAGCCCCTGTCAGATCACCAGCAAATTACCATCAGCCCCTGTAAGATCACATCAAATTACCTACCAGCCTCTGTAAGATCACCATAAAATTACCCATCAGCCCCTGTAAGATCACCACCAAATTACCTATCAGCCCCTGTAAGATCACCGCCAAATTACCTATCAGCCCTGTAATATCACCACCAAATTACCCATCAGCCATGTAAGATCATCATGAAATTACCCATTAGCCCATGTAAGATCACTACCAAATTACCCATCAGCCCTGTAAGATCACCACCAAATTACCCATCAGCCCTATAAGATCACCACAAAATTACCCATCAGTCCCTGTAAGATCACCACAAAATTACCCATCAGCCCTATAAGATCACCACCAAATTACCCATCAGTCCCTGTAAGATCACCACCAAATTACCCATCAGTCCCTGTAAGATCACCACCAAATTACCCATCATTCCCTGTAAGATCACCACCAAATTACCCATCCGCCATATAAGAGCGCCAGAAAATTACCTTTCTCCAAACAAGAAAAAAATTGGACATCCACAAAATTGCCCTCAGAGTCTGAGACTGAAGCTAAGACTAATGACTTTATTCAACATACTAAAATGACCATTATTCTAAACATTGATTTTCCACTTGCAAAAATGAAACGGTCAGGTGCTATTTGTTCATTCTTATGCGTGTTTGTTTAACGTACGCGAGTATTTTCGAGTATTTGGGTGGTCAAAATAAATTAACAAGCTAAACAGTGATTGAATTTGCTTTACGAACATTCTCTGGTCCTTATCTGCTCATGTTTAGTGATGCACCGCTGTATTCTTACTGCTGTGGTACACCGGGAGCTATTATAGTGCTGAGGAATAAAGATAAATTATCCCCGCAGTCGTCACTAACTGTGCAGGCTATTGTTTTACCATCGATAGAAAAATACCGTACCTAGGTTTTGAACCTGATGCTCGTGTTAAGAATGGGACACCCAAACCGCTCGGCCAGCCGTTCCAATCATCAGCAAGCAGAAGTGACACCCGAGGTTGGAGATTTACAACTCTTGTTTAGCTCAAGTATTTCTTGATCTTCCCAGCCAAAAGGGACAGGTCAGAGCATTGATCTGCAGACGCTGTTACGGTGCTTCCATCCTAATGTGGGTCCCCACTAAATATGATCCTAATGTGGGTCCCCACTAAATATGTTACTAATGTGGGTCCCCAATAAAGATGTTACTAATGTGGGTCCCCACTAAAGATGTTACTAATGTGGGCCCCACTAAACATGATCCTAATGTGGGCCCTACTAAACGTGTTACTAATGTGGGCCCCCACTAAACATGATCCTAATGTGGGCCCCACTAAACATGATCCTAATGTGGGCCCCACTAAACATGATCCTAATGTGGGCCCCACTAAACGTCTTACTAATGTGGGCCCCACTAAACATGATCCTAATGTGGGCCCCCGCTAAACATGATCCTAATGTGGGCCCCACTAAACATGATCCTAATGTGGGCCCCACTAAACATGATCCTAATGTGGGCCCCCACCAAACATGATCCTAATGTGGGCCCCCACTAAAGATGTTACTAATGTGGGCCCCACTAAACATGATCCTAATGTGGGCCCTACTAAACGTGTTACTAATGTGGACCCTAGCTCCTCAGACCACATGCCCAAATTAATCCAACTACTATATTTATTGCGTTGAAATGTTGCCGCTAGCGACCAGCCCACTGCCACTACAGATGAATTCAAAGCCAATACACGCGTCAGGGCCGTTGATATGCTCTAGGCTACAGAAACGTGTTGTCTGCGATGAAGTTTTTAGCTCGCGGACAACTGTCATTAGACGCCTTTTACGGTATGCGTGGTAGAGCTAATGAGGCTGCTTTCAGGGAGCCTGGCCACTGGTCCCAAGAGATGTATTACACGCTTCACAAAGAAGTGGCGAGTTACTGATATTTGCCTGGTATAGCATGACAAGTGAAAGGCTAGAAGACATAACGGTATGACTTGAGAAAGAATACATGACAGTATGACTTGAGAAAGATAGAATATATGACAGTATGACTTGAGAAAGATATAATATATGACAGTATGACTTGAGAAAGATAGAATATATGACAGTATGACTTGAGAAAGATAGAATACATGACAGTATGACTTGAGAAAGAATACATGACAGTATGACTTGAGAACGATAGAATACATGACAGTATGACTTGAGAAAGAATACATGACAGTATGACTTGAGAAAGATAGAATATATGACAGTATGACTTGAGAAAGAATACTTGACAATATGACTTGAGAAAGATAGAATACATGACAGTATGACTTGAGAAAGAATACATGACAGTATGACTTGAGAACGATAGAATACATGACAGTATGACTTGAGAAAGAATACATGACAGTATGACTTGAGAAAGATAGAATATATGACAGTATGACTTGAGAAAGAATACATGACAGTATGACTTGAGAAAGATAGAATATATGACAGTATGACTTGAGAACGAATACATGACAGTATGACTTGAGAAAGATATAATATATGACAGTATGACTTGAGAAAGCAAGAGTACATGATAGCATGACTTGAGAAAGCTAGAGTACATGACATCATGACTTCAGACAGACAGAACAAATGACAGTATGAATTGATAAAGACAACAAATGACATCATAGCACTGGAAAAAGGAAAACTGGAAAATGCAAAACACGAAACCGTTAATAAACATTAAAGACATGTTATATATAGCTAGACATAAATATATGGCGAAACATGCAGGTGTGACGAGACAGACAGGTGTGACGAGACAGTCAGGTGTAGCGAGACATACAGGTGTGACGAGACAGACAGGTGTGACCAGACAGACAGATAGGTGTGGCGAGACAGACAGGTGTGACGAGGCAGACAGATGTGGTATAGCATTCATGTGTGGCGAAACATACAGGTGTGACGAGGCATTCAGGTGTGACGAGGAATTCAGGTGTGACGAGGAATTCATGTGTGACGAGACAGACAGGTGTGACGAGACAGACAGCTGTGACAAGACGTGCATATGTGACCCGTTTGAATAGCTTGAGGTTAGACCCTCCAAAAACAATGATCACCCCTACACTCAGCAGGAGAGAATCAAACCACTACAACCTACCAACAATGTGCTAGAATACAGAATGGTTGCTCACGGGACTAGAAACCTCATTATGTTTATTGCCCAACTTTCACTATCATCATATTTCAGACAAAAAGAACGGATCAACAACAAAATCAAGATGTTGAAAACTATTATGGAGCAATAAAGCATTGTGAAATCATACTCCAAAGTGTACAACTGAAATAACTCTACAAGAGTACATGTATGCTTTGGCGCAGGTTTACTGACAGAAGTCTTACTGTAGTGACCACTCTATTCTTCCACTGGAGTCAGTAAGATACATTGTACATAATATGGGCTTACATTGTACACAATATGGGCTTACATTGTACACAATATCTATAATTAAATTAACTTCAGGGTAAAATGGGCTGATCAACACCCCAACTTTCGAAAAGAAGACAGCTACTTTAACGTAACTAGAGAAGAGCAAGTCATCACCTTCAGACTGAGAACTGGACATAACAGACTCAAGGGTCATCTTTACAACAAAATGAGGATTGGGACAGATGACAGGTGCCCATGTGGGGAGCATATCATGACCGTGGAACACATGCTACAAAGCTGCACGCTCACGCAGGAAAAGAGAGAACAATACTGGCCTCGTAAGACAGATATGAGACAAAAGCTGTATTGAGATGAAACAGCCTTACAAACAACGGTGTCCTTTGTAAGAGAAACCGGGACCTTGATCGTGGCTTGTATTCGTGCTTGGCTTCGTTCGTTCTCAATCTCCTGCTATCAAAGCCTAAAAGGGCTTAAGTAGCAGAATGTAGTCCAGAGAACGGAATGCGTTGTGTCGTAGTTTACAGCTTGATTGCGGTATTTGCACCTTTCGGTCCAACACATCCGACTTCAGCAATCATTTTTTTAGTACCGGGTTAGTATTCCCTCTTCGATCCCTTCTCTTTAGCCAGTCTGCTCTGTTGCAGCCAGTTATCCAGGATCACCTCGTGGAGGTGTAGAAGGGTCTTGGCAGCTCTGGTCCGTTGGCCCTGACGTTAGAAGTCATAATATGGGCTTACATTGTACATAATTTTGCCAACTACATGAAACTTACCTTTCCCCGCTTAATGCACGTAGAAACTGATGTGCTGTCTGCGTCCCACTCCAGTTTCTGTAGTCAGATAAAGACATAATAATGTCAGAGAAAGACATAATAATGTCAGAGAAAGACATAATAATGTCAGAATAACTGCAGTTGGCAAATACAATTATAGACAATACAGAACTAAATTAATTTAGAATAATTTTATTTAAACTCTATGAAAATTATACAGTAGATCCCATCGCATTACATCGTCACCAATCATATCGAGTTACATCATTATGGATCCCATCTCACTACATCATTATGGATCCCATCTCATTACATCATTATGGATCCCATCTCATTACATTATTATGGATCCCATCTCATTACATCATTATGGATCCCATCTCCTTACATCATTATGGATCCCATCTCACTACATCATCATGGATCCCATCTCATTACATCATTATGGATCCCATCTCATAACACCATTTTGGATCCCATCTCATTACATCCTTATGGATCCCATCCCGTTTGCAACATCCATATTCATTGATCCCATCTTATTTAAACATTCCTGGCAGTGAAGGGCCCGCTAGATTGTCAAGACAAGGTGGGAAGATATTGGGCTACCTGGCACACCTGTGACGTGTGTGTAATCTAAGCAGTTATCCGACGAGAGATACAGGAGCAGCGGGAGCAAATAATAAAACATACAGGAGCAGATAATAAAACATACAGGAGCAGATAATAAAACATACAGGAGCAGATAATAAAACATACAGGAGCAGATAATAAAACATACAGGAGCGGACAGAAGAACATTTACGGGGAAGATGAAACTTAACACCTAGTCAGAGTAAACTTACAGACTATGTTTGTCTAGGTCAGAGAGAGACATACTGAACAAGACCCCACCTCATTTCCATACAGTTCTTACTGGAAACATACTGTTTCATAACAGTATGGCTAAGAAATAGGGATCGATGTGATCCCCGTAGTAGTGAGTGACACGTAAACGAATCCAACCATAGCACAACAGCCTACAGGATCCTGGTCTACCTTCATCCGCGCGCTCGGGATGTGAGGATAGCTAATGCTACCTGCCATTTAACGGCCTTTATATTGTGCACTCAATGTGGACATTCAATAAGTTACATAGACAGTAGAGGAGCAGATATAGAAGAAGATAGAAGAGCTGATAGAGAAGCAGATAGAGGAGAAGATAGAAGAGCAGATAGAGGAGAAGATAGAAGAGCAGATAGAGGAGCATATAGAGGAGAAGATAGAGGAACAGATATTAGAACAAGTGGGAAGCTGAATATCCAGGCAGCAAAATAAAGATACACATCAACAGAAACAGACGAGAAAAAGTGGGAATGGTCGGGTGTCCTTTAATGCACAACAGGTTGAGATACCACCTGTCCAATAACATGAAGATGGCAGCTAACGATGAATGATTGTGCTGGACTGATAAAGAGGCTCCCGAATACGTGCTACAAAAGTGTTCAACAATCAAAGACAGAGAGGTCACATATGGCAAGCAGCAGAACCACTTCAGGACAAGCAATATGAAGATATAAAATAACTGGGCCAGACCACTAGTCTTTCTAGATATATTCAAGACAATAACACATACATCAGACAGACTAACGTCTGCACATGGACTCTCTAACGTCTGCAGACAAACTCTAAGGTCTACAGACAGACTCTAACGGTTGCAGACAGTCTCTAACGTCTACATACATATTATAAAGTTTACATACAAATTATAACATCTACAGACAAGGAGGCACTATCGCCTACATACAAGGCACTAACACCTACAGACAAGGCACTAACACCTACAGACAAGGCACTAACCCATACAGACAAGGCACTAACGCCTACAGGCAAGGCACTAACGCCTACAGACAATGCACTATCGTCTACATGTAAATTATAATGGCAAAAAAAACTAACAAAGAAAACTTCATTGCAGACAGAAGTAAAGTACACAGACTTGAATGTGACAGTCGATACATATCTGTTGCATTATATCGTTCATTACTGTTTACTGGACAGCAAATATGGCATGATATGAGATGGATACTTGTGATTCAAATTGAAGGCGACACACATGGTTAGAAACTTTGATTATAAAGAAAAGTCAGATACAATAGACATATTTTAAAAGCACGCGCACCCACACTCACATACACACGCACTCTAAATACTCACGCCCTTACATACGCGCTATCACCTACATATATCTGCACGCGCTCTATCAAACAAGCACTGGCTCACACATACACGTACTTTCTTACACACACACACACTCTCTATGTCTCACACACACACACACACACTCTCTCTCTCTCTCTATCTATCTCTCTCTCTCACACACACACACACACACCCTCTCTATCTCTCTCACATACACACACACATACACACACAAACGTAACACATTGTTTCAAAGATACTGTAAAGGCCAGGTTTTCACAACTTACCGAAGTCTCTACCGAGGATCCAAAATGCAGGTTATACAAACGGTTTCTGGAGATTGGAAACAAAGTTAGATATATCGGTTACAAAACATAAAATATCTTACAGTAACATGTTGCTGGTGCTAGAAACTGCTCGTGCTGTTAAGCTAACTCTTGATGTTTTATTGTGGCTGGTTACAGTGACTTTTCCCTTACCACAGGGCGTACTTGAGAATGCGTACCGCGGTCACCCATGCTGTAGTGTGGCGTGAGGTTCCTAAGTAAGCTCATCACTTTAGGAACTACAGTGTCGATTCTCACCTAGTTGTCCAGCGCTGGGACCGACTAAGGGCGCGAGGTCGTGGTTTTGATCTTCATGGCTCGCCTGACCCTGATTACTCTTCGCTCCGGCCCATTGAAACCTCACCATCCAAGCACGCAGCCTCTAGATGATGGCACTACACACTACCCAGTTAATGATGTTGGCACTTGCTCCTTGATGTTCCACATTATTCAGGGACATATATTTAGTCTCTACACTTAGTGAATGTTTCTTGTGTTATGTCTGCATGTACTCTTCTCAATTGAGTGTTAGCAACCCCAATGTAATAGTTCTTTATTTATAGGCTGAGGCGACCAGTTGCCTTTAGTGCTGTCTCTTTTCCCATAACTGCAAGTCGGGTGCACATTTACAGAAAAGAGACAGAGCGTGTTTGGACTAGGAATTAAACCCGGAGCCTGCACTGTCAGAATCCATCTCTCTAACCACTCTGTCACTCAAACCCCGGAGTCGTAGAATATCTATGAAAACATTATGCAAACAACAGCCCTGACAGTGTAATCTGCCTTCACTGCCCAATAATACGAGAGGCACACAACAGTTATTAAGCGAAAACTAAGGTCATTTGTGATGAACGTTATAATAACATGCAACCAACTTGTTCTTTCGGCTTTGAGCTCCGTGTGAAGCATAGGGGCAGTATTACAGCAAGTCTTCCTACGTGAAACCTGCATCCGAGTACGTTCTGTGTCCGTTTCAATAACAGTGGTTGCTTGTTCCATGCACAGCCGCCTTTAGTACCTTTTAAGGTTTGAAAAGTCAGTGGTGCTATTCTTCCTAGCTTGAGTACCCCTCGAGTGAAATATGCAATACTAGACAACAACGTGTTGAATTGTATGGTTGGTGAAGAGCCCCAAATGAACAGGAGATATGCACATGCATAATCAACGAGACATGAAAACATGTCAGAAGTGATGAGCAATATCATTCATGAGGGCTGGGTAATTCGTGTTGTGAAACTATATCATCAGTAGGAGATACGAGTGATACATACGATAGGTTTCTAAATGTTGTCATAGCAGGGGGTGGAATTGCTAATGCGTTCTCATATCTAACAAAATATCCCTAAAGGTATTCGCAACACATTAACAAACTTTGGCAGCAGAAGTTGAGATCATGGTTTTTTCGCAGAAGTGCTGTTCCTTCTAACAGAAGAGCCGAGGTGCGAGTACCTGGGGGACATAAAACCAGATGCTCTGGGTAGGTAAGATCTATTAGCTGTAAGTGCTAAGTCATATACAGTAAGAAAACCGCATCACATGATGCCTCGAAGGTAGTCTGTAGACAGGTAAAGACTAGATAGAATTAACCCAGTGCTGAGACAGTCTACAGGCATGTAAAGAATTAACCTAAATAAAAATGACTTTCCAGAACCAGGGCTGCTGAACGAAAGGAAGCAGCGAGTGCAGCCCAACTGCTAGATCTTGCAGTCGTGCAAGGGTTGGGAGAGGGGGTAGGGTTGTTTAAGGCGCATTTTTTATATACTTGACATCGGGTGTGTGGACATTCAGCTGATTGACATTCTATATCTTCTGTCTGTAGGTAATAGCGAAGGTGGGGTGGACGTAACCTTTTGGTCTTCATAAAAAGTCAGGTGAAAAGTCCGCAGAATTAACCGTTGGTTGCAAATGGAACTTTTGAAGACACCATTGTACTAAATGCCGCAGCCTGTGAGAGGTGGTGGGGGTCAGTACCCGTCCTTGCTGTTTTTAACTTTACTTAACTAATGCGTCAGGTACCAATTTACAGCTGGGTTGACTGGCGAAGCGGTCCCAGACGGGATTCGAACCGAGGCACGCTGTTACCACAGAAAATAGCGAATCGCTGGCTATGAACTGTGCCGTTTCATTCAAGATACTATAGACTAGGAATGTTGTTACCACTAAAGCTCTGCTCAGACAATGACTAACAGCTTGCACTTTTCAACTGTAAAGTAATATTTGACGCGTACATCGTGTACATGGGATCTCCAAGTAAATTATAAGTCTCCGATAGGAGTATGCGTCGATCTCACCTCTCTTGCGACCAGAGGACATGCCGTTTCGCGCATTCGTTTCTTGAGGGCTGAGGGCTACGACTCATAGTAATAGCGGCACTCGCTACACTACGTTCACTACAGCGGTCAGTCAGAATGATCATAGTGATGAGGATTAAACGCCGCGTGTCCCTGTAGTCGCAAGATAGAAAATATATGCATTACCAGGGTTTTGGACTCGTATCCATTTAGTCAATAGACATGGACGATGACCACTCGGCCACGTTAAATAACACATAATTCAATCATTGTTGCTCAACTAAATAATGGAAGCATTTACTAGGAACGGATGGATAAGCGCTGACAACAATAACAAACATGTGGACGGTTTGGTTTGGTTCAACAGATCCGGCATCATTGCACTCCGGACAGACATATAGGTGGTCAGTCTGTTTCAGCTGATGATTAGAAACCACTAGAATGCACACACACATAAACACCCTTGCACACACACACACACACACATACATATAAATACCCTTACACACACACATAAACTTCCTTAGACACACATAAACACCCTTACACACACACATAAACACCCTTACACACACAAATAAACACCCTTACACACATATAAATACCATTTTACACATACACACACATAAACACCCTTACACACACATAAACACCCTTACACACACATAAACACCCTTACACACACATAAACACCCTTACACACACATAAACACCCTTACACACATAAACACCCTTACACACACATAAACATCCTTACATACACGCATACATAAACACCATTACACACACACACACGCACACATAAACACCATTACACATTAAACACACACACACATAAACACTCACACACACACACATAAACATCCTTACACACATACACATAAACACCCTTACACACACACTTGAACACCCTTACACACACACACACGAACACCCTTACACACACACGAACACCCTTACACACACACACACACACATAAACACCCTTACAAACAAACACACACACACACACACGAACACCCTTACACACACGACTAACCAAGTCAGTTTCGGCTAGTGACTAGAAGTCACATGACCCCATCCACATGGCTAGCCTGGATGTTTGCCGAGGTTGTCATGTCATCCAGGAACGCTCGGTCATTTCTCTCAAGTTATGTTGAGGATTTCTGTAGCTTGCTGGTTATACACACTTGTGTTCTGTACCCTCGTACGAACCTCTAACTCAATTAGCAGAAACATAATTTATGGGTAGACAATCAATATAACGCCAGTGTGTTACCGGGGCCCAAAAGGAGGGCAAAGAATAGCAAAACTATAACCTGCCTGGCATGTCATAAGAGACGGCACGGGAACGTTGGGCAGGGGCTGATGCTCCATCTTGTAGACACTTTGAGCCAAAGGAAAAGGAGAGATAACTTCTACGTCGATGGTAGAAGATTATATGCGGTAGAAGACTCGACACCTCGTGGTAGAAGACTCGACACCTCGTAGTAGAAGACTCGACGCCCTGTAGTAGAAGACTCGACGCCCTGTGGTAGAAAACTCGACGCCCTGTGGTAGAAGACTCGACGCCCTGTAGTAGAAGACTCGACGCCCTGTGGTAGAAGACTCGACGCCCTGTGGTAGAAGACTCGACGCCCTGTGGTAGAAGACTCGACGCCCTGTAGTAGAAGACTCGACGCCCTGTGGTAGAAGACTCGACGCCCTGTGGTAGAAGACTCGACGCCCTGTGGTAGAAGACTCGACGCCCTGTAGTAGAAGACTCGACGCCCTGTAGTAGAAGACTCGACGCCCTGTAGTAGAAGACT
The DNA here is from genome assembly GCA_036924085.1 of Ariolimax columbianus. Taxonomy (NCBI): domain Eukaryota; kingdom Metazoa; phylum Mollusca; class Gastropoda; order Stylommatophora; family Arionidae; genus Ariolimax; species Ariolimax columbianus. Next base: position 140,177,304 of record JAVGWX010000003.1, read on the forward strand.
CGACGCCCTGTGGTAGAAGACTCGACGCCCTGTGGTAGAAGACTCGACGCCCTGTGGTAGAAGACTCGACACCTCGTGGTAGAAGACTCGACGCCCTGTGGTAGAAGACTCGACGCCCTGTGGTAGAAGACTCAACACCTCGTGGTAGAAGACTCCACGCCCCATGATAGAAAAGGAGCGACCAAGTCAAGACAGGCTAATGAGTGCTCTCTAAATGCGAGCTGCAAGTACGAGTACAGACTGTCAGGCTCTATGCTCCAGCAGTGAATGTTTTCTGACGTTTTGTTTGTTTTGTTTGGAAGCGAGAGAAAATACGAACTGACCCAGATCAATAAGGTTTGATACGTACGAAAAACAACAGAAACCGAGGTTGACCCAACCTCAAGCGGTATCTAAGGGTGGCTAGAAAGCTTGTGGAAACTTACACCAAGAGAAAGACAAGAAAACCTCAAGGCGACATAGAAGAAGCCAATGATGAAGTAAACAAATAGATCACCAAACGTATAACTAATTAAAAAAACCAACCTTGCTCCAATAAACACCCTGTTTCCGTCTGACAGCAACAGTTTGAAGCTATCGTTATTCTCCATCTCAGCGTCAAACACATTCTCTGGGGACGTTAGATATTCTGGAAGTAAACAGAGAATTGATGGATGAATTCAAGTACTCGAGAATGACACAATAAGCGACTGACCTGTATGTGTACATGTGTGCTAGTGTGTACACATGTATGTGTATGTGTGTATGCAAATGTATGAGAGAGGGAATATGTGTGTGTACATGTATGAATATGTATGTAGGTGTGTACGTGCGCGAACGTATGTGTACGGGATAGAGGGATCAAGATGCTGAGCAGCGCATGAGCTGCAGTGGTCAGCGACTCATAGCTGACTGCTAGCGTCAGGGCCAGCGAACCATAGCTGCCAAGACCCTTCTACACCTCCACGCGGCGATCCTGGATAATAGGCTGCAGCAGGGCAGACTGGCTAAGGAAAAGGGATCAAAGAGGGAATGCTAACCCAGCACTTAAAAATGCTTGCTGAAGTCAGATGTATTGGACCGAAAGGGGCAGAAATCACAGCCAAGCTGTAAACTACGACACAACGCATTCCGTTCTCTGGACTACATTCGGCTACTTAAGCCCTTTCATGGTTTGGTAGTGAGATTGAGAACGAACGAAGAAGAAGAAGAAGAAGAAGAAGTACGGGATAGAGAGTATGCGCGTGTATGTGTGTGCACCGTGTGGGTGTGTGTGCGTGTAGGTGTGTGGGTGTGTGTGTGTGTGTGAAAGAAAGTTGCCGCGTGTAGGTGTGTGCGTGATAGAGAGTAGGCGCGCGTAGGTGTGTGTGCCTGATAGAGTAGGTGTGTGTATGTGTTTGATAGAGTAGGTGTGTGTGTGTGAGAGAGAGACAGAGTAGGTGTGTGTGTGTGTGTGTGACAGAGTAGGTGTGTATGTGTGACATAGTAGGTGTGTGTGTGACTGAGTAGGTGTGTGTGTGGCAGAGTAGGTGTGTGTGTGACAGAGTAGGTGTGTGTGTGTGTGTGTGTGTGTGTGTGTGACAGAGTAGGTGTGCGTGTGTGTGTGACAGAGTAGGTGTGTGTGTGTCTGACAGAGTAGGTGTGTGTGTGTGTGTGTGACAGAGTAGGTGTGTGTGTGTGTGTGTGACAGACAGAGTAGGTGTTTGTGTGTGATAGAGTAGGTGTGTGTGTGTTTGACAGAATAGATATGTTTGTGTGTGTGTGTGACAGAGTAGGTGTGTGTGTGTGTGTGTGTGTGTGTGACAGACAGAGTAGGTGTTTGTGTGTGACAGAGTATGTGTGTGTGTGTGTGTGATAGAGTAGGTGTGTGTGTGTTTGACAGAATAGATATGTTTGTGTGTGTGTGTGTGTGTGTGTGACAGAGTAGGTGTGTGTATGTGTGACAGAGTGGGTGTGTGTGTGTGTGTGTGTGTGTGTGCGTGCGTGCGTGATGGTGTGTGTGCGTGATAGAATAGGTGTGCGTGTGTGTGATAGAGTAGGTGTGTAAGAGACAGAGTAGATGTGTGTGTGTGATAGAGTAGGTGTGTGTGTGTGATAGAGTAGGTGTGTGTGTGTGATAGAGTAGGTGTGAGTGTGTGAGTGAGGGTGCATGTTTGTGTGTGAGAGAGAGAGAGAGAAATGGAAAGTGTGAGTAGGTGTCACAGAATAATGTCAACACACATTACACACACACGCACATAAATGTAATCATAGAACAACTCAACTAACTTCCACTTCTTCAATAGTTAACTACACCCAACTCGACTAACTTCCATATATTCAATAGTTAAATCTACCCAACTCGACTAACTTCCACATCTTTTATAGTTAACTCCACCCAACTGGACTAACTTGCACATCTTCAATAGTTAACTCCACCCAACTCGACTAACTTGCACATCTTCAATAGTAAACTCCACTCAACTCGACTAACTTCCATATCTTCAATAGTTAAATCGACCCAACTCGACTAACTTCCACATCTTTTATAGTTAACTCCACCCAACTCGACTAACTTCCATAACTCCAATAGTTAACTCCACTCAACTCAAGTAGCATCCAACAACAACATAAATAAACACCAACAACAACATCTATACATATACATAATGAATTATATATTTAAATGAAATGCTGTTGTTGAAGGGTGTCCACAATGGGTAGATTGACCCTTTTGTTCGTCAAAGAAAGCACGTTTAGAGGCGGTATGTTCCAGCTTTCCGCACATCCCGAGCTTTCTCATTAAGGTAGACCTGGGTTCTCCAGCCGGTTGTGCTTTGCTTTGCGTCATCTGCGCATCGCTCACTACTTCCGGGATCACGTCCATTTCTAACCTCGTAAGCCAAGCTGCCATGAAAACATCCCATTTCTAGGAAGGACTGCGAGATGATGATCTTGGTCAGTATACTTTTCCTGACCCTAACTAACATGTCTGATCAGTTTATATTTGCTTGACCCTAACTAACATATCTCATCAGTTTATATTTGCTTGACCCTGACTAACATGTCTGATCAGTATATTTTTCCTGACCTTGACTAACATGTCTCATCAGTATATATTTGCTTTACCCTGACTAACATGTCTGATCAGTATATTTTTCCTGACCCTGACTAACATGTCTGATCAGTATATATTTGCTTGACCCTGACTAACATGTCTGATCATTATATTTTTCCTGGCCCTGACTAACATGTCTCATCAGTATATATATTTGCTTGACCCTGACTAACATGTCTGATCAGTATATTTTTCCTGGCCCTGACTAACATGTCTGATCAGTATATGTATTTTTGCTTGACCCTACTTTAATATTCCTTTCCATATAAAATACACATATACTTTATACTCGTTTAAAGGCCCACTAAAACTTCATAAAATAGAGAATATTTATATCTCTTTCTTTCTATTTCTCTCATATTTCATTCACTCTTATTCTCTTTCTCTTTCTCCCTCCCTGTCTCTATCATATTTCTCATCCCTACTTATTCTCTTTCTCTTGTTTGCCTACTCTCTTTCTCTCAGTTGTCATTACTTCGCCTCTATCTTTCCGTTTTCGCATTATCTCCCATTGTCTCGTCTTCTATATTTTCTCCTATTGTTTGCTCTTCTATATTATCTCCCATTGTCTGCTCTTCTACATTACCTCCCATTGTCTGCTCTTCTATATTATCTCCCATTGTCTGGTCTTCTATATTATCTTTTATTGTTTACCTCTCGTCCATCCCCTCTTGACGACACTTTTCATTTTGTTTCGGCGCTGGGTCTACCGGCGTGCCGTATCATCTGGTGAAGACCACCCCAAACAAACAAAAGTCTTAAGAAATCGAACTTTGCACTTCAAACCTCAGCAGGTCGTGTTGACATCTGCGACTGGTTGCGACAGGAAAACATGGTTGTGCCATTAGTCAGTCACTGATGTGGTTTCACGTTGCCCAAAACCCCTCTCCCCCATTTGCCACATCGCCGGGTTCTATAAATGTCAGGTCCAGGCACAAATCGAGAAGTGCCGCTAACCCAACGTATTAAATACACCGTAACCAAGGAAAGGTTAAAGCCACGACACACTAAACAGCTCCACGCTTACGGGATAATAGCGCCGTCTGCCTGTAACATTTACCATAATACAGATACAATCAAGGCTTGATAATACATTATTTACAAGAACAGTTCAACAATATCGATCAAGCACAATATATACATACTGTGTGTGTGCTTTTGTATATTTCCACACACACACATATATATCGGATCAGGATGTTGAGCATTGCATAAGATGCAACAGTCAGCGACCCGTAGCTGACTGCTAGCGTCAAGGCCAGGGAGCCTGAGCTGCCAAGACCCTTCTACACCACCATGCGATGATCCTGGATAACAGGCTGCAACAGAGCAGACTGACAAAGGAGAAGAAATCAAAGAGGGAGGGATAACCTGGTATTAAAAAATGTCGGATGTGTCAGACCTAAAGATGCAAATATCGCTGTCAAGCTGTAAACTACGACACAATGCATTCCGTTCTCATGAGAACATCCTGCTAATTACAAATATTTTTTCAGAACTTGGTTGCCGGTGATTGGGATAGAACGAAGAAAAAGAAGATATGTGTTATAGTCAATAGAAAAAGGGGAAGTTTCACACTCAATTTCTTATTTTTTCAGACAAACTCAAATTTTCCATTCTCTCGGACAAACATTCATTTTCTATTCTCTCAGACAAACTCGCATTCTCCATTCTCTCAAGCAAACCCACATTTTCCCTTCTCTCAGACAAACCCATATTTTCCATTCTCTCATACAAACCCACATTGTCCATTAGGTCTAACCCATTTATTTGTCCATTCCGTCATTCAAAGCTCCATTCTGGCTACACCTAATGATTCAAGTGTTCCATTCCTCAAGAGCCGCCCATTCAATACGGAAAACAATTTTTCCCTCCTTGACAACGCTTTCGGTATCGCCTGGAGCTGCCTATAAGAACAGCGCAGAGTGTGGACCTAAAGCAAAGCTAACCACCAACGGATCGATGGTTGCAGGCAATATTGGCAAGGTTACGCCAGGACAGAAGGTCACTGATGGGACGCTAATTGGCCATCTGTGCGCAGTCTCCCCCACTGGCTAGCGACTAGAAGGCATTATTAGGAGATTAGGAGATACCTAATTCTGGTGAATTTCCTAGTAATTAACATGACGTAATGAACCCAAGGAGTGAGACCAACGCTAACATCGTGTCTCCAATATCTGGTGGTTTCGATTGGAACAGTATTGTGACAGAAGGTTTGGTCCAAACATAGTTTATAGTGGCCTAATGAGAGGGGTTTGGGGCGGGAGGCTCACGTCCATCATATTTACAATGTGTATTATTAATAATTCACCGTACAGACACATGCTGGTTGTTTAAGGCCGAGTGGGGAGAGATGTCGATGAGCGGGAATTGGAGAGTGAGAAGAAATCGATAACATAACATGTACAAAATATTTGTAAATATACACTGCAATGACTAAACTTCAACATGAAAACGAGCTTAACAAACAATTCTCGGACAGGAGAATGAAAACTGATAGTGGTCGTAAGGAGAAGGTACTCTTGACAGTGGTCGTAAGGAGAAGGTACTCTGACAGTGGTCGTAGGGAGAAGGTACTCTGACAGTGGTCGTAAGGAGAATGTACTCTTGAAAGTGGTCGTAAGGAGAAGGTACTCTGACAGTGGTCGTAGGGAGAAGGTACTCTGACAGTGGTTGTAAGGAGAAGGTACTCTGAAAGTGGTCGTAAGGAGAATGTACTCTTGACAGTGGTCGTAAGGAGAAGGTACTCTGACAGTGGTCGTAGGGAGAAGGTACTCTGACAGTGGTCGTAAGGTGAAGGTACTCTGACAGTGGTCGTAAGGAGAAGGTACTCTGACAGTGGTCGTAGGGAGAAGGTACTCTGACAGTGGTCGTAGGGAGAAGGTACTCTGACAGTGGTTGTAAGGAGAAGGTACTCTGAAAGTGGTCGTAAGGAGAATGTACTCTTGACAGTGGTCGTAAGGAGAAGGTACTCTGACAGTGGTTGTAAGGAGAAGGTACTCTGAAAGTGGTCGTAAGGAGATTGTACTCTTGACAGTGGTCGTAAGGAGAAGGTACTCTGACAGTGGTCGTAAGGAGAAGGTACTCTGACAGTGGTCGTAAGGAGAAGGTACTCTCACAGTGGTCATAAGGAGAAGGTACTATGACAGTGGTCGTAGGGAGAAGGTATTCTCACAGTGGTCGTAGGGAGAAGGTACTCTGACAGTGGTCGTAAGGAGAAGGTACTCTCACAGTGGTCGTAAGGAGAAGGTACTCTGGCAGTGGTCGTAAGAAGAAGGTACTCTGACAGTGGTCGTAAGGAGAAGGTACTCTGACAGTGTCATCCAGGACCAACGATTCTGTACCGATGCTTAAATGGGCAATACACCAGATAAGTTGCGGCTAAGACACACATCATGGACGAAAACGACAGAAATAAAGGAATCCTAGGCAGGAAACAGAGCTATGGAATCTCTGCTGCTGCTGTTGCTCTGTTTGAAGCTGCATGTGCTGCCTTCTCGCTATCAAAATGTTTCTGGTAGCAGGTTGTAATGGTTCTTTCTTACAAGTTTTTATTGAACGTGACGATACTGTTTTCTTGGACTTCTATTTCTCATATTTTAACCAACTTACCCATAACTGAAACTTTGCTGAAACGTTGCACATGGCCTCTACTGGTGCGACCTGTTAATTTATCACATTTTGACGGATCCTCGTACATGGCTCCCGACGTACACCGTACATGGCGTCCGACGTACACCGAATATGGCTTCCGACGTACACCGAACATGGCACCATACGTACACCGAACATGGCACCCGACGTACACCGTACATGGCGCCCGACAACTTTTCTCAACCCATTTAATGTTTTCTTGCCCAAATGATTGCACAATGCATCTATAGAAGTAGAAGACTTAGCCACGGTCTGTATGTACGTTAGTTTATAGTTCTTGATCGCGCGCAATTCCAAGAGACAAGAATAGTTGATAGAAGGTCAAGGTCGAATTTAGAAAAAATGGCTAGAATTATGTAAAATATTGTAATGTCATTCCTTGGACCACTCGTTACAACGAGGCGATGAGTGTAATCATTCAGATGATTGATTGGATGCTTCTATTGTCCAGCGATTCAAAGAGATGTACGGTGATTTCGTCTACGATAGAAAGAGCAGTGGTAGAGTATATGCCACATATGGGTTCAGTCCTAAGCACCATGGTGACCAGTCTACCGGGCACCTGACATATTGTTCGACAACACAAGGAAGCGAGACAGGGAACAACTTTGCCATCCCCTCCTCAGAATGAGGCTGACACCTAAGCCCTTTCATCCCCTCCTCAGAATGAGGCTGACACCTAAACCCTGTCATCCCCTCCTCAGAATAAGGCTGACACATAAACCTGGTCATCCCCTCCTCAGAATGAGGCGGACACCTAATCCCGGTCATCCCCTTCTCAGAATGAGGCTGACACCTAAACCCGGTTATCCCCTCCTCAGAATGAGGCTGACACCTAAACCCGGTCATCCCCTCTTTAGAATGAGGCGGACATCTAATCCCGGTCATCCCCTCCTCAGAATGAGGCTGACACCTAAACCCTGTCATCCCCTCCTCAGAATGAGGCTGACACCTAAACCCGGTCATCCCCTCATCAGAATAAGGCTGACACATAAACCCGGTCATCCCCTCCTCAGAATGAGGCTGACACCTAAACCCTAACATCCCCTCCTCAGAATGAGGCTGACACCTAAACCCGGTCATCCCCTCATCAGAATAAGGCTGACACATAAACCCGGTCATCCCTCCGCAGAATGAGGCTGACACCTAGTACTATGAATGTTCTTACATGTTATCTTAATGGACAGTGTCCATCATTTGACCACCTATGTGTATTTTCTAACATTGAGTAACCGTCCAGATAGGTGGCTTCTGTTACATCACACAGTAACCGTCCAGATAGGTAGCTTCTGTTACATCACACAGTAACCGTCCAGATATATGGCTTATGTCGCTTCACACTCCAACAGTACCCGTCCATGTAAGGGCCTTCTGTTACATCACACAGCAACTGTCCAGATAGGTGGCTTCTAACATCACACAGTAACCGTCCAGATGGGTGGCTTCTGTTACATCACACAGCAACTGCCCAGATAGGTGGCTTCTAACATCACACAGTAACCGTCCAGATAGGTGGCTTCTGTTACATCACACATTAACCGTCCAGATAGGTGGCTTCTGTTACATCACACAGTAACCGTGCATATAAGTGGCTTCAGTTATATCACACTCAAACAGTTACCGTCCAGATAATTGGCCTCTAAGAAATGTCACCCATCCACCCACACATACACAACAAACAAACACACACACACACACACACACACAAGCACACGACACAGCGGACAGGGTAGGGTCTACGACAAGCCACTGAAGCCAAGCTATTTATCGTAAGAGCCAAGCGACCTTCAACTGCCGGATGGCTGTGTTCGCCTCGCCGTTTCGACTTGTTTTCGAACAAACTACTAACATGGCCCGGTATAGAATAACTAGAATGCTGACACTTGTGTGTTCTATTACAGAGAGTGGCATCACAACACTCTGGGCAGGCGCTCACGTTTAAGAACATGTCAGTGCATGTGGGTATTGACGACTCCTGTAGCTCCCTGAATGTACACACTCTTTTTCTTTGCTATCAGCCTCTACCCACGATTAGTTTCAAGGTTCGGCAAAGATATTGTCGGTTTATCGATTTCCGTGTCGTTATGTAAGAGCAGATCATGAATAGATTTCAGTGCCGTTATGTAAGAGTAGATCATGGATAGATTTCAGTGACATTATGTAAGAGCAGATCATGGATAGATTTCAGTGGCATTATATAAGAGCAGATAATGGATAGATTTCAATGACATTATGTAAGAGCAGATAATGGATAGATTTCAATGACATTATGTAAGAGCAGATCATGATAGATTTCAGTGACATTATGTAAGAGTATATCATTATAGATTTCAGTGTCGTTATGTAAGATCAGATCATGATAGATTTCAATAACCAATGTCCCAACCACGGGCGCGTTCGTCAGTTCTTTCCTCGCAGTAACCTTCAGCGTAAACCCCCTCAGCGTAAACTTCCTCAGCATAAACCCCATCAGCGTAAACTTCCTCAGCATAAACCCCATCAGCATAAACTTCCTCAGCATAAACCCCATCAGCGTAAACTTCCTCAGCATAAACCCCATCAGCGTAAACTTCCTCAGCATAAACCCCATCAGCGTAAACTTCCTCAGCATAAACCCCATCAGCATAAACTTCCTCAGCATAAACCCCATCAGCGTAAACTTCCTCAGCATAAACCCCATCAGCGTAAACTTCCTCAGCATAAACCCTATCAGCGTAAACTTCCTCAGTATAAACCCCCTCAGCGTAAACTTCCTCAGCATAAACCCCATCAGCGTAAACTTCCTCAGCATAAACTCCATCAGCGTAAACTTCCTCAGTATAAACCCCCTCAGCGTAAACTTCCTCAGCATAAACCCCATCAGCGTAAACTTCCTCAGCATAAACCCCATCAGCGTAAACCAGAACAGAAGACAGAGGCAAGTCTACGAAGACTGAGCCCTATGTGCCTGCTGTCTACGCAGACCTGATAAATCTTGACTGATTTAAAAGTGCATTTCTATAGTAATTTTAAAGTTAAGGAACACATAGCTTCTGTAAATGAAATGTATGGATCAGCAAGGGAAGATATTTGAAAAGACTCTAGAAAGACGATGTTTCGAAACAACATCCCCCCCCCCCCCCAAAAAAAAAACTGCTGAAGGGCATTACAACGGAGGTAGGTAGAAACATATACTGCCGGGTTCTTGTTAGCATTTTATGCAGGACAAATCAACAAAGCTTACAAACGTGCTAACTGTCACAACCGAATGATTATTCCGTGACATTTTTCATCATCAAGCATTGTGTGCGACATTTGTTAGAGATTTGTCATAGATTCTGGAGGGTGAACTTCCTTCGCTCACATGGACTTAACCACCGCCAATTGAAAGCGTTTCTGCTGTAAACAGAATCAGAAATACGTGATTAATGAGATCATACTTTGTCTCGAACGGCACAGGGGTAGACATGTTCAAACAGGAATTTGTCAGCTTACAACTGACATGGAAATAGTCATAAATGTCAAAATAACATACTCTAAATCCACAACCACTTCTTTGGTTGATGTGAGCTACTAGTGCTGCACGGCTATGATTCTTTGTTAACGGGGTAGTGTGGCTCCTTTACATCGCCAGAAGTATCTGAGAAGGTTTATCGCGGTCCTCCTGGCTGTAGTGCACATCAGGTTCCTCATTGAGCTCAAAACTATGGGGATTGCACCTTTCGTCATTGATGAAAGAAAGTGTTCACTTGTAAGTCTGCCCGAGTGCAGTGATGTCAATTCTGTGTAACAGAAAACTCCAGTGTTCAAATAATGTAATACGTCATTGTCAGGTGGACGAACCGCGCTATTTTGCTCCTTGCTCGAGGCGAACTCTAGAGCGGAACCAAGCCAGTTCCCCAACCCACCCAGTCCCCCAACCCAGTCAGTCCCCCAACCCAGCCAGTCCCCCAACCTAACTCAGTCCCTAAACCTAGCCAGCCCTGGAACTCCACCAGCCCCCAAAAGCAGCCGACAAAACCAAACTAACCAATGACTAACAGAAGCAGGCTGATCAATGCCTGACAGAAACCTTCTGACCAACCACTGACAGAAGCAGTCTGGCCAACCACTGACAGAAACCTTCTGACCAACCACTGACAGAAGCAGCCTGACCAACCACTGACAGAAACCTTCTGACCAACCACTGACAGAAGCAGCCTGACCAACAACTGACAGAAACCTTCTGACCAACCACTGACAGAAGCAGCCTGACCAACCACTGACATAAGCATGCTCACCAACCGCTCCAGGAATACCCATTGAGGATCAGTCTCTCTCAACAAATGGCGTAGGTTACGGATGCTGATGGTCCCTGTAGCTCGCTGATTGTACACGATCCTGCTCCGTCCTCTCATGCGCCATATTCCGCTCGAACCTCGTTTAATGTCGAAACTTTGCAGTCTGTGGATTGCTGCTTCATCTATTGCTGTGTCCTCATTTAACAGGCGGTCATTGATTGTTTTCAAAATGTCACTTCTATCCATCACTAATGTGTCCATGATGGGAGCTTGTTAGGCTATGATGTCAGCTCTTTCATTGCCCTGGACCCCAGCATGAGCAGGACAGTAGATCCATGTCAACTCATGGAGGTTTAAGGCCTCAACAGCTGCTATCCATTCTTACATAAGCCATCCCTTCTGTACCTTCTGAAGTACGGCTTGCACGTCTGTCACGATGACCACCCTTGTTAAAGAAGTCTCAGATATCCATATCAGTGCTGAGGTCAAAATATGTGTCAAGTGTAACTACGAAGGATCGACCACTTGAAGGTTTACAGTGTGGTTTTAGAAGACACACCATATGGAATAGTTACGGTAAACAACGTTATTCGAAGCACCGGCACAAGATTAACCTGCGTTTCGAGGAACGGGTCGCTGCCTATGACTAACTTGTCACCAAATCTTAAACATGTTAATCACTTTCGCCGTGTGTGTGTGTTCTGTCAAGAAACTTCTGGCGGTTTGAATAAGGGACGTTCTGCACAGGACGTGCTGCTTACATGTTTACTTTGTTATGTGTTGCACGACTTGTTGAATTTTAAAAAAATAAAACATTTAAGATGGAAATCGAGGTCTGAAACAAAGTTTATTTCTTTTAATATGTTCATTGTTGCGACGCGCATGTGTCAATATGGGAGAACGGACGTCTAAATATGTCCAGGTTATATATAACACATTTATGTAAGATAATGTATTTATTTCGCAGAGTATGGGTATAGTGTATGTGATTCCATAGTTATCTGTTGGCCATTGATCATCTGTTGGTATGGGATTCATGAATGCATGCGACAATAACACAGAAGTTGAGTGATTCCGGTCCATTGTTTAACGACTGAACAAATGTGGTCTTCTCTTTTCTACGTTCCAAACTCCAAACCGGCAAGCTATCCATACCAAAAGTGAAACATGCCTCCCGTCTCAGAATATTTGGAGAACGTTGCTGCAGCTCAATAAACCAGTGTCAGTGTCGGGCGATGGTTTGTATTTATATCCAATCTCCTACTGGAAACTAAGAGATGGTTTCAAACTGTCTAATTATGACATGGCTGGCTGCCCCTTCACTTCTCGCGAGACTACAGCTCTCACTCACCTCCGTGGAAGATATGACCTCATTTTCGACACCAGAGACCTCTAACTGTTCCATCAAATTGTGTGATGTTACCAAACTCCATAGTCTTATCAGTGAGATATATATTATTGAAAACCTTCATTCTGGTTGATGTTTCTGTTGCTCGGGTCTAACCAGGAGACCTAATTCAAGAATACAATATTAATCACAACTGGTATTCCTATCTCGCTTAGTGAGTCCCAAGGTTCGACGAAAAGATCCCGGGGCCCCCTTAGGGAAAAAAAACAATAGGATCCACTTCACCTTGCTTGCTGTTAAAGATGGCTTAAGAGAGTTCTGGGTGGGGCTAAAAACCTCAATGGGTAAAACAAATGGCTACATAAACTACCCACACAAAAACATTCAAAGTGATTTCGTGCAGCCTTCACAGAGGAGGCCACTTGTAGAAGCGTCCTTATACTCCGGCTGGAGTAATTAAGGGATTAGAAGATGACGACGAAGAAGAAGACGATAGCGCTATCATCTAGGTTCCCAAATGACCTATTAGTTATTCTAATGTACGCACACCTGCAAGAAGGCGCTGGCTCTAATGTGGTTATGTAGTTAGATCGGAATGGTCTACAGTTTTTAAAACAAAACATCATTAGTGTGTTTTTCCTAATGCTCCAGTCAGTGTCGGCGGATTTGCATGACTGAGGATTAAAGGCCGCTTCCTATGTAAGTGAAGCAAGGTTGAAACGGTTAACAGGAGACCACTGCGCGCAATAGCTGCATTAGAAAACGTTTAAACACAAACGTGTTAGCAACTTCTCTCAATGTTGGCACGAACAAATGTATTATCTGTTGGTTTGTATATGTGTCATCGCTTAGTCTCCTCTTCTCTTTCTTGTATAGTTAGTGTTCTTCGAAGGACTCGCACCGAGAACTCCTGGCGACGTCTCTAGAGGTGTTACTAGATACGTATTTGAGAAGGTGGGCTGGATTCCTCCTGTCTGTGTTGCATGTCCACTGTAAGCTCTCCACTGTAGGTATCGCAATGTCGGTTCTCACTTGGCTGACCAGACAGCCGTTATTCAACATCATCCCAGGGCGCGCACAAAGTGCAGGTCTGATCTGTGTGTGTATATAAAGTAGACAGACAGACAGACAGAGATAAGGCAGGCAGGCAGGCAGGCAGGCAGGCAGGCAGGCAGGCAGGCAGGCAGACAGACAGACAGACAGACAGACAGACAGACAGACAGACAGACAGATATATAGATAGATAGATAGATAGATAGATAGATAGATAGATAGATAGATAGATAGATAGATAGATAGATAGATAGATAGATAGATAGATAGATAGATAGATAGATAGATAGATAGATAGATAGATAGATAGATCGTATCATCTGTTCGGAGTAGTAGAGTGTTCGGTACTCATGCAAGGAAGGAGAGACAAAAAACAAGATGCGTATTGGCCACCCCATCCCATAAGGAGCTGAGATCTAGAACAACGAAGTCTCCCAACACTTCATTCCCGATAACAACATTTGCTGGTAGACTAACCTTCCCATTACCCCATCTCTATAAAATGTGCAGTGGTGTAGAGTTACCGTCTGAGATATTCTGTTTCCAGATTAACACAAGAATCACACACTTCCAGAATATCGTACATCATCAAAGCTGATATTCTTATTAACTAGACTCACAAATGACCTCATCCATTAGTTTAACTAGCACACCTGCGTGAAGTCATTACGGTAAATACTTAGTAGAAGGCTAGAGAAAGAAATATCATGACTGTGTTATTTACAATGCTGTGGTCTACTGTGAACATTTACACAGCTGAGGAATAAAGGATGTTTGTCAATACAGTCGTCGTGTAGTGCACATTATAGGTTTTTATTTGACCCACTATATAAATTAGACATGTCTTCATGGTCGAACAGTACCCAAACTATTCGCTTTCGTCACGCAGTACTCTGACTGCCCACATTTTGTCGCTGTTTGACAGTCAGACACATCACATAGATAGACAAACAGGAATACGATAGAAACAGATGTGGTCGGGTAGGACAATTATACATCTAATAATTGTGTCCGCGTTCTTTCTTTTCTGTGTATTCTATCTGTGGGTGTATTCTTTCTTTTCGGTAAATTCTTTCATTGGGTGTATTCTATCTTTGGCTGTATTCTTTCCTTTCGGTGTATTCTATCTTTGGGTGTATTCTATCTTTGGTTGTATTATTTCTTTGAGTGTATTCTTTCTTTTCAGTGTATTCTATCTTTGGCTGTAATCTTTCTTTGGGTGTATTCTTTCTTTTTGGTGTATTCTATCTTTGGGTGTATTCTTTCTTTACATTGTATTCTATCTTTGGGTGTATTCTTTCTTTTCAGTGTATTCTATCTTTGGTTGAATTCTTTCTTTTCTGTGTATTCTTTCTTTGGGTGTATTCTTACTTTTCGGTGTATTCTTTCTTTGGGTATATTCTTTCTTTGATTGTTTTATATTGATGTTTTTCGTTTCCTATTTTATGGTCTGTTGTTTGTTTTGTTCCTGTCCCTGGACACACACAAAAACTGGTCACCTCTCCACACTATAGCCATGACAGTAGCGGTTTATTACATAGGAGGGTCAATGGTAGATCATTGCTAGGGAAGGTCAGTGAATGACACACGACATCGCTCTAACAAGGCCAACAGAACGTCAGTGAATGACACTACACCGCTGTAACAAAGTCAACAGAACGTTAGTGAATGACACAAGACACCGCTCTAACAAGGTCAGCAGAACGTCAGTGAATGACACAAGACACCGCTCTAACAATATCAACAGAACGTCAGTGAATGACACAAGACACCGCTCTAACAATGTCAACAGAACGTCAGTGAATGACACAAGACACCGTTCTAACAATGTCAACAGAACGTCAGTGAATGACACAAGACACCGCTCTAACAAGGTCAACAGAACGTCAGTGAATGACACAAGACACCGCTCTAACAATGTCAACAGAACGTCCGTGAATGACACAAGACACCGCGCTAACAATGTCAACAGAACGTCCGTGAATGACACAAGACACCGCTCTAACAATGTCAACAGAACGTCCGTGAATGACACAAGACACCGCGCTAACAATGTCAACAGAACGTCCGTGAATGACACAAGACACCGCGCTAACAATGTCAACAAAACGTCCGTGAATGACACAAGACACCGCTCTAACAATCTCAATAGAACCAACATCAACAGGCCAACACTCAGGATGCTTATTTGCAACATTTCTGAATATAAAAAGACATTAAGTTGAAGTTTGCAGTGTGTTTTTTTCTTCATTCAACTATTTGTATGTGTCTCCTGTAGTGTTGCCAGCAGTACAACAAGTACTACTAGAAAGACGTGTTGGATTACCAATCGTGTAGGACCTGTTAGTGACAGAACATCTTGTAAGAAGTTCTAACGAGAAGTCATGTTTTTGTGTCTACAACCGTTTCCGGTACTATTTATAATTCCCGCGTGCTTACATGGCCCATCCTTGGCTCAAGGTTAATTGGTTCCGGAACCCAAAAACCAAGAGAGGGATAAAGGCGCCAGGAAAACGTTTATGCTTTTACAAATTCCTCTCTGAACTGTCAAAGCTTATCTGCCAGCTTCAGTGCGGCCATTTAGCAGGTTCATCGTAAAAGTGCAAACAGTTCCTACATGACGCGGGCTGCTATTTGCAATGGCTGTGCAATTTGGTAGTACGTCGCTTAAAAAAATCATGTTTATGTTCAATCCTAAACTGCTTTTTATTCCCTAGTTATTTTAATACGCAACTTTTCTATGAGATTTCTTCGCGAATATGTCAAGGTGATCTCCAACATGAGTTTGTAGCACGTAGCTGAACTGGTTCATGGCAGGTGACTCACAACTCAATTCTGGCTTTCTAACATGTAGCTGGTTTGCTTCATGTCAGGACTCACAGCTCCAACTCTAGTAACCTTACTCTTCAATTTCATCCAAAAAAAGACTTAGGCAGAAACTGCAGTACATTATGTGTCATTGCGCTAGACAACGGCAGAAGTGGACTGTCCAGTTTCCTTGGTTCCTTCTTTTTGTAACTGTAAGTCATTTACAGGAGGGTAAAGTTTGAACGAAGTATTAACCCGATCAATAACGAACCAATAATGCTGGAGGGAGATGTGTTGGGGAAGGCGGACGCAGCGCAAGTGGCACGTCATGAGATACAGCTGCAGATGTCAAGAGCACAATTAGAAAGGAAATAATGGCATTCTTGACACTAAACAACATATCCAGATAAATCAAGATTCACACACATTTGAATATTCAACGCCAGTGTTAAGTCGGGGCTGCTGTATGGAGCGGGAACATACAGAACGACCAAGGTCATACAACGAGGACTCTATTTTTTCCAGTGGCGGTTGAAGGACTTAAGCGAAGAACATAGGGCTCTCAAGTGGAATCCTAAAGGGAAGAAAAAGAGAGGTAGACCTAAAAATACACGGAGAAAAGAATGTGAGAGAGAACTACGCTTAAATGGTTAGACCTGGGGAGGGGCAGAAAAACTAGTACATGAGCATGTATGCTGGTTAGATGTGGTCAATTACCTTTACAATGGGAGGAGAGGTGGGCCGTGATTGATTGAAGATTGTAGCGTGGCGAGACAAGAGATTGAACCTAGCCCCTTTACAACCAGAGACAATAGCGTCAACCTGTATGTCCCCCAGACGCACCAATTTCGTGTTTCTAATACATTTTCAGTAAGTTGCACGCACGCACGCGAGCGCGGGCACGCACACACACACACACCCACACATCGAAACAACAACTTCAATCACACAAACGAACGTACCCCACTCACGAACATATTACACACAAACACATACCACGTCACACAGAAGCGAACGTACCCCACTCACGAACATATTACACACAAAGACATACCACGTCACACAGAAACGAACGTACCCCACTCACGAACATATTACACACAAAGACATACCACGCCACACACAAACGAACGTACCCCACGCACGAACATATTACAGGCATGGAATACCACACCATGCTCGAACCACATACACACGTTTATGGAAACACTTGCACTAAAACTACACACACTTTAACTCGATAATTGTAGTTCTTGTAACGATGGGGATTCCGTGGCTAAGTGGGTAAGCCGTTGGCCCCGTGATCAGTTGGTGTGGGTTCGACTCCGGACTCCGCCGTCTTTTTCACGGCTGCTTGATGCGGAATCCACTGCATCTCGTAGTCGCACCCTAGTCGTCTTATCCTTGACTTACCACTGGGGTCGGGCGGCTCGAGACGAGAGAGTGAGGATAAAAAGTAGCGCAATTAAACCTTACTAAAAATAGCGCTAGCAAAATTAATTATGCCATCATCGTCTACGCCTTTGCCTTTGTAACAGATACGCAGACTTTCACTTTTGTCATACATAATTGACTTTCATTTCTCACTAACCCGGAGTGTAAAGGAATGGTTATCAAACATGGATGACCGGCTGATGGTGTTGGAGATGTGCATATCAAACAAGAATGATGAATATTACTTTGGAGATGGGCAAGAATGGCAAATGGATAGCAAACAAGGATCACGAATAGTGCTGGATATGTGGATGTAGAAAGAGATAGTACGAGCACTGAAAGTGTTGTTGGCATATCAGCCATTTTTGGTCATGTGATCTGCAGTCCTGAAGACAGCCAGCGAGTAAACACCAGGTGGCGTCTTCTATTCGGAGATTTACGTTAGAATTACGGCGCTTCATAAATGAACAAATAAGTCTCTGGAATTTGTATGAAACCTCGCTTTCATCGGCTACCACCAGTAAACCCGTAGGCACGACAGGACTATTCCTAAATCATTGACCTTCTGAGACCCCGTCACCTAGAATGTTTATTCATCCATGCGTCTTCTATACTCGCTAGTGTAGTCAAGAGGTTAAGGCACTCGCCTCTCACTGTGATGAACCGAAACGGTAGGCGATCGAATCCCGCAAATTTGAAGCGACCCCTAGTCTTACGGGAGGTAAGACCAGAGTGCCTGCATCCAGAGTTACCTCCAGTCGTCTCGATCAATAATCTTGCCACTGATCGAAGGTAACTCGAGATAAGAGTGAGATTGATGACCAGCGCATGTACCTTCTCACTTTAATCCTCATACAGCGGACATCACATTATTAAGACAAATCCGTCTGACGCCGTGGCTGTCATCGCGTCCGATGGGCAATCACTTTTTTGTTTATACTTGCTAGTCCAACTACCCTGTCTCTCATACTTCGTGGTCACCATGGGGATTGGGAAACCGTACTTGATTGTCCGGGACTGTCAGACCAATAAATTCAAGGAACCACGGCGAATGGCTGAGTTATTATTTGGTGCTCCAATAAGTTATCTAGGTCAAGGATTCTAAAGCGGTGTTAAAACAAGTTATCTAGGTCAAGGATTCTCAAGCCGTGTTCCAACAAGTTATCTAGGTCAATGATTCTCAAGCCGTGTTCCAACAAGTTATCTAGATCATTGATTCTCAAGCCGTGTTCCAACAAGTTATCTAGATCAATGATTCTCAAGCCGTGTTCCTACAAGTTATCTAGATCAGAGATTTTCAAGCTGTGATCCAAAGGTTATCCAGAGAAAGGGTTCTCAACCAGAACGGAGGGTGCTGTTCTGTGCGTTGTGCCTAACTGCCCAGGACATGCGGCTCCTGCAAACATTTTGTTAGTGAGCTTGCTCACTATAGGAGCACTGCCAATAAATACTCCCGTGATGTGTCTAGCCCAACCCCCCTCCCCCCCCCCCAAAAAAAAAACACCCAAAAAAACAATAACATTCTAGCTGTTTAATACTGCCAATAAACACTCCCGTGATGTGTCTAAAAGATGAGTGTAATCAATTAAAAGAGGAAAGAGAGCTATTATTAGATGACTTTAGATGCAATTGATTGTTGATTCATTCATCACGTTAGCTGTAGGGGTAATTATTTGAATGCAGAATAAGATTGTGAGATCAGTAGAGTGAGAGATCAGTAGAGTGAGAGATCAGTAGAGTGAGAGATCAGTAGAGTGAGAGAGTGTTAGAGTGAGAGATCAGTAGAGTGAGAGATCAGTAGAGTGAGAGATCAGTAGAGTGAGAGATCAGTAGAGTGAGAGAGTGTTAGAGTGAGAGATCAGTAGAGTGAGAGATCAGTAGAGTGAGAGAGTGTTAGAGTGAGAGATCAGTAGAGTGAGAGATCAGTAGAGTGAGAGATCAGTAGAGTGAGAGATCAGTAGAGTTAGAGATCAGTAGAGTGAGAGAGTGTTAGAGTGAGAGATCAGTAGAGTGAGAGATCAGTAGAGTGAGAGAGTGTTAGAGTGAGAGATCAGTAGAGTGAGAGATCAGTAGAGTGAGAGATCAGTAGAGTGAGAGATCAGTAGAGTGAGAGATCAGTAGAGTGAGAGATCAGTAGAGTGAGAGAGTGTTAGAGTGAGAGATCAGTAGAGTGAGAGATCAGTAGAGTGAGAGATCAGTAGAGTGAGAGATCAGTAGAGTTAGAGATCAGTAGAGTGAGAGAGTGTTAGAGTGAGAGATCAGTAGAGTGAGAGATCAGTAGAGTGAGAGAGTGTTAGAGTGAGAGATCAGTAGAGTGAGAGATCAGTAGAGTGAGAGAGTGTTAGAGTGAGAGATCAGTAGAGTGAGAGATCAGTAGAGTGAGAGATCAGTAGAGTTAGAGATCAGTAGAGTGAGAGATCAGTAGAGTGAGAGAGTGTTAGAGTGAGAGATCAGTAGAGTGAGAGATCAGTAGAGTGAGAGAGTGTTAGAGTGAGAGATCAGTAGAGTGAGAGATCAGTAGAGTGAGAGATCAGTAGAGTGAGAGATCAGTAGAGTGAGAGATCAGTAGAGTGAGAGAGTGTTAGAGTGAGAGATCAGTAGAGTTAGAAATCAGTAGAGTGAGAGATCAGTAGAGTGAGAGATCAGTAGAGTTAGAGATCAGTAGAGTGAGAGATCAGTAGAGTGAAAGATCAGTAGAGTGAGAGATCAGTAGAGTGAGAGAGTGTTAGAGTGAGAGATCAGTAGAGTGAGAGATCAGTAGAGTGAGAGATCAGTAGAGTGTGAGATCAGTAGAGTGAGAGATCAGTAGAGTGAGAGATCAGTAGAGTGAGAGATCAGTAGAGTGAGAGAGTGTTAGAGTGAGAGATCAGTAGAGTGAGAGATCAGTAGAGTGAGAGATCAATAGAGTGTGAGATCAGTAGAGTGAGAGATCAGTAGAGTTAGAGATCAGTAGAGTGAGAGAGTGTTAGAGTGAGAGATCAGTAGAGTTAGAGATCAGTAGAGTGTGAGATCAGTAGAGTGAGAGATCAGTAGAGTGAGAGATCAGTAGAGTGAGAGAGTGTTAGAGTGAGAGATCAGTAGAGTGAGAGATCAGTAGAGTGAGAGATCAGTAGAGTGAGAGAGTGTTAGAGTGAGAGATCAGTAGAGTGAGAGATCAGTAGAGTGTGAGATCAGTAGAGTGAGAGATCAGTAGAGTGAGAGATCAGTAGAGTGAGAGAGTGTTAGAGTGAGAGATCAGTAGAGTGAGAGATCAGTAGAGTGAGAGATCAGTAGAGTGAGAGATCAGTAGAGTGAGAGATCAGTAGAGTGAGAGAGTGTTAGAGTGAGAGATCAGTAGAATGAGAGATCAGTAGAGTGAGAGATCAGTAGAGTGAGAGATCAGTAGAGTGAGAGATCAGTAGAGTGAGAGAGTGTTAGAGTGAGAGATCAGTAGAGTGAGAGATCAGTAGAGTGAGAGATCAGTAGAGTGAGAGATCAGTAGAGTGAGAGATCAGTAGAGTGAGAGATCAGTAGAGTGAGAGAGTGTTAGAGTGAGAGATCAGTAGAGTGAGAGATCAGTAGAGTGAGAGATCAGTAGAGTGAGAGATCAGTAGAGTGAGAGATCAGTAGAGTGAGAGATCAGTAGAGTTAGAGATCAGTAGAGTGAGAGAGTGTTAGAGTGAGAGATCAGTAGAGTGAGATATCAGTAGAGTGAGAGATCAGTAGAGTGAGAGATCAGTAGAGTGAGAGATCAGTATAGTGAGAGAGTGGTAGAGTGAAAGTGGTAGAGAGAGAGAGAGAGAGTAGCAGAGAGTGAAAGAGACAGAAAGAGAGATCGGTAGAGTGAGAGAATGGCAGAATGAGAGCGACAGAGTGAAATAGTGACAGAATGGCAGGATGAATGTGGCAGAATGAGAGAGAGTGTAGAATGAGAGAGAGTGGCAGAGTGAGAGAATGACAGACTGAGAAATCGGTAGAGTGAGAGAGTGAGAGAATGGCAGAATGAGAGAGCGGTAGAGTGAGAGAGTGGTAGAGTGGCAGAGTGAGAGAGAGAGAGTGGCAGAGTGAGATCGGTAGAATGAGAGAGTGGTAGAGTGGCAGAGAGAGAGAGAGAGTGGCGGGGTGGCAGAGAGAGAGAGAGAGAGAGAGAGTGGTGTGGTGGCAGAGAGAGAGTGGCGGGGTGGCAGAGGGAGTGGCACAAAGAGAAAGAGAGAGAGCTGTAGAGTGGCAGGCAGAGAGAGAAAGAAAGAGAGTTATAGTGGCAGAGCAGTCGGTTCTCACGGCAAATATACCACTATTCGATCACTGTTTATTAACACGCTCCAGTCTACCTAGCTGTAAGGTGATTTACTCTTAAGGAAAGACAGACACCCTCCCCCAGCTCTCCCACCTAATAATTCAACAACGTGAGACCTAGTACAATAAAGCATGTATGACTTCATCTCTGCCGGCAGTATCCTATACGAGATTACGTCATGCAGATTATCCAACAAGATATCCTCAAACATCACAGGGTCAGTGTTACTAAAATACAAAAATTACGAAGAAACATCTTTTGGTTACTTGATTCAAAGAATAATATGGAAGGAATAGTGCGTCATGACATGGGGAAGAGTGAGTGATAAAGAGGTAAAGGAAAGAATGTTGGAAAGATAGGATAACATGCCGGGCCAATGTCAATATGTACTCTATGTCATACAACACACAGATTTGGCGGGAATCAATCATCGACGCCATTTAGTTACGACGCATGTTACCGAAGTAATGACTTCCAGCCCCTTGACCAAAACACAGTTCACATGAACTAGCAGTAGCCCGCCGGTCCTATCGTCCTTTTCCTGTGGGCCCGAGGGACAAAACAGCTCGAGATCTCCGTCCTAGATTACGTATCTAATTTGCATTTTCCTGCCTCCATTACTGTCTTCTATTCACTCCCTACCGGAACTTGCACGCCACTCCTCTCCTCTCCAAGTATCTGCTGGAGGTCACAGTTGAGACAGCTTCACTTTATTTAAACAACGTCGCCAGTCTCCTGGCCTCGGAGTTTGCTGTCCCTTCGATCCGTGATGTATTTGTCTGGAGTAGTCAGTACCGACCTACGAGTACACAAACAGAAGAACCCTCCCACAGGACCCCCCCCCCCCCCTCCCCTGAACCAAGAGGATAGAAAGCCTTGTAAACACTAATGAAACAGGACGCAAGCAAACACAGACTCCGCCTTGGAAACAGTGAGCAATGAAAGGGGACCTAATCAGATCTGTGGAACGTAGTCTTTTGGAATATATGGCTGATGTGATAAGCCAGTAATCTGTTTCTGCCAATCATACACTGCCCAGACAACTTGCGCTATACTAAGTTTGTTTTGTTGTCGACTGTTTGCATTGTCGATATCCTATGTTAATGTATTGTCGACTGTTTGCATTGTCGACACCATACGTTAATGTATTGTCGACTGTTTGTATTGTCGACCGCGTATTGTTGAAATCCTTTGTTAATATGTTGTTGACTGCTTGTATTGTTCACTGCTTGTATGTCGACTGCTTGTATTGTTCACTGCGTGTATGTCGACTGCTTGTATTGTCGACTGCTTGTATTGTCGACTGCTTGTATTGTTGACTGCTTGTATTGTTCACTGCTTGTATTGTTCACTGCTTGTATTGTTGACATCCAATGTTAATGTATGTGGACTGTTTGTTATAGTCATGAGTCGTAAGCAACCCGCTCCTCGACAAGGTAGTTAATCATGTACGGGTCCCAACCCTGTCTCCAGTCGACTAGTTTTGTCACAAAGTGATCAGTGGATATTGGATTGTTCATTCCACCTCAAGTCGCCCCCACGCGGTTTTGCTGGCGCTGTAGGGTGTAAGGGCTGTTGGTTCTGGGGTTGGTATTGATCATCTCCTTCCTAATCAGCGAGCCAGCCTTGAGCAGGGTCGTTGTTTTCACTACTTTTGTCCAGCTGCTGTACCGCTTCCTGCGCCTACGTTACCCATGGTTTATTGTAAATTGGCTGTCCCTTAAGTAAGTACACTAATGAGGTAGCCGGAACAAGGAATTATGTGTGATATCTCCATGATAACGGGATGTGGAAATAAAGCTTAACGTAATGTTTTCGTATAGGTGACGAGGTCACAGTGGCCTAAATCATAAAATGACGCTGACATGACACTGTCGTGAACGCTTTTGGTCAGAATGTTGCACGTGACATGACATGTGGTGGGCTCTTGGTCAAACTGTTGAATCCAACAATGGCGTGAATGGGAGTCGTGGTCAGAATATTGTCCGTGGCAATGTCGTTATCGACATGATGTAGCCCCGATATAACAAATGTTCCACAGGCAGGTGGCCGAGCGGCGTGGGTGTAGATAGTAGTTGTCTAGTCAGAATGGCACAGATAATATCCCGCTGACGACACAAACTGTTTTATCCTATCCAGGGGAGAGAATCTGAAACCAAAGCCTGGCCAGCATACTTGACAACTGCTGTCTAGGCCAGAGGAATATTCCCCACAGAATAATATATAAAACTCCTTCCCCCCCCCCCCCCCCCCCCCCGTCCCCGAGTACCAACGCGTTATGAAAGAATGATTATTTATTCAGCAAACCAAAATGATCTGAACATTCTATTGTCAAGTACCGGCTCTGTGTCAACTGTTGCTCTCACACGCTACCATTCCCACCTGCTGGCATTCAGCTATTATTATTCGTTCCGTTTCTCTTCATCTGGCGTCGGTTTTCAATTGGTCTGGCGTCTTTCACTCTGAGACTCAATTCTCAACCTTACTCTCGCTCTCTATACCTCTCGTATCTGACATGATCATTTCATATCTCCAACCATCTTATCCCTGCTGTAGTTGGTCGGTAGGAGAAAGGAGGACTATTAAAAACAAACCAAAGCCAGGAGCAACATCCAATAATGGAATCATTATAATCCATCGATCTCATCAACACCCAATAATGGAATCATTGTAATCCATCGCTCCCTTCTTTTGACAGCCATCTATGGTAATTCTCATGAGGTACTAGTTATTTTTAATAAATACCTCAGATTGTTACAACTCGACCTCCACACCTTTTCTTCCACTAGGAGTTGTTGGCGAAGTTGCTGAGCTCTTCAAGTCGTGGAGAGATGTTTCTGGTACGGAGATCTCGTGGTCTCCTCTTATATATTATTATATTCCGCGACGTACTGCAGAAGGTAGGCCTGAACTCTGCTGGCTGTAGTGCAATGGAATATCTTTCAACATCCTCGCCACTGCTGAGATGACTGTGTCGATATCCACTTCGTTGACCATGCTGCTGCAGCACCATGTGTCCCAGTGCATGGCGTGAACTTCAAGTGGAGGTCATGATCAGTATGTTGCACCTGACCCAGAAGCGATTTTAACACCCTGGTTTGTGGCTTAAGAAGCGTGCCTTGCTACGAGATTGTTTAATATTTTATAGGAGCATATCCGCTACCGTGTTTCAGAGAAGTAACAGGAGAGTGAAGCCAAAACAGAATCACCTGCAAATGTTATTCAGTGCCACCTGTAACACCTGCTGGGAATAATTTTCTACCTGCTACATAGCAGGTGAATTGACTGGGTGTTCAATATGCCGTGTCGGTATGTCGAGTTACCGCAAGTATTCCTTGCCTGGTTACGACCCAGAGCAAGAGCCTACCCGACTGTACGACACACCTTTTCAGATTTCAATAGCGTCCATTGTGTATACCAAATACCGAAAAGCCGACCTAGCTACACAAAAATCATATATAAAAATGTTCGCTAGATAAATAAAACTACAATATTATACAAAGGAAAGGTAGAATTTGCGCACGACAATCTGCGCAGCATATGTATGGGTACACCGCAGTATGGACTGGGAACTGGTGTCCCTTTGTCGATGTCCTTGAACCATCAGTTCATGCTTGACATATTTAACAGCAGACATCTTTTTAGTGTGTCGTGTCCACATCACAACACAAACGCTTCATAATGGCCAAGACCACGTTATTTCAAGCAGGGGTTGGGGAGGGGTGGGGGTTCAACTAAAATGAATCTGAAAAGAATCAGGTGACTGTCAACGCGTTCAGGACACGATCTGACAGCTGATTCTCCGTCGTACAACCAGCTATCGCTGCACAAGTTTACCCCCCGGATGTTCCATTACCACACTTCTCAGTTGCAATTCGTTTACAAGAAAAGTTTCCGGTTTCAATATTATATCTGCCCCCCAGGGGTCAGTCTGACTATTCTATCTGCCCCCCAGGGGTCAGTCTGACTATTATATCTGCCTCAGGGGGCCAGTGTGACAGCTGAAGTTGTCATGGGCCTTCTACCCACAGAACTAACGCTCCCAGGCTCCTAGGTTGGTTGAAGCGGACACGTGTCCTACTTTAGAAATGGCCGCCCACTTAAATGGCAGTGCCTATTCATAGCTAGGCTCTGCCTGAGAATGTGCGAGACGCCCGTTGGAGGTTCCGTCAGAAGATTTCGTCAGCCATGCGTGTGCCGTGTCTTAGTTCAAGCTCTAGCAACTTGGCCACCACCACTCGTATTGAGCTACTATTTCAGGGACAGTAGCTTAGAATGACATTTAGGCACAGCTTTCGTGTACTTACCCAACTGTCACACGTACTTACCCAACTGTCCCACATACTTACCCAACTGTCCCACCTCCCAGGTACTTACCAAACTGTCCCACCCCCCCCCCCCCCCACGTACTTACCAAACTGTCCCACCCCTATCCCCACGTACTTACCAAACTGTCCCACCTCCCAGGTACTTACCCAACTGTCCCACCTTCCACATACTTACCCAACTGTCCCACCTTCCACATACTTACCCAACTGTCCCACCTCCCAGGTACTTACCCAACTGTCCCACCACCCAGCTACTTACCCAACTGTCCCACCTTCTACATACTTACCCAACTGTCCCACCTTCCACATACTTACCCAACTGTCCCATCTCCTATATACCTACCCAACTGTCCCATCTCCTATATACCTACCCAACTGTCCCATCTCCTATATACCTACCCAACTGTCCCATCTCCTATATACCTACCCAACTGTCCCATCTCCTATATACCTACCCAACTGTCCCATCTCCTATATACCTACCCAACTGTCCCATCTCCTATATACCTATCCAACTGTCCCATATATCATGACTAGCACCATACATTCCATCACTTCTCAAGACCTTTGACCCAACTGTCCCACCTCCCAGGTACTTACCCAACTGTCCCACCTTCCACATACTTACCCAACTGTCCCACCTTCCACATACTTACCCAACTGTCCCACATACTTACCCAACTGTCCCACCTCCCAGGTACTTACCCAACTGTCCCACCACCCAGGTACTTACCCAACTGTCCCACCTTCCACATACTTACCCAACTGTCCCACATACTTACCCAACTGTCCCACCTCCCAGGTACTTACCCAACTGTCCCACCACCCAGGTACTTACCCAACTGTCCCACCTTCCACATACTTACCCAACTGTCCCACCTTCCACATACTTACCCAACTGTCCCATCTCCTATATACCTACCCAACTGTCCCATCTCCTATTTACCTACCCAACTGTCCCATCTCCTATATACCTACCCAACTGTCCCATCTCCTATATACCTACCCAACTGTCCCATCTCCTATATACCTACCCAACTGTCCCATCTCCTATATACCTACCCAACTGTCCCATCTCCTATATACCTACCCAACTGTCCCATCTCCTATATACCTATCCAACTGTCCCATATATCATGACTAGCACCATACATTCCATCACTTCTCAAGACCTTTGTGTCTCTTGGCGTGACCAGAGAATTTATATTTTTTGGCCAAAATGGAATTTATAAGCCAATTCTCTCTCTATTTTCAACTCTTGCCGAATGACAATATTTATAGTTTCTTCCATCTAGTGTATTCTGATGATCTTTCTGTAACATTTTGACTCGAAAGATTTGATTCTGTGTCTACAAGTTCTTGTAATCGTCTATGATTTGCAGCCATATGCTGCCACTCTAAAAACACAGGCTCTGAAGACCTTCCCTTTTGTCGTTTTGTTGGTTCTCTGCCATAATTTCTTCAGGCTGTTAAGCCTCTGCATTGTCATGGCAAGTCTTCTTCTGATTTCTTTCGAGCAGTCACCATTTTTGCCAATTCTGGAACCCAGATATTCAACTTGATATATTTCCTTACCATGTATTGTAAATGTATGTCGAACTGTACAATATAACAGAAACACTAGCATTTTAACAATTTAAGGTTCTCTCTTTTCATACACCACATCATTGCCTCACACCACAAATGCACATTTTCTCCATCTGTCAGACCACCCATTCCCCCTCTCCCCAACCTTCCCCTTTCTTCCTCACTCAAACGGCCCTCTTCCTCTTCGCTCCTTGCCCAAAGTGCCCATTCCTTCAATCCGCCTACAACTACCCCCCTCGGCACACTTGTCTCTTTTTACCATCTCAACTCGCCAATGCTTGATTCAGATTCAGAAATGTGACAACGATTTTCACAATTATTTCGGGCAGAGCCTCGCATTGTAATACCTCATTTTGACCCAGTTATTGTTGACATTACTTGATTTGATCAGCCAACCAAATCTCCCCGCAAATGTTAAAAATACAGATAGATTGACATTTGAGAAATAATTAAATAAATGCAATACATAAACTAACAATCTGTATGCTGCTGTTATTAGATTACAGTTCTTTAAATAACGCAAAGAGAGTCAAATACAGATATACAATTTAGTTTTTATTGAAATACAGGGTAAGACATTAATAACACAAGAGATACGAAGCGAACTGCTTCCAAACAAACTGATGAAAACATCAACGTAAGTAGGATAATATGTGAAACTATAGCAAGGGCTTCATGCCAGAAAGCGTACTAGTAAACGAAGCAGCGTACGAAATGCGGGTAATGGGGTCAATGGGAACAGTTTACTGGCGAACAGGCTACGAAAATCATCATAACCCATGACCAGAATACATTAAAAAACACAGGGACATTCGTTGTTTGTGGCGTTGTCATCTCTTATCTTAATGTCTAAACAAATATTCGCTGAGTTTGACATGCTCCACTCTGTCGCTGTTCACAAAAAGACCTTGCTGTTCGAACAGCTCCTATTCGCTGAGTCTGACATGCTCCCCGCGGTCACAGCGTTCACGATGCTGCTAGGACAGCTCCTATTTCGCTGAGTCTGACATGCTCCACACTGTCGCTGTTCACCAAAAGACCTTGCTGTTAGGACAGCTCCTTTTTCGTTTTAGTTTCAAAATAAACTAACTGATCGTTAGACAGATGGACGTTCAGTCGGTCGTTAGTATACGACTCGACTAATCTTGCACGCGATCCAATAATATAGTCCCCAAACTTCCGTCCTTTCATTAGCCTTCACCAAGGGTAGCCAATAAATGATAAATTGTGAAGAATATGGGAATGATAAATTATGAAGAATAAAGGAATGATAAATTCTGAAGAATATAGGAAGGCTAAATCGTGAAGAATATAGGAAGGCTAAATTGTGAAGAATATATGAATGATAAATTCTGAAGAATATAGAAAGACTAAATTGTGAAGAATATATGAATGATAAATCGTGAAGAAAATAGGAAGGCTAAATTGTGAAGAATATATGAATGATAAATTGTGATGAATATAGGAAGGCTAAATTGTGAAAGAATATAGGAAGGCTAAATTGTGAAGAATCTAGGAAGGCCAAATCACGAAACAGAGGACGGGAATTTGTTCTATTTTTTCTAACGGTTCAATTTCTGGTGCTTATCTGAGATTATATCTGAACCGTGACACCAGCATACAATTGAAAATCTAAATAACTCTGATTAGTTCGCAAAGTACTTTTAGTAGACAAAATAATTATTAGAAGTGGATACATTTTCCGTCATTAAATAAACGCTAACGTTTTAATCAGATGGCTGTTAGACATGACAAGGAAGTCGTAAAGAAATGTTAACATGTTCATGGCACAAGCTTCGCGAGGTCTGTTTCCCTTTATTGTTGGCCTGGGAACATCAATTAAACACTTGGGAACATAGAAGTAATGATCACAATCCAATAGCCTATAAAGTGTACGCTCATGCTCCCTTCTAAATATATGCCAGTTGTTATCAGATGATTGCGCGTCTTTACGGGGAGGACTTGAGTGCCTGGTGGTCGGAGTCATTAACTAAATATGTGGATTTTTTTCCAATAGGGAAACGCATAGTAGCAGTACCATTCACAATGACAGCTTAAGGGTTACCATCATCTACCAGTAGGTTCAATGTCAACAGGAAACACCCTGGAGACTGCAGATCCCAGAGCGACATCTCCCCAAGACCTAGTTAACCTCAGGAAGGAAACTACAACTTTCTAGTAATACCAAATCAAAATCTGAAAGGCAGATGATTGAAGATACGGCGCGGTATATGGATTTGCAGATCACAAGGACAGTTCTTGACTATACTGCTCCAGGCACAGAACTGTCTGATTGGAGACTAGGATTCTAGCTTTTAACTCTCACATAACATGTCCCCATTAATAAGAGCATGCGTTAAATGGGAAGCAACCCTAACAGTCCAAATTGCTGTCTGAGATAAAGTGTTGGAGACTGCATTGTGCTGGGCCTCAGAGTTTGGTGAAATGACCAACTGCTGTCAAATCACCCAGACTTCTGAACGGCATGTGCCTATTCACTAACTGGGTATACTTGAGAGTGCGGAGTTAGAGGATCAAGGCGGGTATCTTTATCGCCTTCATGTGGTCTAACATATGAATGACTTGAGCTTACCCATCGTGTACTACCTGTATGGGTTAACGGCGCGTCACTACCAAGTATTTAGTAGATGATATATAGGCCAGGTCAACCATCAGTTCGTGCACAACTGTTTTTGTGTACAATAAATCATTACCCGGTTTGTTGGAGTCCCTGCCATGATTGATTGATTTGTCTAGCTGAGGAATCGAGGCCTCTCGTCCCTATCGTCGCCACACAGTATACGTTAGGTTTTTAGTTTAGTCCTTGATACAAAAAAAGACATTGTACAGAGGTTTTGAACAAGTACGCCTTGATCATATGTCCAGTCTCCAAACCATTCAGCCACTGGTCGTCACACAATGGTTTAACCTGCACGTAAGTAACGCGCGAGTTGCCAGAAACGCTATTACACACCAAGCCTTCTATACTAAAATATAGCAAATGTTTTCTTTAGCATTTCACTAGACTGCACTGCCCTCTGCCACTGTGCGACTACTGACCTGGCTGTGCTAACAAGTTAAATGGCTGTGTACCAGTTCAAAGACAGACGTTGATTGGAAAAAAAAATCGATTATCAACCGCGATTTTAAAAATAGGCTACGATCTCTTCCTGAATACCAACTACCACTTAGTACAATAAGAGGCAAGACACTACCATGTTGCCGGCCTCCTATGAGGATGCGCTCTACAGAGGCGGGCCTATGCTCCTAACGAACGATACAAGATGGCTGAGATGAATTACTAGTCATTGCTGTAAAAAAATCTCTACAAACCGGCTACACGATCAAGTGAACATTACAGTTTGTCATGTCTACAAACCGGCTATACTATCAAGTGAATACTAGTTTTTCATGTCTTCAAACCGTTCTACACGATCAAGTCAACATTACAGTTTTTCATGTCTACAAACCGGCTACACGATTAAGTGAACATTAGTTTTTAAATTTACAATTTCCCTGTTTTCAAATATTTAGTTTTTATTTTAACTTGCGAAAATATTTCGAAAATGTCCGCACTTGAGTCTTTGGTGTGATAAACATAGCACTGACGAAGTAAACAATACGCACACAACTAGAGTTAGCATGCGCGTGACGTTTGGCGGTCAATTAAACAGAAACTTCAAAGATGTCCGTCATGAAAACATTTGTAGAATACATACCTAGAACCATGATCAGTCGCATACTATCGTTTGGTTGGATGAATATGTCAATCGATCAATCAGCTGTTTTATAGGACCACTACTGACTCGTCGACAATCTAGTATCGTGGTACTTTTGTGACAAGACAACAAAGTATAGCATAACTTGTACTCAAAGAATGTGCCCGATTGACTGTTTTTCTTATCAAGCATATTTTGTGTTTCAGGTAAATAAATTTAACAAAACAAAAGAAGGACAATTCATAATGGAAAGAACTGGGCGGAAACGAACATTAACGAAATGATTTGCCTGAACACACACACACTCAAACCGACAAAATCATCCATTGACAATGACATAAATTATAAACACAGAGAGGCCATTTAAAGCACTTGTGGGGCTGTGAAGACCAGAGAGACTAGATCTTCATCAAAACAACATTTGTTATGTTACTCAATACGTGCTACAAGAAAAAGCAATTTCACTAACAGCTCCTTGCGTCAAACAGTCGACGTGCTGATAAGAGAAGTGCCTGGAACATTGCCATCTGATAACTGTGGCGTTCAATTCTATTTTCTTGTTGGCAGACACTCCTGGACGGACTCTTTCTGGCATGAACTAAAGTCTAGGGGTAAGGCAGGAATTAGATCTGATGATATGTTCATAGGAGAAGGAGATGTCTGCTGAGAATTGAAAGCTAGAGAAACAGATTTCGTGATGAGGGGTGACTGGACAAGGTGAGGCTTCTGATGAGCATCGGCTGATCAAGAATACATTTGGTGAGGAGTGATATCTGGAGAAAGATGTTCGATGATGAGTGACAGCTGGAGAAGATGTTAAGTGCTGAGTTACAGCTGGAGAAAGATATGTTTGGTGATAAGTGATAACTGGAGAAGATGTTTGGTGATGAGTGACAGCTCGAGAAGATTTTTGGCGACAGCTGGAGATAGAGAGATTTGATGATGAGTGAAAACTAGAGAGGTTTGTTGATGAGTGAAAACTGGATACAGAGAGGTTTGTTGATGAGTGATAACTGGATACAGAGAGGTTTGTTGATGAGTGATAACTTAGACTATGAAAATTGTAGGCGATGGGTGTTAGCTGAAGAACGAGAATGTTCCTTGAATTCGTTAAATGAAAAAAAAAATCGTAATTGGTCATTGACAACAACCAATTGGATTGCAGCAAACGAACCATCAGCAATGCTCGCGCGGGATGCTCAAGATCTGCTCCTGACGTCTCCGACCTTGCTCCTGAGGTCGCCAACATTGCTGCTGACGATCTGGAGCAGACGTGACATCCAGCCTAGAACCATGTATGCGTGAGTCACGTGACGGCACTGAGATCGAGAAATGATGTGTCTGACGAGCAGCGGACACGAAGGTCCTACGTGGACACCGTACGTACACGCTTATGTTATTCTACACAATGATAACAGATACCGGTCAGAGACATAGTTTGGATAACATTAAGATGCGACAGGCTGAATGGATTCTTGTAGCGCTTTGTGTTTGATAGAAACGAGAATATTTCTACTGACACACTGAGAGCATGTCGAAGCAAGTAACTAACAGAGCAATCTAACAACTCGGTGATAGAATACTCTCCAAAGCATGGCATTGTAGAATCTAGCATTCACGCAGATCAAAAGTCCTGAGCGTGGAGTAGATATTTGGGGTTTAAATGACAGCTCTGGAAACAATAGCTCAGGTACAATGTATTGTATGGATACATGAATGGTAAACTAGTTTGGTTCTGAGATTGCAAGATGAAAACGACGGAAGAATGGGTTAGAAGATTAGGTCGACGACAAAAGAGGCTGGAATTGATTTATGACGGGGAGGCGGACAAGCAGTGAGAAAAGCCCCAACGAGAAATTCAACTGGCAGCGGGTTTAATCTCTTTGCCCAGCTTCAGGTCACGAAATGCGAGCACACCTGGCCAATTTGTTTACTTTAGAGTTAAGTTGATGTCCTCAAGCAGACTTTGAGGTTCACATTTAGTACAGCGATGTGCCCTCCCAAAGTCACATATAGGCAGCATGTCTAGATTAATGGTGATTCCCCCGCGGAAAAAAACCAATTTCAGCAAAAGTATT
Source organism: Ariolimax columbianus (assembly GCA_036924085.1). Lineage (NCBI taxonomy): Eukaryota > Metazoa > Mollusca > Gastropoda > Stylommatophora > Arionidae > Ariolimax > Ariolimax columbianus. Next base: position 140,210,924 of record JAVGWX010000003.1, read on the forward strand.
TTCAAACAAACGAGCAAATGCAACACGAGGGCATGCACATTTGTTATAAACACCTGTAATATGTTGTCTTCCGACGGACACTACTAATCTACTGAGGTGGCAAACATAAACCAGTCTAATCCTTATAGTGAACTCCTAGTCACCTCCAAAACAACCAACACAGTCAATAGAAGAATGGATGCGCGTTTTCATGTAACGTTCTTTAAATTTCACTTCATATGCACGGTGACTTGTGTTTGTTTTCTATGACTGTTTATGCGGATCCTATCACTGTGAGAGTGGTTAGCCAACTGATATGATTCTATCACTGTGAGAGTGGTTAGCCAACTGATATGATTCTATCACCGTGAGAGTGGTTAGCCAACTGATATGATTCTTGTCAACTGATATGATCCTATCACTGTGAGAGTGGTTAGCCAACTGATATGATTCTTGTCAACTGATATGATCCTATCACCGTGAGAGTGGTTAGCCAACTGAAATGATTCTTGTCAACTGATATGATCCTATCACTGTGAGAGTGGTTAGCCAACTGATATGATTCTTGTCAACTGATATGATCCTATCACTGTGAGAGTGGTTAGCCAACTGAAATGATTCTTGTCAACTGATATGATCCTATCACTGTGAGAGTGGTTAGCCAACTGATATGATTCTTGTCAACTAATATGATCCTATCACTGTGAGAGTGGTTAGCCAACTGATATGATCCTATCACTGTGAGAGTGGTTAGCCAACTGATATGATTCTTTTCAACTGATATGATCCTATCACTGTGAGAGTGGTTAGCCAACTGATATGATCCTATCACTGTGAGAGTGGTTAGCCAACTGATATGATCCTATCAATGTGAGAGTGGTTAGCCAACTGATATCTTAACAACAAAACATTATATTTGTGCGTCAGACCAAAGTGTTGGATCTGGTTTATGTTTGTAACATTAAGGAAACGTAACAAGCCGTAGTGCCTGAATGATGATATTGTAAAATCTGATATTACTTGACTGCCCCTGTTCAGTTGTTCTGCTAAGTGTTTCGGAGAGCTAACGTATCATTTCATGAGCGCAAGGGGTTTGGTCGGTTGTTATACGCCTGTATTGTTGCAGCTCACTGTTGATACAAACATCTGGCATGTCATGTGATGTTCAGTTAGACGATGTGGTTCGTGAACTCCCAGCCTTGTTTCTGTTATATTACCATATTATAGAAAACAGTATTAACGAACGCAACATCACATTTCGGGAATAGAAATGGTGCGTGCAGCGAAACACCCGCTACACAAGAATCATCTTCAATCACGCATGCCCCGGTGGGGACAGTATTATGAATCCCCGGTTTACAGTGAAGGACTGAGCATCATTTCATATAGATGGCGTATAGCAGATGTGAATCCCTCAAGATATTCTCTTTGTCTTCATTTATACTTTAATGGTTGATGATAACCTGCGGTCAAAGCTTATCGGGAAGACCGAAATTTCCAGCGATCGGGTGGAAGGTTCCACTGATAACCAGAATATCAAGGGACATAAAATAGGAGATCTTGCAAGAATAACTTATTAGACTGTATGTTATCAGGACAAGGTGTCTGAAGCCTGGCTTCTAATGAACGCAATTAACGTAAATATTACAGGATGGTCGGGTAAAAAGCACACACTACAGTAATGACTCGCAGCTGCCACTACAGCATGTGACTACAATGGAGGCATAAAGAAGCTAATTGTTTCAAATCCCTTCTTCTTTTCGTTAGCTCCTAATTGTTGGTGTTCGTTGCCAAATGGTACCGATTTAATGGTCGCCATGTGTATTTCGTTGGTGTTTTCGTCTCAACGCAGGATCTGACCATACGTATTTACGTTTGTTTACGCCTTAATTGAAACCGTATCGTCGGGAAATAAGTGTACACCTGGGTAAGGAACAAAGGGTCGTGTCATCGTGGTTTACGATCCCGTTGTTAGTGTGGTGACCATTGTGTTCCATAGCAGAGCGGGCCCAACCACGATTCGAGCCTCTTATCGTATCATTGTCTGTCTGATCCACCGACGTTATCCAGTGAAGTCTCTTTAACACCTGTTTGACAAGAGATAACCATAGGAAAGAGAACAGACAAATCATATGCACTGAAATGGAAAGGTATGAACACTATTGTCCAAAACAATGAGATATTGTTAATGATTTTGTTGGTTTGTGCTCCAATGTGAGTTTAAAGATGGCAATGGTGCGTATGTTCACTCTTGTCTGCTGTATATATTTTTTGATGTACATGTTTTCTGTCGTCTGGTGTACGTGTTTTCTGTTGCCTGGTGTATACTTTTCCGTTGTCTGGCGTAACCGTTTTCTGTTGTCTGACGTATAAGATCTTTGTTGTTTGGTGTGTTTTTTCCTGTTGTCTTGTGTACATTTTCTGTTTTTGGCGTCTATGCCTTCCGGGTGCTTCAAATATGCTTGTCTTTTCTTTTATTTGTGTTATTTTGTTGAATGACTTGCCTTGGAGTGTCCCCTCTTTGTCTGTCCCCACACGCTGTAATTTTTCCTTTGCATTACAAATCTACAACTGATATCCATTCAGGCAAGTTTCAAGTGTTTGGAACTTCATAGCGGAAGAAAGCCTCCGCTGTTTTTATTATTAGCTAGGGTTGTTACTTCCCTTCTTGGCTGTCTTTCATTTCCTAAAAGTAAACCAGGTATCCATTTACAGCTAGATCGAGTGGACCGTGTCGTGAACCTCTGCCGCGAGAAGCGTGCGCTCGACTACTCTGCTCTTGGGACGGCCACAGAACTAATGGACTTTCCTACATCATGGCTGTACTGCACTCAGTTTAAGGACCGGATGACGTGCCTTGGGGTAGTCAAGCCTGAACTCAATACTCGAAGGGTAATCACAGTAATGGCTACCGTCACGTGATGTCAAAGTACCCGCAACGGTGTGGTCTATTTGTTCAGGTAACTAACAATTGGACAGAACGCTACGAACTGAGAAGCATGTCTATACAGGCGCTAATAGGCATCTAACTGTCAAATGTGGGTCTAATATTTACGGCTGGTCCAGCTAAATCAGTCTGGGAAGGATGTTCAAAAGTCCAGTCGTTGAGATTGTTGATTGTCTTGAAAGCTACTTATGCAGAGTTATTTTAACGACGTTTCTTTAGTGGCTAGTTACAGTGGTTCTTCATACATCCTCAGGCGTATTAGAGAAGTGATCCAGTGTCATTCTGATCGAAGTGCGATGCAAGGCGCTTCAGTAAGCTTACTATTAAGGGGGCTACAGATCCGATCCCCCATCTCGTAGGCACGATAGCTGTAAAACAACGTGTTTCCAAGAGTGCTACATGGACACGAGGTCTTGATTGTTAAAGTTCCCCTGGTCCTGATATGACTATTGGGAACATCCTCTTTGAGGTCCTATTTACCACAAATGACAAACAAGGTATCATACAACAATATAAGACAGACCACCAGCTAGTTTCTGACCAGGCATCCCCTACATGCCAACTATAACAACCTTCCATCTCGTAGTTCAATTCGGGGACACACACAATGAAGAAGTGAGAACAAAAATTCACCTACAAGGCACTGTAAAATATTAAGGTCATAATACAAAGGCCAATACGTCAAAATATAATCAGATTTCTTATTTATAACTAGGGTTCTCGCGCCAAAGACATGTAGACCATCAAACAAACATAAACAGACATTTCTACCCTCCTTCGGTGGTTACCGGATATATCTCCCACATATTAACTTCACCTTGACTGTTTCGTCTTCTGAAATCTGCCAACAACTTGTTCATACAATTACACCTAATAGACACGAATGGTTCTGAACTGTGCCGAACAACAAGTACAAATTAAATTGTGCAGATTTTTATAAACGGGCCATTTGGTAGAATATGGGAGTTAAAACAGCAAGATAAGATTGCTAGAGCGCAACTATTGGACGAACCAAACAGGTGGTATTTGGACATGGGGCAAGCAAGGAGAACATGCTAGCGTCAAATAGGACACACATTACGAATACCAGCTGATAGCATTAGAAAGCTGTCTCTATTCTGAAATCCCCAGGGCAATAGATATAATCCAAAACACGCGGAGAAGATAGCTCGAAATAAACACAAAGGAACCAGGGGAGACGCGGACAGAATAAGCAGAAACGGCCCAGAACAGGAAGACGCAGCGTGTAGTTGTTGAAGGCATGTCCTCAGAGTGGGCCTGAAAGGTAAGAACAGATATGAAATGTGTGGTCTTCAACCTGAGCTCATGAGACGTTACAATACAGACTATGCGCGTGGGACCGAAATACACATCACATTTGAGGTGCCATTAACGTTTTCACTGCCATTCCTAGACTATGCCGAGCGATAATTCAGCTGAGAAATAAAAGCCGACTTTACGTGCAGTCGCAGCAAAGAATAAGCCAGTTTGGTTTTTATTTTACCCCTGCTATCAACCTTGACCTTACCGAGATTGTCAGCTCGTGTCACCATGGTCAAGATGTCAGCACCCAATTCGTGTTACCTTGGTCAAGATGTCGGCACCCAATTCGTGTCACCGTGGACAAGATGTCGGCACCAAACTCGTGTCCCCTCCCCATCTTTAAGCGTCCGGTATGCAACTCATGCCCTCTGTGTAACTAGCGTTACCCACCCAACCAACCTTCGTCTCAAGAAAAAAGATTTACCAAATAAAATGTACTTTAACACATGTTTAACTACATTTAAATCTAATCTGAACATTTTTACAGTTATGGATCCCACACCAGATTCAGAATTGTTGTCAGTGAATTTTGAAACGAATGTTAAATCTAGATTGGAGTATTGTGTGTATGTGTGTACAGGTGTGGAGTACTGTGTGTATGTGTGGTACGTGTGTACAGGTGTGGAGTACTGTGTGTATGTGTGTACAGGTGTGGAGTACTATGTGTATGTGTGGTACGTGTGTACAGGTGTGGAGTACTGTGTGGTACGTGTGTACAGGTGTGGAGTACTGTGTGTATGGGTGGTACGTGTGTACAGGTGTGGAGTACTGTGTGTATGTGTGGTACGTGTGTACATGTGTGGAGTACTGTGTGTATGTGTGGAGTCCTTATCGTAGAGGGGATATAAATATGCTGGAAAGGATACAGTTATGAGGAAAGACTCAGAAAAACCGGCCTATATTGTCTAGAAAAGAGAAGAATTTGTGGTGACAACACAGGTTTATAAGCTGATCAGAGGAATGGATAGATTAGACCATAACAAGTTCTTCAAAATACAACTACCTACAATAACAAAAGGACACAGGTACAAATTAACTAAAGAAAGGTCCAGATAAGATATTAGGAAACATTTCTTAGTTCCAAGTTGCTCAAACTGTAGGCATTGCCACTGGTCCAAGGTAGCTCGGGACAAGAGAGTGAGGTTAATGAAAGATGTACCAGGAGTTGGTGAGTAGTTTAGCCTACAGTGGTTATTCGCCTTCCACTTGACTTTTTCAGTGTCGTAGTGGACCTATTGTCGCCAGTCACACACTTAGCCCACACATTTTTCACTCTGATTACCGATCGTAGACGTATTATCGATCATGATGATGATGTTAAGAATTGACGAACTTCTCCCAGGCATGGACCATGTCAGGGACGTGCCAAAGGGCAGCACTCATCAATCGATAAGTCGATGAGATTATCGTTGACAGAGACCAGGTCAGTTGACCACACTCATCTATAGTTAAGTCGACGAGATAATCACAGAGAAAGACCAGATACAAGAGACGTGTCCGAGGATCGCACTCGTCTATAGTTAAGTCGACGAGATAATCACAGAGAAAGACCAGATACAAGAGACGTGCCCTGGGACCGCACTCATCTATATGTAATAAATTACGAAGAAAATAGAAAACATAATTAACTATTAAGAAAAATAATATTTATTTAATTAAAGAAATATCCATGCTTCGAGGTGATCAGGGAGACAAATAAATGTAAGCGAGGCTTGGGGTTGTTTGTCGCGTGAGTCTCTCAACAGTATGTATTATGATGGATTAGTGAGTCTCTCAACATGAGGTGGTATGATGGATTAGTGAGTCTTTCAACATGAGGTGGTATGATGGATTAGTGAGTCTTTCAACATGAGGTGGTATGATGGATTAGTGAGTCTTTCAACATGAGGTGGTATGATGGATTAGTGAGTCTCTCAACATGAGGTGGTATGATGGATTAGTGAGTCTCTCAACATGAGGTGCTATGATGGATTAGTGAGTCTCTCAACATGAGGTGATATAATAAACGATATCAGATTCAAGATGTCATCTAAAGTTAATATGTTAGGGGCATCAGCCAGCGAGGCTCTTGGTTTCCACTTACGAGTTCTGTTTTATTGAAAGATTTGCTGGCGAACTTCGAACTACCAAAACTGTATAAATCCCTATTTGAAAAAAATTGACTGTAGAACTCTGTAATATGACGCCCTCAGCTTGGCATGTTCTTTTGGCAGATCACTTGACTGTTCCTGAATAAGTTATGTGGGAACATCTTCGTGAACGGTGGCGACTTCTTCAGTCGCGGGGGAAGAGATGAGAGAGAATGAGGGGTAGGTTTCTGGATTATAGGCTAGATCGTGCGGTCGAGACGTGTTACTGTTCGAAGGGGTGCGTGCTGAGCTAGGCTAACTCTTGATGATGTGTCTTTGGTGGCGGGTTACAGTCGCTCCTTTTACGCCTCAATGCGTACTTGTGAAGGCGGACTGAGATCCTCTTAGCTGTATTGCAACAGAAATCTCGCGACTATGTAGATTACGGAGGTCTGGATATGTTTCATCTGACCTTGATTACTCTTCCCTCCCCTGGCGGGCCACATCTTGTTGAAGCATTTAAACAATTACTGACAAATACAGCTCACCACGTCGCCTCACATCACAAATGGATAAGACAAGACTAAAGTCAAGTTTAGCTACTCTGGACTGAATTATTAGACGTAAGGCTGCCTTGGATTCCCATAGAGAAGATACAAGACTAAAGTCAAGTTTAGCTACTCTGGACTGAATTATTAGACGTAAGGCTGCCTTGGATTCCCATAGAGAAGATACAAGACTAAAGTCAAGTTTAGCTACTCTGGACTGAATTATTAGACGTAAGGCTGCCTTGGATTCCCATAGAGAAGATACAAGACTAAAGTCAAGTTTAGCTACTCTGGACTGAATTATTAGACGTAAGGCTGCCTTGGATTCCCATAGAGAAGATACAAGACTAAAGTCAAGTTTAGCTACTCTGAACTGAATTATTAGACGTAAGGCTGCCTTGGATTCCCATAGAGAAGATACAAGACTACCTCACAAGCTCATACTTTATGAGCAGCTATAAAACTGTTAATAATGACCAGATATGATAGCCCACATACGATGTCACGTGACACGCCAGCTCTGGGATGTATGATCAATAGTTTCACACTTGACTGACAATGTTGTTTATGTTTTACACAAGATTCACTGGCGAAGCATACATCAATAAAGATAATAGTTTTTTTTCTTCAAAATGTGACACATGAGACTCATTTATTGGAACGATGTCCTTTGTTGAACTATTGCTGTCAACAAAATATGGCAGCCCATATTACCCTTTTTAATTGACGTCTGGAAAAATGAAATCAGGATTCATGAGTACATCAATATATTCCTTGAAGGAATTATGAGTGAGGCACTCGGAGGTCACGTTGGTACTGTCAAGATAGGGGGCCGAACGATTACCAACCGTCGTTTTGCAAATGATATCGACGGGTTGACGGGTTCAGAAGCAGAACTCCAGGAATGGGTCAGAAGGCTCGATGAAACAGGTCTTGACTATGGTATGGAGATAAACGTTGGAAAGACAAAATTAATGACCAACAACGCTACGGGCTTCAACAGCAAGATAAAAGCTAACGGTCAGGAACTCGAAGTGGTTGAACGTTTTAAATATCTTTGGTCGATTGTCAGTGATGAAGGATCAAAATGTGAGGTGTTGGCCAGAATAGCACAGACAATAGCAGCGCTTGCACGCCTTAACAAAATCTGGCAAGATAAACGGTTAGCACTACGCACGAAAATCAGATTAATGCGTACACTGGTCCTGTCAATATTCCTCTATGTGTGTGAGACATGGACAGTTACAGCTGACCTTCAACGAATGATACAGGCCTTGGAGATGAGATGTTTCCGAAAACTTTTAAACGTCACGTACAAAGATCGAGTTACAAATGAGGAAATACGAGATAGAATTTCAACAGCAATAGGGCCTTTTGAAGACCTCTTGGCAACTGTCAAAAGAAGGAAACTCACTTGGTACGGGCACATATCGAGATCAAATGGTCTTGCAAATACAATCATCCACGGAAGGTGCATGGCAGACGACGAAGAGGCCGGCCCAAAAAGAGATGGGAGGACAACATAAAAGAATGGACCAGTCTCAGACCAGAAGAGTCACAGGCAGCGGACTCTGACAGAGAGGGGTGGCGTGGAGTTGTGAGGATGTCTTCATGTGTGCCCCAACGACCTCACCGGTTACGGGATGACCTGACAAGAGTACATCATAATGTGAGAGAGAGTGAGAGAGAGAGATCGATATCAATATGTGGAGATGAAAGGTACCAACAAGGATCAAGATACTGAGCAGTGCATGAGATGCAGCAATCCAGAGCTGCCATGACACTTCTACACCTCCACGCGGTGATCCTGGCTAAGGAGAAGGGGTTGAAGACGGAAGGCTAACCCGGTGCTAAAAAATGTCTGCTGAAGTCGGATGTGTTCAACCGAAAGGTGCAAATATCGCAGGCAAGCTATAAACTACGACACAACGTATTTCATTCTCTGGATAACATCCTGCTACTTACAAAGCCCTTTTCAGGTTTGGTAGCGGGAGGCTGAGAACGTTCTAAGAAGAAAAACATTTACACCAACAATTAGTTTTGAATATATAGAATAACTGGGTCGAGTGGGTAGACTACAAGTCTCCTAGCACGGTGCACCGGTTCGAACACTGGTAAGTCAGGGTTTTTCTTTCTATCGTGAGTTGACAGAAGCCTAATCTGCATACCTGCAAACAGCCTTATAAAACATCGGTAGATCTCAGCAAAACGTAGAAATGATAGTGTTGGTTCGGCGTTTGTTTCTCTCATTCAAATTATAATTAAGTTGCAGAACGACGGAGACACATACCATTTGAAATATAAAAAAAGTGAGGTACACAGAGAAAGAACAGAGGACGAAAATGAGAGAGATGGACAGAAACAAGCAAAAAGTACCGAAGAAATCCAGAGACGAGGAGAAGGCTGCCAGACACATATTAAAGAAAGCTATGATTATACATACACAACTTTTGTTTTCAAAGATAGAGAGAAGAAATTGTCAAACACAGAAGAGATCCAGCTAGATGGAGAGAAGAAACTGTATCATAAACGAAAGGACAAGCATCTCCTACCTGGCTCTTGTGTGACATAGTTCGGTCGCCACTCCTTCTGCCAACTGGTCTCTCCGTGTATCACCAGCGCAGAGACCAAGGCCACAAAGAATACAAATTGTGAACTGCCCATTGTGTAATCCGTCCTGTATCCTTGAGCGATGGTAACTCAAACAACCTAACCCTGACTTTCAAACTCGAAGATTTCTGTCAGTATAATCCACATATATAAATAATCTGTGATCCTGTGGAGGAGAGAAAGATTTTTAATGTTCAATAAATGTGTATTCAAAAGGCACACACAAACCTACAAATTGGCATTAAGAAGATGAGTCTAGTCTAGTAACAGAAAGCGACAGTTCTCTTCATTTTTGTTGCAACACCTGAGACGTTATAGACTACAGATCTCAGTTGTCTGTTAGGTACGGCGAATTAGTTTCCTACCACTTTGCTATGCTTTTTCTAGCTGTAAGTCGGGTATCCAATTACGGCTAGCTAGACTGAAGCGTTTTGCAGACGGGGAGCAAACCAGGTACCTTTGTCCATAGAAGCAAGCGTTCTAACCACTGGCCCTTAAACGCTCTGATTCCGCCTGGAATCTGGATGGTCTATATCCAAGAAGTTGTCATAAACAGGATACGGTAACCGAATAAGGAAAAGTAGGGTACGATATTTAGTTGTGAACAAGTTCAGATTTGCTAAGCGAACATCAATATGTTTGAATGTTAAAACACCTCATCAAGAGACTAGAATGAGATACGAAGCAAGTTGGAAACTCGCCGGTCATGGCACGTGTAAGCAGATGAAATAGTTCGGACAGATAGCAAGAATCAAGTTGGAAACTCGCCGGTCATGGCACGTGTAAGCAGATGAAATAGTTCGGACAGATAGCAAGAATCAAGTTGGAAACTCGCCGGTCATGGCACGTGTAAGCAGATGAAATAGTTCGGACAGATAGCAAGAATCAAGTTGGAAACTCGCCGGTCATGGCACGTGTAAGCAGATGAAATAGTTCGGACAGATAGCAAGAATCAAGTTGGAAACTCGCCGGTCATGGCACGTGTAAGCAGATGAAATAGTTCGGACAGATAGCAAGAATCAAGTTGGAAACTCACCGGTCATGGCACGTGAGATGAAATAGTTCGGGCAGATAGCAAGAATATCTCTAAACCTCCCCGTAACACGAACTTATAAAACAGAGAGGTCTACATAGTTAGAAGAAGACAATGACAAACATGGATTGTCGTTATTATAGAAAAAGTAGTTATGTATATTGTCCGTTAAACAAAATCTTAACCTGACTAATATTGTAACTACATGGGCAAGCGGACTTTATTCCACAACTTTATCCAAAATATTTTGAACATAATAACTCAGCCACCCACATAGATACTACACATAAGGTGAATAGACAAACCCCCCCCCCCCCCCCCCCCAACGGCTTATGAGTGCACAGACAAGAGTAGATGACAGTTCACCAAGAAGTTGGAATGAACAAACATATCAACAACGTGCAACGATATAACATCATCAATTTGAAACAAACTGATATTTTTGCCAAATGTTCATATAATAATTAACAATTAAAGCATGCATTAACATTGATCAATAGTTAACCCACATGTAGTAAGCTGTTGGTTTAAAACGCATAAACAAGCAAGCCTCGGCACTTCATTTACGGTGTACAGGCACATCAAGATGTCTGTTATTCCATTTAGTATTACTTTTCATAAATAGCTGAACAACTAATGTTCTTGTTTAAGATCCAGAAGAAATCGGGCTCTCTGTTATCAGACCAATGCAATATCAGGCTCTCTGTTATCGGTTCAATACTATATCAGACTCTCTGTCATCGGCCTATTGCTATATCAGGCTCTCTGTCATCAGCCTAATGCTATATCAGACTCTCTGTCATCGGCCTAATGCTATATCAGGCTCTTTGTCATCGGCCTAATGCTATATCAGGCTCTCTGTCATCGGCCTAATGCTATATCAGACTCTCTGTCATCGGCCTAATGCTATGTAGGGGCATCTGTGAGAGTTTGCATAACAAACTACATCCCCAAATATTGCAGCACGAGTGGTCCTTACTGTTACAAGGATTGAACCTTGGACATCATTAAGTACTATCAGTACAGACGGCGTTAACCCAGTCCCTAATTAGAATGATATGCATACAGTGTCAATGATATGCATACAGTGTCAACGATATGCATACAGTGTCAATTATATGCATACAGTGTCAAGCAAAGATAATCTGAGGACATATTACAGAAAATCAATTATAAACGTTGATACTCATTGACTTAATTATGCATCAGTTCTTCCTTGCGCATAAATACACATGAGTATAAATACACATGAGTATAAATACACATCAGACAAACATGGAATGGTGTTATCGCTTCAAATTGGTAGCACAAACAACAACATAGAAAGATATTTGTAGCAACATTTTTTTTTAATAATTGCTAAAAAAAACTTAGTGGCAACAGGAAAGATTTACAACAACCCAAACAAAAGTGAAGACGGCAGATAATTGAAACTTCACGACAAGATACAAGGAAAACACATATTTCTGAACTTCATCAATGCTCAATGATCGGATTTGGGGAAAATCTATTAGGCACGACTCGTGATGTTGATGTCAGTCCGTTAGACCAGTACTGTTGAGCGTGTCCAGATCAACTGGTTGCCATCTCACCAACTGAGCACTGACGCCAACTTAAAAAGGCACATAAGATAACACAGACGTGAATGATCGGGACATCTCCAGCGATGGAACCCATTGTTAAATACCTACTCAGTCTGTCTAAATCTGGTTCACGCCTGAAGAACCAAATAGGAGACAACAGCCTTAAGACACATCTTGTTATTACTTATTAACGACTTCAGACAAAACATCACTCAGACAAGCCATCATTTATACAAGCCATAACTTCATCACGGTCGTTCACACCAAACTTGTGTTAACAAGTGGACACACCTGTTCCGTCTGGATTCCGTCAGATACACATTATAACACAAACATGTCAACAAATAACAAAGTAAAGGGAACACACCAGTAAACAACATATCTTACATCAAACTTTTTGCGTGTTTTACATAACACTAACAGATCCCCATAGTACTAGTAGCGTCACATAAAGGATAGGGTGTCAAGAAGGTAGTACCACTTACCTTATGTCAACCGACACTCGAACTCTGCATGTTGATCAACAAGACTAGTTCTATCAACGCTAAGCACGTGCATGTCTGGTAAATGACCAGTCGAGGTATGCAGATTCAATAAACGGAAGATAAGTCAGGGTCTCGTCACTTCTAGACGACCACTACTTCTACAGATCATAGAACAGGTTCGTTTCTCTGTGTCCAGCTATGTTTATGAATGAACAATCCGCAAACAGTTGGCAAGAATAATCCACCAAACAGAAAGTTAACCTCAAATTAATCACATCTATCTGATCTCAAAGACACTGGGAAAAGTCGATAATTTGCTGATCTGCCCTCGAAAACTTTGTCAAGATGTTTCTTAAACACGTACATCTCCTACTGAAACCTTCCTCACTTCTCTCCGTCCTCGTCTCGCTATGCCACACAATGTTAGCACAAGCTCGCGAGGCCGACCCGCGCTGTGGAGCGGTTTGATTGGGCAACGATAACTTGCCTCATGAATATTCACGGTGTTGTAATCTAGACAGGTAAGAGACAAGGTTTGCAGTCTATAGTTCATGCGTTCACCTGTTTATTTATTCCCCCCATTTTCCCCCGGCTCGCACTCCGATAAGATCTAGTGAGACGCGCAGATTTGTTGACACGTGACGTCGTTTGAATGCTCAGTGTGTCACATCTCTTTTGTTCTTTCTATCTCTGTATCAACTGAAGGATGGAATCAAAATGGTTGATTTGGTGGGTCCACTAGATCTATCTATCTATCTATCTATCTATCTATCTATCTATCTATCTATCTATCTATCTATCTATCTATCTATCTATCTATCTATCTATCTATCTATCTATCTATCTATCTATCTATCTATCTATCTATCTATCTATCTATCTATTTATCTATCTATCTATATATCTAATCTACCAGTATATATGTCTATTTAACTAATTATATGTTTACATGTATATGTGAGCAACTGAGAGGCTAATCCGGTCAGGCACAACATACTAACCTAGACCACTATCTCTCTTCCACGTAGCGCTCCCCAGGAACAGGATGTTTTCAAAGTAATCTGGCTGACGAAATTGGATCGACGTGATCCCTGTAGTAGTGAGTGTCGTGCAGATGAAGCCACGCATAGCTCAACCGCTTGGGGAACCTCGGTACACATACAGCACGCTCGAGATGTAATACCCTTTTCATGGCGCATACAAGAGTAAACTTACTCATTATAGGCATTCAAATACAACAACAACCAATGGTAATATGTCATGCTGCTGACCTATATATATATACACACATATACACACATATACACACACATATACACACACATATACACACACATATACACACACATACACACACACATATACACACCCATATACACACACATATACACACACATATACACACACATATACACACACATATATACACACACAGATGTCTAATATTTATCTCTGCGACACCCATGAAAGCTCTCTCTTGATTCTTTTTCCGTTGATGTCTACGGTGAGTATGCTATAGAAGTAGCTACTTTGTGTAATCTGGAACTCGCTTGTTGCTTGGACCAGTTCATATCTAGATGGTAGCATCAGAAGTCCAAACACGCGGCTCGTGTCTATAATCTGCTTATCCCTTGTGTAACCAGCCATGTTCCTTCATTCTTCACGCGTTGTTTTGTTACCGTTGCCTCATTTTGACACAGTAGTCAACTTTGAACCGTGAACAGAGTACTATTAGCCGACTCGACGGTGTAGGATCCGACTTGGGATTACATCTGATCAAGACTCAAATGTGTACCAGTCTGAGCATTAGTGATTTTAACAATATAAAATAATCATTACAGTGTTTTTTTTAAGGAAAAACATAAAAAACAGAACTGAACCCAGTAAGTTATATAACTACGATTACAAAACAATAAATATGACTAAATAAATACACCTTCCCCCCCCCCCCCCCCCCCCCAACAATAAACACCAAAAATGTTTTATTCATTACACATTTACTCATTTTTGTTTAGCCCCAAGTTCAATAGTTATCATTTATAAACAACACATTTCTGCATTACACTGTAACAGATGTTGTAAGAATAAACTGCTGATCGAGTTGATATGTCGTGACTTCCGTTAAGCCATTTCTAGGTAACAGATGTTTATATAGTTGCTCATGTATAGTCATCGATGTGCAGACCTCTAGTTTTCCATATAGTAAGTAGTCACCACCCTCGTCACATATTGAGCTCTACTATTGAATTGTGTGTTCACCTCGCTCGTCACATGTTGAGTTATTCTATTGAATGGTGTGTTCACTTCGCTCGTCACATGTTGAGCTCTTCTATTGAATTGTGTGTTCACCTCGCTCGTCACATGTTGAGTTATTCTATTGAATGGTGTGTTCACTTCGCTCGTCATATGTTGAGCTCTTCTATTGAATGGTGTTGTGGTCACCTCGCTCGTCACATGTTGAGCTATTCTATTATGAACTAACATGCCTTACCCTAAGTGGTAGAATGAGTGCCTTTTACAAAAATTATTTAGTTTTTGTAAATTATTTTTTTTTTAAATCAAATTTAAACTGTCACTTGCTGCTTAGTTTCTTTAGAATTTTGTGTGTGTGAGAGAGAGAAAGAGAGAGAGAGAGAGAGAGAGAGAGAGAGAGAGAAATAGTGTGTGTGAGAGAGAGAGAAAGAGAGAGACAGAGAGAGAAAGATAAAGAGAAATAGTGTGTGGGAGAGAGTGGATGTTTGAGTGTTTACATGTGTATGTGGATGTGCGTGCGTGCATGTGTGTGGGTGTCGTCTCTTACTGCTACTATCTGGAGCCAGGACTAGCTTCAGGTCAGGGGCCACACACTGGCCCACCCTTATAGCATGTCCTGGCCGTGCCCCTGGACCCTGGCTATACGAGTATTACAGCAGTCATGCATACAAGGTAAGGATCGAGTCTGTTATCACCTAAGTGATAATCCTGTTGAAAAGATCATGAGCACTACAGCCAGGAGGAGTGAGGTTCACCTTCTTCAATACTGCCCCGGATATAAGAGCCTATGTAACCGCCTACAACAACAAGAACAAGAAACTCTAGTGAAGAGGGACGAACTGAGGACGATGAGCTTCTGAAAGGGATTACAGTTTATTTGTTTATTTGTGAAACTATCACCACCATAGACACTGTTGTAGTAAAACCTGAAGGATTAATAGGACTGAGTAATAAAAGCCGATTAGCCTTGCAGTCACCCTAA
This sequence comes from Ariolimax columbianus, assembly GCA_036924085.1. Classification (NCBI taxonomy): domain Eukaryota; kingdom Metazoa; phylum Mollusca; class Gastropoda; order Stylommatophora; family Arionidae; genus Ariolimax; species Ariolimax columbianus. The sequence continues at coordinate 140,226,736 of JAVGWX010000003.1, forward strand.
ACTGTACTGTACACGACAGGGTGTTTTTTAGCTTCGAAAGAAAAATCCAAAGTTTTACCGAGAATCTGAACTCGTGTCCTCGTGGTTTAAAGGCTGGCATCCAGGCTGCTCTGCCAGCTGTTCATAAACAGACGCAATGATTCAACGATGTCATCCTTTCCTCAACTCTCATCTTGTTAACTATACCATTGCATTTTGACTGGCCTATGTCCAGTTACATTAACTATACCATTGCATTTTGACTGGCCTATGTCCAGTTACATTAACTATACCATTGCATTTTGAATGGCCTATGTCCAGTTACATTAACTATACCATTGCATTTTGACTGGCCTATGTCCAGTTACATTAACTATACCATTGCATTTTGACTGGCCTATGTCCAGTTACATTAACTATACCATTGCATTTTGACTGGCCTATGTCCAGTTACATTAACTATACCATTGCATTTTGAATGGCCTATGTCCAGTTACATTAACTATACCATTGCATTTTGACTGGCCTATGTCCAGTTACATTAACTATACCATTGCATTTTGACTGGCCTATGTCCAGTTACATTAACTATACCATTGCATTTTGACTGGCCTATGTCCAGTTACATTAACTATACCATTGCATTTTGACTGGCCTATGTCCAGTTACATTAACTATACCATTGCATTTTGACTGGCCTATGTCCAGTTACATTAACTATACCATTGCGTTCTGACCGACCTATGCTCAATTGCGTTAGATACACCGTTATATTCTTACCCGCCTAAGCACACTTATGTTAACTATACCATTACATTCTGATCAGCCTAAAAACCCTTACGTTAGCCCATTGCATTTTGATTGGTCTAGGTCTACTTAAATTAATTATAACATTACATTCTGATCGACCTAGACCCACTTACGAATTGATATTTCTTCTTTTCTTGGCTTCTGTGTATCTTTTGTATTGCCGCTAGTTCTGATATTTAGTTTGTTGCGTATATGTGATCTTGTAGGTTTCGCTGATTTTCCTTTCTGGCCTTATTATTTATGCACCTATCTGGCGTTCATCTCCTTTGGACATATCTGTGATGGCATTGTTCATGTGCTTTGTGGAGTTTGATATGTTTTACTGTTATATGTAGAGTCCTGGTTTCGGTTATGGTTCTAGGTAGAGTTTGATATGTTTGACTGTTATATGTAGAGTCCTGTGTTGGGTTGTTGTTCTAGGTAGAGTTTGATATGTTTGACTGTTATATTTCCAGACTTGTTTTTGTTTGCAGCTTTATTTATTTTAGACGTGCTATATTAACTAGACCCCATGGTGGTAGACTTGCCTTACATTATTGGCTTTTTCATACTCTTTCTGTGAGTTGTGTATACGGGTCATACTAATGTGTTCCACGCCGTTGTGTATTGTATAAATTACACCATTGCGCGTGTCCCAGCTTCTCTTCCAACGGTCTCAGACAGGAGCCACAGTGAACCAGTGAATAACGACTCGGTCATCAGGTAGGACTGTTAGTGATTGTCCACCAATGTACAGGCTGGGTGTAAGCTTTCATCATCATCTGTTCAGTCATGATATTATCTGTTCAGTTTTCATTGCTGTAATGGCATAATCTCTATGGCAACCCCACCCTCAATACTTATGTGATCTTAGTCTGTATCGATTTGTACTGTGCAGCTCTGGCGTGTGTAGCCGGGAGGAGGAGTTCCTGCTTAGCGGGCTAGGCTCGAGCAGCTTACAACACCGCTGCGTTTGAGACATGTGGGAGGGTAGTTAACCGATGTGCGAGTCCATCTTAATATATTCAAACACTAGAACAAAGTAGACTCGCAGCCTGTAAGGCGCCATCAATGTTGCTCTTAACAAACCACATAATCATGGTCAGTTTTATGTCGTGTCTCACAGTTAGCGCCTCCTATGACATGCTCTCTGTGGGGCAGCGGTGGTTTTATTGCTTTTGTCATACACACGGACCCCGGTGGACCACTCCAGACCACTACGGTAAGTCATGTTAATGCTCCTGTTGTTATACAGAGAGCATCATTTGGCTTTGTATTGGGTTGTGTTTTTTTTCTTTATTTCTAGTGGCAGCTGAGTACTTTAGGATTCCTGCACTGACCTGTTGTCGTCAGGCAAATGACTCGTCTTAGCGTTTGCCTCCCCTTCATTCCCCAGGCCACCTTCGCGCCAGACACCTCCCCCACCTCCACCCTGCCGACAATCCGAAGCCTTTTATATTTCCTATCATCGATTTATTGATTGATTGCTGATTTTTGTATTCTTCAGTTTATTGTATGCATTCATACCGTATACATTGCCATCTTGACAGATTGAGTGCTCTTTCTGCATTCATTTATTTCTGTATTCCTATATACCTTTGCTCTTTCTTGTTTTAACTTTTCTTTTATTTCTTGGTGTATTTCCTGTTTTTTTATTTCGTCTTGTGTTATGTTTTCTTCAATAGTATATTTTTTTCTTTTACGTTTTGCTTTCGCTCTCTATATTACTCTCTTTGCTTTTCAGGTGTATTGAATAGCGTGGATGTAGATAGAGGAACTATACATAACAGGATATTTATGATTTCAGCCGACCTTTCTACAATGTATTATTTGCCTCATTTCAATTTGCATGTTTTTTTGTTTTTTTGTTTTTTTTGTTCATGTGGTATTGCTTGTTTCTGTTGGTGTGCCCGTTTTGCAGGTTTATGTTTTTGTTTCGAAGAATCGACGTCACTGCACTCCGGGCGTACCTATAGGTGCTCACGCCCTCAGTAAATGGCATTGGGTATGGATGCTGATGGTCCCTGTAGCACTCTGGAGGTACACTCTCCTGCTCCATCCTCTCATGCACCCTACTCCGCTCGAACCTCATTTATTCTCAGAACTCTGCTGCCTGTCGATTAATGCCCAAGCTCTGCTGCCTGTCGATTAATGCCCAAACTCTGCAGCCTGTGGATTACTGCTTCATCTATTGTGGTGTCCCCATCTATCGGTCGGTTATTGATTGATTTCAAAGTGTCTTATCGTTCACTAACGTGTCCATGATGGGAGATTGTGAATCCCAGATGGCAGTTCTTTCATTGCCCTAAACCCCAGCATGACTAGGACAGTAGATCCATATCAACCTTTGAAGGTTTGAGGCTTCAACACCTGCTATCCGTCTTGCAGGTACACGTATAAATGTCTTTAATGTTATTTCGATGATATATCCTGAACGAATTGAACCCGACCCTCTACGAGGAACATCGTGTGACAGAAATATACAGGTGCCCTAACTAACTACTCGCATTGTTTAGTGCCTATTGACATCTCCCTGTCATATTAGGGGCCTGTTGTGTTGGTCTCTTTCACAGAACACGTCTAGACGTTAGGTGTCTTGACTTGGGACTGACAGTGCCTGTATAATTATGAGACTTCATAAATGAACTGAAATAGTTACAGGCCCTTACAACACTTGAATTCCCGGGTTGTCTGTCGTCACAATTGCATCACTGCAGCCGTAGGAGATTCCCAGGTTGCACCATAGCGCCATCTGCAAACAATGAATCCGACACGGCCCACTAACTACGCCTGTTGGTTTTACAAGCTCAAAGTCTACAAACACGTCAGCGAGCGTGGTAGCAGTGCGTCGGAGCATGTCCGCCAATTATTTATCTAGTTCTAATTAGTCTATTGACCTGTTCAGGTCCTGTGGATGGAGAATAGTTTCCCTGCCATCAACATCATCGTGTGCTGTCTTCGCTTTCCTGACACATGCCTGCCTGTATTTATCTTTGCCGCTCAACTTATTTGTGGGATTCCTTTGTCTTTTGTCGTTTGTCATTTGTCTTTGAGGAAAACCTTTCTGTCCTTGTTTTATATGTATCAAACTAACGTATATCTGGTCACGTAATTGTCGACAAATGAATAAGTCCAATGAAATATTGCAATCATGTCGTAAAAGGCGATTAAAGAGCGGTGTGCATAGAGCTAGCAAACTCGTCACGCTAAACTACATAAATTCACAAAGTGTATTGACAGAGGCATGAACAGAGGTATTAGCGGAGGCATTGACAGAGGCATTGACAGAGGCATTGACAGAGAAATTGACAAAGGCATTGATAGAGGCATTGACTGTAAGACGCCGACTGTGACTGTGACAGAAACATTAACTGTAAGACAACGGCTGTGACTGTGACAGAGGCATTGGCTGTAAGACGCCGACTGTGACTGTGACAGAAATAGTAACTGTAAGACAACGGCTGTGACTGTGACAGAGGCGTTGGCTGTAAGACGCCGACTGTGACAGAGGCATTGGCTACAAGACGCCGACTGTGGCTCTACTATTTCATGAGGCAATGCATTCCAAGCATTCACCAATGTCTGAGGAAAAAAAAAGTTTTCTCGTACCTAATATGGACCCTTTTTTAAATTAATTTGTGGCTATGTCCTCTTGTTCTTGTGGTTGGTGGAAGCTATGTCCTCTTGTTCTTGTGGTTAGTTGAAGCTATGTCCTCTTGTTCTTGTGGTTGGTTGAAGCTATGTCCTCTTCTTCTTGTGATTGGTTGAAGCTATGTCCTCTTGTTCTTGTGGTTGGTTGAAGCTATGTCCTCTTGTTCTTGTGGTTGGTTGAAGCTATGTCCTCTTGTTGTCCTCTTGTATGTTGGACAAAAATCATACTTGACGATAGATTCTGTTTGAATGAACCACTGGACGGACACTCTCTTCTTTCTCATACTTGACGATATATTCTGTTTGACGCCCACAACTACCTCCTCTACACTTGCTCCCATCCTCAATCCTGCCACGATTCGCTTCCTTTCTCCCAACTCCTCCGCCTCGGACGCCTATGTCAGGATGACAACGACTTCCTTCTCCGGGCCCACGAGATGCTTGACTTCTTCCGCAAGCGACTCTACTCTGAGACCACTCTCTCCTCCTCCCTTCAGCGGGTTCTTCCTATCTTCCGTCAAGACTCCCTCTCTCCCACTCACCGTCCTCCCTCTGACCGTGTGAAACTCGTCCTCACTTATCACCCTCATTGCGTCTCTTTCCGGGTAACTTTTACCTTGACTAAGGCGTGGTAGATACTTTTATTAACTTATATTTTAACTCTCATTGTTGCTACTAGTATATCAATATTTTAACGAAGGAAGTAGATGGTGTCCAGCTCAGATAACGGGACACACATTCCACACAAACTAACCGCATTTTCACATGACAGCATTTTATTCCGCGTAGTCTGATCTTAAACACTTTCTGAGATGTTTTCGAATATTACCAGACGACACTGCTTTCTGGCCCCTCCCCCTCCTTTCCATATTGCCTGACCACGCCTGAACAGAAAACATTATAAACACATTCTCACGCGTCGACTGTTGGTGGATCGACATTATAAGCGTTCAATAGTCCTCCATACTGGGCATCGGCGAATGGAAGAGCAAAGTGGACTTTCTCTTTGCTCTGAAAGCAACATATAATATGCCATTGTACGGCATAACTTTCTTATCCCACCCCCAACCACACATATCGTATCATATACAAAAACCTAGTCACACAAATATGATACAGATGTAGACATGCCAAGCAGCCACAATTGTTGGCAGTAGCACAAGGTGACCGCATACAGTATCCCCAAACTCATTTATACAGTCAGTCTTACAAATTAAACAAGAATACAAACACTTGCACAAGGACGGCGTGGGTTAGTGGTTAAGTGACACGGCTCACAATGCCAAGGTGCTGGGTTCGCTCCCAATCACAGAACCGGGCGTTATCCCTGGGAAGCAAATCCTTAGAAAATGCAGGAGGAAGCAGACCCTTAGATAAAATGGGCCGACAGGCGCAAAATGAAAACAGTGCAGCGAACACCGCCATGTGAAATTGAAATATAAGACAAACAAACCACTGACACGTTAACAAATGTAAACCTCCCACACACGTCGCGCCAAAGCAAGGAAAGGGACATACCCTTTATTATACAAGATGGTCCCACAAGCATACGAAGACTCAACAACAATATAAGTGTCAACTACGCAAGACAAACACCCAGGAAACAGAAGATCGAATATTCTACACATGACATGCATATAACACATTCTACACATGACAAGCATATATAACACATTCTACACATGACATGCATATATAACACATTCTACACATGACATGCATATATAACACATTCTACACATGACATGCATGTATAACACATTCTACACATGACATGCATATATAACACATTCTACACATGACATGCATATATAACACACTCTAATCTACAAAACACAATTGGAATGCAGCTCAGACAACATGTAAACATGTACACAACAATAGTACAAATCATGTAACTCCAAGATAGGAGGGTTGTTTAGCTTCTCTCTGGAGTTCTCCATTTTTATCTTGATAACTCCAGCTTTCTGTTTTTGGGAAAAGAGTGAAAAACGTAGTGCTGCATTTTTCTGTAATACGGATAACACACCATCTATTTGTCCATAAGATCAAGGTTTCAATATATCTTTTCAGCATTTTGGTGGCCACTAGTGCTTGCTCATTTGTACACCATATTTCAAAGTCGTCTGCGAATATTGTAACTTTTGTCCCTTGTGGTAGCTCAGCAATCAAGTCATTGATGAAGACTCTGAAAAGTGTAGGGGAAAGAACCCCTCCCTGAGGCACACCATGACGCAGTAGAATTTTCTTACTTTTGAGGCCATCTAGTTGGACTTTGGCTCTTCTGTTATGTAAGTATGATTTTATCCAGTTGAACATCCAACCCATCACTGCATTATCTCTCAGTTTCTTTGAAAGTCCTTCTTTCCAAACTTTACCAATAGCTTTCCTTAAGTCTATCCATGCTGCTAATTCCAATTTCTTGTCTTGGAACGCGTCTTCTATCTCTTGGGAGAGGTATGTTGCCTGTTCTTCAGTGGAGTTGCATTTGCTAAAACCTGTTTGCTGTGGCGCAAGAAGGTTTTGACTCTCAAGGCACCACTGCAGCCTTAAGTGGATGATACATTCCATAGTTTTACAGATGCAGATTGTGAGGTTGATTGGTCAATAACTAGATATCATTGAACTGTCTTTCTCTGGTTTTAGTACATAACCTATATATATATATATATATATGAGTGCAATAATTTGCATGATGGGGGTTTCCTGTGAAATTATATTTCAGTTCACTGGGATACTCTGCTGGAGTTACCTGTGCTATGTGGGGTTGATTGTGATATTCTGGTAGAACTATCTGATGTGATATGTGGGGGTTGATTGTGATATTCTGATAGGACTATCTGAGGTGATATGTGGGGGTTGATTGTGATATTCTGGTAGGACTATCTGAGGTGCTATGTGGGGGTTGATTGTAATATTTATGGTAGGACTATCTGAAGTGATTTGTGGGGGTTAATTGTGATATTCTGATAGGACTATCTGAGGTGATATGTGGGGGTTGATTGTGATATTTATGGTAGGACTATCTGAAGTGACTTGTGGGGGTTAATTGTGATATTCTGATAGGACTATCTGAGGTGATATGTGGGGGTTGATTGTGATATTCTGGTAGGACTATCTGAGGTGCTATGTGGGGGTTGATTGTAATATTCTGATAGGACTATCTGAGGTGCAATGTTGCGGTTGATTTTGATATTCTGGTAGGACTATCTGAGGTGCTATGTGGGGGTTGATGATATTCTGATAGGACTATCTGAGGTGCTATGTGGGGGTTGATTGTGATATTCTGGTAGGACTATGTGATGTGCTATGTGGGGGTTGATTGTGATATTCTGGTAGGACTATCTCAGGTGCTATGTTGGGGTTGATTGTGATATTCTTCTGGGATTTCTTGAAATAGTATGCCAGAGTTTTCTGAGATATTCCAATTTGGTTCCCTGCCAAATTCTGCTGAGAATCCTTGAGATAATCTATTGATATCTGGGATTTTACCAGGATACAACGGTTCAGAAAGTCTGCTCAATACTTTTTGTTTAATATTAACAATTTATTGGAGACGCACATTGGCACTTCTTCATGAGAAGTTGTCTCAGTGCCAGAGTCTGATTTACCTTTGCCACACACATCTCATTAGTTTATGATGTGCCCATTACTAGGGACCGAAAATGGCTTTACTGTTTAGAAAAGTATTACCTCCCTTTGGCAGATGAACACGCCTTTCAACCACATGCAGTCTTTTCATGATATAAGACTTCAGGTATTAACGCTTGCGCATTATTAGAATAGCAAATACATTTTGAAACAGAGCAACATATGTCAGTGCTTTCATGTGTGACAGACCGGCATGGATTTAGTTTACACAGAAGGACTCTTGTTAGATTCTCTTAAGTTTGTATACACATTCTAATAATTTATGTAACGAAAGAGTGTCATCAAGAGTGAGAAAACAATATAAATTTCGTGAGACAGAAGAGAGACAAAATCGGTACAGAGATAAACCAGTCAGACAACGCAAGCGAGACAATGACCTTGATCTGAGGGTGAAAGAAGAACAAGAAGATTTTATAAATGGGACAGAGATATCACGCTTTAATCGAGAAACAGTCGCCATTTTAAAGATCGTTCGAAGCCGAGATTAAAGAGAGAAAGTGTCTATATTTGTTTATCCCGTTTCTTGATGCCTTATACGGACCAGCGACTGGGGTGTCGTTTAGCCTATGTGAAGACTTGAAGTACGACTACTACTGGCCCCTATCAGGAAGTCTGTATCCAAACACTTGCAACGATAGTTTCAATAGTAATTGTTTTTGCGTGATGAGGTTGGTAGCCCGTGTACAGCCGTCTTTAATAGCATTTAACCAAACGTTTTGAAGGTTACAGTTGCTATATTCTCTCCATACAGTCAACAACAATATGGAATGACTGACATTGACGGAAAAAGGAAAACAATTCTAAAACTGATCACCTTTCGTTTCTAGTCTCCTGATAGGTCCACCATTCACACCTGCGCAGTCGCCTAGGAGACCCCGCGCGCCGACACAGACGTGATAATTGTTTTAGCGTCAGGACACAGACCTTCAGATCGGTCATTCCTAGCCGAGGTCAATACCTGAACGTGACAGTCGATTTCAGCAGCGGAACAAAAGCAAAACCAAATATTTTCCAAGCAGTCGGAGCTTGATTATTTGCAGCCGCTGGTCCTACATTATATATGTCATCCAGATGACGGCTTGCTTCCGTCAATCCTAGACATTCATTTCATTATTCAGAGCCAACCACGTAACAACCGTTTACATTATCATCTGAATCTGGTACTGGCCAGTGAGTCAGGCGCATCTGGGTCCTGGTTGTAGCTCGCTCCTAACGAAAGGCCACCAGAGCACGTGGGAATCTAGGTGTCCTTGACAATTAGTTACCAACTGTGAGCCAAAGTGTAATAGCTGGACTGGAAACGGACGTTATGTTTGGCTTACATAATTCTGTTTATATATTTATGTCACTATTTTGAACATTTACACTCACGTGCAGACACAGTCACAACTAGACGTAGGATTAAGACAACAATATAATCTCCGCACCAAAACAAGTCATTAATGTACTGCATCCACCAATCATTGTTTTACAAAAACTCTTCATTGATTGTTAAGCATTCTTGTTTTTTAAAGCATTCTTTTAATTGAAATTTTAGTTGTTGAACGAAAGCGTAATGTTGTGATACTATAACACAACAATTCAACCCGTATGTTGGTTAATCCCAGGCTGCCGTATATTACCATAATGATGGTGCGGTACTGATCATGATATTTGATTTTTGTGTTTCCCTTTTGTCTATGAAGCAGAATATTACTAGGCCGAACAAGAGGTAGATGGACACAAGACATCCGAAAGATGAACACGGAGCAGGCGGGTAGACTGACTCCCGATCGACATTTATTTCTCATGGCTGTGATGAGAGCGACGTTCTGTCAATGACATGCTACGTGATGGTGTTGCCCTTTCGCTCAAGGCACTGCGAATTATACTTTAACGTGTGCCCAATGGTCTAGTACATCCGATATCATCAGACATTTTTTATATGTTTACTTTCCTAGGGGCACAAACTTCCAGTTTCGAGCCCGGCACGTTGCCGTTGTGAGCAGTGTCACTAACTGTTTCGCTACCACACCATGCTTCTCCCTCTGCAACCAAATGTACCAATGACATAACCAACATGGCTCAGTCAGTGGTTGACAAAGTGTGCCTGGTCCAGGTGAGCGAGAGCAGGGGTTGACAGAGCGTGCCTGGTCCAGGTGAACGAGAGCAGGGGTTGGCAGAGTGTGCCTGGTCCAGGGGAGCGAGAGCAGGGGTTGACAGAGCGTGCCTGGTCCACGTGAGCGAGAGACGGGGTTGACAGAACGTGTCTGGACCAGGTGAGCAGGGGTTGACAGAGCGTGCCTGGTCCAGGTGAGCATGAGCAGAGGTTGAGGGTTGACAGAGCGGGCCTGGTCCAGGTGAGCATCAGCAGAGGTTGAGGGTTGACAGAGCGTGCCTGGCCTAGGTGAGCGAGAGCAGGGGTTGACAGAGCGTGCCTGGTCCAGGTGAGCATGAGCAGAGGTTGAGGGTTGACAGAGGGTGCCTGGTCCAGGTGAGCATGAGCAGAGGTTGAGGGTTGACAGAGCGTGCCTGGCCCAGGTGAGCGAGAGCAGGGGTTGACAGAGCGTGCCTGGTCCATGTGAGCGTGAGCAGGGGTTGAGGGTTGACAGAGCATGCCTGGTCAAGGTGAGCATGAGCAGGGGTTGACAGAGCGTGCCTGGCCCAGATGAGCATGAGTAGGGGTTGAGGGTTGACAGAGCGTGCCTGGTCCAGGTGAGCGTGAGCAGGGGTTGGCAGAGTGCGCCTGGTCCAGATGAGCATGAGCAGGGGTTGACAGAGCGTGTCTGGTCCAGGTGAGCGTGAGCAGGGGTTGAGGGTTGACAGAGCGAGCCTGGTCCAGGTGAGCGGGAGCAGGGGTTGACAGAGTGCGCCTGGTCTAGATGAGCATGAGCAGGGGTTGACAGAGCGTGCCTGGTCCAGGTGAGCGTGAGCAGGGGTTGACAGAGCGCGCCTGGTCCAGGTGAGCGTGAGCAGGGGTTGACAGAGCGTGCCTGGCCCAGGTGAGCGTGAGCAGGGGTTGACAGAGCGAGCCTGGTCCAGGTGAGCGTGAGGTAAAAACAGACCTAAGTACGGCAATTTTTCTGTTTTATGAGCCCCTTGCCCCCCACTCCCACCCCAACCAACACCCCCAAACCAATACCCTCTCCCCAGTACTAGCATATCAACCTTGCGTACTATGTGTCTTACACCTACCTTTAACGAACGTCCGTGGCAAAATGTCCCTAACGAGACATCAGTACTACCACACCTGTCTGTCTATGCCTGTCCCTAACGAGACATCAGTACTACCACACCTGTCTGTCTATGCCTGTCCCTAACGAGACATCAGTACTACCACACCTGTCTGTCTATGCCTGTCATACACTCGTGAAAGAAGTGGCAACAACACGTTCTTCCATAGATTACCGCAGAAACGTACAGTGCCTAGAATTGACTGCTGCCTTCATTGAAGTCAAAGCCGGAAGACGAAATAAAAAGCAGAAGAAGGTGATGATGTTGATGATAATAATGAAGAAGAAGAAGAAGAAGAAGAAGAAGAAGAAGAAAATGAAAAATAGAAGAAGAAGACTGAGAAGAAGAAGAAATAACAGAAGAAGGAGAGTAAGAAGGAGAAGAAGAAAAATAGGAAGAAAAACAAAAAAGAGAAAAAGAAGATAAAGAAAAATAAGCAGAAGCAGAAAAAACAGGAAGAAAAAGAAGAAGTAGAAGAAAAAGAGGAGGAAGAAGAAGAAGAAAGACAAAGAAGGAGAAGAGGAAGAAGAAGAATACAAAGAAGAAGGAGAAGAAGAAGACAAGAAGAAGAAGAAGAAGAAGAAGAAGAAGAAGGAGAAAGAAAAGAAGCAGAACAAGAAGGCGAAGAGAAAACACAAGATAAAGAACAAGAAAGAAGAAGCAGAACAAGAAGACGAAGAGGAAGAAGAAGAAGAAAACGAAGAACAAGAAGAAGAAGAAGAGGCAGAACAAGAAGAAGAAGAAGAAGAAGAACTCTTGGAAACCAAACAAGAACTGCCAATCCCATGACACCACAAACTCTCCAACCAGGCTATGGACTCACTGGCTCGATTGTTCTCGTTGGCCTGCACGTGGTGTTGACACTGACCGGCAAACGTTTGTTAACTCCATCAAATTAATCAAGGCAACTTGAAACATATCCCAACAGTACCTAGTGTCGACTGTTTATTTCGGTCTGTTTAATCAGCGACTGTTTGTTCAAACTGCCAGCTACACCACAACTGTTGATAGTGTTACAATTGCAAATCTGCAGCCAGTCCATTTGAGAGCTAATATAGAGCCATGAACATTTGGGGGCGTTTCACAACATTCTTAAAGAAAGAACAGCGCAATAAATCACAGCAAAAATAGCTAATCCTAGTATCAGAACTTCCCTCTATTATTGCATCCTGTCACCTGGCGTTGGTTTCAGGGAGCTGTACCAGTCCTTCTCCCCTTCCGCTGCCAGTGCGGCATTAGTGATTACTCACAGCTGGGGATATGGCTTGAGAAGCGAGTAGGTGGTGGAACGGTTCTGGTACCTGTCTTCTGACCAAGGAGACACCGGTTCAAATCTCGATAATGCATCGTTTTGTTTTTTTATTTATAAAGCAACATTTCTTTATAAAAACTAGCCTGCACTCTGCGTGGTGGCTACTTGAACAAGCGACTTTTATTATTCGGCAAATGAGATCATCCCAGTAGACTTCAGTAATGGGAAACAAAAACCATAATGATATCTTTTAGTCAAATTAATTCATTTTGCTTCTCTGAGATGATGGAGTTGTCTTCCATAATCTTCACGTATTTACATTACCGCCCCTGGCTTTCAAAATATTGTCTTCTTTATGACAGGTAATAACAATTCCTCTTTCCGCCAGGTAAGAACAATGTTAATCAGGAGTGGCATAACAGAAATATGAGCAGAATAGTGGAGTCAACTGTATGATCTTGCATGCCTGTGTTGATCTAGTAGTGCATTTATCTGTTTGGCTTCGATCATGTAGCACAGAGCTCTTTAACCTGGGCGCTCCAACCCACTAGTCGGCGATTTGAGCTTTCATGTGGGCGGTGGCAGAATAATGACATGCTGTATTCAAAACAAAAGTGCACATTTTGAGAACTTGTGTTTTTTTTTAGTGGCAGCATGCGTCTATGAAACATGGACAGCTATCCAAACCTCGAGTCTTTCAAGTCGACATTCTATAGAAAGGTCCTCAGAATACCGTGGATAGAACAAATGAAAAATGCAGACATTCGACACGAATTGGGAATAGATGAGAACTGGTTCGTAAATTCAACTATGAACAGATAACTGAAATATTTTGGCCAAATAAACAAACACAACGGCCTGGAGAGAACGGTAATAGAAGGTATGGGCCGGACAAGACAGACAGAGACAGACCAAGAGAACGATGGCACAAGATGTCAAGGAATCTAGGGAATAACTTTGGAGCAGGCTGGAGATTTGGCAAGAGATAGAGTTTATTTCAAATGTGATGTGTTGGGAGCGACATTATGCAAAGGACATGCTACATGATGATCAAAAACATTCAAAATACACAGACTCAGTGGAATTCAATTTACATTTTAGTGGACGGTCAGGAAAATTTACCTCACGAAAGTGATAAAAGTGGGCACCAAGTACAAATAGGTTGAAGAACAGTGGTGTTACTGTACATGCACCAGCGACACGCTTCAAGCTGCTAGCACACGTGTCTGAGGGGTGTTCATTCCCTATCAGAACGTTGCTGTTTGGATTTCGTTTCCTGTTCGCTATTGTCGAGGGATAGAAACATCTTATCACAGGGTTCAAACGATAAAGAAACGGTGAACAATTCAGAATTATGACATAAAATATTGGAGGAGAGAGAGACAGAGACACACACAATAGATGAAGCCATACGTTTGTCAGAGGGGGCGGGGGAAGGGGGGGGGGTTTAGGGAAAGCTGTAAGCACAAGCTGGATAGCTTGGTTGGGCATATGGACGGACAATCCACGAGATCATGTTCTGTTCTGCTCTGTTAAGAATCGACGTCACTGCACTCCGGACAGACTATAGATTACTCAGTCTCAATCAGCAAATGGTACAGTGTTGAAAATGATTGTTCTAATAGCACGCTGGTTGTACATACTCCTGCTATCTACCTAGCATCGGCATTGATTCTTAATTTAGATGTTGGTCATAAGTCGCATAACGAAACATGATTTACAATAATGGATAGTGAGTGAGATTCGTGACAGCCATTTTTAGAAAGGAATAGGGTACAAGCGTGAATCTCTTTCTGTCTGTTTGTCTGTCTGTCTTTCATTCATTCATTCTTTCTTTCTTTCATTCTTTCTTTGTTTTTAAAATTGTCTTTCTTGCTTTCTATTTTTTCTCTTTCTGTTTTCTTTCTTTCTTGTTTTTCGTCGTGGAAAGGACGTTGTGACAATGTGTCGTAGTTTACAGCGACACTGGGATTCCTGCGCCTTTTGGCCCGGCAGTCCGGTATCAGCATTCCATTTCTGAGACTGGTTCGCTTCCATTCATCAATACCCAGACTACACTGATGCAGCATGTTTCTAATAACTTAACATCTTTATACTGGTTTAGAAGACCCTGCAGAGTCTGTATACAACCAGTTACATTTGCATCACCTTGCTCTAAAATCTATGCGCATCCAGTTTAATCTTAAATGCATTAACTGTCCCTGCCTCCACTACCTCCCCTGGCAATGCAGACACCACTCTCTGACTAAAAAAATATTTCCTAATATCTAACCTGGACCTCTCTTTAATCAGCTTGTAGCTATGCCCTCGTGTTATTGTAGGTGGCTGTATTTTAAAAAACTTGTTTTAGTCTAATTCATCGATTCCTCTGATCATCTTATAAACCTGTATTAAGTCACCACGAATTCTTCTCTCTTCGAGACACTGTAGGCCGGTTTTTCTGAGTCGTTCCTCATAACTGTAATTCTGGAATCCCACTATCATCTTTGTCGCTCTTTTTTGTATTCTTTCTAGCATGTTTATGTCCCCTCTATGATAAGGACTCCACACCTGTACACAGTACTCCAATCTAGGTCTAACTAAAGCTTTATACAGTTTGACGATCACTTCCTTGCTCCTATGTTTAATATTTCTTTTTATCATACCTAACATTGCATTTGCCTTTTTCACTGCTACCTTAACTTGCTCACTCACCTTTCCTGTATGATCTATTATAACCCCTAGGTCCCTTTCCTTATCTATCTTTCTAATATTGTTTTCTCCCATTCTGTAATTATGTTCCATATTGGATCTACCCATGTGGATGACTGTACATTTATCTACATTAAACTCCATTTGCCAGCTTACAGACCATTCTCGAATTTTATCTAAATCCGACATCAATATATCCACTTCCGCTTTAGATGAGACACTACTGCATAGTTTTGTGTCATCAGCAAATTTTGCAATCATGGATCTCATATCAATGTCCAAATCATTTATATATATCAAGAACAAAATTGGTCCCAAAACCGAGCCCTGTGGCACACCACTTTTCACTTCACACCACTCAGAGTACTCCTTATTTATGCCCACCCTCTGCCTTCTTCCCGTTAACCAATTTTCAATCCATTTGGCAACTTCGCCACCTATTCCATGTGATTTTAACTTTCGAAATAATCTTTGATGAGGTACTCTATCAAAGGCCTTTGCAAAGTCTAGATAAATAACATCCACTGGCTCCCCTAATGTCACCACTTGAAGGCCGAATAGGACCTTGTTCAGCTGTGGTTCCCTGGCTTCTGTCACCATTCACTGCTGCATCTTCTGTCCCAGCTCGAGTCTCTGGCTGCTGCCACCATTCACTGCTGCATATTTTGCTCCAGCTACGAGTCCCTTGATGCTGTCACAATTCACTGCTGCATCTTTTCCACCAGCTACGAGTCTCTGGAGGCTGTCACAGTTCACTGCTACATCTTTTACTCCAGCTGATAGTCTCTGGTTGCTGTCACAATTCACTGCTACATCTTTTGTCACAGCTCGAGTCTCTATAAATGTTAATGTGGTAATCTAACTGCTCCCAGGCGCGCTGCGGCATGTTTTCATCAAACGTTTGAACCGCACCATTACCGCAGCATTACCGCAGCTATATCGCAGCATTACCGGAGCATTACCGCAGCTATACCGCAGCAGTACCGCAGCTATATCGCAGCTATACCGCAGCATTACCGCAGCTATATCGCAGCATTACCGCAGCTATACCACAGCATTACCGCAGCTATACCGCAGCATTACCGCAGCATTTGTGATGTAACTTCAGGATAACCATTAGCAATTGAACATGGACAGCTACATTACATATCTGTGAAATTACATTTTAATGTGGCAATTTATGAATAAAATATAGCAAGCTGAAATCGTTCAAATCTTTTGAAACGCCTTGTACAATTCCTTTTTCACTTTGATTATCAGAGTCTCTCTGTCACTCATTCCTGTCTGTCTATCTTGCTTCATCGTAACATAAAAATATTGCCAAGGCCAGAATTGATAGTTGGCAAACAGGAAGTGTACAACTGTAACCTCCTACGCCATTAAGAATAACACATGATGCTGATGATGATGAGATAACGTTAGTGTGGTCTAGCTGTTTGAGCTAGTGTCAAAGAAGTCGTTTCTACCATGGCATGTACAGGGAATTAATAATGTGACTTGATGGAGTGTATAGCGAGCATGTGCATCAAGAACGCGGGCCGAATAGCTCATTAAAAGATATATCCGCGGGCCATACCATACGTTCTTCTATTACAATGTAAAAGTTTCGCTTGTTATTGAACCACAACATCTCCGTTTATATTATTTCAAAATCATATGTTCTATTCTGTTCTTCTCTTTAGAATTGACTTCACTGCACTCTGGGTACATCAACAGTTTCCCAGTCTTTCTCAGTTAATGGCGAAGGGTCTAGATACTGATGGTTCCTGCAACTCGTTGGTTGTACACACTTCTGTTCCGTCCTCTCGTGCCACCCCCCTCACTCGCCCGCTAAGGTTCTGAAGTATCTAAATCTGTGTCACCAAGCACTTGTCCCTGACATGTCACTCCTGTCTAAATCTGTGTCACACTGGTCCCTGACATGTCACTCTTCTCGAAATCTGTGTCACACTTGTCCCTGACATGTCACTCCTGTCTAAATCTGTGTCACCAAGCACTGGTCCCTGACATGTCACTCCTGTCTAAATATGTGTCACACTGGTCCCTGACATGACACTCCTGTCTAAATCTGTGTCACCAAGCACTGGTCCCTGACATGTCACTCCTGTCTAAATCTGTGTCATCAAGTACTGGTCCCTGACATGTCACTCCTGTCTAAATCTGTGTCACCAAGCACTGGTCCCTGACATGTCACTCCTGTCTAAATCTGTGGCACACTGGTCCCTGACATGTCACTCCTGTCTAAATCTGTGTCACCAAGCACTGGTCCCTGACATGTCACTCCTGTCTAAATCTGTGTCACACTTTTCCCTGACATGTCACTCCTGTCTAAATCTGTGGCACACTGGTCCCTGACATGTCACTCCTGTCTAAATCTGTGTCACCAAGCACTGGTCCCTGACATGTCACTCCTGTCTAAATCTGTGTCACCAAGCACTGGTCCCTGACATGTCACTCCTGTCTAAATCTGTGTCACCAAGCACTGGTCCCTGACATGTCACTCCTGTCTAAATCTGTGTCACCAAGCACTGGTCCCTGAAATGTCACTCCTGTCCATAGCTAGTGAACACGCAACTTGTGCTGGGAAAGCCAGGATGTCCTGAACCCCAGCACGAACAGGTCAGTAGATATACAAAAGCCCTTGCAGGTTTCAAGCCTGTCCAGTTCTCTCCACTCATGTTCCCCATCCCATCTGTGCCTTCCGGAGTAAGGACTGGTAGCCTTGCTCGATCACTGCTCCTATAATAGAGATGTTGGATAGCCATCTTAGAGTTGTAGTCATTGCCTCCATCTCCATGCCTCAGCTTGAACTTGTTGTGCATGCGCTGCTCTGTTCAGCAACAACCTGACATGCCATTTGAAAAAACCATTTAAGTTATTTCATCTGTTAAAAAAAGAACGAGATGATTAACACTAACATTTTGTGAGAGCTTAATGTGGATATCTAGTTTATAATGGCTATTATAACGAAAATAATTTATTTAGTTCAGTTCAAGTGCCATCTCCGCATCCACGGTCGGCTGCAATGGATCTCCAGTGTACTTTCTTTTGCCGTAATGGTGCAATCTGAGAGGCTTTTATCCAGTCCCTCTCCTGATGTTATCCACCCACTTAAAATGTTGTTTGCTTCTTGAACGACTGCCTTCCATCCTACCCTCTAGTATTATCTTCAACAAGGAAAATTAATGACCGAAATCAGGGTGAAACAGTTACGTTATTTTGGTCATATAACAAGACTGGCATTTGGCCAAAATATCCCAGTTGTCTAATCCTGATTTCGGTCATTAATTCTCTTTTCACCTCCAACTTTTTCAATACCTCCAAATTTGTTTTCTTCTCTTTCAAAGAAATATGACCGAGTCGTCTATATACCCACGTGTCGAAAGCTTCAATACTCTTTTCCAACTTGTTATTCATTGTCCATGTTTCTGCGCCATACAATAGCGACGAGTATACATAACACCTGACAATTCTTGTTTTCAAATTCTGATTTATCTGATTGGATGTCAGTATGTGTCGCACGTTGTTGAATACCACGTTGACCATACCTATTCTCTTTCTAATTTCTCTTTCACAGCTGCCTTCTGTTATTATATGACCTAGATAGGAGAAACTCTGTACGTGTTCAAGTAGTTGATCTTTCATTTTTTTTCTGTATATACGGTTTCTTGTCACTTTTCCTCAATTAGCATAGTCTTTGTTTTCTTTATGTTTATGTCCAAACCAAACTCTTGACTTATTGTATATATTGTTGTCACAAGCTCCTGTAATTATTGCTCACTTTTTGCCATCAAATCTGAATCATCTGCATATCTAAGATTACTCATTGCCGCTCCTCCAATGACAACCCCTGGCATCCCCTCTATCTGTTTTAAGATTTGTTCTGTGTAGATATTAAAAAGACAAGAAATAATACACATCCCTGTCTCACTCCTCTTTTTACTCTATAAATGGAGAGCATAACTTTCTTGATTTTACTGCAGCAGTTTGTTTCCAGTATAGATTACAGTCCAGTCTTATGTCTTTATTATCTAGACCTATTTCGTGAAGACATTTCTTTAATTTTCCATGTTAGACTTTGTCAAAACTACCTGTTGGTAGTCTATGAAGCAAATATAAACGCTGTTTTGAATTTCTATATGTTTATAATTTATTAAGTTCGCTTTACCAATATAATTAGGTCAAGCCAAAGAGTGATCAGATTCATTCAATGGGGCATTTTGAACTTCATCTCCGACACAGGTCTGCCAATGTTCTGGAAAACAATAAGCAAAGTGTTGTTTAGACGTGAACCAGTTATTTTCCTCTTCAGTTTAGTTGTAGTGAGCTCATTCTATAAACAATTGCTTTCCGTTGCAAATGTTTCCAAATAGCGCTATTCGCTTCCGAACAAACACTGCGAGCATGGGATACTTGTTCTATAGGAAATATTTCTGATGATAGTCAGTTATTAAAACATCCTTGATTGTTCTATTCAGGTCTGAGTTCTCTTGCCGTTCAAATAGTTCCGTTCCGTTCGTTAAGAAGGTGAAACTTTTTGTGTAGATAAACTTGAAATAGACAAGACAGTATTTTAACATACGTTTCGTGTGCTAGAAAATGCCAGAATCTTGTGTCTCAATTCCCACACTTCAAATCGTCTACCAATGAATCGCAATCAAAATCATTCCCATCTTTTACAGAGTTGAACAAAATTATAAGTATTGCATATCCTTATTTTACTTTTCCTGAGTTGAAGTTCATTTCAATTAGCTTAATGTGTCCGAACAACTCATGGACCAAATGTCCTTAGGTTTATAACTTAGCGTTCATTTAGGTGATTTATAACGAGAAAAGCCAGATCATACAGCCAGCTTTTGTTTTCTAATTTCCACAGAGGTTTTCCTTTCAAGAAAACAGACAACATCTTTCAAATCACAAAAGCGCTTTAGCAACTTCATTTACTTGGGCAACACATTTCACAGAAAAAGATGAGGTTTTCGTGGCTCGGACTGAAAGTCTTCCAGAAGATCTTGACACTGATAGCGGTTTAGTGTTCTTGATTAAAGAAATTATATGCAGGAAACTATTGTAGTCATAACAGTGCCACATTTGATTGATTTTTGCCCCCAGCTTATGTAAAATGCGGTGAGATACAAACACAAATCTTATGTACTGATGTTCATATTAGATAATTAACCTTATTTTGGCAACATCGCTCAAGTTTGGTCCAATCGTTCCTGAAGTTCCAATGGTTGATTTCTTGTTTAGCTTCTGCCACTTAAGGTCGAATTTATTCAAATCAATTTTCATTTTTATCTTGGAAAATGTCTTCTCCACTTGCAGAACCCTTCACAGGTTGAAGAACAATAAATTCTTTGATAATTGAGTATGTAAGGCGCCTCATACAACGATAATCAACTGAATGGTATCGGTGGTGTCTGTGCTCTTGTCTAGATCAATTAAAAACTATTCAATTTGTAATGCTAGTTCTTTTATGCTTGACTTGTATCTCGTTGCACACTCTGTCCCACCACAATTTAGCGAGAAAGTATTTTTGTAATGCTAGTTCTTTTATGCTTGACTGTTATCTCGTTGCACACTCCGTCCCACCACAATTTAGCGAGAAAGTATTTTGTATTCAATATTCTTGCTTTTATTGGGCATCGTATCTTAAGGACAGCAGTCAGATTTTCTTTGACAACTTCATTTGGAATATACCTTCGAGTTCTTTGGGATGTTTTTTACTGACAACAAATCTTGCCCGAACAATGTTATCAGCTTCACCATTCCATTTGTCGAAAAACATTTCTTGAGCTGATACTCTTTTCAAAAGGATAATATCTTATCTCGTCTGAGAGGACCGATGAAATCGCTGTAATTGACGTGAATGGTATTATAATGCATTATATTGTTGTATTTATTTACATCAGAAACAGTTCCAAATTAAATCAGAAAAAGAAGACTTAGCTTCCCCGTAACAAAGAAGTAACCACGTCAACGTCTCTTGAAATATCCAACACTCGTTACCCACAATCCTGATTTTTAAATGATGTCAACTGAATCATTGAGAACTTCGCCATAATGATAATATAATAAATATCAATATACCTCAAGCTATAAATAGAGTTCAATATCGTAGCATCATATATTACAACTGTATAAGACGCTCAATACTAACAGTTGTGGGCCTCTTGTCTGGACTTAAGTAATTTCGGTTTAGGATTTGTATTGGCCATATCAGCTTCATCTCAACCAATCTTAACTTGATTTATCTTATAAAATTCAAATGTTTCCCGTCTCCAGACATCAGAAATGAGGTCATCACCGAGTACACACACGTGACACATGCGTGACACACACGTGCCCATTCCAATAAATACATTGTTATTTATTTGTTATAAATATAAACTCTTCTTGTAGATTCTTCTTGTTCTTCTTCATCTTTTTCTTCTTTTTCATCTTTTCGTAGATTCTTCTTGTCCTTCTTCTTCGTGTAGATTCGTATTCTTTTTCTTCATCTTCTTGTTCTTCTTCATCTTCTTGTTCTTCTTCATCTTCTTGTTCTTCTTCATCTTCTTGTTCTTCTTCATCTTCTTGTAGTTTCTTCTTGTTCTTCTTCATCTTCTTGTAGTTTCTTCTTGTTCTTCTTCATCTTCTTGTAGTTTCTTCTTGTTCTTCTTCATCTTCTTGTAGACTTATTGTTTTCTTCATCTTCTTGTAGTTTCTTCTTGTTCTTCTTCATCTTCTTGTAGTTTCTTCTTGTTCTTCTTCATCTTCTTGTAGTTTCTTCTTGTTCTTCTTCATCTTCTTGTAGTTTCTTCTTGTTCTTCTTCATCTTCTTGTAGACTCTTATTGTTTTCTTCATCTTCTTGTAGTTTCTTCTTGTTCTTCTTCATCTTCTTGTAGTTTCTTCTTGTTCTTCTTCATCTTCTTGTAGACTCTTATTGTTTTCTTCATCTTCTTGTAGTTTCTTCTTGTTCTTCTTCATCTTCTTGTAGACTCTTATTGTTCTTCTTCATCTTCTTGTAGTTTCTTCTTGTTCTTCTTCATCTTCTTGTAGTTTCTTCTTGTTCTTCTTCATCTTCTTGTAGTTTCTTCTTGTTCTTCTTCATCTTCTTGTAGACTCTTATTGTTTTCTTCATCTTCTTGTAGACTCTTATTGTTTTCTTCATCTTCTTGTAGTTTCTTCTTGTTCTTCTTCATCTTCTTGTAGACTCTTATTGTTTTCTTCATCTTCTTGTAGACTCTTATTGTTTTCTTCATCTTCTTGTAGACTCTTATTGTTTTCTTCATCTTCTTGTAGACTCTTATTGTTTTCTTCATCTTCTTGTAGTTTCTTCTTGTTCTTCTTCATCTTCTTGTAGACTCTTATTGTTTTCTTCATCTTCTTGTAGACTCTTATTGTTTTCTTCATCTTCTTGTAGTTTCTTCTTGTTCTTCTTCATCTTCTTGTAGACTCTTATTGTTTTCTTCATCTTCTTGTAGACTCTTATTGTTTTCTTCATCTTCTTGTAGTTTCTTCTTGTTCTTCTTCATCTTCTTGTAGACTCTTATTGTTTTCTTCATCTTCTTGTAGACTCTTATTGTTTTCTTCATCTTCTTGTAGACTCTTATTGTTTTCTTCATCTTCTTGTAGACTCTTATTGTTTTTCTTCATCTTCTTGTAGTTTCTTCTTGTTCTTCTTCATCTTCTTGTAGTTTCTTCTTGTTTTTCTTCCTCTTCTTGTTCTTCTTCCTATTCTTGTTCCTTTTCCTCTTCTTGTAGATTCTTCTTCTTCTTCTTCTTCATCTTCTTCGTGAGCTTTCAAGCGTCAACGTGAATACATTTAAAGAAAGCAGTGGCCAGCTTGAGGCTATTGATATCTCCACAGATCTAGTCCAGGAATGATATCCTTAATGGTTGAATCAACTTTCTCTGTTCGTTGTATTTTACCTACCGTGCTTTCAATTTTTATCGTGGGCTTTAGGAAAACCTGGTAGTTCGTACTGGACTGGCGGGCCAGATTGATGAAAAACATAGTAGGCTAAATGCGGTCGTCAGACGGGAAGTTACACATGTCTAGTATAGAGGTATTTTCTGTTTCCTATGGCATATAATCTCGACAGAATTGGTGAGCAGAGTCCCATACACAACCCTCCATAAATGCAAAAAATGTTTTTCTTTTTCTATCTGAGTGGCAGAGTGCTAGAAATTTTACGGGCGAACCTCCAACGAACCTAGGATAAAAAATTGTGATACTTCAGCGAGACGGGTGCTAACGAGAATACGAGTAGGACGAACTCAACACATTTATACATAATAACCAATATAAAGAAGCTACGTTCTTCCGTAAATACTTGTGTACAGCTGTCCAAGATCCGTAACAATTGGTGAATTAACTGGTGGGACTAGTAAAGGATGTGTACAAGGTTAGTGCATTTACAGGTAGGACTAGTGGAGGATGTGTACACAGTTGGTGCATTAACAGGTCGGACTAGTAGATGATGTGTACAAGGTTGGTGCATTAACAAGTGGGAGTAGTAGAGGATGTGTACACAGTTGGTGCATTAACAGGTCGGACTAGTAGATGATGTGTACAAGGTTGGTGCATTAACAAGTGGGAGTAGTAGAGGATGTGTACACGGTTGGTGCATTAACAAGTGGGAGTAGTAGAGGATGTGTACACGGTTGGTGCATTAACAAGTGGGAGTAGTAGAGGATGTGTACAAGGTTGGTGCATTAACAGGTAGGACTAGTGGAGGATGTGTACAAGGTTGGTGCATTAATAGGTAGGACTAGTGGAGGATGTGTACAAGGTTGGTGCATTAACAGGTAGGACTAGTGGAGGATGTATACAAGGTTGGTGCATTAACAGGTAGGACTAGTGGAGGATGTGTACAAGATTGGTGCATTAGCTGGAGTACTAGCAGATGATGTGTACACGGTTGGTGCATTAACAAGTGGGACTAGTAGAGGATGTGTACAAGGTTGATGCATTAACAGGGGCACTAGGACAAGGATTCAGTTCTGTAATTTATTGGGAAGTTGGTTAAAATAAGAGAAATAGGTCTACGTATCCAGAAAACGGCCATGTCAAATTAAATAATAGCTTTCGAAAACCCAGAGGGAGAGAACTGGCCAACCCCACCTCGTATCCAACAATTCACCCACGACAGGAGTATCGCTATGCGACTACCTCTAACCTTTACTGCTTCTTCAGCATATGTTAGCCAGATTGTGGCCGACCTTCCTAAAGACATGTTTGGCTAGTTACAGTGTATCCCCTCTTTGCTCCTACTTCGGACACCGGTAACACACGGGCCAGAACTAAGAATGGTCTCACTTTCAAACCCAGACTCCCTACTGAAAAACTCCAGAACATAACGTGGTTTCTATTAAAGATTTTAAAACCGGTATCAACCCCATGATCACATACGTCCAGGAAAGCAATTTATAATACAGGCAGGACCAAATGGTCTTCAGACGTTTCATTTTGCCAACGTCAAGGTTTAGTTACTGCCCGTAGCGAGTGTCGCCAGGCCAAGTTATTGTCACAAACTCCAGGCATCAGCCACACACATGAATGAACTCGTTTATAGTTTCCCCGTCGAGATCAAATTACACGCATGGGAGAAAACACTCGCAAATATGAACACAAACCCTGACAAAAACGCTCGCAAATATTAACACGCACACACACACACGCAAACACACACACACACTAATGAAACACGTGCAAATATTAACACGAACACACACGCACACACAAACACACACACATACACAAGCAACGAAGAAAATATCTATAGTTATGCACACGCACACACACACCCACACACACACGTTTACACATGGATGGATACACGCACAATTTTAATAGAGGTGTCTCGATGCAAGTTTTGTGGGTCAACATTGATACTGTGTCCTTTCGTTTCGTTGCATTTATATGTTTGGAATTCACATCATCAGATATATTAGATTCTGTTTTGTATTCATGCCTTGCCAAAGAGGAAATGCGATCCTGTCCTTTCAGAGAAGATACAATAACGTGACATCAGCCACTTGTGTAAGCTTCTGTCAAGGGAAGTCATTCTAGGGACCAGTGTCACATAATACTGCGAGATTTCAAGTATACATGCGCGCTGATTATGTTTGTGTTGGCGTGGCAGGTCCAGCTGTCGGGGATGAAGTGTTTGTGTCAGCTTTCCAGAGGTGAGGTTCACTTGTAGAATCAACGATGTCTCGGCATCAAATAATGAATGGAAGCCAACATTCGTGACAGTGTCAGCTGGAACATGGAGCCTATATATAGTCAGGTGAAACATACTGACCAACATCTAAACATAGGTGAGATATACTGACCAACATCCAAACATAGGTGAGATATAGGGACCAACATCCAAACATAGGTGAGATATACTGACCAACATCCAAACATAGGTGAGATATACTGACCAACATCCAAACATAGGTGAGATATACTGACCAACATCCAAACATAGGTGAGATATAGTGACCAACATCCAAACATAGGTGAGATATACTGACCAACATCCAAACATAGGTGAGATATAGTGACCAACATCCAAACATAGGTGAGATATACTGACCAACATCCAAACATAGGTGAGATATAGTGACCAACATCCAAACATAGGTGAGATATACTGACCAACATCCAAACATAGGTGAGATATACTGACCAACATCCAAACATAGGTGAGATATACTGACCAACATCCAAACATAGGTGAGATATACTGACCAACATCCAAACATAGGTGAGATATTCTTACCAAGACCCCATCTCATGTTAGAGTCAGGTGAAATATACAGAATAAGACTTTCACCACATGCCAAGTCCAGGTGATATATATGGACCAAGACCTCACCTCATGTCGAGGTCATGGGATATATACTGACCAAGACCTCACCTCATGTCGAGGTCATGTGATATATACGGACCAAGACCTTGCCTCATGTCGAGGTTATGTGGTATATACTGAGAATCCGGATCACTTCAAGGCCAGGCTCAACACACTGACGAAGACCTCACGTCACGTACAAATAATTGTGCCACAGAAGCCTGGCCACCACGATGGGAATCAATGTTGTGGTCACAATAATGACGACACTACTGAGAATCCCGAAAATGCAATAAAGCCTTGAGAACCCAAGTCCACGTTCTTCAGTGCGCTTTGGAAAATAATAAAAACAAATGTAACCAGCTGCCAGAGAAACATCGTCATAAATTAAGAATGCAACACGAATAGCTTCTACATAGAGTCTCCAGACAGAGCTTCTGATGGGCTGTTCTACATATAGTTTCCAGACAGAACTTCTGATAGGCTGTTCTACATAGAGTTTCCAGACAGAACTTCTGATGGGCTGTTCTACATAGAGTTTCCAGACATAACTTCTGATAGGCTGTTCTACATAGATTTTCCAGACAGAACATATAATGGGCTGTTCTACATAGAGTTTCCAGACAGAACTTCTGATGGGCTGTTCTACATAGAGTTTCCAGACATAACTTCTGATGGGCTGTTCTACATAGAGTTTCCAGACAGAACTTCTCATGAGCTGTTCTAAATAGAGTTTCCAGACAGAACTTCTGATGGGCTGTTCTACATAGAGTTTCCAGACAGAACTTCTCATGAGCTGTTATACATAAAGTATCCAGACAGAACATCTCATGAGCTGTTCTACATAGAGTATCCAGACAGAACTACTGATAAACTGTTCTACATAGAGTATCCAGACAGAACTTCTCATGAGCTGTTCTACATAGAGTATCCAGACAGAACTACTGATGAACTGTTCTACATAGAGTATCCAGACAGAACTTCTCATGAGCTGTTCTACATAGAGTATCCAGACAGAACTACTGATGAACTGTTCTACATAGAGTATCCAGACAGAACTACTGATGAACTGTTCTACATAGAGTATCCAGACAGAACTTCTCATGAGCTGTTCTACATAGAGTATCCAGACAGAACTTCTCATGAGCAGTTCTACATAGAGTATCCAGACAAAACTTCTCATGAGCTGTTATACATAGAGTATCCAGACAGAACTTCTGCTGAACCGTTCTACATAGAGTATCCAGACAGAATTTATGATGAGCTGTTTGATGCATGCAGGGAGATATGTTCAAACGATGAGGCAGAAATAACAGCACTGAAGTCGCTCTGAGGACTGAGTGTGACGCTTTCCCATAAAAAGCCCAAAGCATTGTTATCTTTACAGACTCATTTTATGCGCTTCAAGCTCTGCAAGATGGTGGTCATTGTAAGCCTGAGCCCAAATGTCACTAGATACTAATCAACTTATCACACTCAAATACACCTGGCAAAAACAAGGCAGAGACTGGCTAAGAAGGGATAAAACAAAGATAAACAAAGCCCACCAAAAACCCTACAGCCAGTCAAACAACTAACGAAGACTGAGAACAAAGAGGCTTGCGTGAATTGATGGACAATTGGGCATACTGAGGGAGAAATATAAGGACATATGGCCTTCCCAAAAACCAAAGACAGCATCACCATCTTGAAAATGAAAGACGGAAGCACCATTTTCCGATTCGCACTCAACACATACAACTTAACAGTCACTTGAACAGAACCCAACCAGAACATACTGCACAGTTGTTTTGTTGTTGTTTGTGAAAAGGTTTGACTCTCAGTATTACACTAGCTTATACACGCCCTTTCCTATCCGGACTGTAGTCTTGTAGGCGAGATCAGGATGTATTAACCAGTGCTTGGATGCGTGTGTGTCTCTGAATGTTCCTTTGCTAGTTATGCCGATCTCAGTGGTCAACCCCCAACCACAGTGCAATGGAAGGGCCTCACCCTAAGGGCGTGTGATAGAGTTGTGTAAGCGTGCGTGTGTGTAAGTCAAGCGCCTCTACACACATTTCCTAGGAAACTATTGAGCACCATCTTTTTGACTGTCCGCTGCTTGTTGGTGGTAGGAAAGCGCTTCTTCCTCGGAGGCCAGACAAAGGGATCACTTTGTACGGAACTAAACAACAGCTCACAAACCACTTTATGGCATTGGGCAAAAGGGCAGGAGCCGACAGGCCGATGGATCAATAACCAGCCAACCA